>JALJVW010000184.1:2592500-3192500 GCA_024865655.1 Emberiza elegans | reverse complement strand
TCTTTCAGTTCGATGGTGTGAAACTGTCGCAGAGAAAGGGTTAACCTTTTCTGGCTGGACTTGGTTGCAGGGATCTGTGTTCAGCCATGCTGCTAGTTCAACTCGCAGCAGCCTCTCCCTTGGGATCATAGCTGAAGCTGCGCTGTCCATGTTTCCTATGTGATTCATAAGCTCAGCGTTAAATTCCAGCCGTTTTCTGGTGTGGCTGTGTTGAAATCTGTGGAATTACCCCAGTGTAAATCTGGACGCTAGCCACAGGCAGCCAGCCCTTTGTTCTACCAGTATTTCTTGGTGAAGGAGGGAACTGCAGAGGGTAGGAGAGGTGAATCAAATTGACTGTACCTCTAAAGGAATGACCTTGAGAAATGCAGGGGCTTTTTTTTTTCAATGTGCTGTAATATTCCTGCTGCTAAATTTCCTGGTCAGGAGCCAAGAACAGAATGCATTTCTGCTACCTTGGCATGTACCTGGCAAACAAAGTTTAAGAGTTAAAAGGCTTTTCTCATATGGGCAGGTCAGGTGGATGGTGGAGGGTGCAAAAGACCCAAAGAAGCATTTTGCACATGTTTGCAAAGGGAGTTGCTCTTCTGAAAAATAGAGAGGATAGCACAAATGCCTGGTTCCACCCCAGATCTTTGTTCTGTGACTTGATACCAAACCTGTTGGGAAAGCTTTTTGTGTCCTCTGGGTTACAGACACTCAGGGCCTGAACAGGAGGAATTGCTGAATTCCTGATAAGGCTGGCTAATGAAAGCATCTCTTCCTAATTCTTTTCTCTGGGTTGTCAGTGTCAGTGTTTCCCTGCAGTCTCACTGGCATGCTGTTAGCAGAGACCTCCTGCCTTTGCCCCTCTCTGCTCAGTGAAGTCCTTCTTCTGTAAGCCTCAGCTCCTTTTGCAGGAACTTTGGGTGCCTAGAGCACGTTCCAGATAAAAGAAGATTGAATCTTTGCTCATGTGGCATGGCAGCAACAACCTTTTTGCTTCCAGCAAGTGGATCTGAGCCTGTGACAACTGCTTTTCACTCATGCCTGTGTCCTCTTCTCCCACTTTTCTCCAGGCACAGGGCTGGGATGAGCCTACAGGGATGATGGTCAAGCAAAAGTGACCAGGAGCTCTGGCAGCTTCTGCTTCACTGGGGTGCCAAATGGGCCTTCCAGAAAGGCAGAGTCTTCTGTTTAAAATAGTGCCCAAGACGGTGAAAGTTGAGAACTTTGGTAGAAGCCCAGGGTCTCTAACAGAAGTGTGAGAGTCTGTTACTCGAGTGTGTTCCCAGACAAAGGCCAGGAAACCTCGTGTTGCTCGTGACAGGCTTCCAGCAGGAGCTCGCAGGCACTGCTCATTAGAGAGCCGGGATAAGCACCAGATTAGCATCCAGAGTTATTGTGGGAAGGCAAGTGGGAGCTAAAGCTGAGAGCAGGGAGGAGTTAAAGGGGGCTGGGGGGAGGAAGTGGGAGGGTTGACAACCATTATGGCTTAGCAACAGAGTGAAGCAAGAAACAGCCTCTGGACATTCCGTCCACAATCTTGTCAGGATAATTAGGGTTATCCTTATGTATCAATTCCACTCTTAAATTGCATCCTGCTTGTGCTGCCATGCAATTTAGGGAGATGAGTTAATGCTAGTAAACAATCATGGGGAATGAGCTCAGTCCCGCTTTACCTGGATCCCAGGACACCTAACCAAAAAAAAAGGACCCTTAGTCACCTACCCAAGGAATGTCTGTCTTCCAAACCTCATTCCTTGTTTTGAGGAATCTGAGGTGAAACAAGGAAAAAATGCAAGGCTTTGAAGCACCTGAGCTGCAGCATCTTGCAGTGAGGCTGCTCTCTTGTCAGGAGCTGATGGCAGAAAAAAGGCAGTCAAGGTCAGCAGTGAGAAACATTCCTAGAGGCTGAGCCAGGGAAGAGGGAGGTGAGTTGTGTGGGTCAAAGCCAGTGAAGCAAGACCAGAGCATGGCTTGTTTCCAGTGGAACCAGGCTGTTCCCGCTTCTCCTTGCAGGGACACAGAGCTGAGCCTTTCTGTGCTATGTGAAAGGTGTTGCATTGCTTTGCAATGCAGCTTTTCCATTCCTGCTTCCTGCTGTATCATCTCTTTGTGCTCACTCCCATTTCTCTCCTCAGCATACGTTGGGCTGATGCTTTTCCACAGGGTCGGGTGCTGAAAGTCGCTGCTGGTTAGGGCAAGGCAACACCTCTGCCTGGGAATATGTGACAGCCACTGCAGGATCTCACTGGAGCCTGCCTTTATAATGTTATTGCTTTTTATGTTTCCTGTAAGAGAGTGGGAGTACAGGACAGAACATTACTCTTCTAATTAACTTAGATTCCTTGGTCATTTCTAAAAATAATCCTGGCTCAAGTCCAGCCATCCTGCTAATAAAATAAACAAGCCTGCTAGAACCATACTAACTGTCAACATAGCTTGCTTTTCTGGTGTAGCCACCCCTTCCTCCTACAGCTAATCCTTTACACGTCCTGGCCCCCCACGCCGTTTGTCACAGGCTACACACAGAGCTCTGGTGTGACCTCCCCGTGCAGCCCTGAACCTTTCATCCGTGCCTGCACGGGGCAGTTTTTTTGTCACCATTTCCTCCTGCTCTGCCCTCCTTCCCGTTCCGCTCAGCATCACCTCTGCCGCCACACTCGCAGCATCCTGCAGGGCTCCTGCATGACTCATCACGGGCAGGCGGGGGCAGGCAGCCCCTTCCCCCACATCCTGCGGCACTCCTGCCCGGGGAGCCCGGCCTCTCCTTCCTCACCCATCCCCAAATCCACCTGGGAAAGGCGACCCCCAGCTGGGCTGGCACTAACGCAGCTTTCCTGCCCTGGCCCTTCCCAGGAACAGGCAGACACCATGATGCTTCCTGCCACACACCGACTCCAGACACTGCTCTAAAAAGCAGATTGGTCATAAAAAACCTATTCCCCTGCTCCACAGACTTCCCTATCCTGGCTGGGAGTCACTCCCCCAGACCTTGGAAGGTGTTCAGCAGCTCAGCTTCAGGCGTGCAGCACTGGCAGAGGAGATTGCTTGTTGGTGTTTTCCACAGCTGTTGTTTGCTCTTCTCTCCCAGAAATCCCCACAAATGGGACAAGTGCATGTGTTGTCTGTCTTGCCTCTGGTAGCCAGGGCAGGCTGTGTCTCTGCTGAGCAGAAGTGCCTTCCCCCCCATCAGGCAGTGTCAATACAACCCCTTGTGTTTGTCCTTTGCACAATGAGATTCTTATGCTGCTGACACCCTGCTGCACAATGTACCCAAATCTCCCAGAGGGGCCTCACTTAAAATAGATGCTGTGATAGTGGGCAGTACAAATCCTCATCTCTCTGGTTTCCTACCACTTGTTGCACATAAGTCAGTCACATTGGTGTGTGGCTACTTCTTTTGTGCTTTTGTTGGGATTTTTTTGTTTTGTGCTTTTTTTACGTCTTACACAAGAAATAAACACAGAAATGCTTTGAAACTTTAGCTGAGTGGAGCTGTGGTAAAATTCTTTCAAACAGTCTGTCTGGAGGAGTTGCTATTCCACACAGGACTTTTGGTTAGTTTTTCTGGGAAGCTTTGTCTATAAATAACAAACAACTCCCCCCCCTCAACTAATTTTTACTTCTGCTCAAAAGCTGTCATATTACACGTGCATTTCAAGCCTCTAAAAAAGAAAAGAGGTGGTTGTTACAGCAAGGCTGCAACCTGACATGGGGAATAAGGGGCCTTTCTCAAAAGCCCTTCACTTGTTATATTTGGCAGCTGTTAATGCTGCCTATTTCTTTTCTCTCTAGTATTTGCATGGGGAGAATGCAAAGATTTATTTCTATGGATTCAGTGAATTTCCATCTGTATGAAGCCACTGTCTTGAGAGCAGTGTCCATCAGGGAATAATGAATTGCCATCAAGGAGGCACAAGCTTTGTTGCCAAAGTCTGACCAAGTGGCTTCTAACCTAGCAAATGGTGTAAAGAGCTTCCCAGGGAATTGAACCAAGAACGTTCAGATAGATGATAAGTCTACAGAGCCCTTGGTGGGTGAGAAGTAACCCCTCCTTGTTCTTAGGTGCTTCAAGCTAGAGAGGAGTTGCTGTGGCTGCCAGGAAGGGGTACTGTGGTCACCAGCCAGAGAGGTGGCACACACCAGGGCTACCTGCAATCTGCTTTTCTCAAGTTATGACCCACTTGTATAGGAAAGTTTGAGAAAACCCTTCAAAAGGTTTAGGTAAATAGGATATATCCACCCTAGTATGGGAGGTCAGAGGGATGCTCTCTTCCTGGATTATTTCAGGTCTTTTAAGAGCTGCTCAGCAGCTGCTGTTGCATCTCAAGAGTTCTGCAGTTAAGAAGAGTCACTTCTGGTGGCCTTCTGGTGAGCTTAGGGCTTGGAAATCACTTTGGACAAAAGATACAAGAAAATACATGATAACACACCAGGAAAGAAGGTGGGGTCATCTCCTAAGGGAATTACGGGTATCATTTGTGGAGGTATTCTTGTTGCAGTATGAGTGTGTATCAGTGATTTGTCCTGAGTATACATTTGGTTGTTTTACCTCTAGGTCCAGTTGATTTTCCCTTGCCTGTTGGGAACTGAAGACACATTGCTGACATGGTCTCAATAAATAGCCTGCACAATTTTTTTTTTTGGTTGCTCCTTAAACACTGGATAGTGATTACCAGTGTTAAAATGACAGTGAGTGAGAGCAGGAACCCCTAAAAGGTTCTCACAAGCCTTCATGCCAATGGTCTTATAGTCCCTCACACAGGAACTTCCCTCACTAAGACTCACCTGAGTGAGCCAATTCTGATGCTTAGACATATCAGTCTCAATCATGAAAAAAATCTCCAGTCCTTCTCCTTTTCCACATCCCCACAATCTAGTTTTAACATCACGGCAATTCTGAAATAATCTACCTACCTACAGAGTATTAGGTCAAAGCATGGAAGAGGGAGTGCCAGCTACCCTCTGGCAACAAGCAACACATTATTATACTAACTTCCATAGTCTGGTAGTCACTTTAGCTAGAGCTTATTCCTTGTCACTTCTGAGTCCATCCCATACTGAGGGCTAGACCAGTTCTAGCTTCTTTCTGCAAGCCACATGCACATAATGGTCTTAGTTTTCAGCACAGCATCAGCAGGTGGTTTTCTACACACACAAACACAGGCCCAGTGATGGCATTTGGCACCTTGGTGAGCCAAAGGGAACTGTCCCATGCACACACCATTGACATACCCCAAATTTGGCAGGCTCAGTTGGGATGTGCTGCCAGGGTCCTATTCAAAGCACTACAACCCCCTGGGTGACTATCTTTCCCTGAAATTTGCCAAACTACCTTCAGGAGTTAATAAGAAGGGATGCTGTGCTTAGTGTGCTCTCTAGCTTGATATACAGCTTGGCATTTACTCCCTCACTAAGGTGTGTGGTGCACAATATGCTTGAGCAGTTTGTAGTGCAGGCCTGTGGCTGCATTTCAGAAGCACACAAGGACAGAGACCGAGACTTCAGTCAAGTGCAGGGGAAGTTGGCATTTAAGCAAATGATTTGGACTGGTGGCTAAGCACATCAGTTGTTTGAGTCTGCTGAAAGGAGCAGCAGCCAAGTAATTGATACTGGCACCAAGAGCCAGTAGGGTTTCAGGAGTGTAGTGGTTTAACAGTAGTGTGTAGTAGGATTAACTCTGTGATTGCAGTGAACTGCTGGTTTTACTTTGCTAAGTCTGCTCCAAATGGCTTGAGGATTGAAGTGCACAAAATGATGCAACATGATGAGAATCTCTTCCCAGCAGCTATAATCATCTTAATTTCTTAATCCACCTTAAATGAGCTTTCAGTGTTGAGATCCTAAGCAGAAAAGCCACCAAGACATTTATCAAACAATTGAGTGACAGTGCTAAAAATAGTCTCGGAAGGATCCATGCTCTTGAGCTTCATAATTGCGCTGCAATCTTCAGTACAACTCATTTAGGACTTAGCAGCTCATGGCTCATGCCCACACCCTGTTTTTTCACTTACAGGTACCTGCTGGAGCAGGATTTCCCAGGGATGAGGATTGGACCAGAGCCTACAACTGACTCCTTTATAGCAGTTATGCAAGGAGACGTGGAAGGAATCGTTCCTGGGAACGCGTTGGTGGTGGATCCCAAAAAGCCGTTCAGGAAACTCAACGCCTTTGGCAATGCCTTTTTGAACAGGTCAGTACTCAGGAACTCTCTTGTTCTGCAGAGTAAAGTTAGAACCTAATGAGCAGCATGGCAAATAATGCAAAGGGAAAAGGCACTTCTTTTCCTCCCATCCACATGGCTGATGCAAGGCCAGTCCAGTCCTACCAGAAGCACATAAGTCACTTGCTGAAGGGCTGATAAATTCAAGTGTGACAAACCTTCATTTTACTTGAACAGACAAACAAAAAAAAAAGACATCACAGCCTAAGCTTATCCTATAGGAGACTAGATGTAAATATCTTAATTACATTTGTTGTCCCCTGCTTCAGTATTTCTAGCTTCTTCCATTTGTAATCAAAACCAGGCTCTCTCCATTCCCATGCCTTACACATACAACCTCAGGTGCAAATTGATGACCGCTCTAATGTGTTTCCTGTAAAAAAGAGTAGCAGAGTGTTTGGACAGTGCCTCTGTGACGTGAGGAATTTAACCTTTCCATCCCCTAGACCCAGCCCAAGCATAGGGAGGTTTTGGATCTAGGCCTCACAGGAAGCCAGCAGCACACACCCATATCCTAGATGAGCACAAACTGTGCTCAAACTGCAGAAGGCCACAAAATGACTACACCCATCATCGACGCCTTCCCCTGACACTGTGGGAGACACTGGAACCATGGCAGCTCCTCAGCCAAGCAGCCAGGAAAGCTGGGCTGGGCTCTGGCTCCTCTTCAGTCTCCCAAGCTTAGAGAATGACTGTCCAGAGGGTGCAGCATCTCCTACCAGCTCTGACCACAGGAGTGCTGGTGTAGGCTGCAGCAAGGCAGGGAAACCCTGCAGAGAAGCATGGGGAGAAACTTGCTGGCAGGAGAGGGACCTAGCTGGAGTCACTGCTGTGTGGGAAACCTCAGGGTGACAGGAAGCAGTATCTGATCACTGCACAGGAGCATCATTCAAATACATCAACGTGGTCCTGCAACAGAGAGGCTTTGAGAAGTTTTTGTTGTTTTGTAGGGCCCAGAACATTTGGGCTGACCAACAGTTAGGTCAGGTGATTCCCCACTCCCTACGTCAGGGCAGAACAGTCATTTGCCCTAAGAGAATAACAGTGCTCTTGCCTGGAGTACAGAGATTGTGGGTAAAGAGGACATAACTCAGAGCAGCTGAGCTGATAGCCAAGAACAGCCACAGCTGGCAGACAGTTCACTGCAGAGAAGGAACATTAGGCCAGGCATGGGGGGTAAAAAAGCCAACACTTCTGAACTAGCCTGATGGATGTGTCCTGAATGCAATTTGCTCCTGATGCAGCAAGGGATCTCTGCATGCATTAACCCAGTTCACTGTATCATGCTGTGCTCTTGTGATGCTTCTTTACTCTTCCTTCTCCTGAGGAAGGAGTCCAGCCTGTGCCTGAGCAGGCAGCAGGGCAGAGGCACACAGCAGTGGCTCAGCAGCAGCATAAGTGCAGTCCTTCCAGCAATGCAGGGAGCATGCACAGCAGCTAATGAATGACATCTTTCTCTTGCTGACATGAAAAAAGAGGGGGTAATGATTTCTAAACTGACAGAGGAGACATGCTAAGGGGGCCTGGCTCAGCTTTGTGAGCATCACATGCTGAAAATGCAGATGCCAATGCCCAGCTAATTAGGAAATTAAACACATGCAAGAGTTGACTCAGAGGGCCAGAAATTTAGCAGATGTAAGTCCTGGTGCACCCACTGGACCAGATCAAGCCCCCCACACTCACTTCTCCAGTGGGCCTGGCTAGGGACGAGCAGAGCTGTCTCTGCCTTGCACATACCTCACTGCTGCTGTATATATGCCCAGGGCCTGACCTCAGCTAGGAGGCTGTGAGCAAGAAATTTGCAGAAGGGAGCTAGTCTGCAGGGGCCACACCTCTAAGCTGAGATAAGACTGGCCATGGGGAAGTCTGCTTTGCCCAGGGATGGTGAAAGGTAGCACTTGACTGTGAGCATCAGGGGAAAGGAGCAGAGCAGCACGAGGCAGTAGCACTCACACAGGCCAAGCTGGCTGAGAGGTGGCAGCCCACAGCACTGTGTCCTGTGGGTGCAGAGCCTGCTACTGCAGGAGTGAGCATCCACCCTTAGCTGGGGCTCCCTCCCCAGCAGGGACTGGGATCTGCTGCTTTCCAGGAAGCAAGGGAAGACTGGTACAGTCAGGATTTGGCTGGCAGACAAGCAAATTGTGCTGCTCAGAGAGCCTGTATCCTCCCTCCCTCCCTTCATTCCCAGGAGATGGAGCACCTGCCTGGGATATAGGGCTGCCCAGGGCTGACATGAGGATAGCAGGTCTGCACAATCCTGTCTCTTGTCTGCTCTTCTTGCCCCAGGTTGTTCCTGGGCATTGAGAGAAGGGTTTGTTTTCCTTTCTCCAGCTCTGCTGGCCAACCCCCACCTCTGGGAAGATTCCAGAGAGATGAGAAGTTGCACCTTGTTATCAGGAAGACTTGTTTGGCACCAAGGGCCTGGAGCAAATTCAGGAATCTCACCCATTACTTTCATATCACATTGACTAGGTTGCAAGAATTCCCCCATCCCCAAAGTCTGTTTTGGGAAACTAAGGTGGAGTCGGTCCTGATTTTGTGTTGGGAACAGCTGGAGAGGTAGATAACATGTTGTTCTTTCAGCCCTATGCTCTGCCTGTAGAGGTGATGAAACTCTGGTTTGGCACAGCATTCTTCCCTTCATATGGCCCCAAACAGAATTAGGTCGAGCTCCCTGAGGTCCTGCAGTTCTGCCAAAAGAGCCAGAATGCCAAAAGAGCCAGAATGCACTCACTCATGCTGGCCTCTGACCTTATATCTGAAATCTCCTGTGGAGTACTTTTCCTAGAGAAACTGGTGGAAAATCCCCCTGCCCCATTTAATGTTACAGCACAAGGAGGACTCAGGGCTGTAACAATGAAGAGCAAACCTGGGTTGGCAGGACAAGGGAAACACATGACCTCCTGAGCCTTTTGTTCTCTGCTGCTGTGCCTGGCACTCAACAGGATAATCAAGCCAGTCCCCCTCTCTGATATGAGTTATTACACATTCAGAAATGCTCCCTGTTGCCACCTGCCAAGCTGGGGATGTGGGAAGCTGTGATATATGGTCTGAAATAGCTGACAGCTTAGGGGAGGAGACACTCTTTAACCCATGAGGATTCACTCTTACCAGAATCTTCTTGGGGTCAGACAAGTGGAACAACTGGGTTGTGGCATAGCCTGGAGGAATTCAGAGGTGTGGGGGCTTCATCAGAGCACTGCAGGGCTGCATCTGCCCTGACTGCACTGAGTGGTCCTTGTACCACCCCCCACCCGTTGTGGTTCTGCCTCCTCCCACAGGAATGTGGTTTTTGTGCCTGGATGTCACACCACCCTGTTAATGTGCATATGTACACACACACACACACACACTCAGAGCTGCCTGGAATGCCATCCCAAAAGGGCTATCCATGAAATGCTACCAGGAAGCAGATAGTGTCCTTTGCTGTTACTAGCAACTGAAATAGATGAGCTGCAGCCCACAAAGCACAAGTGACTCTTCTTAGGCAGTGATTTGCATAGATACAGGATGGGGAACAACCAGCTAAAGAGCAATTACACAGAAATGGAGCTGCAGAGGGGGGAGCAGCGAATTACAGAGTGAATGTGAGCTAACAGTGTCATACTGCTGTTAAAAAAGCAAACATGTCAGTGAGATGTATAAACAGACTGTCAAGTCTAAGAGATAAGGAGCAATCCATCCACTGTGCTCGCCACTAGCAGGGCTGTGGCTGGAGTATGTCAGCTTGTGGCATCCTGCCTGAGGAAGAAATATGTGGAACAGTTTGAGAGGACCCAAAGGAAGGCTGCAAGGGTCTTCAGGGATTTAGAAGTGAGCTAGAAAGGCAGCTAGAGAGAACTGGAAGAGACAGGAAAAAGAAATAAATAACCACCAAATTGATTTCTGTAGAGGAAAGACTGAGGGGAGCAGGGTGGCAATAGCGTGCATTGTGACAAGAGGGGAAAAATAAGTAATTTTCCACATCAGTTGTGTTTTTGACTGAGGTGGTTATAGCATATGAAATTTAGATTAGACATTAAAAAAGAGGATTTACTGTAAAGGTTATTAAGTAATGGAGTAGACTCACAGCAAACGTTGGTGAGTCTGCATTGTTATGGATTTGAAGAACACTTTAGACAAATAACCTGACTGATCCTGCCTTGAGGCAAGAGGATGACTGAGCAACCTCTTGAGATCTCCATGCTGCCTGTGCTTTACTACTTCCATGCTGCAATAATAGCACACATTTTGTCTTTTTAAGACAGATTTGAAAGAGAACAGAAGTCCTACAGAATTGCTGATTTTTTTTTTAAAGCAAGTTATTTCAGTTCACTTGAGTTCAGAAGTCTTCAGGGGAATGCTTAACCAAAGAAAAACAAATACCACTTCTTGTTAAAATCTAAACAGCACATAAACCAAAACCCAAATATTTTCATAATTCACAACTTGGGGGCCTATATAAAACAACCTGTCATAGGTCATGACTGAGACCCATGTTCCAGAGGCAGCAAAACAGAGAAAAATGTTTAGTTCTAGTTTCTTTCTCATTTCTTTAAGTAACAGTAGCTCCAAGCTCCAGCTGAAAACTTGAGAGATCAGTCTGACTTGTCCCATGCTGCCTGTGATGTGCAGCATATCATGACTGTGTTTTGCATTTTTAATTTCCCCACAGGTTTGTCTGTGCCCAGCTACCTAACCCTGTATTAGAGAGCATCAGCGTCATTGATACTCCAGGAATCCTTTCTGGAGAAAAGCAGAGAATTAGCAGAGGTAAGTCCCAAGTTCACTTCTCTTCTAAATGACAGTAATGAAAACCAAAGGAGCTCTATATGATTTTCACTTCAAACTAGACAAGCTGTGGATGAAAGCAGTGGTGGGAGCCTCTCAGAGCTACAGCATTTCTTTGCAAATGGAGACCAAAGGGACATGGTTAATCTCCTGCAGAGAATTTAGATGTTTTCAGGGAAGGCTGCTGACAAGCTCAGCGTACCTGTGTCACAGTCCAGTATTACCCCACAGGAGAGATTTCTATCAGAGCCAAGTGATGCCTGTCTGCTTTGCAGAACCAGTTGTGTTCAGTGGCTTACTGATGATCCATGGCCAAGGCCCCCACTGTCATCTGCCTGGTTTCTTGCACTGGCCAGGCTCACTAAATCTAGTGCAAGACTGGATTGGGTTTAAAGAACCATTGGCACTCAAGTTCTTCATTGCAGTAGGGAATCTGAAAAGCCTGTGGACACTAAATCATGAAATCTTAGAGCAATTTGGGTTTGAAGGGACAATAAAGATCCTCTGGTTCCAGCCCCTGCCATAGAGAGGTGCATCTTCCACTAGACCAGGTTGCTCAAAGCCTTGTCCAACCTACCCTTGAGCACTTACAGGGATGGGGCATCCACAACTTCTTGGGACAAGCTGTGCCAGTGCTTCACCACCCTCAGAGTAAAGAATTTCTCCTCAATATCTAGTGTAAGCCTACCCTTTTTCAGATTAAAGCCATTCCCCCTTGTCCTGTCACTACAGACCCTTGTAGCTGGAGCTGATCAACAGCACAGAGTCTCTCAGTGAGCCTCTGACTCAGATTCACCCCTGGCAACATCTTTATACTTCAAACCTGACCTCTGTGGTCACCTTCTTGCTCTGTGAGGTGATGGCGGCCTAGCTTGCATTTCTGGAAGGTTCCTTAGGTAAAGCTGGGAGCTGTGCACCATTTCACTGGAAGAAAGCCAAGAGCAGTAATCTCAGCATTCAGGTTTGAGATCAGTTCTCATGCACACTGCCCATTAACAGTGCACAGCTGAGTTTCAGCAGCACAGGCTCCACCCCAAAGTGCTGAGGCCTTTCCCATATTTCCATGTTCTGCCCCATAAGATTTCAGATGACTCATGACTTTCCAAGTTCTATTACACTTTTGCATTGAAATTTTTCTTGGAAACTTCCTTTTTTTCTTTTAATTGAGCAGCCACCTTGCACAGAGCCAGGTCTTGTTTGTCTTGCTGGGATTTTCCACCACAGGAACCTTAGCTAGCAAAGAAGTGTCAATAAAGCACAGCTACAGTTCACAAAAAAACCCTCACATTAACCTTTTTCAGTGTGGGCCTCTGCACTGCTAGGGGATCAGAAATTCCAAGGTGTGCCAGCCTTCATGAGAAAGTTGAAAAATATGCTGTGCAAGCATTCCTCCCCTCCCATAGCAGAAAGTGTTATGGAGATTTAAAAAAATTGTATTCTGTGGTGTAGACATTTTCCAGTCAAAAAATGCCACTGAAAGCAACCAGTTCTCCTGTGGAACTGTCACAGTGAAAGAAACTTGCTTAGGAGGAAGTATTTTTGTTATTAAAAAAAAAAAAACTAAAAAGAAGGTATAGGTGAGTCAAAAAGGACCCATTTCAAGTCCCTTTTCCAAATTTCCTCACTAATTCAAATGCCGACATGTATTGCAAGATTTTCCTACTTTTCAGCTGTTTACAGAACTAAAAATACCCTCCTGCAGAATGCACTGGCACTTCTTGCTGCTCCTTCTGCAAAAATTTCTCTGTCAGCTTTCCAGTGGGTCTTGGTGTCCCATTCTAGATCCTGTCAGTGTGACCTTGGGGCTGGCAAAGTTCATGGAACTGATCATCATCATGGATCAGGCCAGGCAACAGAAGCTTATCAAAGGCAGGTCCTGCTTGACCAGCCTGATGTCCTGCTGTGCCAAGGTGACCCATTTCCTGGGTGGGGAAGGCTGAGGATGCTGCCTACCTGAACTTTGGTAAATGAAAAGAGTTAAATCCAGCTGGAAGCCAGTCACAGGTGGTGCTGCCCAGGGCTCAGACTGGGGCCAGTCATATTTAATATCTTAATCAATGATCTGGACAAGAGGAGTGAGAGCACCCTCAGCCAGTGTGAAGATGCCTCCATTCTGGGCTGCAGCGTTGGTGTGCTGGAAGGTAGAAACAGGAACGTGCAGAGGGATCTGAATGCATGGGACAGATCTATGGGCTGAGGTCAGTGCTGGGTTTACAGTTGGATTCAATGATCTTAAAGATCTTTTCCAACCTAAACAATTCTGTACTTTGCAGCTACTGTAATAAATGGCAGCAATGCCAGAACATGCTTATAACACAGCTGTGCACTGTTACAAAAGTCGATGGTGTACTTTAACCCAAGCCAATAATGCCTCTGCAAACATTTGGAAACAGCTGAGGAGGCTAAAGGGGAGTCCCAATTCTGTACATTTCTGCATGCTGTACATGTTTGCAGAACTGGAGGCCTGTCTCAGCATGTGGGGCAGGTTCTTCCTGCACAGCTTCTCTGCCCCCAGTGCAATTTAGTGCTCTTAGGGCAGAAAATTGGCACGTTGGCCCTGTGACTACAGTGTGTGGTCATTCAACCCTTTAGCCAGGAGGCAACTCCAGATGGATCAGCCAGCTCCTGATCATCCTGCCAGCCCAGGAATTTGCTCTGCTGTATGTCCAGCCAGACAAGGGGGCTGTCACCGATCTAATCACAACAGTTAAAAGTTCAGTGCAGGTGGGACCTTGCTTTGTCACCATTTACATCTGGGATGGACTGGAAGTGCTCATGTGGGCCAGGTCAGATGACCTTGCAATAGATACAGGACAAGATCTTCACCTGGTTTAGGTCAGTATGGCTTTGTTGAGGCTGGGAAACTCCAGCAATTTCTGTCTCCAGGGAGCAGGAAGAGCCGAAAGAGTGCTGAGGTGCCTGTGTTGATGCCAGGCATTGGCTTGAGCTTATCTCAAGGTGTTTGAAAGGGAGTAGCTGCCTCCCAGCTCCCATGGAAGAGGAATAGGAAAAAGTGGTGAGGCTGACACCTTTGCCACCAAGCTTACAAGCCAAGCTGACCTCATGAGCAAGCTGGTTTTGGAGGCAGACAGAGCAGTAACATGGTATAGGCAGAAAACAAGACAGGGCTAAAAAATGCTGACACAACAAAATTCTTCTGCTCCTTCTGTACCTTCTTAGCCTGCTCAGATTTCACTTGGGAATGAAGGACTACCTGAGGGAGTCTTACAGAGGTTTTCCAAGAGACTTTGAAGTTTCCTAACTGCTTGGAACAGGAATGCTGTTCTTACCCCCACTGTAGGTTCTGAGACCCTCAGACTGGGGTACCTGGGATGCAGTGTCAGGGAAGAGAGTAGATGATGGAGCAGCATTCTGGCATAAATTTGAGGGGGAAAGTAAAGATGTAAAAGATGGGACAGGCTTTCCCAGCCTGCCCATCCCATGAGAACCAGCAGCATTTCTAAAAATAGGAAATTCCTCTCAGTGGGAACATGACAAGTCCATCTCCCTCCCCATTAGACGTCAGGAGCATTAGTTAATCTATACAGTGTCAGCTTAGCAGAATACCACGCTGTCAGAGTTTAGCAATCCACAAGAGCCACCTTATACCCCTGAATTTCAAAGAAGTAGCTGTTCCTGTTACTGCATCCATATTTCAAAGAGCAGGAGCGAGGGAACAGGGTTTAAAGGATTCATTCAGGGGCCAGGTCCAGGTTTGGAAGCATTTCACTTGTCTGAGCTCAACTCTGAATTAAATTCACTGCCTTGTGGCAGCTAAAGGTGACAGCTCAGCCAGGGTGGGCACGAGCACAGGGTGCTGGTGTTGGTGCCAGCAGCAGGGCTTTGCAAATGGCCACCAAGCTTTGCTGCAGGGAATGGTGTCTAATCCCAGGAAACAAAGCTCCGCACTGGCTCTCTCCCAGGACTGTGTGACCATGAAGAGCCCCCTTCCCCCACAGAGCAGCCCAGGAAGTTTCCCAGTAGCAGAGCTGCAGGTTTAGGCCTATCAAGCACTTGAGGGTGATGCAGTCTGTCACAGCTGGAATGCACATCCCTTTAACATGGGCTGATATCTCCAGCACTGACAGCTGCTGCTGCTGCTGCTCTCAGACCCTCATAAAAAGTGTAGCCAAGGAGCTGCCTGCACTGATTTGGCCTCCTGAGCTCCTGACTCAGGCACTGCTTTGTGGCAGGCACCCACAGTGTCTCAGGTGTGGTAGCCAGACTCCCTGGGATGCACAGGTGTCATTCACAGGCGTTGTAGGCTAACATTTCCAGGATGTCCTGGCCCAAAGCATCCTGTCCTTCCCTGCTTCTGTATCATCCTTGCCTGGAAGGCAGCCATTTCTCTTCTGATCTTTTTTACACTCTGAGGCATGAATCTATGTCCACATTTAAAGAACTAATGATCACATTGCCTTGCCCCTTGCTTTGTCCTTTTTGTTATTTGTTTTAGGGGAGCATGAGGCTGCAGAGATGCCCATGGGAGAGGTGTTTGGACCAAAGCAGCACAGTCTTGTCTGCTTTGGCAATTTGATGATGATACAAATGCCATCCACTTGCAAAGCACTGCTCTGGTGTCACATAATGAGCTCAGGCCAGCCTGCTGGGAGGGAAAATGAGGAGGGGATGACTGAAATTAATGAGGACAGAGGGGAGGACCACAGATCAGGTCATGCAGAGCCAGGACAGGAGTGAGGACTTCCTCATAATTCATCACCCTGTGAGTCTGCCGTGCTAATGGAGCCAACCTGGCAATGAGAACTCGTGTGCTTCAGTGGCAGTGCCATCCCTGGGGGCTGAGCCTTGCACGCTCTGCTGCCCATCTGTCTCAGCCCACATCTGCCCTGAGCTGAGCAGATGTCTGCCAAGTTCAGTGACCCCTTGGCCAAGCTGTGTTGGATCCCTCTTTTGGGGTAGTACTTCCTGGATATATCCTGAACACTTACTCCATGCTCACTCTCCGTATGCTGCCTTCTGCCTTTCCTGTGTTAGCAGTGACCACAAGGTCCTAGCCAGGAGGTCCGGACTGGCAGTGTCATTCCTCATTGGCTTGCTTTCCTGTATACACTATTCCAGTATTTTCCCAGCCTTCCACTCAGTTCCATCCTGCTTGCTTCATAACCAAGGAAAAAACCCTAGCCACCAGCCTCACCCTTCTCCTGGGAAAGCAAAATTCCCAAATGGCCAGCAGCTTCAGCACCAAGGACACTTAATCACTCACCAGTCTGACAGCAAGAAGAAAAATGCCAACAGAACAGTCTTGGGCAGTGCTGAGCTCTCAGCCTGGCTGTGTCTCAAATAGCCATGCTTGGAAGGGAAAGGCAAACACCAAGGGAATTGATGTTCTCCCACTTCATGCAATGCTGTTTAGGGTACAATGGCAACAAAAAAATATTTTTTTCCGAGGAGCTTTGTCACGTGTGCTAGCAACAGCATGATACAAACTAAAGGCATCCACCCTGAAAGCCTCCAAAAGGGAGGCATTTCAAATATTTGCTATCATACTCCCCACTGGTGATGTTTGCTTATATTCTGTATTTCACTCTGCCTGGGAGGGTGAAAGTGCACTGCTTGGTTTTGACTTTCCAGTTCACCTCCATTACAGCTGCTCTGCCAACCTGCCTGATTTTATCACAGTCTCACTTAACACATGCTGTTCCACTGAAATGCTCAGCTCTTATACAGGCACACTGTTCTGCACTTCCTCTTAAAAAACAACACAAAAACGAGCAGAAAATCTGCACAGTTCTCATTTTTATTTCTAGAAATATATGAAGCCATGAACCTAACTCTTCTGACCTGAAATCAGTATGCAAACAGAAGGTCAAGATTATATTTGGGGTTTGAGAAAGCCCAACCCATATTTTGTTTGATACTGGTGGGGAGAGGGACTGTCTCCATGATTAGGGTTGGAAATACTGAGATATTTTGCAGTTGCAGAACTGGAAGACCAAAAAAAAAATCAGCACCAAAGAACAAGATTAAATGGCTGCACATATGGAAAGGGCTGTGCTTTTTTCTATTCCTGTTAACATACAGTAGGCATTTCATTTGTGTTACTAAACAAGTCTGAGTTTTAGAACAGCTGTGCAGCTTGTCCATTTGTTGTGCACTGTGCACTCCAGAAATATTCTAAGTATCTGTTGCATAGAGGGAAGATGGTCATGCCATCAGCATCTCATCAATTTGCATTATTTATGCCCATCATGCATTCTGTCAGCATCCTGAGTAACATTGGAGAAGGAATGTGTTTCCTGGTTCCCTGGGAGCTGTCAGGCACTGGTGGCCATTTCAGGCCAGCTTTTCAAATGTGATTGCTCCTGAAATTTAAAGTATGAATACAGGAGAATTCAGTTTGTGTTGAGATGCTATAGTAAAAAAAAATGTTCCTTGGAATCCCAGCTACACATCCACGCTGCTATGCACTGACTTTTGGAAAACTTGACCTGCATTCAGGTGCCTTCTGAGGTCTCAAAACCTGTCTAGAAACTGTTTTAGAATTTAGTTTTTAGAATTGGCCCAAGGACCAGGAAACGCTCAGGCCCATCTGTCACAAGTGGCAAAGATAAAAAACTTGAGGATGGGACAAGTTCTGGCGCACAGGAGCTAAACAGGAGCTCTGGACAACACTCTCCTCAGCTTTGCTCCACCTGATTTGAATGTGCCTAGTGAGGTTTCATTGACTTTCCAGTGACATAAAGCCAGAGCCCCATCAGGCTCCCAGTCTCTTCCCCACCCTGAAGCCCTTGCAGTAAACAACATGAAAGCAAAAAGCCACACAGTCTGGCACTCCAGGTACTGGTTAATGTTAATGGTAGCATTGTTGCTAGCTGGGAACAGAGACCTGCTGTGCTTTGAGTCTTTTTGCCTTTGCTTTGGAAACCTTAAAGCCTCCAAAAGGTATTTAATGTTTCCATTAGTTCTTGGTACGGAAGAGGAGGAAATGTGGAGCACTGGCAGGAGGATGTAGCTCCCAGTGCTCTGAATCAGCAGCTCCAGGACAGATTATTTCTTTGAGTATAGGCACAGGCAGAAGTGATTGGCAAGCTGGGGCCTGTCTAAAAATTAGGGCATGCGACATTCAAAGAAATCTTTTCATCCCAAATGCCTTCTGTGTACTTCCCAACACACCCACAGATATGCATTACAGGGATCTCTTTATATTCCCTTGGGATGCAGCCACTTCCAGAGAGGAGCATGGCAGCTTTTTACAGAGGTGTTTTAGGGTGAGCTGCAGTGAGGTGTATCCAGTACCCATCCCTTGCTTTTCATCATCCCTTCTGTCCTCTCCTTGCTGGCACCACCAGCTCCTCACCTTGAGAGAAACTTGCTCAAATCACTGTTCTTCCACCCAGTCCCAGCTGTTTCCTCTCTGATACTCTTACCCAGCACCTTCTCTCTCTAAGACAACACAACTGCTACCCAACCCAACTTCCCACTCCCACTTTGTGTGGCGTCAAAGGGATGTGTAACTTCCCCCTCCCTCCCCTCATTTTCTTCCTCTGACCATCGTGTGACCTTCCTTCTCCTTGCTCACAGCCATCTGTCACATTTGGGTAACACCTGCCCCTCCTGGCACATTGTCCCCTCCAGTGTGGGCTGCCTGCTTGTTTTGCAAGGACACAAGTCTTCTTCCCTGGCCTCTGGAGGTCTTACAGGGAGGACATCTCTGTGACCAGTTAGACTAAGCCTCAAAGCTCTCTTACTCAATTAGAAAAATTTAAGTCATAAGTTCCCTGGAATCAGCATTCATTTCATTTCATCTCCCCAGAGCTGTTCCCTCTCTCGGCAGTCAGTGTTCAGAGTGTCACCTTGGCATGTTGTCCTCAGACAATCAGAGCCAGTCTCCCACTTGACAAATAGGGACACTGCCATAAAACTCTCTGGTAAATCTTTCATCTCTACATAACACCAGCTTCAGAAAGATGAGAAGGAAGCTCCCAGTGACTAAAATTCAGCAGGAAAGAAGTAAATTGCCAAAAGCAGCAGCACAGTTTACAGCAGTAATAACAGCAAGCTGTGAAATATCTGGTGCAGAGCAGCAGCTTTGGATTTTCAGCAGTTGTTGATCTCACTGTTTCCATTCAACCCCACCTGAACTCCACTACCACAGGACCTGTGGCTATGGTTCCACAAGACAGGAAATCACCAGTATGCTTGCTACCAGTAAAAAAAAAATAACAGAAACTAAACAAACCTAAACCAACAACCCACGGTGAGAAATGCTGAACCAGGGCATGCCCACTCCTTGCTGGTTCAAATTGGCTTTAGAATCTTACAGCCAGGCAGATTTTGTGCTGGGTCAGGTATCATCCATCTTCTCACAGTCAGCATAAAGACTGTATCATGCCTGATCTGACTTGACAGAATGTAATTGCATAATCCTGCCAGCTCTTGGTGAAATGCATGGTGCCAGGTATTCCAGTGCTGCACAGACAGGAATTCATTAGGCCAGCCTGCCTTATGGAGTCTAGGTGGCAAGGTGTCTGCAAGAAGGTAATTTTCTCTGCAGGCTGAACCCACTGACAGTCCTGCTGACTTGTCAGCTTTGTGTTAAGTCCTTTTCATGCTATCAGAAAGAAACCTGTCCCATGAAAAAAAAAAATCTGATGGAATAAAATTGTTATCGTGTTCATCTTGTCCTCCTACTCCTGTATGATTTGGATTCGTTTTCTCTTCACGTTCACCTTATCTGGAGGTTGTGAAAGAAGCTGCAGCAGTGATGTTAGAGAATGTTTAAATATGCAGCATATTTTTCAACAGGGATGCAAGCACAACAGACAGGAATTACTGAACAGCAAATTCTTCCCTTTACAGTTCTGTCTGAACATCCCTGTAATAATGGCTTTGCATTAATGCAGCTTTGGCAAGCAGATGGCTTCCCAGCCACCCTGTAAGTTCTCAATAAAACCCTGCTGAGTTCCATGGACAGCATCACCCACTCCTGAAACACTGCCAAAGCTGAGATAGTGCCTGCCTGCTTTGTGAGAGGCCTTAGCAACACCCTACAACACAGGGAGACAATGCATTTGCAGTGGAACGAGCAAGGGACACCAGGAAAACTCCTAATTTGACTGCAGATGAAGATCAGTTCTTGGTCTAAGCTCACACAGTAATAAAGTGGCAGAAGAAGGAGGCAGGCCCAGTGCATCTGTGGAATGAAAAAGGGGCAGGAGGGAAGAAACCAAAGTGAGGCTATAATGCTTAAGTTTAGTTACAGAATGAGCCTCATGTTTTCAGGTTTTGAACATTTCCAGCTCTGGCTAGAGCCAGGCAAAATGCCCTGAGTTCTCTGTGGCATTGAAAAGCCTTCCAAAAATGAAAGCTCCAAACTAAATGTTAAAATATTAATCTAAGACCTGCTTTTTAAACACCTTTATTAATAGCTTGCCCTTAGCCATTTACAGTGTCATCCTGCTATCCAAATGCTTTAGTAACAATCTGTTACACGCTAAAAGCAAGATTACAAAGTCAACCCCATGAATCACATCTGTAGCAATTCTCTAGGCACTGTGTATGAAAACACCACCACAGGCAGTGACTCTGAGCAGAAAGTTGTAAACAGAGCTCTGTCCCACTCATGCTGTTTGTTAAGGAACTTTACAGCACTCAGGATAATTTTCCCTCTTTCCCTCCATCAGCTAAGAACAAAATACCTACACTTACACCTCGTTTTTCCTGCCAGGTACCCCCATCCAGAGGAATGCAGCTGGGATCAGTAGCACTGCACACACCAGCCTTGTTTCTTGCTCAGCTGGGCACCAACAGGAGAGGCTCCCCAGAGCCAGAGGGACGCACAAGGGGAGGGTGTGGGATGGGCTTTTGTCCCAGCATGGGATGTAAACCACATCCATGGTGATGTCTCAGAGCAGTCAACAGCAAGTGTTACTCTCCAGGGCTTTGTTCTGTTTTTGAGATATGCAGGACAGCTGCCCAGAGAATATCTCTGAGTCAGCAAAGAAGCTAGGAAAGAAGTCTGCTAATCAATCTGGACATTTAATGAAGTCCACAGGGACATTCAGGACTCACTGTATGTTACTGTAGCAGCTGGGAATACACGAAGGGTCTGAGCAGATATTAATTTCCGTTTCTTGCTGGGTAGAGCAATATTTCTTTTCGTTAATAGGAAAGAGAGGCTCAGTAAGTAGATACCTTCTAAGTGCCACTGTGGATGCAGGCTTGATAGAGGATAAAAATCATGAGAGTAAGCTCCTAAAGATACTTTTAGACAAACCTTGAGACCCAGGCTAAAGTCAGTCTCCCAAGTCCTCAGTTAATACCAAAACTACAATTACACATTTTTTCTATATCTCCCTTTTAAATAATCAGTTCCCACTTTTACTAAATCCCTGTAAGGTGGACTGAGTGTCAGGTGCAGACAGTTTCCCTAACTCATTCCAGCCCCTATTAAAACAACAGAGAATGTAACAGTGACTGCTCCTCTACTGTCAGAGGGAAACCATCCACATGCTCTGTGACAGGACATCACTGTAGCATTACAAGGTAGCCTAGAGAGCATGACTGTTTTCCATCTGATTCTCCCAAGAAAAAGACTGGACGAAGTAGCTATGGTACAATTCAAACATGTGGCAGCTTGACAAGAAAACATCTCAGTCCATGAGATTTTACAAGGTTAAATGCACAAACATCTCCAAATAAAGTCAGCCTGACTCACTGCTTCCATGATGAAAAAGCAAGCTGTGTAGCTCTGCATATGAAGAACAAACTGTCCTGCCATGCCAGATGACTTCCAGCCCTGGAAGAAGCGAACATAAAGTCTGTATATCTCTGTTTAGCAAGGTTTGAGGGGGCATGGGAGGTCCCTGTTTGCACAGCCTTTGATCAGCTTGCAGAGGGACAGCTGACAGCCTGAACCCAGGCCGAGTGAAGTGAGGTATCAGCATCGACTTTGTCCTGCTGCCAGTGCCCCAGCAGAGGTTAGGAAGGAGTCAGCACCCTGATCTTTGCACCATTAGAGCAGTGGAGCAGAGCTCCCTGCAGCCAGAGCAGCTGAGGCTAAAACCTGAGGTTAGCACCTAAAGTTAAAAAAGGCGGTTAACATCTGAAAGCAAGCAGGATCAAGTTTATTTCAATGTTTAAAACTGACTTGTGACTGTGTTTGAGGTCAGACACATACTGAGCAAGATATGCAGCTATCAGTATAATATATATGCAATATATTGAATGCTCAGAGCAGGTCTTTGTCAAAGCTAATACTGATTCTGAATTCCCCGAAGTTCTCAGTATCAAACATAGCTGAGCAAAGAGCCAGGGCCAACATTGGTTGCTCTTGTGAGAGGAGACACTCCTGCCCCAGTGAGCAGAAGGACACTGGTGGGACAAAGATCTGTCTTTAGTTTGAGATCTCTGTATATCCCGTGGAAGAGAGCAGGTCAGAGTGTCCACACCTCACACACACCTCACATGCCCACACTCTGCCGCCCCCTTTTCCTGTAAGCAGCAAACTGTAATCAGCCAAAGCAGAACACTGCCCAAGAATAAGACTTTGAAGTTGTATAAAAGTTCCTCAGTGGCAAAAAGTTAATACAAATGTATCCAGCTGAAGAGAAAGTGCACACAAGCTTTACTCCTGATATGAGGCAGGATTTCACTCCAGTTTGCTTAGTCATATGGAAAAAAAGGCCAGCATGAAAAAGCAAGATCAGAGCTCAGCTATCCTCCCCTCTGTAGTTCCAGTCTAATGATTGGGATGCACTGGTTGCCCTCTAGGTTTTAGAGGGGACAGAAGGAAAAAAGGAAGAAAAAGAAAGGGGAGCAGGAGGAAAAAGCACCAAACTAATTATCATGTATTTATTCATGAAAGCCAAGATTAAAATAGTATATTAAAGGATTTGAATGCAAATAGCATTTGCCCTGTCCTGATTTCCTTTAACAAAATGCAGCACTCTGGTGACTCAGATAACCCCAAATATTGCACAGCATAGGAGAGCCTGACAGAGCAGGGGGAGAGAACCAACCAGTCTCTCACCAAGACTTCAAAGCACAATAAAAAACCACCACAGAGCTAGGAAAAAAGTTAATTTTGTTGCTGTCATTACTATTGTTTTAGGGACTTCTCCACACACCATTTATCATGCTTAGGGGTGGACCCAGTCTGACGCTGAATCCATTGTGTTTAGTCCTGAGGCACGTGAAATTTGAACCCACTGTTCCTGGCCTGTGCCTGGCTCTGGTGTTCACAGCAATGCTGTCTCTGCTGAGTGTAGGCTCTTGGCTAAGTGAGCACAAATCACTTGGCTTTGTGCACATGCAGCAGGTATGACAGGATGGTTACTCTGCTAGGGAAGGTTATTTGCATGCTGGGTTCTGAATTGGATGGGATAAAGTTAGTCTTGCACAAGACCAGGGATTTATTAAGCAGTGGAGATAGGCATCTCAAACCAGTCTGGCTACAAGTATTGCAATGACCCAGCTTTCTGTGTGGGCTATGCTGATGGCCAGTCATTCACAAATTAAACCTCTCTTGTGCTACATACAAGACTTCTGCAGTGTTTGAATACAGCAGTTGCTCCTTGATGTGCATTTGAATGAAGATCTGGAGCACAACAAGACTTCTTTGAGTGATCTCTTAATGTGGAGAGGACAAGACCTGTCCTTAGCTGTATGGACAGTGCCTCATCTCCTTATCAGCTACCTGCTCTACTGGGAAAGCCACTTCCTTGCAAGCTTACCCTCAGTTAGGTGCAGATGTAGTTTGAGTACAGCAGGGAGGCTCTCAACTCCCACGTTTGCTGCATCTCTGCTCTTCCTGCCCCCCCTGCAGGTTATGACTTCGCTGCTGTACTGGAGTGGTTCGCGGAGCGGGTCGACCGCATCATTCTGCTCTTTGATGCTCACAAGCTGGACATCTCTGATGAATTCTCTGAGGTCATCAAGGCTCTGAAGAACCACGAGGACAAGATGAGAGTTGTTCTCAACAAGGCCGACCAGATAGAGACTCAGCAGCTGATGCGGGTGTACGGTGCCCTCATGTGGTCCCTGGGGAAGATCGTCAACACTCCCGAGGTCATTCGAGTCTACATCGGCTCCTTCTGGTCCCACCCCCTGCTCATCCCCGACAACCGCAAGCTGTTTGAGGCAGAGGAGCAGGACCTGTTCAGGGACATCCAGAGCCTGCCCCGCAACGCAGCCCTCAGGAAGCTCAATGATCTCATCAAGCGAGCGCGCCTGGCCAAGGTAGGTGTGGGCATAGAAGCCCCGAGCATTCGGTGTGGGCTGTCTGCAGCAGGCAGCCTATGGAGAAGTGGTTTTGGCCAGTTCAGCTTGCAGAGCTGGTGGATCCTACTCTTTTTTCCATCCCATTTAACTCAGGCCCAGCATATGAGCCCTATGACAATACGGGAAGAAAACAATTCCTATGTTTGGTGTGTCAGTCATGGTGGGCCAGAGCGAGGAAGGTAACTACAGATCAAGGCAGGTAGCACTTGAAGGGATCTGGAAAGCAGTTGCTCTGTGGTAGCAACTTCAGAATTAGGACCAATTCAGTATATCAGAATCATACACCAAGGGAATTGATAAGCTCTAAGTCTTTTGCTTAAAACTTTCTTAGCCAAGAGAGATACCTGACTAAGATGGATGCACAGGAGGTGGAGACTCACACAAATGATAAATAAGCCTGTAATATCCCTGAGTACTTGAACTGAAAGAAGCCCTTAAATGCAGGAGAAAAACCCACATCAATTGAGAAAAGAGATCAAAAAATCCCTCAAAAGCTTTCAGTGCAAGGGTCTTCATTTCAAGAAAAAATGCTTGGTTCACCATTAAAAATAAAAGAGCCACAATAAGTTAAGAACTGGTATTCACACTAAAACATTGAACCTGTGTGTTTGGACTGGGAAGGGACTGTTTCCTTGAAGGCCATGCCCAGTGGAAGAAAAAAAAACCCAGCACTCCCTCCAGAAGGTGTATATGAATGTCACTGTCTGTATGCTCAGGAGTACACCTTGGTTTTATCTCAGCACAGACAGAGCACACAGCTGAGCACTGGAATAATAATCCATGGGTCCAGGCAAGCTGAGGAGCTGAGCTTGCTCTTTGGGGTGGGACAAGATGGAGGCAAGTCCTGGGCACAGATACTCTGCTGAGAATTTTCTGATGTGCTATTTAACATTTGCCTTCATTCCATATAATTTAATTCCCTTCAGGTCCATGCCTACATCATCAGTTCCCTAAAGAAGGAAATGCCCTCAATGTTTGGCAAAGACAATAAAAAGAGGGAGCTTGTTAACAACTTGGGAGATATTTATGCCCGCATTGAACGGGAGCATCAGATCTCACCAGGAGACTTCCCTAACCTGAGAAAGATGCAGGTAAGCAGTGGCATCCTGGCAAACATCAGGAAAGAGCTCTGGAGTAACTGCAGGGAATACCACAGAGCCCTGCAGACTTTGATTGTTGCCACCTGTGGGAAAAGCCTGCTGTAATGTTGAAATGTGCCTTAAAATATGTGCAGGCTATATTTGGGCATGAGCACTTCTTACACATAGAGCTCATGTGGAGCACTACAACTTCACTTTCATTTCTGATATCTTTGCCTGAATAGCACTTTACAGCAAATGATTTCTTCTGTTTTTCTTTATTTTTAATTCCAGGTTCCATTTGCAGATTTTTCAGGCCTAAGCAATTTATAATAAAAGGAAAGCTGTGTCCTGAAAGGGCTACATATAGCACATTCCTCAAGAGCTATATTTGTCTTCTACTTAACTCTTTGTTTCTAGAAGGAGACAAAGGAAGGTGTAAAAACTTAAAGCCCCTTCTCTATTTTAAGCAGAGAAGCAGGCTTTTTGTTCTGCAGACCAGAGACCTGGCCCAGTGTTCACACAAGTCAAAAACTTCAAAGGCCCTTGGATCAGAGCCTTGTATTGTACATTCAAGCAGTGCTGGACACTGCTGCATTGCTGTGTGGCTTCAGTCCAAGCAAAAACCTGTTCTGAGTTCTAGCTCTTGAGGTTGCTACTAGTTACCTATGGAAAACAGCATTTGCCTATTTTTGAAAATATATTCTCCCTAAATTGTTGGGAATGATATTTGTGGTGTATAGGATATCTCCTTCACTGCTTGTTAAAATGTGCGTTGAAAAAAAACAACCTGTATGAATCCAGTTGGAGTGAATAGTGTGGATTTAAGGAGTAGAGGGTGAAAGATAAAGCTGTAGGTCTTTCTGCAGCTAGAAGAGACTTCTCTGCAGGCCCTACTCAAAGCCCTTTTGCTTAGCTGTGAAATTACAGGATCTGAGCCATGCTGTAAAGACCTGCTCACCACCTCTTACAGATGTGCTGCTGTCTTGATGGCATCTGAAAGATGCACTGCATGGTGATGAGTACAATGGTCTTCTGCCAGGTGGCATCTCCTTCCCAGAGCGCAGAAGGGGGAGGGAATGTAGAGCACTGGCTGGAGAAGGTTAGCAAGAGCACACCACCAGTTTGCCTTGAACTGTTTGGTCATTTTCTGTAGGACTTAGGAGAGGATTAAAGTAGGAGCAAGGCCAGCCAGGGAGACCCCATGCCATGCTGAAAGCAGGGCAGAGGAAGGAATGCCAGACTCCCCACTCCTCTGCAGCAGCAGGCAGGCATCCCCCTGTACACCATTACTCCTCCATGTCACTCACCTCTTGCTCTGCTGTCCCATTTTCAAGGACCAACTGCAAGCCCAGGATTTTAGCAAGTTCCAGCCGCTGAAGAGCAAGCTGCTGGAGACTGTGGAAGACATGCTGGCCAACGACATCGCCCAGCTGATGGTGCTGGTCCGCCAGGAGGAGTCCCAGCGGCCAACCCAGATGGTGAAGGGAGGAGCCTTCGAGGGCACCTTGCACGGCCCCTTCGGCCACGGCTACGGAGAGGGCGCCGGGGAGGGCATCGACGACGCCGAGTGGGTGGTGGCCAGGGACAAGCCCATGTACGACGAGATCTTCTACACGCTCTCGCCTGTCGACGGCAAAATAACTGGTGCCAACGCCAAGAAGGAGATGGTAAGGTCCAAGCTGCCCAACACCGTGCTGGGCAAGATCTGGAAACTGGCTGACATCGACAAAGATGGCATGCTGGATGATGAGGAGTTTGCCTTGGCGAATCATCTCATTAAAGTCAAGTTGGAGGGTCACGAGCTGCCAAATGAGCTCCCATCCCATCTCCTCCCTCCGTCCAAAAGGAAAATAACAGAGTGAAAGAAAGGGTTTAGGGGAGTGGGGAAAGGGAAGGGGAAAATAAAAGATCTAGAACAACATGTTTACTTAAATTATACCTTTAGATGTGAGATCACGTTTGGATTTGTACCTACTTTGCTGTATGAAGAACAAAATCTAAAGCAGAACAAAAAAGTCCAATCTTTCATGATATGCAATTAACTCTTCCAGTGTACTGTCCCTGCTTTCTAATGTGTAGTCTGTAAATATGAAGGTAGAGGAAGGATGTTGCAAAGTAGGAGACTCTGTTAAGTGAGAGTAGAAGAAAACCTGAACAGGGCTGCATTTTTGGAGAGTGGAATAGGCACTAATAGAAATCTGCTAACTGCCAGTATCACTCCTGAGCTTTGGCTGCACCTTCTGCCTTTTAATGGGTCTTGCAAAATTCAGGAGACTAAGAGAGACCACAAGGTCTTCAAGCTATTGGCCAATATAAAGAGCATTTCCTAATTAACATAAGCCCACACTAAAATACCAGATACTAAATCCCGGAGTTAGAACTTTAGGAACCTTGATTCACCGTTAAGATGCAAGTTTTACAAACGTTCTTCCCCCGTCCTTAAAGAAAAATTCATCAATAAAATCTGAAAGAGCTCTGAACTGGGCAGCTGGAGTTCCTCATTGTTCACTGTGGGGCAGGCACTCAGAGTTCCCAATCATCACCACCTCCCATTCAAACCCAGGGGAGATTTGTTCTGCAGGCCCAGCCAAGAGAGCCACACTCCAAGGGAGGCAAGGGAGGGGGCCCTAGAGGTGGGCATGAGGTGGTGGGAAGGGAGGGCACTGCTTCCAGGCTCACCCAGCATTTCACAGCCAGTGGGTCCTGTTTGCTCTCTGAACAGTGGTGGTGTCTGTGATTCCTGTGAAGTGATTTGTGTTTGCTCTCATCGTGCACAGTGACAGCCACGAGGCCCCATCCTCACTGTACAGACACAAACCCCACACTGGATCCATCACAAGGGCAGAACACACTGGGGCACGGGGCAGAGCTTGCCCTGCTCCGTGCCTCCACAAAGCCAGCCAAGATGCCAGCCTTCACACACTCTCCTCACCACAGTTACACTTGATCCCCTCCAGAACTTGCACCCTGAGCCATGAGAGCTTCCCCACTTCTTTCATGCTCTATGAAATTTTTGTTTCCAAGACCTGATTTTAGCAGAAATGCCTCCATTTCCTGTTTCACTGCCTCAACACACACGTGTGCGCGCACTTCTGGTTTTTGTTGTTGCTTTGGAGCAGCGTGTTGTTCCAATCCTGTTGTCACTTTATATAAGCTGAGCTCCTACTGTGATGAAAAAACCAAGATAAGTATAACTTATTTTATATCTCTTGTGTTCATATTATATAGAGAAATATATTCTGTGTATGTAGGATGTGCTTATTGCAGTACATTTATCACTTGTCTTAAAAATTAATGCATTAACCTTTTTTGTACCCTGGTCCTAAGACATTATTAAAAAACAAAGGCCAGATCTGTCTACTTCTTTTTACAGCGAAATAAATGCAGCTGAAAAGAAAAAAAAAGAGCTTATTTGTAAGTGCAGCAAAGGGAGGAGATAATGCTTCTGCACATTCCCAAAAGTGCATCAGATGAGTGCATGTACAGATCAGCCCAGCTGGACTCGGGTGTGCACTGCTGAATGACTGGTTGACATCTGCAACATCTTCCTCTCTTGGCAGTCTAATCACAGCCTCCATACTTGCCAAAGCAAGAGGAATTGTACCCGTGATCCACCTTGTTCAATACAGGGAAGAGGTAACCACCACATTGCAGTAGAAAAAGGAATATATTGAAAGAGTTCCTTCCTGCCAGTCAAAGATGAGAATGTTAGGAATTTATCAAGATCTGGAATGGATGCAAAAAACCTCGATCTTAAATCTTTCTGACTAATTCTGTCTTTATTTTCTGTGGATGTTCATGCCAGTGATAGCTATCCCCAGAGTGGGACAGTGAGAGGCAGTAAGACAGGGAGAGCACTTAGGATAGTCCTGGGAAAGCATCTGGAGAGCGGGTATGAGCTGTAGGAGTTGGCAGAGTTTCCATTTAGCATCTGTACAGGATGAGAGAGGGGTGAGAGGAAATCATAGGGTGGAGAGCAAAAGCAATAAATGCAAATTGAAGGAAAAGCCAGCAAACTCTGTCATGCCAGTTCAGCTACCCAGTAACCCCCAGTTTGACTGCCATCACAGGACACATCTGCTCAGGCTGTCCCAGTCTTCCTGAGGAATTTGCATCCATCAGACTCCAGCTGAGGCTGAGCAGAACACTGTGAATCAGCCCTGCCTCTGTGTGGGCACAACTGTGTGATGGCCACTCACACAGCACATTGCTTGTGCCAGTCAGGTCATGCTGAAATCTAACTCCTTAGGAAGCTGAGCATTACTGGTTCTCTCTAAGGGGATGGCAGAAGGTGAGGTCTTGGCAGGCTTTTCTTCCCTGTGCACTCCAGCAAGATGCTCAGGTAGGCAAAAATTCATTGTGACAGCAGTCAATCAGCTTTCAGGGCACATTTGTGCCTGATTGGTTGTGCATGCAAGCTCACAAGCAGAGCCACTGGCCCGTTGGTGGTGGTGGGTTAGCTGTCAGTGCCTGACTGCAGCTGTGCTTCAGACCAACCTCAAAAAAGGGCTCACTGTCACACGGGAAACATTGCCCGTGGTGCTGGCAGCAGCATCAGTTACCCCTCACCATGGCTGGGGTATGCCAGCACATTCCATGCTCCTCTTATTATAGAGTTCATTGTAGAGAGAAGCTGCTCTACACTGTGCTCCTCTCATCCCTGAGCCAGCCTCTCCAGGATGCTCCTGCAGGATTCACCCAGAGGGGCCAGCAGGGCAGCAGCACAGAGCTCTGCCCACACAGGTCAAGTGCGGAGGGGTTTGATTGCAACACCCCTCAGGAGCCACCTGGCACTGTCAGAGTGCAGCTTCCCCACTCGTGGGGAGGAGAGAGGAAAAAACACCAGCACTGCACTCAGAAACACTCCATTACTTAATGGGGCTGCACCAGGGGCCTTGCTACAGAGGGAACAGGGCAGCTGCAGGGGGGCTGTGTGCCCAGAAACGCAGGTTATGAACAGTCCTCTTCAGTTAGATAACCTCAGCACATTTCACTTTTGCTAGGCTCTTCAGGAAATTTCAAATAAAACAGCATTAATCAAACAAAATCCCACTAGAACACCAAAGACCCACATCAAACCTCACACACCCTGTTCTCTATATTGAAATGAATGGAATTCTGTATCTCCACTATGGCCATGAGAAGGTGCATGTATTTCTCCATCCCCTTCCCAGATAGCAGCTGCAAATGCACACACCCCTTTTTTTCCTTTTCCCTTCTGAGTTAGGACTCCCTGGGCAATCCCAGCCACCTGTATAGTTTCCCACATCTGTGGAAGGAGGTGATTTCCCAAGCCCACCAGGACTCCAGGCAGTGCATGTTCCTGCCAGCTCACAGAGCCACGCTCCAAGGCAGTTATCTGTCAGCAGCAGAAGGGAGTATAGTTTCCCAAGCTGTCTCCAGGCAGTGCAGTCCAGGCAGTGCATGTTCCTGCCAGCTCACAGAGCCACGCTCCAAGGCAGTTATCTGTGTCCAGCAGTGCTTCCTTTTCCCCAGAGCACTTCTCAATTACCCAACAAGATTTCCCCAGGAGGTTTTACAGAGGAACCGATTCATTTGCTGTCTGTGGGTGGGGGATTTTATCGTGTGAACATACCCACTACCACTCACTTCTCTGATCCTCTCATGTCCTTCTCTACCCATCCTCACACAGAAGAGCTTTCACAAGGTCAGAAGAACAAAAAGGCGTTTTTTTTTTTACCTTCTAAGTAGGAACTGCATTTGGTCTTCTCTCTGGGAAGGATCTAGAGCAGAAACATCTGTACCTATGTGCTTTATGGGCTAATATATGAGTTTTTTGAAAATGAAATTCTCTCTACTGTGGAATATGATAGGCAGATTAGATCAACAGTGCTATACAACCATTTATTTGAAGGGAAGGATAATAATTACACCAAGTTCCCTGAATAAGGTTTCACAGGAGGTGAGTAGCTTGGCAAAAGGCAATTACTTCTGGGAGCTGGAGTTTAGCCAGCATGCTGAAGTTCAGAGAGACTTTTAATCAAACAGAAAAGGTCAGAATCAGTTTTTCCATCACCTTGAGTTCCAACACAAACTTCATACAACAATGAAATTCAGATTTAAGTCTGAAAAAACTGTTCTTTTAAGTTGCTCTCCTTAATCCTTTGCTCACTAACCAAAGGCTGCTGTCATATGGTCAAAAGTTATGGGTTGTTCGACCTTACAGAGTGTTCCTACAAGCACAGCTGGAACCACAGAGGCGCCTCTAGAAGATCACCTCAGATCACACTACACTTCTTACATCATTGATAGTTTCCACCTCTGCTATTCTTTAATCTCATGTTTCTTTTATTATAGAGTTTATTATAGAGAGAAGCTGTGGCTCCACATGCAGGCTTTGGTAAATCAAGGGACACAACAGACTCTTTAAGCCCTTCCTAGATGCAGAATTCCTCAAGTCTCAAAGCCTGACACATGGGTAGGAACACTCAAGGAGAACAGCACTGAATTACTCCAGAGGAGCAGCTTGACTGGTAACATCCAAGTTATTTCTGTGGAGTTTTCATAACATAGCATCTATTATTTTCTCTTTCCCTTTCCTTCCCAGTGCTTATGAGCCTTTCCCTCCTCTTCCTAGTCTGTCCAAGGGTGGGGGAAAAGCAAGGCTTAGGAATCCCAACACGTGAAGAAGTTCAAGGCTAGTGCAGGCAAGTCAATCCCTGCCTGGCTTTCCAGCTCCTCTAGGCACTGCTGATAGAGTAACAAATCCAGTACTCAAAGCAGGCCTTGGAAACAATCCCTGGGTGCCTGAAGGGAGAGAAATCCCTGCGGAGTACAGCACACGTCCTCCACGGCGTGCCCGTTCCGCAGAGCCCTTCGCTGTCAAACACCGCACGAGTTGCTAGGTTTGAAATGGGCTCCCCTCCAGCTGCTGACGTGCGCTGTAAACAGCCCTCAGTGAGGCCTCCTTAGTGCCTGCACAAGATGTGCACTGGGAGATATTTATACCCAGCCCTCAGGTTGGGTTGGATCGCCCTCCTCGCCCGGGCCGTTGCGCAAACCAAGGGCGTGCGCGCGGAATTCCTCTCCTCACGCCGCACGAGTTCCCCGCAGGCAAAATGCCAAATGCTGCTCTCTGAACAGCTCTCACCCAGCACCCCACACATTTATCAGCAAGATGAGGCTCCCACAGCTCCTTATAAGGCGATGGCAGCACAGAGATCAGTAGGAAGCACAGCTCCCAGGGAAAGCTCTCTGGAATTTTCTGACCTCCTTCAACCATCAGTTTTCAAGGCAGAGTTTCCACTTCCACTAAAGACAATGAAAAGGTATCAAAATGAAGAGTTTGCTGCCTGTCTGCCCACCACATTTAAGCCATTCACAACTGTTGGGAAGGATGAAAGTTTGACAAGAAAGTCTCACAGATATGTGTGCTTAGCAGAAAGATTTTTGAATGTAGAGTCTGATGAAGGAATGGAGATGGAAGCAAGTTTTGATACAGAAGAAAAGAATTGCTGAGCCAGTCTTACTGGATAACCAAGGAGGCAAAGGTTGTGTTAGTTAGAAGGAGTTTTTATGGCTTAGAGCAAAGGATAAACCCACCTCAAACAAGATGTTTTTACCAAGCAGAAAGATAGCAGGTGCTATCTTGTAGCCAATGCTACAAGTAGAAAAAAGGTCTCAGAATTTTCCACTGCAAGAAAACTGGAAAACAACTTCTAGCTTAAACTGTAATGTACTTTTTAGTGATTGGAGAATAGTAACATGAATATGGTAATTACAGTAGTTATGACAGGCTACAGATGAAAGTTAAGGTATAGATTGGTTCTTCTGTATGAAGATGCTCAGCAAAGGAAAGTATATAATGCAATGTAACCTAAACTCAGGGTCTCCAGGCCTGCCTGCGGCTGGAGCCGACAGCTGTAGGCACAGCTCTGTCACCCACCACCCTGGGCTGCTGTAACCTCTTGGATGAAATAAACTGCATTTTGGAGAGCCCCTGGAGTCCCACATCTCTCATTTCGGCTCTTACACACAAGAAACTGGAAGGAATTCTCTGCATCCTACCATCTTTAAAGCCTCCACATCCCACAGCACTGGCATCTCCAGTTGCATCAGAAGTGCAGTGTAGCTGCAGTCCAAGCTGGCAGCTCACAGTTGAGTTTTCAGAAGCAGAATTGTTCCCCAGTTAGAATTTCAATATCCAGTCCCTCAGTAAAGAGTTCCTTCGTCTGCTCAGTTGGGAATATCAATTCTTCTGCATGCACAGAAAAGTGATAAGCAGCTTAAACTTCCATACCAACTAACTAGCACCCCTCAACCCAGTTCTGGCATGGAACAAACCCTTGGCCAACTACAGAACTTGCACTATTTGCCACCAAGGGAGATTAGTTCTCTAATTAATATCATCTTTGATGACTCATCATGCCAAAGGAATAAAAACAGACCAGTGATCATCTTCTCTGCCAAGAAATACAGCTTGCAAACTAAACTATAAAAAGAACTGGTGGCATTTTTCCCAGGTCCCACCAGCAGCCACCAGCACAAAATAGCAAAGCACACCTAAAGCTCCTCTCCCTGCTCAGCTCAGCAAGGCTTCACTCTTCCTCCTGAAATTAAGCAGCCTTGGAAAGGGAAAGGAGGTGACCTACTGATTGCCATTTAATGCTAGTCTAGAGCTTTATAGGCTGCTCAGGGGCGATAGAAAATCCAGTGACTGGGAGAACAATCAGGAATGAAGTTTTACTGCCCAGAGATGTCTTGCATCTCTGCAAGGAGCAGAGATCTTTTTTTAAAAAAAAAAGGTCATGCAAGCAGTGAATGTCAACCCCAAGTCTCACATGCTTTAATCCAAAAGCATTAATCAAAAAACCCATGAGGTTCAAAGCCATGATGACACACTGGGACCTGGTTTTCAAGGCCTGGTTCAAACCTGTCTCAGCCCAAGGCAGGCAGTACTTGGCATACCCAGCCATCAGCTCTCTAACAAGTGCTCTGCCTTCCCAGCCACAGCCATCAGGTACAGCAATGCTGTGCAACACTAGGGGCTGAACACTCAAACACCCAGGCCCACAGCAACCAAACCAAGGTCCATGGATCTGACAGTGCCACGGCTGTCTGTGCAACCATGGGACCTCCACGGTGCTGGGATTTTGCCAGGGGTTTGGGGTCTTCCCCCTGTAAGCGCTTCCCAGGAATGGAGACTGATGGGGCACTGAGGTATGGCAGCAATACTTTCCTTTAAGCTCTGCTGGTTGAATTGCTCCAGCCCTTTCCCTGCAGTATTTTCCCAGCCTCTGCTTCCCATATCTGTGAGGACAGAGGACTCTGCCAAGCGTCAAGCACAGCCCTTCAGCAGAACAGCACAGAAAAGAGACCACATGCAGCCTATGAAGTGGCAAAGCTTATGGTTGAACAGCTTTTTCCTCCCCCTCCATCCTCTACACAGCTGAGTCAAACCCCAGAAGCACAACATCATCTCAGGCTTGGTAGTATTTCAGTACAGACACAGGGGCAGAGTTTCCCATCTCTCTTGAGAACCTGGAAGGAGCAGTTTTGGGCTTTGGCTGTGGCTTTTCTCAGACATTCTGGTTCTCAAGGCCACTCTCTTGTCCTTCCTCTCCCACATGGGGTTTGAGGAAGTGCAAATCTTCATCCAGCCTGCACCGTGGGATGGGGGAAAGAAAAGTGCTTATGATGACACCCCAAAAGCCTTGCTAGACAGGCAAGAGTGCTGTTGCTTGTTCTCTGGAAAAAGCCTGTCCATGCAAGGTCCCAGCAAGAGGCGACTTCCCAGCACAGCCCTCAACAGAAGCTGACAAAGGAGCAAAGAGGGTCCCAAAGGTTGAGAGGTGGGACTGGAAAACATGGGATACCTGGTAGAAGTTGGCCAAGGTGCCGAGGTGTCTATACAGCCAGGACAGGCTGGTGCAAGTAGAGCTTGCTGAAATCTGGCTGTGCCTCTGTGGAGGGCCTGTCCAACCCTTCTGGAGAAGCTGCTCTCCCACAGCAGGAAACATGGATGTCTCCTTCTCAAGGGAGACAAACAAGCCCTGCAGAGCATGGATGACAGACTGCTAACGTGACAAACAAGGACACGATGTCCTTCCCGCCTGCTCCTCTCCCAGCCCTGGAGGGAGCACCTAAGGTCACTAATATTCCTAATGATCTGCTTCCGATGGGTTGCCTCACTCCTTTCACTCCATTTCACAGAAATAAAGGCGGCCTGGCTGCCTTTCACCACTTCCTTTCAGGAGGACAGAGGGGAACAAAAGCTGGTGCAGCGCATCGTTACAGCCCCAGAGGCACACGACACCCCTTGTCCCCACAGGGATTTTACTCAGCCAGCTTCTCACTGTCATGGGAGTGTCAGAACTGTGATGGAAAGGCTGCCAAAGTTGGGACCATACACCTGGGCCACTGGGAGACCCCCCTGGGAAAGAGGAAGTTCAGAGCATCTTCCTACCTGGCTTCCCAGCATCTCCAGAGCTGGTCAGAAGCAGCCCATTTCCCCCCTCTCTAGCTAAGGAAATGTCTTTCAAGGACCCTACCACGCTGGTTGGAGGTTTGCAATTCTGCCACCAAATGTGTCAGTGAGCTTATAGCATTAATTATTCTTACAGCATTAATTATTCTTACAGCATTAATTATTCTTGGGGCACCTCAAGGCATCAGCTGCGACCTCATTGCCTGCTCCAAAGTTCTTTGCTGGAAGGATGAGGGAGCTGAGTACCTCCTGGCCCTGCAAGAAGCTGCTGACTCCAGCAGGAGTGAGCAGCCAAGAGGCTGAGCTTTCCAGAGAGATGGGCTGCTCTTATCAGCTCCCCAGAGATGAGTGTGCAAAATACCTGGCATATCATACTCCTTGGATCATTTGTATTCAATTGTATACCCAAGAGGGAAGGGGCGAGGGGAAAGAGGCTCTTGACTTTTGTCCAGGAAGAGCAGATAAGGTACAAGGAGAGGAAAAGTGATTTTTTTTTACAGCCCCAGCAAATAGCTATCTATTTCCTAATGAAGTGCTAGTGCAAACACTGAATGCAGTCCAACGAGTAAGAAAGGCCACTGGTTACTGGGTTTCAGAGGAATGTTTTCCAATGCCCTATTATAAAGATAAGTGCATATTAAAGGAGAAAAGTGGGTTCACACACCACTGCAGTCAGGATGCTGTACTTTTGTGTATCAACAATGCTTGGCCAAAGACTTCAAGCCATCATGGAACAACCCCATTTCCCAGAAGAGCAGGACACAGTGTGCTCTGTGTTTAAGGCCATCATTTAAAATCTGGAGGGAAAAAAAAAAAAAGGAGGAATCTTTGTATTTAAAAGATCTGTTTAAGAGAGGGATGCCAGCCCAAAAGCCAACCGGCACAGCCAGGTTTCAAAGTGATGAGATGGAAGCACAGAGATTATTCACCTCCCTGACACTGGTTTCACAGGGACTCCTCCAGCCACAAGGCAGCCCAAGACATGCCAAGAAATGCATTGCTCCCCAAAAAAGCATCCTCCCCATACTCCCAAAGCCTGGTCACACCATGATGTGTTTCTAAATGCAAGGCTAGGGCCCATGGAAATGAGCTCTGCAGCATGGTGGTGGCACAGTGAATTTACCCAGGACATATCCCAGCTCCTCTGCACAGGCCTGCTGCCAAAATGCCTTTAAGAATTTGGTCATGGGTTGTGCACTCAGAAATCATCTTTTCTCTTCATGGCCCAGAAGCCCAGCTTTCCAGACAAAAGTTTAATGCTTATTTTTGAGCAAAAGAGATTTGCCAGCACAAAGTAAGAGATAAACAAGCACTTTAGCCAGCAGTCAACGTGACAAACGCGATAACCTGGCACAGCATTGCACTTCCTTCTCCACATCATGACTGCTCCATACAGCCTGGGGGATGCAAAATGCCTCTGCTGGAAAGATCCCCATTGTGTTGGGTGACTACAGGAGTGACAGCAATCCATAATGCACTAGGAGAGACACACCAGGGCACAAAAAGGCAAAATAAAAATAAACACTGGGCCAGGAGCCCAGAACTGTTCAATACTGCTACCTGGCAGGTTTGGAATAGAGCTCCTGATCTCTCTGCACACACACAGAGTTTTCAGAAACATTGCCTAACACTGCTTTCCTTATTTTTAAATCCAAAGACACTTTGCAGGAACACTGTTTTTAAAGAAATTATTCTGGGCACCAACAAGTGCTCTGTGTTGGAGATGGGCACACCAAAACTGGGACACAGAAGAGAACCAAACAACCCCCTCTGACAGGTTTGAATAGGTTTTAGGTAAATTTTTATATGATTGAAACAAAGACACCTGCACACATTTAGAGTTCAAGCACACAGAACTCCGTAAGGCAATAATTTAGAAATTCCCCTGCCAAGAAGTTACGTATCATCCCAAGTCCCTCGATTACTTCTGCTGAATAACAGGCACTGAACACTAAGCCTGAGCATTTTTTGAAGACACGGGTTTGCTTTTTCCTGATCCAAATACAGAACAAAAACAGGATCATAATTTACTATTGAGGACAATGAAAATCTTATCATTGTAAATATATGTAGTGAGATAATACAAATCCTGTTCCTTGGTATTTCCCCTCCACCCTCTATTCCTACCACTACTCCTTCCAGCTTTAGGGCCTCTCCCCTGCTTGCATGGAAGATTGACGCCCATCTCAAAGCCATAAATTACTCACAAACAGCTACTGAAAGTAGCAATGACCGTAGGGTAACACTTCCACAAAGCAATAGAGCTTCCTGGCAAGCTGATAAGAGTTTCCTGTTTTGAGTTTTGGGTTGGGTTTTTTTCCCTCTGATAAAAATTTGACTCTCAAAACATCTCAGAAAGGAAGGACTGACAGTTTTTTTCCCCCCCTCCCTCCTCCCTTAAACGTGTTCTGTTGCAAAATTTGTTGGTTTTTGCTGAATGTGAAATGGGGACCAGGTTCAAGAAACTCAAGTGCACCAGCTGAGACAGCAGGTGAGAGAAGCACATGGAGTCCTTCCCTGCTTCAGGAGGATGGACTGGCCTTGCAGCCCACCTTTAGTCCTGCCCTGCACTCTCACCTCTCAAGTTCTGCATTTTGCACTCTGGCAACACTCACAGTTTCTGTCACAGGCAAAAAAAAAAACCAAAAAACTTCAGAGACACAAGCTCTGCATTTACCCCTCTTACTGTGGTGGCACGACCCCTGTCACCTCTGGGCACCTGAGCAAGCCTGAGGAGAGTGACCAGAAGGGCAGCTGGTTCTGCTTAGGGCCAGCCTGCCCTGTGTCACCTCAGGGACCCCGGACACGGGATCTGGAACCCCAAAGTCCCCAGCGAGCTCTCCTGGCACCTTGTGCTGGCAGCAGCCTGTGTTTGCAGCAGCCTGGGGGTCCTGGAGGCCTCCATGGGAATCCCACTCCTTTCCTCACCTCAGGGCACCTCCCTGGAGCTGCTGTTCCCAGTTTCTGGGGTCAGACCACACATTCAATATCTGGGACAAACAGACGGTATCAAATAAAGGAATACCTCTGCTTTACCCCTTCCTGGTAGGTGCTGTCCTTGGTCAGGAAGCCTCTCACCCAAGGGGTTTTGGCACACACATGGCCCTCCCCATCCCAACCCAAAGGTGTTCACAGACACCTTTATTTTCACTGGCTCCATGTGCCTCTCTTTTTCAGAGAGAACTGAAAAAGCATTGCACAGGCTTGATACAACATCAAATATGGACACAAGATATCCCCCAGGAGCACCACAGTACCACACAGGATTTTAAGACTTAGTGCCCTAAAATCATCTCTCATGGAAAGAGGAACAGCCAGAAAATACAGTCCAGTGCAGAAAATGAAATAAAAATAACTACAAATGCTCTATTTGTCCTCTGCTAGGTAGCCCCTAACTCCAGGAAGGACTAAGGCCAGGCTAGAGCCCCCCAGCCTCCTCCGTAACAGGAGCAGCCTGGGCAGTTTCTACAGTGATTGCAAAGGGGCAAACCAGCAAGGTGATGTTTGACAGCACAAAGCCTTCCAAGAATAAGCAAGATAATTTCACACGGTGAAGTTCAAACTAGATTACACCCTGTGTGGGAACAGAAGCCATTGTTTTCCTCCAGATCAGACTGGGCACCATTTCACATCACTTCTCTTTTAAGGCAAATTTCACCACTTCATCTTACAGGAAACAGCAGAAATGTTAAACAGCACTTACACAATGGAGCAGAGACCTGGAACCTGCATTTCTGGGGGGCTTTCAGACATTCACTTCCCACTGCAGGCAAGCCACATGCATTCATTCACACACAGGGCTGCCCAAAACAATTTAATTGCTTGCTCACACTAGCTGGCAAGGCTGAGAAGGGCTCTCCACATAAAGCCCTTTCAGCACATGAGAAGAAAAGCAAACAATGCTGCAACATTAAAGTTCAAGACGTGCAACTGTCCAGGCTGGCCACTAACAGGAGCAGTGGTGAATGCTGCAACTCTACCTCCTCCCAAAACCAAAAAGCCATCCTCTAAAAATGACACCACAGCTAAGACAACCCAGGCAGCTCCCTCTAGCTCCAGAGAATCCAAAACCATCACCAAATGTTTTCTCTTCATTCACCCTCCTTCTTGCCCAGTTTTCCTACATGTTCTCCAGGGGCTGCTCCTCCTCAGCTCTCAGCAGCAACCCAGCACCACCATTCTCTATCCACCCTTCCAAACCTTCCAGTAATTTCACTAATTAGGAGAGGACCAGCTCAGGTGAAAGAAATTCTGCTCTCAAGCTCCTATGCACCTGAGAAGCCAACACCCTGCTAAAGCACCTGCAGCTGTCCAGCTAACTCAGGCTGCTCTGCCCAATATTTACTGGGATTTGCTTTCCTGATGGCGACTGAAGATGCCCTCAAATACTTATTCCAAGCAAACAAGCTTTTACAATATATTTTGCAGCCAAAGGCTCAGCGTGAACTTTTGCTGCAGAAAAAAAAGCAGACAGGAGGTAGTTTGAACACAAACACACACATACACACATATATATATATGCATATACACACATACATAAAAGGTCAGTGTGGTCAGCCAAGAAGTCTGCACCTCATGATGCATGTTACCCAGTGACTTTTCTGGATCCAATTTAATTGCTCTTTGGAAGCCAAGTAAAAAGCCTTTTGGTCCGAGGTCCAACACAGGAAATTCTGAAATGAGCTGCCTTACAGAAATGCTGACCAAATGCCATCAGGGCCACCTTCACAGTCCCTGTGGGATTTGTCTCAGTGCCACCCTGTGCCACAGAGCTGCTGCAGCCCAGAGGAAAGCCCTGCGAGTGGCTTCAGCTGGCAAAGGCCTGAGATGCCGAACAACAAAAGCGTGGCTGCAAATGGGCTGCGTTTGTTGTACAAATCACAGTGGTAATGAAAACACACAGCCACAGCGCTGGTTTTGGCCGTCACTCTTCAGTGCTGGGCTGCAGGAAAGGAAGAGGTTTGGGGATTGTGGTTAGGGCTTGTTTCATTGCAGATCCCAGAGAACTTTGTAAAGCAATGCCCAAATCCAGAGCACATGTGCCAGTTCATCCCCTCTGGGGGAGCAGACCCAAAGTGGGAAACTAAGTCAAGACAGAGCCTCATGCTGCATCAGTACATCTTGTGGTACCACCTGGATGCAGACAGGGCAGTCAGAAACTGAAGGATTTGGCTCAGCAATGTTAAGAAGGCACATGAAGAAGAGGCAAAGGAACCTCTTCCCACTTGCCCACGGCACAGGCCTTGGCCACAGCACTGATCCAAGGTGTGTGATTCATTTAAGCCACCCTCACGGAGCCCACTGAGAGGAGAAAAGGCACAGAGCAGAGCAGATCCCACTGACAGCAGGATCCTTCTTGTTCACCATCAGATTCTCAATCCAGGCAGTGGCAGGAGCCAGCCATCAGAGCAGAAGCCCCAGGTTTAATTTTAGCCTGCATACCCAGAGAGCATATATTTCCCTTTTATTTTTATTCTGAACTTCATGTAAAAATAGGATTTCCTGCTGCCCGATAAGGGATTCCTGTTTTTGCGGCAGGAATTTTGCCTTCTTGGGAAGCCGGTGCCTACCGGGCTGTGGATGGGCGCTTCAAAGCACAAAAGCACAGCAGCCCGGCGGAGGGGGCGGCTCGGATAACATTCGGCATTTACATTGTTCCTGCTCGCCTTAAGGGCAAAAAAAAAAAAAAAAAAAAAAAAAAGCGGCTGTGCCCCCCTCCTTCCATGAATCACCACCAAGTTTAGCATTCCGGAACTCTGTTTTGGAAAATCTCTATTTGCCCGCATATTTTTAGTAAGGGGTGGGGGGATTTAGGTTTGCATCGTTCCCAGGTAGGTTTTTGTCAGTTTGCCGGGCTCCGGGGAGGCGTATCCTGCTTTGTGAGCCTGGTCACCACCCGGGAGATAAATATAAGCACGGAACAGTCATTCCTCCCGCCCTTCCCACTCCCCCACGCCACGGCTCCCGCATTCCCCAGCGCACCCACGCTCCCCTGGAGCTGCAGGGAGGAGCGGCACGCGTGGACCTGCCTGGAGGGGCTGCTCCCCATCTCCGCAGCACACGGGAGCTTGGCGATGTCGGGACAGGCTGTTTCGAGCCCCAGTGCCAATAACTGCCACTCTCCTCTAATGCAAAGGCACCGCTCTTCTCAGCTGTGCCTGCCCTGGAGGGACACTCACACCAAAAACTTTTTCCAAAGCCACCAGGGTCACTAGGAAAGCAAGAGCACTGGCAAGGGCTCTGCTGCCCACCGGCTCTTATTTTCTCCTTGCCTGTTTTTCTCTGTGACCAGGGGAAAAAGTCCTCAAGTGCTAAAAGGAGATGTGCCAAGAGGAACGTGGAAAGGAATTCATGCATTTGCCTGGTGCTGAGCAGAAGTTTCCCTCAGCCCCCAGCAAGCCGTTCCTGTTGGCAAGAGAGCAAAAGGGAGCGAGAGTTTTCCTTGCAAAGAAGAAAAGTGCATGGGGTTTTTTTCCTTTTAAGAATAAATCTTGATTCTCAGTGGGCAGTGGATGTCAAAAATGTGGCTGTCAGGACTGAATGCAGCTCTGGCTGCAGCCCATCCCAAGTCACCCTTTAACATTGCAGGAGCAGTCAGAGAGGCACAGGCTAGAGAGGCTTCCCTCCCTCCTCCCAGGGGTTTGGATCCCACGGGGATCTTCCCAGGGGACCTCACCGTGTAAAATCTGAAAAGATTCACAAAATCAGCCTGAGCAAGGACAGCCCAGTAAAGAAATGTCCCTTGAGGTCAGCCTGAGAAATAGCCCTGCTGCCATTGCCTGGGGCAGGGGCCAGAGCTGTCTGAGATGGGTTCTGCAAGCATGGCAAGCTTCGTGCTGACTCCTCCGTGAAACAGGGAAAGTGCAACCACAGGTCTGACCCACACATGGACATCTCAGCCCAGCTCCCAGGCTCATTGCCATGGAGCTGCAGCGCTCTGGCATGCACACAGGCCTTTGTTGGCTTTCTAAAAATGATTTGTCCTGGTACAAAAGTTGAAATATTTGACTTATATAAGACCAAGGGAATGGAAATGTTGAAGCAGCAGAGAACCACTACTGCATCCCTTTTATTAATCAATGGAAAAGGGAAATGTAAGCTTTCTAACAAGGCATTAAGAGCTGTTTCTCTTGTGGCAGGGCTATACAGCCTGTGAGTTTCCAGCCCAGCACCCTAAAAAATGTTGTGATCAGAGGCAGGACTGGGCCTGCCAGGGACAGAGCTCTGAATTTATACCAGGGGTATTTATAGAGGCAGCTGGCACTGGCAGCTCTCCGGGGACACCAGCATGGTCTTCTGCAAAGGGGCTGCTGGAGATGCAGTAAGAGAGTGGGAATGTGCTGGAGCAACACCAAACCACCAGCCAAGACTCCAAAAAAAGCCTCAGGAGTACCCAAGAGCCAGGCCTCAGGGGCATTTCAGTGCTCTGGGCTGGAGCACCACTCCCACACACACTGATCCCAGCACTCAGCAGCTGGTGAAAGTATTGTTGAATCATCTATGTTGAAAAAGTGCTCTAAGGTAATTGAGTGCAACAATTAATCTGCCACTGCCAAGGCCACCACTAAGCCATGTCCCTAAGGGTCACATCCACGTGGCATGGATTCTACAGAACCTTCCCACCTCTTCCCTGCTGAACTGCCCTCCCTCAGAGGCTGAAGCAAGCCTGAGGGGTGTTTTACCCAAGGGAGCCACCTCTCCATCATTCATCTTTGTCTCCTTCTTCATCTTCATCAGGAGAATGAGCAGAGGAGGCTCAATCAGGGTGCAACAACCAGCTGGGGCCAGAAGCTCCCAAAGGCAAAACCTGCTGCCAGGTCTTAGGTAAGAGTTAGCAATGGTGCAGCTGAAATCTGTTTCCAAAGGGCTCCCAAAATGCAGTTTGTTCCCACACCTTACATTCCCAGGAAATTGGTGTAGGGGGAAGATGGAGGCTCCTAGACTCAGAAGGCTGCTGGGGTGAAAGAGGTGTTCATCCCTCCTGGGTCCTTCCTGCAGACACAGAGGTCCCTGCTCCTCCATTCCATGGCTTTCCTGGCCTGTCAGCTCAGGGTTTCATTGCCTGCTTTTAAATTCAGCACTTGGGGCAGGTGAAGCACCAGAGCATGACTTTTAACAGCTGCTGCATTTTAAGCCTTGGACAAGGAAGCAGAGCTGAAATCCTTTGGGCTTTTCAGACCAAAACTCCCAGATCTGCTGCTTCTTTAATTGTGGCTGTGTGTGACATGATGGCGATTTGCTCATTTGCAATTTTTTTCTTCTCCAGTGGTTTTTCAGTGTTTCCAGGCCTTTTCATTCATTACATCATGTTTTTGTTCTGCAGAAACGCGGTGCTGCAGGTGACAAAAAGCTGCTTCTCTTGTCTCCAGCCCGTTTGGAAATCAAATGAACTCAGCATGTACGGGGAGACAAACATCAGAGAGAAGAGGTTGGGGACTGGTTATTTCCACAGAATGAAAATAAATGCAGAAATGCCCAATTTACAGACAGGAAAGACTTACTAATAGAAGTAAAATAATTGGAGGAGGAAAAGGCAAGTTTTGGCTGCATTTACCAACTTTGAATGAAGGAGAAAAGTCCCTTCCCCTCTTACTTCTTCCAAAAGCTCTGGGGAAAAAAATAGGAAGAAAAGTTTCTCTTTTCTTCACTTTTAGGTAAAAAATAACCCTGAGGAAATTAAAAAAAAAATTCTGACCAATTTTGACATCAAGAAAGGGGGTGTTGGACCCAGCTGGAGTTACAGACTGCAGTGGAGCTGTGAGTTCCTGGCACTTTCTCACAGCACCTGCCCCAGGGTGAAGCCAGCAGAGCCAACCCAGGAGCTGCCAAGGCTCTGTGAGCCAAGAAAATTCCTCTTCCCTCACCTGACCTGTTGCAGGGCCACAGTGCCTCAAGTTCACTTATTCTTCCCCCTGCCTGACTTTTCCCTATGGGGCAAGCAGGTGGTGCTTTCTGCAAGGGAGTGGTTTAACAAATTAAAAAAAAAAAAAAAAACTGTTATGGGGTGGTTTTTGGAACCTCCATGTTGTGAGAATGAGCCATGATGGGCTGCTCATCTGTGAAAACACCTCAGGTATGTGTTTGGCTTGCAGGAGAGGGTTGGAATAGAGGAGATGAGGGCAGAGCATCCCTCAGCTCCTTGCAGCTGGACAATGGCAAGAGGCTCCAAAATCCATAAGACCCGACCTCAGGAAGAGGGGGATGCTGTGTGTGGTGTACCCCAAGTGAATCCTGGGCTCACCTGTGCTCAGACAAGGCTCATGGTGAGGCAGGGGTGTGTGGTGTGCCCCAAGTGAATCCTGGGCTCACCTGTGCTCAGACAAGGCTCATGGTGAGGCAGGGGTGTGTGGTGTGCCCCAAATGAATCCTGAGCTCACCTGTGCTCAGACAAGGCTCATGGTGAGGTAGGGGTGTGTGGTGTGCCCCAAATGAAACCTGAGCTCACCTGTGCTCAGACAAGGCTCATGGTGAGGCAGGGGTGTGTGGTGTGCCCCAAGTGAATCCTGGGCTCACCTGTGCTCAGACAAGGCTCATGGTGAGGCAGGGGTGTGGGTGTGAATCCTGTGCTCAGACAAGGCTCATGGTGATGAATCCTGGGCTCACTTGTGCTCAGACAAGGCTCATGGTGAGGCAGGGGTGTGTGGTGTGCCCCAAATGAATCCTGGGCTCACCTGTGCTCAGACAAGGCTCATGGTGAGGCAGGGGGCTCTGCCAGTCCCAGGATGGGGCTGCACACTCATCCTCACTGGCTCTGTCAGTCCTGTTTGCAGCTGCTAAATCCCAATCATTGGAGGAAGCTGTGAGAGAGCCAGAACAGATGGGGGACACAGGCATGACCAGCTGGGTGTCCTGGGGGGGGTCAGGCCCCTGATGTCCTGGTTAGGGGTGGTGGGAGCTGAGCAGAGCCAGCCCAAAGCCCTGCAGCCAAACCTGGATGCCCTGTGTCTTTCCCCATGCAGTGCCATGCCAGGAGGGGCTGAGCTCCTGGAAAAAACAGGAAAGCAGAATTTCAGTTTGTGGTTCACATCCCACAGACTCCAAAAACAACTTGTTGGATGGGAAGTCTGATGAGGCCACCTGCCAGTGTCCCCAGCCCCACATCCCAGAGGGAGAGAAGGGGGCAGCAACGAGGGGCTGGCACAGGGGCCCAAGCTCTGCCCTTCTGTGCATCTGGCCCCAAACTAATGCCACCAACAGAGAAAAAACAGGCATTTGTCCCCCTGCCATGCTCTCCCCATCTGGACCACAGTGCCAGTGCCATCCCACACATCCCAGAAGTGGCATCAAGAGGCTTCTGGCAGCCACACCAGGAGTCCATTTGTCCCACAGCATTTCTCCCCAGGAGAAGTAGTAGATGTGTCATTTTCCTTTCACAGGACACGAGCGGCCTTATCCAAATATAAACAATCTGGGAGTATTTGCTGGCTTATTGTCTGGACAAAAAAGTAAAACAAACAGACCTGAAATCCTTTTCCCCCCGCCACTTCTGGTCTGGAGTCAGGGCCGTAGGCTCCAGAGTTCCCGAAAACATCGCTCATCAGAAATAGCATCCTACTGAACCAGGTGTGGAGGTGGCCCCAGCGAGCCATGCCGCCACCTCCTCCTCCACAAGTCGCTGAAAACCCAGTCAAGAGACCTCTGAATATTTAAAGAGTTGCTGTATGAATAATGGAAACAACCAGCAACCAAGAAAACGTGATAGCCTGCAGTGCCACGGGGCAGCACTCCCTTGGGAGAGGCCAGGAACAGTGGGCAGATGTCTGGGTGCACTCTCAGACAAATTCAGCTTTCAGCAGCATCAGCAAAATGCCAGTTTGGGGTCAAAAACTGCCTGAGAATCCATTCCCCCATGCCCAGCAACAGACACAGGTGAGAGCTTTCCTCACCTGATCAGGCAGCAGCACAAAAAATGACACGGAAAGGGGAAAATGCTGATCTAAACAAAGCAAAAGTGCTTCTCTCTCCCCCAAAAACAGGGCAGGCACAAGGTGTGAAGCCTGGGGAAGCCATTTTGCAGTGCCAGAGTTGTGGCTCAGGAAAAGAGGACACATGGGAGACATAACCCCAAATCCCAGGAGATCCCCTCTTCCTTTGCCCATCTCCTCCCAGCCCACACCTCCCTTTCCCATCAGGGACCACAGCAAGAGATCAAAGTCTGGTTCCAGCAAGCGCTGTTTTGCAACAGAGGTTTTCTTCCCACCACCCTGTTTTTCACCACCACCAGCTCTTTTTCAGGAGATTTTGGGATGTTTCAGACCCCAATCTCCTCTGTGCTGCCCCCAGCAACGCGGCTGAGGCCACCCAAGCAAAAACTCTCCCACCTCTGTGAAGTTGGGGGCTGAGCAGAGGCTTTGTCCCCATGTTGGTGGCTGGATAAGTGGCTCCTGAGGGCTGCTTCAGGATCTCTCTCTTACTCGGGTCCCAAAGGGAAGAACAGTCCAAAGATCAGAGCTGTCTGCATGAAACAAAATTCACATCAAAAAAACAAATGAGGAAGAGAAGCTGAAGGACTAGGTTTTCCAAAATACCATACATGCACTGGCACTGCTTGGTTTGTCTGGGAGCACTTTGGGTTTATCCCATCCAGCACTAAAGAGAGAGGAAGGCCAGGAGGAGCTTGGGACACAAAGCAAGGCTGAGATCTGGTTGGGAAAACATTCAGTGGTAAAAGATCCTGTGCTGCTCAGGTGGCACCAAAGCAAAGGAGATCCATGGCGGGCATGATGGTCCCATGGCACAGGGGGATGGGGATGGGATGGGATGGGATCCCATGGGATGGGATGGGATGGGATGGGATGGGGGATGGGATGGGATGGGATGGGATGGGATGGGGGCAATGGGATGGATGGCTGCTGGTCCCATGGCAGGGGATGGGATGGAAGCAATGGGATGGAGGCAATGGGATGGATGGCTGCTGGTCCCGTGGCAGGGGATGGGATGGATGTGATGGCCACTAGTCCCATGAGCACTCTTCCCCTGCATACATAGATCCAGACACAAGCTACTTTTCCCCATGGGATTCCCATCTGCTACTGCAGAGAGACAATAGCTGAAATCCCCATATTTTTTTAAATATTGAGTCCCTTGGTCCCCCCCTTCCAGGGAAATGGCCTTATCCTTAATAAAGCACGGAGAGAGGGCTCCTCTGGATAGGCACATGGCAGAGGCTGCATGGCTGCCTCATCCTCTCCCCACCACCACTAGGAGCTCTGGTTGATGGGGGCCTGGCTGAGACAATGCAAACTTTAACAGTTTATGGAGTAATTAAGCAAAGCCTCTCAATACAGCACCACTAATTAGATGAATCCTCCCTAAATTACCAGTAGTTCATGGCATTCTGTAAAATCCTTGTGTAATAGCCTTAGAAAACAATGACACTCAGCTGGCACTCAGCCACACAGCTCGATGGCAATTGCAAAGGACTCTGGATGTTCATAAGCCTTTAAAAAAAAAAAAGAAGAAGAAATCTAAAATGTACATTTCCCCCAATGACTCTGCTCTGGGGTGTATTAAAAGCAGCACCTTGACTCAGCCTGCCACATAAACATCCTGCTGCCCCTGGACAGCCCGATGCTGTCTTCCTCCCAGGATGAGGAGCTGAATAAGAAGTGACAATCACAGCTCCTGCCCGCAGGAAAACAGGAAGCGCCAGAGTTGTACAACCACTCCAAACATTGTCCTACCTGCTCCACTCCTTGGGTGCAATGGGAACTTGCTTTCCCTTCCTTTCCACATTGCATAACTATTTCTGGTCCAGTGCTGCTCAGTCCCAGGATGCTGCTGCGTGGGGCAGTCCCTGTGGCCTTTGGCTTCTCCCTGCCTGCCCAAAGCCAGCCTGGTGCTCCCTGTCCAATGCACCAGGACAAATGCCCACCTTCCAAATCCACTGCTAACAGTGGCAGCGCTGAATGCAAGCACTGGAGGAGATGGAGACGGACTCAGGGTGCTGGGCAGATTGGCTCACCCACATCTGGCAGGAGCTAGAGCGAAGAAAATCCCAAATCCCACTAGAAAGCAGCAGAGTTGGCCAAATTTGGAAATGACCATCAGAATGAAGGAGCTGATCCTTACACATGGGCTCCAGCTCATGCACTCAAGTGCTGAACCTCATCCCTGAGAGTAAGATAGTCCTGTGGGTGGGTGATGGGGTGTGTGCCCCACCCTCAAAGCAAGCTGGGCAGCCAAGGTTCTCCACAGGCACAGAGGGGAGCTCTGGGAGCCCAGAGATATGATGGAAAAGAGGCCACTTGCAGAAACTCCAGTTTATTCACAAATACCCACTCCCACCCTTGACATTTTATGGGTTGATTTCAAGGAATTCTTGTCCACTCAGCGCACTGCATCCCCAGCCAGCAGCCTGGCAGCCCTGCTCTCAGGACCATCCTTCCCAAAGACCAGAGACTTCCTGGTCATGCTGCTCTGGGAGCTGGGAAGTTTGCTCCTTCTCCAACTGCTCCCACATTTCTGCTGAGAGACTGGCCCAAATTTGCTTGCAAAACACAGATGTCATATGCAAGTTTCCAAACAAGAAGAAGGATAAGAAGGTTTCCTCTCCACTCTTGCTCTTCCTTTCCTCGCAGTGTAAAAACATCCCTTGCCAAACGAGGCAGGCCATCACTTTGCAAAGTTCACATTCCCACAAGGCAGGCATGAGGAGGAACAAGGGGGGGAACCCTCACATCAGCACCCACGGGTCATGGTCACACAAGACAATACTTTGCAAAATTTGGAAGTGGGAGGAATGTGGGAAGGCTGAAGAGGAGGATGTTTATTAACCTATATCTCCGAAGGGTGTGCGTCCTGTGAGGAGAAAAAGGGAGCCCAAGGCAATGTTGTTCAAGATACTGGTGGGAAAAAATCTGGAAATCCTTATTCAGGCAATCCTACTGCTGGTGTAAAGAAAAAGAAAATGGTTTTCTCTCATATTTATGGCAGTGAGGGTTTTCCTAAATTACGGGAAACTTTGTATGAATTCCCTAACTAATTCCCTTGTGCAATTGCATTAAATAGTAGGATGTGAATGCATTTCCACACCTGACTCAGCCTCTGTGCCCAAAAAAGCTGCTGGCTCCCTACAAGCATATAGCAGGAAGCCTTTCAGCTCAAGAACTGCAGTCTCAGCCTTGCTGGCTGTTGCTAAGGGGTGAATGGAAGGCACACAGGGGAAGCCCAGCAGTGAGTTTCAGTAAGTGTCTACAGACACTTGAGAAAACTTTTCAGCACAAAAAAAAAAAAAAAAAAAAAAAAAAAAAAAAAAAAAAAAAAAAAATCCCAGGGCAAGAAAACAAAAAAATTAAAAATCGCCATTTAAATGGCAGATACAAGTTAGAGCAAGGAGAGATGAAACCCTGATGTAACTTGGGAAGTTCAGTTTCCTTGCAATGCAAAGCAAAGGGGTTTCCACTATTTCTTTCTGCCCCCAGACAGACAATGTCTCTTTGCTTTCACTTTATGACTGTAAAATAGAAATCAGCTGCATTTCTCCCTACCCTTCGCAGCTGGGGGGGTTGTGGTTGGGACAGTCCCTGCCGAAATGTATAATCAAATTACGGCCATTCACACGCACCCCGAACATCCCCAGCTCTGGCTGTACCGGGATTCTCCCAGATTCAGCTGCAGGGACACCTGCAGCAGGGTCTGGCCGCAAGACCTGGAGAAAACATCTCCTCCTCGCTGCAGAAAGGGAATAAAAGGCACAAATGTGGCCAGGGCAGCTGTGAGGTCGATCCGCGAAGCTGCAGCGGGGACGGGCGGGCAGGGCCCGCGTCCCTCGCCTCCCCAGCGGCGGGCAGGGCAGGGCAGGGCAGGGCTTCGTCGGACACAGAGCACCCTCTGCTGGGAAAGCCTCGGAGGAGAGCAAATCCTCCCGTGGCACAGCCCTCAAGAACTCCTGGCAGGAGGGTTTCCATCCCACGGGGTGGCTCCTGGGCGAAAGGAAGGAGCAGCGCGTCTCGCTGCCGGCATGGGAGCTCCTGGAAGCCCCTTGTTTTGTATCATGGGGCCCCTGCACTGCCCGCCGTAAGCAGCAGGACACAAACAGTTCAGCGCTTCCAGTCCGTGGCTCATCGTTGACCTGCCGCATGACGCTGGCTGTGCCCGGTCACCTCCCCTGCCACAGCTGCTAGCTTAAAAGAGCCCCAGCAGCACCGAGGCAGGAGCCATGGCCCAGCACTCGCTTGCTCAGCCCCAGCCCCAGCCCCAGTCCCGGGGGACCGCTCCCCAGTAGTGCCTCCCTCCTTCGGTGCCAAAAGCAGCGAGAATTGGGAGTGTCAGGGGACCAGGGACATCTTTGCCGGCACAGAGTGGGGATGCAGGGCCTGTTCCTCACAGCACTGCCACCTGGCATGGCACAGGCTCAGACACAGGGCAGATTCTGCCTCAAAATCCCTCACGCTGTGAGCGCAGGCAGGCGGCACCTGCTGTGCCTCAGGCCATTTCCCTGCGCCGAGCCGCTGCCCAAACAGTACTTTAACCCAGCACCGGCTGGGTGTGTTTAAATAAACACACGAGGTTCCCCGACACCCTTCCCTCGGGTCCCGAGCTGCTCAGCGGCGCTCGGCACCCAGCACACCCCAGAAATGCGCTTCCTTCCCCGCCTCGGCCTCTCGGCCGCGCTGGCCATCGCCGCCTTCCTCGGCTGGAGGCTGCTGCTCCAGAGCCCGGCCCGCAGGCACGGAGGTAAGGCCTGGCCAGCCGGGTTCTGCACGTCCGGCAGCCTTTCTCTGCCCTGGAGCTTCTTCCAGAGCGTCCAGGCGGGCAACTGCCTACAGGACAGAAAACGCCCTTGGCATGGTGGTTGAGGCCCTCCCCCCCTTGCTGTGGGGCCCTGCAGCTTTATGTTTGTAGTGGGGTCATTGATTTCAGGTGTGGTGGGGAAAACAGGTGTCAGGGTCCTGGAGGTAACTCCCAGAACTTTTATTATGAAAACTTTCATTGCTTTGTTGTGAAATGCTGCTGGGAGGGCAGGAGGGAGTAGGGGCGTTGGTGGTTATTGCATTTCTTGCCTAAAAAATGCATCCTTCTCCTCCAGTTCCCATCATTCCAGGGCAAAGTCATTACTAGATTTTGCAGACACTGTCATTCTGGGCCTGGGTGAGTCAAAGAGCAGCTCAGGATATCTTCAGGCATCACTGTGTTCCTGATGTGCCTAATTTTAACTGTGCTTCTCTGCTTTTACCTGTGTTGCTCTGTACAAGAGCCTCCTCAAATATTTAACTTTCCAAGGACCCAGAACAAACCATTGAACTGTCTCCCCAGGGCTGCCAGATGCCTGCACTGAGCAGATGAGGCAGATGTGCTGCTGCTAAAGAAAATAAACTAACAAGGCAGGCATTAATCTTCCACATTCAAACCCACTCTGGCCTTTTCACATCAAAAATAAGAAGACAAAAAAGCAAAGCTGAAATTTAAGAAATTAAACTCACTCTCATAGACTCCTTGTATTTGCTTTTGCCTTTTATATTTGCTTTGTTGTCATCTCACTTCTCTTTGCTTTTTGCCTTTTATTTGCTTTTGCCTTTTTATCTACAAGAGAAAAATTTACATATAGAAGTGATGCAAGAAATGATGTCATTTGGGTCCCTAATTCAACCTGAGCCATTCAGAATAATCCCTTACTCACATATACTCGGTAGCTGATCTTAACTTATTAACAGATGGGGGTTTGCAGGACATCATGTATTTGTAGCTACAAACCAATTTACTACTGCCTGGTCTCTCAAAATATTTTTGACTCTTTGGTAAACTCACCTCTGTGATGTTCAGCTGCAAGCACAGAGTTAAAAGCAAAAATTATTATTTAGTGGAGAACTGGGCCTGCGGAATAAAACTGTGGTTTAGAGCCGTCCTCAGGCATGGTGATTTGGGGAAAGGGGGGTCTGGGTGTCCATAATCTCACATGTTCATGGGGACACAAACCCATTTCCCAGTAAAGCCTACCTCTTTGCCAGACAGGGCTGGTCTCCCCCTCCTACCCATTTCATCCACACTGAATCCTTTCCACGCTGGAATAACTGGAGAAGAGCCTGCAACAGCACTGTGTGCTCGGGGTCTGACTCAGGGCACTGTGTTCTCTCCTCACCCCCATCTCCAAATGCTGTTTTCCAGGTGACCTGGCCCCCAAGGCAGAGAAGGGCTTCACTTTGACACTGGACACCTTCCTTCATGTCCAGCAGCTCAGGAAGAGGAGGCTGAGAGCTTTCTGCAGCCGAGCAGGCAAAGTCACCACGCTGCCAAACCACCAGGATGAGAGAGCCTCCCTGCTCCCGAGCCTGAGGGTGAACACCAGGCTGGACTTCCTGTACTGCCAAGTGCCATCAGCAGGGGTGGAGGAATGGCATCAGCTTTTGGAGAAGCTGGAGGTGGAAAATGTGACGCTGCCAGTGCCGCTCCCCTACCGCCGGCTGCAGGCTAAGGAGACGCGGCTGAGCGCATTCAACCAGACGGAGAGAAAGGCCATGCTGGGCTCTTACACCAAAGTGCTCTTTGTCAGGGACCCTTTCCACAGGCTGATCGCCACCTTCCTGCAAGGCATGGGCATCAGCCCATCCTTCAGCAGCTTTGTCCAGGAGGTCCTAGACAGCAGAAAGGTACATGAGGCTTGGAAACCGCTGGTCAGCCTGTGCCAGCCCTGCCTCGTGCAGTACGACTACGTGGTGATGTTTGGCTTCCTCAGGCAGGAGCTGGGCCATCTGCTGCGCCGGGCTGGGCTGCCTGCAGGCAGCCTCCTCCCTGAGCTCACCGACAGCCAGGTGCAGTGGACCTACAGGTGGCTGTCAGAGCAGATGTTCAGCGAGCTGTCTGCCCAACAGAAGCAGCGGCTCTCTCATTTCTACCGCTGGGACCTTGCTGCTTTCCCATTTTCCAGCAGTTTCCTGTCAGACCATCCCAGCACTGCAGAGACCTGGCAGAAATAGCCTGCATGGAGGGAGGAACTGTTTCAGGGACCATTAAACCAAAAGCAAGTGCTTCAAGATACTGACAGGCTTTTGCTTCACAGCTGCTTGCAGTGAGTTTTTCCATGTCACAGTCCAAAAGATTTGTCAGAGAGCTGAGATACAGCAGGGCCAGGGGATCAAGGGGATCAATGTGGTTGAATCATGTTTAAACTCAACCAGTGCAGGCACTAGGGAAACTTGTGGCACTGGACTTGGAAAACTGCATGAACTGAACTGTGATGGGATAAACCCAGCAGTTTTGGGGTAGGGTGGGTTGGACCTGCTGCAAACCACTGTAGCATCACACACACTGTGTCCACACTGATAGTTTCCTTTTCTGGGCTCCAAGAGGTTTGGCAATGGCTTCTTCCTGACAAATCTTCCCACTCAGATACAAGAAGAGCTCCCATAGGAATATGTCACCTGGAGGCTAAGATGTAACAGAGGGTGGCACACCTTGCTGGGGAACCACTGGCAATGTTCCCAATCTTTTCATGCTCAGGGAAGGTCAAGCCCAGCCCATCATTTGGCCTATTCTGTTCTGTGTGAACTGTTGCTGTTTTACAGCCTCATCTCCTATGTGTGTGGGCTCAAGTGGGCCCTGGGGATGGGGCCCAATGCTTGCTCTATTCACAGGTTTTGAGTTTGGCTCCCCTCCTTCCAGGGCTGACTCCAATGGGCCGAGGCCAATGTTCAGCTTGGTGCACTAGCCCTGAGACAAGGAAGTGCCAGTGCTGACCAGGTACCAGCCATAGCACCAGACAGACTGCCTCCCACCTGGTGTCAGCAGCTGGTGGGCCCTGTGGAGAAGCATCAGAACACATCACTGTGCTGCAATGGAAAACAGCATGTGGCTACTACAGGCTGCTGCTGGCAGAGAAGCATGAGGACTGACTCTGCTTCCTTTTGGACACGGTGCCAGCAGGGGCCAGACAGAGGCCCAGTCTCTCCAGCTGGCTCACAGCTCCATCCAGCTGGGCAGCCCAGAGCAATGACCCACCCTCTCCCTGCTTTGGTCACCGAGCTGATCTGACTCACTGGCCCTGGGAAAGGTCCATCTTTGTCAAGCAAACACCAAGGATGAGTTGTCTAGATTTCAAATCCTGCCAGACTCTGACCATAGCATACTTGTTTCCAGAGTATTTAGCAGCTTTATTTTGCCATGTTGTGACATTCACAGAGAATTCCACGTACATTCACGGTACCATTTTGACAGTGCTCATTAAAGAATGTTGGTGAAAACTGTTGCTTAGAACTGACCTAAAACAATTACCAAAATCTTGGCCTCCCTCTCTCACAGAAGGCCATGCAATTAATAGCATTAAAACATCAGATCAGCTGGGCTCCTTTCACACTCCCACACACTCCCCAGCTGCAGTAATTACTATTTAAGTGCTGTTATTGTGCGCAGTACTTTACAGTCTAGCAAGATGGCATAGTTCCTCTTCTGAGATAGACTTCTGGAGGAAGAAAAGCAGCAAATTTCCAATTATATGCCATTAAATTAGAGTCTTGCATCCATGCTTTATTTCACTGGAAAGTGCTAGAAAAGGAACATTTTTCTCTTCATGAGTAGCTCTCCCTCCAGTGACAGTGAGACCCCACACAGTGGGATGTGGAGTGAGGAGATGGGACACAGCACCTGGCAGGGGACAATGGTGTGCACTCAGGGTAGGAGAGCTGCTCCCCACAGCTCTGTAGTGCAGAGCACACTCAGGTCAGCGATCTTCTCTTCCTGTCAGCCCTCCCAGTGGGTCCCAGTCTTTTCCTAAGGTGCCAGGCATTTAGTTCCACAAAAACAATGTATGAAATGTTCAGACATTGAGAGGTGACATGAAAACCTCAGCTTCATGCTCCTTAGAGTCCCACACCACAATGATCTTTCTGTAAATTCCTGTTAGGCTCCAAGCTTCCCTTTTCCCTACACCCTCACAATCAGTTGCTGTCATTACTTTGCAACCCTGATTTTATACCATTGTTTGATTTAATTTACATTCAATTCCAGTGCACCCCAAAAGGCAAGTGTTTCCTCTCTCCATCTCCTGAGAGTATCAGGAGGGCCAGGGCTGCTGCCTGGGAGAGAGTGGCTCACTGATGCTGCAGCAAAACTGTTTGCACAGGTCTGCTCTGAACAGCCTGCTCTGACCACTGCATGTACACAGAACTTGGCAAATGCACTTCCAATTAACTCACAAAGCAAACAGCAATCAGAGACTTGATACATCTAATTTTAAAAAATTCCACCTGACCAGGCAGTCACTGTGACTCTGTCAGACACTCACAAACCCATCCTGAAATGATGAAAACTCCAAAATCAGGGAGAGAAAGGGCACTTACTCATCCTGCTAGTGACATCCCAACATCTCCCAGGACCATCACAAGCAGCAGGCCTATTGTGCACACTGGCAGCTTTCCCCTGGGATGACACTGGGAGCTCCTTGATACCCCACTCTGCCTGTGTCTCCATGCTCTGCTTTAACACACAATACCTTTGTATTTCTTCTCATCCTGGTCCAAAGGAGCATGTCCAGCAATCCCACGAGGTGGAATTCACAGAAACAGCTGATAGCAATCTACCTTACAGACTTGGTATTTTGCCTCCCTCCCTGGACACCCAAGAATGTGGACACACAGGCTCCAATAGCTGTTCTCACACATGAATTAGCACTTCTCTAAGAGGTTTTTTACATATTACCAACTTTCAGGAGAAAACAAAAATGTGCTCTTGCCCAGTACCTCAGAGCTTAAGAAACTCAAATTATCATATTTCAATTAATAAAACAATTACATAGCAAGCCCAACAGGCACAAAATACTTCCTGCAACTCACATGTACAAATTTCCTTTTTCTAGATGGTAGATCCATAATATTTTGAGTTGAGAAATAAAGCTACACCTTTCCAAGCAATACCCTGGAGTGCTTAAAAAATATTTCACACTCAGCATACATTTTCCAGTCCTAAGATGAAGGCATGTTTTAACAAGTTTGGATGTTAGCAGAATTTCATTTGAGGAATTACATCCTCTTGCACCATACTTTTTTGATGGCCCTGGGAGTGCAAAAAGAGAAAAAGGACATTTTTCATAAAGCAGTAGGCCAGAAAAACAGAAGTTTGCAAATGATAAGCAGGCACAGTACGTGGCTGACACCATCTAGAGATAACATGGTGCTCCAGTGTTGAATCTGACAGTGACAAAACCTGCCAAGGAGGACTGCCCAGCACTAAATCCAACATGAAAAATATATTCAATCCAGATGACACCAGGTCATCACACAGCTAGCACATTGTTCAGACAAGCACTCCCTATGGCAAAATGTATCCATTCTCTTACATTCAGCAAAACGAAGGAATCTCCTGAAAAGAAGGCAAGACCCTGACAGCAAGGGATTGGCCCTAGAGGGCACCCAGAGCCAGCTAATCCCCAGCTGTGCCCAAACTCCTCGTGCCCCTTCGTGCCCCTTGCCTAGGCTGGTGTAAATTACCTTGGGAACATCGATGAGCAAGTTCCTCTGTTACTCCAAGGTCTCTGATGTCCTTTCCTATTTGAAGGATGGGGAGAGATGTGGAGGTGTGGGATGGGAAAAATCTGTGTCAAACAAAGCAGCATCTTGCTGGAAGTACTCTTGGTATATTTAGTTTTTATCTTTAATCAGAGATGACAAGGTAGCACTTGAACTAAAATCTCATTAAAGCCCAGGTGCAGTCATTGAACAAGCAACAGTCATTGAACGTGGGGTAAATCAGTTGTTGGTCACATTTTAGCCTTTTCCTCGGAAACACTTTTGTTACACAGGTAAGACCATCTTCATCAGCCAACACCGTAAGTCCTGCTCACCTTCCTCTAGGATATAACTGGCTTTGTGTGCAAAGGGGAGACAGCAGGGTCCAGCCCTCAGCACCTCCTAGGCCTTCCCCCATCTCAGCTAGAGGACTCTGTCTGGGATCAACACATTTGAGTCCTTCCTGGCATATCACAAGGTGATACATCTTTTCCCCATAGCAGGAAAAAAAAGAAAGAACCACTCTGCTATTTCACATTGGCTGGTAAGAAGCATCCTTGCAGCAATTTTATAGGAAATCTGTAAGATTTTTCAATTACACCTGGATAACATTACCTTCAACTTAGTCTTCATTTGAATTTACATCACAGCTATAATCTGGCAGCAATTTCCTCTCATAGAGAAAATAATGATTGGACAATTAAATGTGAAAGCTCCGTGAATCAGTGGGTGAGCCACATGAACACAGGTTGGTTTTTCCTCTCCATTACAGTCCTACTGCCTTGTGGTTCCTCTGATGTATGCTCAGTTTCAGCAAAGTTTGCTCCTCAAACTTTCCTCCTACACACGCACACACCATGGCTTAAAGGTCCCTGGCTCAGCAGAAGGGCACTGCAAAGAGAAAAAAATATTTGAATTAGCAACAAATCAGGGTCCTGTCCAGTGTCCAGCATGTCCCACACATTTCAGGTGGGGATTTTGTGAAGATAGGAGCTGCTATCCCAGTTTTTCCAAACACCGAGGTGTCTGTCTCATGGCACTTCTGTTAGGGGCCTGATAGTTGAGCCCCGTGACAACACCATGACAGAGCAACCCAAGAGAAACCAGGGACAGGGATAACTCCTGCACTCCTTCAGAGCTCTAAGGAGACTCCTGTGGCCGTAACATTCAGAAGAAGGGAGTGTTTGAAGGAACACTTTTTCTCCCCCTCCTTTGCTGAGGGACACCACTAAATCACACCGTGGCCCTCACCATATGTCATGATTCTCTGAGAGATGATAGTCAGGACAAGCAGCCAGCATTCCACACACAACACTTGGAGAATGGAATGGACTGAACTTCAGGGATACTGTACTGCAGTGGGAGCCCTAGCAGTGCTGGCCTGGGGATGTGGCTCTCAGCTGATGGCACGTCAAATGAAGGACAACACCCATGAAACAAAACCCATCTGCTGGAGCAGGGACACAGCCTCCCTATCCTGCCCTAATCCCAGCCCTGGGCTCCTGTGACTTCAGGCACAGTGCCCATGGGCAGGCTGGCCAGGGAGCAGACTCTGACAGCAGGGGCTGTTACCATTTTGGTGAAGATGTCCACACAGGCATTGCGGATCCTCTCTGGGGTGGCAGGGCTGTCCAGCCTGAATGACTCTGTCAGGCCAGAGTCCTTCCTCGCTGAGTAGATGGCATCTTTAATGGCATAAAACACTGAGGCAGACAGGAACAGGGGTGGCTCTCCCACAGCCTAGACAGAGCACAAGCAAGAGTGAGGCTTTGCCTTCCAGATGGGAGCCTCAGTCTACCAGATGTGCTCAGTGAGGGAACATGATGCTAAAACAGCCTCCAGTGTGCCAGGTGTGATCAGTGAGGAAAGACTGAGCTAAATCAACCCTCAGTCCATTTAAAGAAGAAACAGGAAGAAAACACAAGCTTTATCACACAGAAAAGCCACTTCAGTTCTGTCTGATGGACAATCAAGGCAGCAATGTGCAGGTTACTTCAGTTCTTCCTAACTAGAAAGGATAGTACACACATTTCTGGTAAGACACAGAAAAACATCCTGACCTCAGAGTAACCACAGCATGATGAGATGAACTGTTTTTAGGCACACAGGATCACGACTTTATCCCACTCAGCTTCACAGTGTTATGGGGCAGTAAGAGGCCCACAGACCTCACAGGCATACCTTGGATGAGTAAACCGCCTTGCTGTTGGGGCAGTCACGGAGAAGGGACACGTTGAATTCTGTTGGGATGTCTCCAAATGCTGGGATTTTGTACATGCCAGGCCCTCGAGTGTACAAGTTCCCTTCAGGAGAGTAACGCAGCTCCTCCATGGTGAAGAGCCCAATGCCCTGGACAAAGGCTCCTTCTATCTACAAACACATCCAAACAAGGTTACAGGGCTCTGTTGTTGTTCTTCCCCTGCACAGGGACAAACAGTGATGACATCCACCAGGGTTTTCAACCCTTCCCACCTGACTCAGATCCCGCTTTTTATCTCTAAACCCTTGTCCCTTCTGCTGGGTACAATCTTTGCACAATTCCTGTGTTCCCACATAAATGTGGCTGCATTTCCCTGGCAGGTGAAGCAATTTGCAAATACATGCAAACAGATTTTCTGTAGACACAGGACAGGAATTTTCTGATGAAGCAACAGAAAAAAAAAAAAAATCAATGATAAAATATTGATTTCTTCCCAGGCAGGTGAACATTGAATGAATTGAACTTGCTGATATATCAAAGGACAAGTAGACTAAAAGGACTGAAGATGAAACCTCTAAAGACAAACTATTTTATGCTTTCTATTTCAGTATAAATGCTTTCCCAAGTGCTGTGTATTATCAGGTGTCAGCAGCACAGACACCTGCAAAAACCACTCCCATATCCATTTAAGTACTAAAAAACTTTGCATATTTTTTCTACTGTAAATTTTAGGAGAAAAAAAAGATTATGAGAAGAGGATGTGCTTGAACAACCCTGCACAAAGCAGCTCTGCTCTCTGTGCCCACTCAGGTATCTGACAGGCAGAGCAGACAAAGAATCCATTGACCCATCTCTGTGTACTTGTATTCCTGCACTCATGGCACATCCTTTCTCTCCTGTGCCCCCAGATCTTCTGCAGCAATTTGTGGAAGGACACAGGAATGGAAGACCCCTTTGACAGGCTCCATTTAGCCCATCTCTCAACTCCCAAACCTAAACGACAGGTTGCCAAGACACAAAATCCCTCTCTCCTCTTGGACACTTTCAAAAAAAAAAATTGCTTTCAGAAAAAATGGCACTTTCAAGGAAATTTCATTTTAGCTGTAGCAGAGCTTTGCAATTCATGCTCTCCTGTCATCCCAAATCCTGCAGCAGTTTCATTGGAGTTACACCATCTCAACATCTAGAGCTAGCCAGTGAGCTAAGATGGCTGGATAAGTACACATCTAACAATTCATCTCTTGGTCTGTCATACAACCCTGGTTTTACTACCTTTATCTGCTAAGAGATAGTGTGGTTATTACTGCACAAAATTTTGAAGTAATCTTGTGCCTGCCCAAGGACTTTGCAAGATAAGTGACTGGTCCAACTTCCTATTGAGAATTCTACAACAGCAGCAGCTGGAGGACAGAATCTGCCACCCTAACTCTTCAGTCAGGAGAACTTTCACTAAATAAACTTAATATAAATTAAACTTAATATTGACAGATAGGAATAGAAATATCAGGTGTGGGATTTAGCCTGAAAAACATCAGTGGGGTGGTAACTGAACAATATCCTGTAGTCTTATTATCCAAGGCAAAAATCCCCAAACCCTAACAGAATATTTCTCTATGTAATTCTGTGCAAAGTTAAAAAGGGTGTGTTTGCAAAGGTCCATCCTGGAGAGGGATAATAAATAGAAAAGCCTGAGAGCAGTGTGATTGCCTTAACATGATGGAAATAGCAATACTTTTCACTTACCTGTCCTATATCTATGGCTGGGTTCAGACTGGTACCAACATCCATAACAATGTCTGTGCGAATGTTCTAGAAAACAGGCATAAAGGGTAAATCAGCACAGATCTCTGGAACTGGTCCACCATGGTCTCATGTGAGGAAGAGTATCCAAACACTATCCCACATAATCTTATCTCAGCTGAACTTCTCATACTGACTTTTAATCTGAGTTCACCCCAAAAGTAATTCAGAGGAACTCACTGCAGTTTTCCCCAGGGGTCCAGTGGACCCAGTTAATACAAATTCCAAGATGCTGGTATTAGTGGCCTGTAGCTCAGCATAACCAACTAGGACAGATCCTGATTTAATTTTTTTTTTTCTTTCTTCCTTTCCAGAAGTCTTCAGTGTTATTTTTAATGATTAACTCAATTCCAGGATGTTTCTGTACTTTCGTGCCAGCACAGTGCTTCTATCTCTTACTCAAGCAAATCCAATAACTTTTGCAATCATTCATTAAGCCCCAAATCCCCACAGGGTAGATAATTATTGTTTTATTACACTTTACGGATTGCTGCACTGTGGAACAGAGGAGTTAAGAAATTTGCTGAAGGTCACACCAGACCAATGACAGAGCCAGGAATGGGCTGACACCCAGTATTTGTTCTGTTTCACTGCTGACCCCTCACCTTGTGGTCACCTGTCAGGCAATCTATCTCAACCTCAGAGCAGGCAACTCCGTAGCTGAAGTAGGAGAATGGTTTCCCTTCGTTCTTTTCAAAGTTGTAGCCAACTTCAGGAATTCTTGATACAAAGAGAAACAAAACTATATTAATTTCATGAAAAAAAAGATCCCAAATACAACTACATTGCTACTTATCAAAATCCTCATTCACTTTTGCTTCATTCCTTCTGTCAAGCCCATGCAGAAATTAAAAGTGTAAACAACTATAAAGAGAAATCTGCTTAATCTGCTCTGTATTCCAAAACCTGATTGAAACTATCAAACTGTTTTAGCCATCTTTATTTGCTCATAAATCTCAGGGTTTGTGATGACTATTATCTACCAATCCAGTGGAAAATAATTTGCTTTTAGAGTGCAGTTGAATGTTTCTTTAAGGCCATTAAACTTCAGAACATAGTTAAGCTGAAGCAGAAACTCTATTAAGCTTAGAACTGATTTTAAGCACAGTTAATGGCAAATTTGACTACTTGTACTTTATCTGAAAACTGGTTTATTAAAATGCTGACAAGTCACTTTGTTAAGAGAAAAAATACATTTCAGGGATGCAAAAGAAATGAAAACATGGTGTATTTTAGCCCTAAATAGGCTCTTCTCAACACTATGCTTATTTATTAATGTCAATCCCTCTGCCTGAAAGATCTCTGCTTTCCTCCAGCAGTGCCTCATTTCAGAACTACACAGGGTCCAGCCAGAGTCTGAAGTGGGAGAACACTGCTGGAAACACTGGAATCTGCTCCTGCCACAAGAGACAGGATTTTCCTCAAGGACAACCCTTGTCCCCTCTTATCCTGCATGGCAGTTCTAGTGCAAAACTAGGCCACAAGGCTGGCACAGAGCAGAGCCCCAGGCAAAGCTCTGGTTTCATTTATGCCTCTTCAGACCAAGGTCAGCTGGAATGAAGTCAGATCTACTTCAGATTTACTTGCCCTCAGAGCTGTGCTCCATCAGGAATCAATTCTCCCCAGCCAAGAGGCTGTTAACCTCAGCTTATCACTTGTAGGTAGGAAAGGGAATGCAACTTTAATTTAGAGCAGTTACAGGGGGCTGGGGGCTGTAGATCTTCCCAGAATTTCCCTGGATGCAATCCATGCACTTGAGTCAGTGCCTCTGCAGCGTGAATTTTCACTCACCTATAAAACCCCGTGGCTGACAGGCTGACACAGCTCTCATAGGCGGTTTTAATCTGGCAACGTGAACAAGAGTTTGAAAACACTGAAATGTACAACCAGCTCGTTCAAAATAACCACACAAAAACATTTCCAGGAGGCCTCAAGCAGCAAACATCCAGTGACAGACAGCTGTCACACTACCCAACTCCAGCACTGCCAAATCATGACTGCAGCTGCTTCCCCAAACAGCCCCATCAGCAGCTACCAAGGGCAGAACTCGAATCATTGACAGAGGATGAGAGCTGCTTGTGTTTGTTTGTCTCTCAGCTACAGGTTAGACTTTTAGCCTCAGGGACAAAAGTTAAATTGACAGGTCATCTTGACTTTAGTGAGGGAAATTCTACCCTGACTTGCAAATCCTAAAGTCAAAACTCCTCGGATGAAGAGCAGAGCCTCACAGCCCATCCATCTCTTCCCATTGAGGGGACAGAGGTAGTGCAGACAAGGAGAACTATAGAGGCTGAATGGCAGCTCAACAAGAGCTGTCTATGCTACAGAACCCCTTCATTAAAAATCAGGTTTCCTTGGGAAAAGGAAAGGTCCTTTCCTGTCCAAGACTATAGCCTGACTACAAAGATAAACATAACCACTTGAGACTTTTGTCTGATGAAGTTTGTCGTAGGCAGGCCCCAAAATTTGGAGAAATCTCAGGATTAAAGTAATAACTGATGTCTTGGGGATGACCTCTTTTAAGTTTTAATTACTTGGAAGTCTGTGCCAGGTTTGTGTTTCACTGTTTTTGTTCAAATCTATGCTAGCAAGGTACAGAAGGCCTGGAGGACACACCTGCACACGTGGTTTGCCAATTAAAACAATCTCTTATCATGTCCACTTGTCTCATGACAGATACAAACAGCTTACCCAGTCTTCCCAGGATCCTTTGGGATTAGACTGTTTGATTGGCTCGAGTCTTTTTAGGATAGTCTGACACGCATTCTAGAAACAAAGAGAGCAAGAAGAAACACTTTAAGATTTGAATAGCCAGCTTATGGTATTAGAAGCCCTCTAAGAGTTGCAAAGAACCTTGTATTTAAATCAATATTGCCTTCTGGACTTTGGCAAATCATAAAAAGGAACTAAGTTCACTAATGGATGTCTTGCTACATAGGAAGAAATGTTGCCTGAAAAGGATTTTAAAGGAGATTGGCTGTGCTGATAGCAGAAAGGAATCCCAAATTCAGCACAGAACTTTCTGGACCATGACACAAAATACCAGAAGTCTGCTCATTTGTACATTAACTTCATCTGTACCCCATCTGTACAGGACAGCTCAGCATAGCTTACAAGATGATCCTTTAACACCGAAAGAACAAAAAATTTCTTCCCAAAATTCAACCTACACAGATAAGCTGTGCAGAGAATAAAAACAGCCTGATTATTTTACTTTGCAGGATTCATTCCCCCTTGTCTTTTAAACTGAGAATGACCAGTACTAAATTCTTCTTTTAAAATGGAAAAATCACATACCCAGCAAATACATCCATTGGTAACTCCACCATGGCAGGCAGCCACGACCATGCCATTTCTACAGCAGGACACTTGCTCTGAGCTGATCAACACTTAGAGCTGGTGGAGCACAGCTCTCAAACCATTTGCTATTAACACATGCAGCAAAATACATTTGTTATAGATAAGGCTGTATTAATTACTTTGAAGTTGGGTATTTAAATGGATGCTTTGTTCTGAGCAATCCAAACACACTGTTTTTTTAGAACTACCAAAGGACTGAAGGAGAGTTTCGAATAACTTGGAAAAATACAGTAATTCACAATCTAATGCCACTGCTATACCAGGTAACATTATGAGACATCCTTACACTGGAATTGCCTTTTGATGGTTTCCTTAAGCAGCAAGAGACAAATACAGGGCAGCTTTTCATGCCCTGGAGCCCTCCCTTGTAACCCAGTGCTTTAGATAACTCAGCTCCCGTACATAGACGGCCATTCCATTGATGTCCGCACTGACGGAAGCGGCTGTCGGGGAGGTGTTTGGGACAGTGTTTGTGCTGGTCTCACTGATGTAAATCTTGGAGGTGGGGACTCCCAGGGCCCTGCTAGCAACCTGTGAAGCAAAGGTAAACAAATTGGTAAGCAGCACTTCTCATCCATGAGCATTGTCAGTCATTGCTCACACTGCCGGGATCAACACTGCAACCTGTACCCTCTCCCACCATAAATTTCAATTTTCCTGCAGACTGAGTTGTTCCAGTGACTGAGATCTGGCCAGGACATTGTTATATTTGAATTTCACAGACTGAATGTGTGAGCACACACACTTTTGCCACAATGACAGACATTCACTTCAGTATTATGAGACCAAATTCTTCCCTCAACAGTTAAAAACAAATCAGAAGATCAAAATCCCCATGACATTTTCCTGCCAAAGGAACTTTGCTCCCTTAAGCCTTTTTAACTACAAAAGCATTAGCATATGCAGATATATATTTTTTCAATACAACTAATTTTTATATGAAATGGATAGAAACTGTACCTTTATGAGGTAAACTGAAACTGCCAAAGTAGTCAAACTGTAAGCATGACCTGCATGATTTACATAATGAGATTTAAGATGATGAAGAATCTAATTCTAATACTCAATTGTGATAATACTCTGGAAATCTAGCACTGCTGCTCAAACAATGAGGAGGAATCAGTCCTGATTTGTTACTCTCTGCATGCACACGGAGGAAGTGTCAAGGTGCCTGAGGCAATACTGTCAGGAGAGTGTAATTGTCCTGAAAAGACATCTTATTCAGTTAAGCACAAACTCATTATTACCTGAATCATTTTGGTGTGAAGTCCTTGACCCATCTCAGTCCCACCATGTGTAAGTAACACAGAGCCATCTGTATACACATGGAGCAGGGCTCCAGCCTACAACCGGGAACATTAATCATCATAAATTAACTAGTGCAGTACTTAGCAGGCTACAGAGAGAATTCATTCAGAGCTAAGGTCATTCTTGGGTGCAACTAAAATTTGTTTACACTTGAGGTGAGTTTGGTTTAGTCTCACCAACTCACTAGATGCTCCAGTGACATAATAAACCCCAGTCAGTATTTTCAGCTCAGAAAGCAGGGGAAGTAATCCAATCCTGCCTCTGTGAAACACAGACGCACCCTTCACCTCAACTTTCCAACACCACTGACAGACTATCAAATCAGCTCAAACACAGGAACGGTGTTTCTACTATTGAGAAAGGCAGGAAAATCAACCTAACACAATACCATGGAAATTGCAGCTATACTGTGGTGTCTTTTGGACAGTATAAACTGGAAACTGTTGTGGTGCTCATTTTGACTTGAAAAAATGTGTGTTCTCTCTTAACTAATTCACTACTTCTTCAAGAAGCTCCAGTTTGGTACAAATTGAGGAGGGCCTGGGGGAGGCAGCATAAATCCAGTTCTCTAGTGAAAGGACAAATGACATTTACAGACCTGGTTCAGAAATGGGACAGTGAAACTGATGCCAAATTTGGTAGGAATGATGCTCATCCCTCTCTTTTTCCAGCGGTTCTGCCTGCAAGGAAAGAACATTATTCATGAGCTTTTTATCATAAATCAATACTGTGCTTCCCTCTGACTGTGCATCAAATGGAAATTAAACACCTGACTGTGATAAAGACTGAGTTCATCACTAATTTGTATTAAAGGCTTTCTTTGTGTGTTCCAACAAGAGGAAATTGCAACTGAAGACACTTTCTGCAAACATTATAGAAACAGTTGTCCATACTATTAACTGTTCAGTTGTATATACAAGCCAACTAAAAAGTCTATGGGGCAGAGGAAAGCATAAACAGATTGCCTTGACAGGCATGTGAAAATCCTAGCTGGACTTAACAGATCCCCTCCTCTTTGCTACAGTTCACTTAGAAAATCACATCATGCTGGGTCTGATTCTGGCCCTATTTATGCTATCAGCTCACTGATAGACTTTTCCTCTGACAGTGAGCATAAAGGGATTTCAAAAGGAGAAATATTTAGAAGACAGTCGGTAAATATGAGGTATGACTTCCCATCATTCGAGTTGCTAAGAGAACTTCAGATGTTAGTAAGCAACAGGTGCACCCAGTGACAAGACCACTCCAGGGCACCTACTTGTTAAATTCTTCAATCAGTTTCTTCCTGGCATGATAGCCAGAGCTGGACAAACATTCATCCCAGCATCTTCGTAGAGTAAATCCCTCCAGTTTTTGGTTAAAATGAGTTGTGTCTCCTTCGTGGTACAGATTGAGCTTCCTCACCTTCCCAAAGAGACACAGAAAGGACAGGCCAAGTTTAATGTTTCAGACAAGGAGGGATGAGATCTGAAGTGTGTTGGTTCCTGGTTTTACTCCTTTGCTCTTTCTATAAAGAACCAAGGAGCAAAATAATTAACAAACATATATCTGTTCATGGGAAAACACGAACTAAGACATTAAGGCTGGAAATTTTCAGAGATTGGGACTTAAAGCACATTGTCACAAAGATTAAGGTAGCTGGTGCCTTTGGACTTTCTTCTTTTTAATATCTATCCTTAAAGCAGATGTTACAAAATTGAGGCTACCGAGGAATTTAATTAAATAGAAGACAATCCATGCTAGAACATATCTGTCACACAAGTCTGAGATCCTGCTGGGAGCTCAGCAAAAATGAAGCAAAATTACTTATGCTTAAAAATCTCGTGTGGCTGATGCAGTTCTCAGAGCTGGTTCAAAGGCAGCAGCCCCCTGGAAGGTGTCAGTGTCTCTGTACCTCCTCAGGTGGCAGGCCACACTTCCGAGCCACGTCACTCATCCAGCACTCAGCAATCATCATTCCCTGGGGCCCTCCAAAGCCACGGAAGGCTGTGTTGGAAGGCAAGTTGGTCTTGCAAACGATGCCCACGCTGCTGACATTGGGGATGTTGTAGGAGTTATCCAAGTGTAACAGGGCTCTGTCCATTACCTGGTGAAGAAAAGGAATGGAGGTGGACACATTTTACATTAATTGGATGTCAGACTTCTCACCAGTGCCAAAAACAGACTGGAAGCTCTGAAGGTAATTCACAACAATCAGCACTTTCTCTGGCACCCTGCAGTGCTGCAGTCAACACAGCTGGATGAGCACTGAGGTGCAGCCAGAGCTGCCTCCCAGGTGCAATGGAATGTCAAGTGCTGTCCTCCTGTATGAAATACAGGGTGCCCCAAACATCTGGGAATGACTGGCATCTGAACCCATTGATTCAGAAGGCTGAACAATTGCTTTATTAAACTATACTATATTACATCAATGCTATATTATAACTATACTAAAGAGATACTAGACTATACAAAAGATACTAAAGAATACTAAAGATAAACCCTTGACTGTCTGAGGCAGCCAGGACACAGCTTTGAGCCAACTGGCCAAGGAAACAAAACAATCCTCAGCAGAATCCAATTGACAAATCACTTCAGGTAAACAATCTTCCTAACACATTCCACATGTGCAAAAACAACAGGAACAGCCAGTAGAGATAAGAATAGTTTTCTCTTCTTCTCTCTGGGCTTCTCCAGGAAAAAGTCCCAAGAGAGAGAATTATGTCTCTCTCTGTTCAGAGAATGTGAATGCCACACTCCTGAACAACAGGACAATAAGCACACTTCCCTGTTGACTTCTATGGCTCTGGGACAGATTGAGCTTGCAAGTCCTTTTTTTGGCCCTGGGCTCATGCTGAGTCAAACTGTTAGTAAAAGCCATTGTCTGTCGGGAAGAAACAGAATTTTCTTCTCACTTCTCACATTTTGAGTAATCTGATACTGGAAAAGTGACTCAGCACAAGGCTATGGCAGGAAGGGCAAACATATGAAATAAACATTTTCAGTAACTACTGAACTGCAGGATTTGAGATCTTTGTCCACTTACTGTCTACATTTGGAAAGGGCCAGAACTTCTTTCTGGCTTGTGTTTCCAGACTTCCCTTCCAGCAGCAGCACAGAGAGGACATTACACACAACCAAACCTTATCTCTACATGGAGCACTTTCCAGTCTCCTGATTCAGACACAGTCAAAAAGGCAATCACACAGATGTGCTCTCAACCAGGCCCTCAGCTTATGCCAAGACACTTGCCTGCCATTCTGCTCTGCCCAGCACCAGCCACATGGCCAGCATCAAATGTGGTTCTGGCAGAGAGCTCCTGCAGTTCTTTCCTATTGAAAAGGATCCATTTTTGCAGAAAATTACCAAAGACTTGGTGGACTGGAGGAAGTGAGCTAGAATAAACCTGAGTGACACTAGGCTATTGAGTTGGTCACTGACATGACAGAAAGAGTTTTTTACTCATCAGTGCAAAACTTCTTGGAGACAAACTCAGAACCTGGGCTCATTTTTTTATCCTTACTGCTTGTGAACACAATGTTGGCTTTAGCCAGTCCTTTACAAGCTTGCCCTGATCAACCTATTGACTGGAATGCTTCTTTCTCCAAGGAACTCTCTTTCCCCAGAGCTGGGGATCTATCAGCCATCTTGCATTGTGCAACAACTTTTCCATCACAGCCCTCTGTAATGCAAAGCAAACATTCCTGACCCCCTTTGCTCAATTTGAGTTATTACAGCATCCATAAGAATTACATGGCACATGCCAAGACAGGTCAGTTGGCTCACAGAGCATTTGTAGAAGCTCCAAAAGCCCTTCAAAATATGTTTTCAGTCATGTCAAAGAGCTGCATGTGCAGGCAATGCTGTAGGCCACAGCTCTCTGAAGGCAAAGCAGAAGGTTGCACAGAAACACACCTTCTGCTTAATTAGCCATCAGAAAATTTTACTTACACCATGAGAGAGGTCTACAGAGTTGCCCCCATTGCTGTAGTATGACACCTCCAGACTCTTGACTTTCCCATTCTTCATGAAGCCAACCTGTCAAGAGAGTGTCTCCTCAGTGATCACTTTTCAACAAAATGTTCTGGTTTGGGTTTGCCTCCAAAAACTGAACGGATCTCACACTGGCAGAGGAGGGCTGACTGTCCCCAGGGCAGCACAGGGCAGGCACAGCCAGCAGCTGAGGGAGTCCCACAGTAAAGGGCTCATGCATGTGTCAATCTTGCTCCAGAGAACTCCTCTAAATTAAGTGCTGGCTGCTTACCACAGCCACAATTTCTTCAATAGGTTTTGCTTTCGAAAGCAGCAGCAGTTGGAGGGGGATTGAAGCAGAAGGGAAGTTAACCAAGCACGTTGCTGTGTAGAGGATGCTTTACAGGAATGGGCACACCTCTAAAAGAAATGTGATTGTCAGCAGGGTCAAAGTCTTGGTTGCAAGGAAGGCAGAGTTATTTATGCTGAGGTCACAAGAAGGGAACCATCCAAGCCAAAATCACTCCTGCAGCACTTCAACAGGAAAAATGCTACAGCCCATTTGCAGCGGGGGAGATCAGCAGTGAAACAACCACAGCAGCACTTTTTCACCATATCTTACTGCTCTCTCATGTCTCAGGGACAGCACTGAGAGCACATGGGCTCTGCTCATGTGTGTGCATACCTTGTACCTGCCCAGGAAGGGGTGCCTCCCACCGCTGACCAGCATGTCCTCATCTCGATCCAGCATGCAGCGCACTGCACGGCCAGTTCTGGGAAAGAACACAGGTTTTTAGGCAAAACCTGAGATACACAATGCAGCTCCTGCAGAACAAGGCTCTTCTCTTTGTCTTTCCAGGGTGGCAATGGACAGTTAAGGGTAAACTGCTTGGTTCATGTATCTTACACTTAAGAAAATGGCAAGACTGAGGAAAAAAAATAAACATCTCCAAAGTTGGGACCTGTTTGTGAAAACTCTAGCAAAGACTCTTGTATTAAAAACTGGATAATTTCTTTTAGAGATAGATGCTAATGACTGAGCAATCACTGTTTCCCAGACTATTTCTCGAGGCAGTCTTTTGGCTTTGAAGAAGACAATGCCACAGGAATTATATCATAATGCAAAGTACTAACTAGCCTTCAATTTGACCTTGTTTTTATTTGCTTATTTAGTATCAAGGAGGAAAACAAGGGGGAGATTAGGAGTGGTTTTAATTTTCTAACAATTATGCCTTCCAAGTGCCTGTCTTCAGGTTGTACCAGTACCTAGCAAATGTCATATATGTTGTTTTGTAGCCTCCAGGATGTCAACAGTGGCTTGGCGGGCAGAGATAAAGAGAAGAAAAGGATGCAAATGTATTACTGATTAATTAGAGAAAGCAGATTGCTTGTTCAGAACAGAAAAAAATAAAGTCAATTTACAAACAGGGTGTCATTTTGCCCGTCCTCATCCAAAGGTATTGTATCAAACTGCTGCTGTGTTGCAGGATCCCTCCAGCTCTGCCAGCAAGGGCAATACTGGGAAGGGCAGGGCAGAAATGTCACCTCAGAGGCCATGTCCACCCAAAATCTGCACAGTTCAACATGAGCCCACAGCAAAACTCCAGAAACCAGGAGCACACTTCCAATCTACTCTTCACAAATGGTTGCAGCCTAGGTTAATTCCCTGAGCTTTTAGGGTTTTGAAAAGTGTGGGTTCCAAGGCCTGCCACCATTCCTAGGGGAAAATCCCAAGAGGGAGTTTGCAGAAAAGCAGACATATAGTGATGCAAGATTGACTAGTAGAGTTTTGAACAAAGAAGAGATTCTCATACCTCTATTAAACAAAAAGAAACATGGCTGGTGCTGGATTTTGAAATGGTTTGGGGTGAAGTGAGGGGGAAAGGCAAATAATTTGAGATCCAAGAGTTTTCAGAGAGTAAAGAATAAGGAGGTTTTCCCCCTTTTCCTATTAAAAGCTGACATTCCTACATAAACTTAGCCCCTGTGGGCAGGTTCAATCCCTCCTACCAGCTAGGAACCCATTAGACACCTCCTTTGGGAAATCCCAAGCTTGCTATAAGTTGTACAGTAAGAAGACACGCAGAGTATTGAAAAGTGCTCCAGCAGAAATGGTGCTCCAGAAAGAGGCAGCCTGGGACAGGCTGAAGGAAAAAAATCCCTCTTCCCCCACACCTAAACTTACTTGAAGGCTGCAACAGCCACTACAGATGTCAAAATGGTACTCCTAGTCTCTTTTCCTCCAAATCCTCCTCCCATTCTTTTCACTCGAACCACAACCCGATTTGAAGGCACTCCCAGTGCATTAGCAGCAAACTCCTAAAGAAAAACAAAACAGCAGGACACGTAGGGAGCTCAGCTGGTGTTAGGAACTAAATGCCAACACATTGCCTTCCTGAAACCATTTCAACAGTGCAAATATTGGATTTGATGGAATTGGAGCCAATAAACCCAGCATCTGATCTCTGAGGGGAAAAGGCACAGTGCTGCAGCACACAGGGTCAGATTCAGGAAAAGACTGACACAAGATGAGGTAACCCAGACATAGGTCTCATTTAGCACAGGCTTTGACATCCATACCACCCTCACTGCACTGAGAGACCTTTGGACACTCTTGGTGAGCCAGTAAACAGGCCAAGGACACCCCATGGTGCCAGCAGCCCATCTCATGGAATGGGAGAGCTGGTGCACAGCCAGGGGTTTCACCACCTCTCTTTCTGATGTGTCATTCAAGCATCATGTCTCCTGAGCAGCTGGGACCCTCCCCAGAAAGGGATAAGCATGTAATCCCTCCTAAGAAAGATGTGTTGCCAACAGAAACACCCCTGTCACCTGGAAGGAGATTCAGGATTCCAGCAGGATGGATAAAGGCTTTAGATCCCATACCCAACTCTAAGCCTCTGTGGTTTTTAATTGAACAATAAAATAAGAGCAACTATAAAACAACCATTCATCTAGTCTGAAACTGAGAAAACAAATGCCTTTTAGGCACCAGGTTAATGAGAAGTACCTGTGTCTTCATTGGGTTTTGGGTTGACACAAAGAGTTCCATCTCACCATCCTCTCCCTTTGGCACAGCCAAAGTACAGTGAGTTTCCAGGTAGAAATGCTCCTGACCACCAAGGTACATCTCTCCTAGAAAATCAAAATAAATGCCCCACAGAAAGGGCATCCCTGGTGTTACAAGATGTCACCCATCATACGTTGTCTTCAATCCACTGCCTCCTGTACACGTGTTAAGTGACAGTCCTTTGCTTTGCCCAGCACTGGATATCACTAGCTCTAAAATTGATACTTCTGGTTCAGTGCTTAAAAAACAACAATAAAAATTCCATACAGGCTTCTTTTCCACTTTCTATAAATCATAATTATAAAACACAAGTGGCTGGCATTTCAAAAATAAGTCTGCACACCATGCCATTGATCCAGTGTCTCTGGAGATGCAGTACTTGGTGCCTTTCAAGACTGCCTCAATAACACCATTGAGATAAGAATAAAAATAAATCAAGTGCAGTCTAGCTAAGTAGATAAAATACAAGGTTACAGACTTTGAAAGAGGAGAACAAAAATAGCAACCCAAAATACCTCAAGATGATCTAACTGGGAATCAGTTCTCTATCACTGCATGTGGCTCTTTCCCAGGGCATTTTACCTGGCAGTGCTGAGGGTACAATTTCCAGTAATGTTACACACAATTAAATGTCAGAAACAAGCTCCTTTCTCTGCCATGACCCTGATCTGTTCATTGTGGTCCCTTTGCCTAAGATACACCAGATTAAAGGAAATTGGCTGTCTATAAGATTTAGACCAAACTATGTCTGGACAGGGAAAATTTTCAGAAAAGAAAAAAAACAGTTCATAGAATATTTGCTCAAGAAAAATGTGTGCTTTCATTGAAAAAAGAGTGTTTTCTGGGGGCACAGATGGCAGCATCCATATCTGTTTGAAAAAAAAAAAATTGTGTATCAGTCTGAAACTTTATATGACATTAATTTAGTCCTGCAAGCCTTACTCTAGTATCATATGAAAAAACAAAGGAGGCTGACAGCTTGACTTCTTTTGTCACAAATATGCTATTTTAAAAGAATTATTAATGCTTGTTCTCACCCTCCAAAATGTGATCAGATTCTTCAAATCCTTTCTTCACATCTCCCTTATTAATCCTCTTTATATCCTTAAAGAAAGATTTTTTCTCAATTGCTTCCTAGGAAACAAAAAGACACAGTGACATTTTTGTCTAAGTGGAAATGAAATCAAACCTTCCTCTAACTGAAGAAGAAATATCCAAGATAAAAAGCACAAGAACTTATCAGAAACTTTCTATGGTAGTAGCCAAGAGACTTGACTAAAAGCAATAGAAAATAACTTTTGGCAACAAAACAATTTCACAACCAACACCACCATAATTGGACCATCTTAAGATAGTCCTTGTAACTTGTTTTACATTGGGGATCCAGAACCACCACAGCTATAACTTTATAATTTACAACTTAGATTAACTCTTGTCTGTAGCCCACAGGGTGGGAGAAAGGGAAAAAAAAAAGGAGAAATAAAAAGAGAAAGAGAAAATGAAACCTCTCAGATGAGAAGTGCAGAAGTAGCTCACTTCTGAGCTAATATAGAGGGAAGTATATAAGGGAAGTTTAACAAAGGCATTTTCCTTTTGCCAAAACTGAAGCTTTCCATAATGAAAACAAACCCCACCAAATACCAAGTAACAAAAACCAAAAAAAACACCAGCAAGTTTTTTGGCTCCACTCTCATGTTCCTTGGGTGAATGAACAACTAGAAGCCTCCAGAAAAGGCAAAGGTCCCACACATTGTTTGTTAAGCCACAAATCACCCAAACAACCCAAAATCTGTCCTCAGATGACAGTACCAATGTCTGCACGAGACAGTGCACAGACTATTTACATTAATACAATTTCATGTAAAATCCATTACAAAACACATGATATGAAATACTGACTATTAAAAACATTTCATTAGAATCCTGTGTTTCTAATTTTTCCACTAAAAATGGCTTCATACATTTTTCTTTCTTATTTTTAGAAATGAATGCTGTGTAGATATTATTATTTGCTTTTACTGTCTCATAAGGAGATCTTGTCAACAAATTTTCTAGTTAAAAAGCTTGAAATGATCGTGCATTGTTGATATTAAGTTCTTCAGCTTTGAGAAAAGCCACTTAAAGACTGTGACCGTGCAGTTCACAGCAGGGAGTGAACTCCTGAAAATTAATTTCATCAGCTTAGAAACTAGACAAGTGGTCTGCAGAAACCTCAGAGAAGCAGTGCAGCAACAGAGCTAGAAAAGACATTTTCACACCTTATTATTGCTTGTTATAAATGAGAGAATGAAGGGGGAATGGATATCAATGAAGCCAGCAGGGTCAGACCAGAGAATATTAAAAGCAAGCTTCTGTGGGCAAGAATTGTAATTCACAGTAACCTTGTTTATTTAAACAATTTTCTGTTGAGCACAATATTATCTCCCCAAGCTTGATTTATTTGTTTCAGCTTTAAATAGCACAGAAAAAGTTAATGTATCTCAATCAGCAGGGCACCAAAGATGTACCTTCTTTATATTTAAATACACAAATTATTCCTTCTATCAGTATCCTGTTGCACCCACAAACAAAAAAATGGGGCTCAGCAACCACATGTGTGAGAACAGAGCTGGACAGCAGAGTGTACAAGCCAGCTGCAGCTGCAGAACTGAGCCATCTTACCTGAATTGTGACAATAGGTTCAAGCTCTTCATACTTGATCTTCACAGCTTTAGCTGCTCTCCTGGAATGTTCCTGTGTGTCTGCCAGGACCGCACCGATGATGTGACCCACACAGGTGACCTAGAGGCAAGATTGGGACCCACCATCACTTGGGGTGTGTGTTTGCACTTATCATGAGAGACTCATGATCATTCTCTTTATCTATTCCTTTTATGCAGTTTGTTCAGACCAGTCTATTAAACATCAGCACCCAGGGAAAATAATCACAAGGAAATTTGGAGTGAGTGAGCCTGTCCCAGGGGGCTGCAGCTTAGAGAAGAATCGTGGAGATAACAGAGGAGAGGGGCACAGGGCAAAGGGACTTGGGCCTTCCTGAATTTGGCACTGAGATTTCTATTAACCCCACTGCAGTTAGAATTATCTCTGTATAAGGTAGAGGACTTGAGTGGACAGTATGAAAAATGTTACATCCTGAGCTGTGTGATTGAAAAAGGCTGTTTTTAGCTACATACCACATCCTTAGCAAAGACCGTCTCATCATTAGCGATGCCAGTGACATTACTGCCAGGAACATCCTTGGCAGAGACAAAACACACAAACCCAGGAACACTCTGAGCTTCAGATGCATCTACAGAACTAAGGAAAGAAGGAGAGATAGTGTTATTTCTCATTTTTTTCTTTGTGTAAGCAATGATGCGATTCCAATACAAACTCAGGCCTGATTTCCTCGAGTTTGGCTATGCCACGTGAATATCATGTGAGACTGTGACAGCGTAACATATTAGACTAAAATAATTTGGGACCTATATGAAAATGATAATCCTGGGACTATGGGACTATGTCATACATCTTTTCCCCAAGACATATCTGAACATGATCCAGTTGCCACACCTACTAAAGATCCTTTGATAACAAGTTGGTGTTAGTGATGCTGTGCCCCCACTGTCTTCTCAGCTGCCATGATTCTTGCCATGAAGGTAAGAATATGGATAAACATGAAATTCCAGTGATGACATGTATCATCTGCCATGGGTGAGTCAGAAGAAACTGTTGAGGATCAATCATAAGGAAGCTTCAGGGTTTTTAAGAGGATGCAAAAGAAGCGATGCTCAAAAAGACAAAAACCGTCACGAAAGGCTTTCTTCGGTAATCACCAAAAGAAGCATCTAACGAAAATGCTTGTCTGCTTCAATCATATATAGATTTAAAACTCAGTGACAAAATAACTAGCAAAGGCAATATAATTTAATTTTTTTACGGAGAATTTTGTAAAAATATATTACAAAAGACTTTCAGGATCCTTTTGCAATATTCTGTACATTGGTTTTACAGAGGAAACAGCTGTGAATAGAAGTGCTGTGGCTTTGATTTTGCTGTCTGAATGATTTATTGCCTTCTGTAAATTACTGCAATTTTTTTCAGCAACTTGTTTAGATTCCTAAAACTTTGTATAAACTGTGCCTGAAAGCAGCTGCTAATACATCTCAGTGAGCCACAGAGTTTTTAAAAAAGACATTAAATGTATGAATGAACTTTCCCACATGAACCCTCAGCAGGAACTCAAAATGCTATTTTTCTTTGGAAAGTTCTCTTTCCTGTGTTTCTGCAGCTCACAAACAACCCCCTAACACTTTCCCTTAGTTACAAATGCAGAGGCAGCTGGAGTCTGATTTACACTTGGTGCTCAAAATCTGACTAGGATGAAGTGGAAGTTTTCAGAGTCAATATTTTGACTGCCAAAACCATAGGTTGATACTTTTGTCCCCTGATTAAATATTCTCCTACTTCCTCTGCAGAACCCTACAGGCTCCCAGCCTGATACATGCATACACAACAAATGCAAGGGAATATGTACAGCAACTTCTAGAAAACACTGCATGTTGTGGTCACAAGCATGGATGGGATGCCTTCTCTATCTCCCCATCTGCCCTGGTGGCAGTAACACCACTTAAATGTGTCTGCATTGCACATGGCAACACCTAAAAATTAACTGTGATGAGCAGAGCAGTTTCTTTCATCACCTGGGAGCCAATTACCACATCTGTGCATCCCTGACCACCATGCTGCCCATGCCACAATGGGAAAGCTCTGCACAGGAAGCCTAACTAGGCAGGAAGTGCTGCCTAAGGAATGCACAGCACATGGAAAGGCTGTTGAGGATGACACGAGCCAGTGGAACACAAAGTGCCACACATCAAAGCAGCTGAGGGCAGATGAGAGCCTGCAGAACCACCACCACAGACAAAATTAGGGTTTTTGGGAGCAGCCAGTCCTGCAATATGACAGCATTAAAATCCATATGAGAATGTGGATGGCATTATCTGCCAGGACTGCCCTTCAGGAGTTGGTTATTCACTATTGTTATAAACTAGGTACCAGTCATGCCCTGGATGGACAAGATGTTTTCTGAGACAGCTGCACTTCCAAATACTGACCTGTCCACCTTGCTATAGCCAAGCACAAACAGGGCTACACCTCACAGCTGAAGCCAATTCTCAAATGACTTCTTGTGCAGAGGGCCTGATCAGAGCCAGTGCAGGCAAGCACCATGCAAGGCAAAACCCAGTGCCCACAGCTGACCCACCAGCAGGAGAGCTGGTAGAATTGCATCTTACAACCTAATTTTTCAGGCAGATCAAAGGAGAACCTTCAAGCTGCATGCTCCAGTTAATGATTAAAATGGCATCCCAACCTCTGTGGTGCTCTCCTACCCTGCTCCTTCTCAATCCTGCATGCCTGAGTAAAAGAGATGGGAAATGCAAAAAGTTTGGCTTAGGCTGAGGGCTTTTGTGCTTCAGCAAAGCCCAAAGTTTGGTGTTGGTTCCCTCACATCCCCACTGACAGCTTGCAAGGCAGCTGTCACAACACACAGAGCTCGCCTCCACGTAACAATGTGCAAAGAACTGGAGTTCCCACCTAAGCAAAACCTTTCCCTCACCCACACCCTGACAGATTGATGTTTTCCAAGCCACCAGGAACAGGATGCTTCCCACATTTGGAAGGGAGAAGCAGCACTCACAGGATCTTAGCGTGGGCCTTGGTGCTGGTCACCAGCGTCAGGTACAGCTCGTTCTCGAGGTGAGGGATGTCATCGCAGTACACAGCCTCTCCACTGGCTTGTTTGGCTGCTGAAACGTGCACCAGAGGCCTGCCCACCATGTCTTCCACTGCCTGCCCCTTGGGCACTTCCTGGAGGAAAACACATGGCTGACTACTGCTGGCTTGGGTGGAAGGGGATGGAAGCATTGGCGGGAGAGCAAAGAGCACTGTGGGACATTCTGGCGAATGGGGAATGGGATGGGGGCTCAGTCCTGCGTCAAAGGAAGATAAACAAGGTGCCACAAGGTGTGCCTACACAGAGGGGAGCTGTAGGGAATGAAAGGAAAGTAGTTTGGGTTTTGAAATTGCTGTGGAAGGGAAGGGTTTGATTTCATATCTTGCATAAGAAAGCTCAAGTTCTGAAACTGGATTCTACTCTCAAAGCTGAAGAGAATGGGTCACTAACAGAGAAATAAGAAAGAAGATACATGAGTGTGAAGCCTGACAGATGCCAAGAAAGGGAGGCTATAAATGGGGAAAACAGAAGGGGAATTTCAGTTTGGATATAGAGCTGAGTACAGGAAGAAAAGCAATTTTTATAAATCTCTCAGCTACAGAGAAAGCTTGGGGTCTCTTGGGCAATAATAGGAAAGAATAGTATCTGAAAATGAGGAAAGGATTGAGACCCAAATACAAGCATCATGCATGGCATTATCAAAGTTTTTGTGATGACCATATTTAGGGAGACAAGAAGAGAAGCACAGTTGAGCTCCAGAAAAGCCTGCATTTATGCCATGCTGACACTGCTACTTACTTGGGAAAGCTGATACTTACTTGGAAGAGCTGGGCATTTGCAATGGGATCTTTGTGAAACAGCTCTGTAGCACTGATGTAGTTTGAAGGGACAGGCTCACACACAGTTTTCTGCCAGAGACATATTAAAGAAAATCACCTTCCCCTCCAACTCCTTTCTCACATTCCCTGGTAGCTCAGGATACTTTCCATTCTCCATCTCCCACTTAAGGTAATCCATAATCCACTGAGTTAAAGGCGAACAGGCTCAGGCTCTGTGCCAAGAACAACCACAGAGCCACAAGGCCACTTGGAATGCAGCAAATGGGAGAAGCCCAGGAATCCTCCTGCGAACCCCAGAGCTACACCCTTCCACCTCAAGGGGAGAGTGGCATGAGGAAGCAATTGGAAAAACACACAAGTCACTGTTCTGCAAGCAGTAGGGCAGCTCTGGCAGCTATTGCAGCATGGATTTTGTTATCATCAGGTGAAATTTTGTTGTCATCTGCTCAAATCTGAACTCTCCCCGTGCCTTCCCCACCAAGGCAGTACAAAGAGGTTCTCCTCCCCAAACCTGCCTTCCCAAGGAGCACTCACAGTGCCACTCTTGCTCAGTTTCTGAAGGACTGTCAGGTAGAACTTGAAGAAGAAGCTGAGGGTGAGCGTGCGCCGGAAATCCACCATGCCCCCAGGAGCTGCAGGAGACAGATCCATCTCAGCCGACAGCAGGCGGCAGGCATCCTGCAGCAGCTTCTCGTTCCAGTCTCTGCAAGGGAGCAGAGGGGACACAGAGACCTTGTTCAGACCTAAATTCACCAGGGCAGACTAACTCCTTCTGAACAGATTGAACTGGAAGGGGCCCATCAGGATCATCCAGTCCAGCTCCTGGCCCTGCACAGAGCAGCCCAAGGGTCACACCATGTGCCTGAGACTGTTGTCCAAATGCTTCTTCAACTCCGTCAGGCTTGGTGCTGTGAGCACTGCCCTGGGGAGCCTGCTCCAGTGCCCAACCACCCTCTGGATGAAGAAACTTTTCCTCTGATATCCATCCTAAAGATGCCCTGACACAGTTTCATGCTGCTCCCATGAGCTGTCAAGCAACAGCCATCAGTTCTATCTGTTCATAGCACATGTGTGAGCTTTGCTGTCATCTTGGGCTCATGTTACCTTCCCTAAAGATATGGCAAAGCTATTGCATGATAAAAACCCTGATTTTTCCATCCAATTTGAAATGAACCCAGTTTTGTAGGTCATGAACACATCTAGGTGCTGTCCACTTCAACTGATGAGTGAATTTGGAAAGAAAATGTCTCTCTGAATGACAGAATGGCATAGATCTTTGAGGGTAAGGCATGCTGGAGGAAGCAAAGCATTACACAAAACACACTGCTGCAGAAGCATTATTATATTTCTTCCCCTTTCTCTTTTGATGTACTTTTAGAGAGCATTTAGGATGTTTTAGATATTTAAACTGCTCCTGTAAAAATCCGCACTGTTCCATGAGACAATCTTTATCATAGGAAAAATTCCTACCTGCCAGTGAGTTCCTTGCAAGTTTTTAGTGCCAGGACAGTGGTAGGAGCCATTCCTCCATAGCTTAGTTTTATCTCCTGCACTCTGCTTGTGCCATCTTGGAACAGGACTCTCAACCCACAGGTCACAATAGCAATGTCATCCTCACGACGGGAAGCCTGCTTGAAAGCTGAGAAGTATTCACCCTGAAAAACAGGAAAATATTTCTTTATCCTCTACCGTGGCATGCTTTGGAGTGTAAATGTGGACAAGCTGTTTACCTATCTCTAAGTGCATGAGCTATTCCAGGGAACAGTATCTGGTTGGTTCATTGTGCAGGGCCAAGCAGGACATGTTTGTTCAGGCAGCACTGTTTATTTTCACATAATTCAGTGATTAATTCTAATGTATCAGTTCAGTGGTTGTTACCAAGCCTAGGACTGTGGGGGAGACAAGCTTTGACAGAGATCTGATCGCACCTGTCACATTTTTCCATATTTCAAGAGGAAGAACCAAGACAGGTTGTTTTTGCATAAACAAAATTACAGTTTCTCAACAAGTTTTTCTTCCTCCCAGGCTTCTAAGCTGGAAGTCTAATCAGTAAAACCCATATCCTAAATCCCTTCCCTTCAGAAGTCTTTGAAATCTGCAAGAGCTGAAATCAGTAATCACAAATGTCTCTCAGTTCTAGAGTAGACCAGAATTATTCAGCATTAATAATTCAGTCTATTCAGTAGACCAGAATAATTAATAAAAGAAAATTTAATCTGTTACGGGAAACAGAATTCTCAGTTACCATCCCGGTCTCCACAGAGCTAGGAAATTCTTGTAAATGCACCAGCAACTGCAGTGCACAAAACTCAGCAGCTCCCTTATAAAGAGTGGCTGTAAATATGAGATGAACGCCCTACCCACATGCAATGGTGACACCCTGGAGCCACAGCATGGCCAGTCCTCTCAGGACCTGCCAGTACTGCAGGTGAGACAAATTGCTGTTCAGGCACCCCGCAGGCTAAGAGAGGAATCAGATCTGATGTCTTTGCACTGCCCTTCTGGAGAGTTTTCTGACAAATTTCTTCTCTCCAGGTGACTCCACACCGCACAGCAGTCTGCTTCATTAATTACCTCTAATCTGAAGTGGACAGCAATGCTTTCATTATCAGACAGAACAATTTCTCTCCTCTTGACAATGACAACAGTTTCACAAGAGGCCCCTTTTGTGCATCAAGCACTTGTTAGTGGAGATATAACTGAAGGGTGTGCTTCATTTCCTGAATCCAAATAATTACTCAGCAGCCAGCAGATAATAGCAGAGGAGCATCAATAGCATCCTTCCAGTGAGGACATTCTGCCACTCTGCTTGTTAAAACAATTAGCTTTCAAAGAGGAGAAAAAGCAGCCTCCTCTCTTACTGCATAATCAAGAGATTTCCAATAGCAGGATTGCAACAAGAGGGCAATATTGCCTTCCCTCCTCACAGGACACCTTAATTGTCTTCATTCAGAGTCCTGTGGGAGGAAAGGCACCCATGACCTTTCCTCACCTGGAGGGTGGGCAAGTGAACCATCACATCACATGTCTGCCTGGGTCTCTTGGCAAACAACAGAGCATGTTAATTCTTTCTGTTGTTTGGCCAGTCTTACCCTTGGTGTGACAAGTTACACAAATGCAAGGCATAACATCAGTTTCAAACAAAAATAAGCCAAAAAATTCTATCTAGCTGTGTGCTGCAACAGCCCTGCTTTCATTCATGAGGAAATCACAGTTGCAGAAAACTTTGCCTGCTACATGCCAGCACCTTCAGACATGCCCTGAAGAACTTCAGCCTTCTCTGTGAGCAAAGATCAGCCAAGAAACCATGCAATTGAGAGTTCAAAAGTTGTTTTAGTTTTCAGATCAATCAGCTGCAGAGGGCTGAAGCCACTGCCCCTGCTTGTAAACATTTGTTTGTTTTGTGAAATTCCCATGAGACTGCCATATGGATGGAGGAATACAGTGCTTTCCATTGGAAACCTCAACCATGTTTCTCATTTTGGCAAGAAGTGATGCTTTTATCACAAGACCAAAGAAGGATTGCCAAGAAATAGATGGAAAAAACACAATAAATAAAATAATTTTGTTCCTTTAGTAGTTAAATAGAAAAAATTGAGAGGATAGACAAGGGATTTACTTGTTCTCTCCCATAATACAATGGCACTTCAAGTAAATCAGTGTTTTCCATTTATAAAGACAATGCATCACCATACTGCAAATCCTTGCATCTTACGACTAGGAGCCACAAGCCCTAAGAAGGTAATCACCTTCACAAGCATAAAATTACAGTCTGATCTTCTCAGCCCTAAAGGAAAAAGCAGAGTTTTACTTCTTAGACACTGAATCAGTTGTGGTTTATGCTGCTACAGCCCCATTGGAAGCCCACATACCCAAAATGCCCTGATAGCCAATCCTTGTGGTTTACATCTTGCAAGAATACAGAAACTGAACTTCCCTTTTATCCATACTGACTCTTCCCCATTTCATTTCCCATATGAGCTCACAGAAATTAAGCAGGAATCTTTGGCACATTAACTTCAGTCTGCATCAGAAATTGCTAAAACCTTTTCTGTTCTGCTTTTCAAGTAGAACTTCTACCTCTGGGAACATCATTTTGACACTTCTCATCATTACCAAATGCACTCAAAAAGCTTCAGATAATAAAGTGAAATTTCTCTTCCTTGCACTACAAAAATTCTTGGGTTTACCATACTTTATCATAGAGACCTGCTCTGCTTGCTTGTGAAGAAAAGCATGCTGGTCAATTTTCTCCAAATAATTCACTTGCTTCCTGGTCCACTTGGGACTATATAAGCATTTGGGAGTGGAAAAAGGTGCCTAACTTTGAAAACAACACTTAAATAACAGCATTTTAACTCCACAGACAGTGAAGTTTTTTCTTACAAACTTACCTTTTTGCTGTAGGGTATTTCAACAGAGAGAAGTATTTCTTCAGGCTTAACTATTGTCTTTCTGTAGCCAGTGAAAAACTTCTCATCCATGGTGACAGTCCTTTTGCCCTCTGTAGAGCAAGGGGACATCAATGGTCAATAAAGGAAGAATGGCAATAGCATGTGTGGAAAAGCCTTCAAACCACACAAATCACTCCTGATATGATGTCTGATTTCATTTTTCCACTCTCACCAAATCAGGAAAATCTCTCAGATTTGTTTTGGTATTTATGGAATCTATAACAGCTTCTGCCTACATATTAAGTTTTCTTTGTACATGAACTGATAAAAAGAGATCTCCTCCTTTATCTAATTAAAGCTTAGCCTCCAGGTGAGCCAGTTTCCAATACTAATTAAATCCTCCTCTTTCTCCTTTCCCTGGCCTGCACACAAACCCAGTCCACTGACTGGACAGTCCACTTACTTCAAGGTTACTATTAAAAAAAAATTTTCCTAAGAACAAATAAAACCTGAAACACTTGGCTTTATTCTTAGGAAAAAAAAAACCAAAAACCAAGTTTCAGTCTTTATCTGAATAAACCAGAAGGATTAAAGTATGATAGTGACAGAAACTATTTAATGCCTATTGTTTGTCATTGGTACACATCCTCAACCAGCTCTTCACAAGGACGTGTCTGTAAGTATATACACAGTACCAGAGATTCCTTCTGGCACAGAAGTTCAAAATTCTTTAGGAAGCCAACCTTAGGTCTAGCTTTAGGACTTTAGCCTCAAAAAGTGTGAAAACACAGAGGACTCAGACCAATAATGTTAATTTCCACTTTCAAGGCCTGACCTATCAACCCATGGCAGAGAGCTGCTGACTATCCCACTCCCCTCAGTGCCACGGGGAAATGTAAGTAACTTACCTTTTGATACCAAAGTCAGTTTGCTTCCACTTGCCATTAACACAGGATTTAAGTCAGAAATTGGGCTTGCTGTCATTATGTTCCCACCAATAGCCTAGAGTGAAAATAATGCATCAGATAATTATTAAAAATTGAAGCAATGTTTGGCCTTTAATTAATTGGGAAAACCTAAGCCCCGTGAAATCAGATGCTGTCTCAGACAAAATTAACATTTGCCTGAAACAGATTTAGAACAGTGTTTTGGTAATGCATCAAGACTACCTTATGCTTAAACCTCCTATGAATTTTGGCATGGTTGTGCAATCACTGTACTGCTATTAAGGGAGGACCCATGAAACTAAAAAGGGTATTTTTGGTAACAGTCAGGACCCAAGGGTTTTGGCTGCAAAACAAATGCATGGCACAGTGTCTCGTGGAACAACAGTTCTTGTTTGGTAGGTTGGTTTAACTGCTTGCTTGATATTTTTTTCTTAGAGCACATGGAGTTTGAACACACCTTCCCTTTAAAACTAGAGGAAAATTTGCCAGCTCTGATACATTAACTCTATGACTGCCCTAGTTGTCACAGCAATATATACACACCTGCTTCTCTGAAGCTTGTCCACCACTCTAAATACCTTTTTTTTGTCAATTAGTCAAATCTCACTACAGTTCCCCCCCACTTGATGATAACAGCAGCGGAAGACCTGGAGAACACAGACACCAGCTGAGACCCCAGCACTTTCTGGGGTTGATTTTTGTGTGCTGGTTTCTTTCCCAATGTTTGCAAATGTTCTCCTGTGAGATGCACAGGGCACACCAGCACTGCTTGAGGCAGGGCAGCTCCTCAGACTGAGCTTTCAATGCCCAGCCCCTGGTGCTCCTGAGTCACTTACAGCAACATTCCTGATCTGAGGCCCTGCAAACCAGCGCAGCTGCTCCAGGACAGCCTGGAAAATCTCTGTTTTGTATGGAGGAAGGTCTGCCACTGCCTTCCTCATCACCTCCTCCACTGACTTCAGCGTACAGGCAGCGCCTATGGTGACCCCTGTAAAAAGAAAAAGAAACGTTGTTTTCCAAAATTTTGAGGTACACAAGGACAGTCACTGTGTCTGCAAAGCTCAGGTGCCACTGAGTTCAATTAGACCTTCAGTTACACTAGGCTATTTAGAATGCACTGCATGTAAACATCACATCCTCAGAATAAAATTCAACTTTAAACCACAGCTCACGCTGGTGCTGTCTCCCACATGACAGTAACACACCACCCTTTTGCATCAGTGTATTATTAACAATATTGGCCTCCTTTAGGTATCAATTTGTCCTTTGAGAAGTGAACTGCAACTCCTTTCCAGTTTCCACACTTGAAATATCCTACCAGACACTGGGCCACATGCACTAAATTCTCCTAGGTACTTCTATTTGTAAGGCTGACCCATTTTCATCACAAAGCTAAAGGAAATGGAATTCTAGAATTGTTAAGCTTGGAAAAGACCTCCAGAGATCACTGAGTCCAGCCTCTGCCTGAGCACCACCACATCAGCTAAAGCACAGCACCAAAAGTCATGTCCAATCATTTCTTGAAAACTTGCAAGGGTGGTGACTCCACTACCTCCATGGACAGCCCAGTCCAGTGCTAGACCATGCTTTCAAGTGAAGAAATTCTTCCTGATGTCAATCTGAATATCTCCAGGCAGAGTCTGAGGCAGTTCCCTCTTGTCCTGTCACTTGTTACCTGGGAGAAGAGCCTGACCCCCACCTTGCTACACCCTCTCAGGGCGTTCCAGAAAGTGATAAGGTCACCCCTGAACCTCCTTTTCTCTGGGCTAAACATCCCCAGCTCAGATTTTTAATTATCACTTGATTTCCTGGGGGAAAATGGGAAAGGTATAACATATACAGAAAACAATCTTTAATTTGGGGATTTTCCTTCACACCCTCTTTATTATTCCATGGAGTCCCCACTCACCTCACAGGTGTTCTGCCTCTTTTTTGCTCACCTGTTTCAGTGTGCTGAACAGCATTCATTTCAGGGATCCATGCTGGTGCTATTATCACTGGATACAGGAGGTTCTTTAACCTCATCTCAATACCTTAAGGAAAAGACACTGTTTGGTACTTGTGTGACATGGCTACTGCTGCACATAATCCTTCAAGAAAGGAAAACTAATACAATAAACCCTACAACATTTAGTCATTATTTCATGAACCAATTGCTCAAAACAACAGAATTACTAAATAGGTCTGAACTATCCTCCTCATTTATGTTTGCAAAAGTATCTATTTGGTGTGAGAAGGCAGTAAGATTTCAAATCTTGAGAATTTTCTCACTGAAAAGTCCTTCAAAATGCATCTTTCACAACTGAATTAATTTGATTATGGGGACATTTCATGCTGTGTCACTCCCCTCTTCTCAAAATTTCCACAAAATAGCACAAAGGCTCAGAGATCTGGATTAGCATTTTTTTCACCTGACACAGCAAAGAATGGAGAAAAACATTCAGAGTGAGTTTAATCTACCTGAGAAGAAAACCTGTTCCTACATACAACCTGAAAATAAACTGCTTTTTAAAAGCAATGACATGAAAGAGGCTTCCATTTGCACTGTTCTCACAAAATACTTAATGGAAGGTTTTCCAACTGTTCATAATAAGCATCAGCTCTTTCTCTTACCCACTTCTGTGTTCCCCACAACGAGTTTGGCATTGGGGTACTGGGATTTGAGAGCCACCAGTTCATTGAGAGTCGTGGGCTGGATCCACATCACACGCTCGCCTTTGAAACACATCTGCTTCTGCTGTTTCTTACTCTGAGTCTGCAGAAGGGAATTCAGACAGAGCTCAGCCTCTACATCGAGCCAAGAATCCCTGCTCACATGCTGCCCCCATGCCTGTGCCACACTGGGCTCCATCTCAGCCAAGTTACTGACAGGGGGCTGGGATATCCACACTGTGGTTGGCAGTTTGCCATTCCTCATCCTTCTGCTGGATGTGATGGAAGTCTTTCTCATGCTGACAAAAGTTCTCCCTTCCTGGTACTGCCAGGTGCATCCTGCTGCCACATCTCCCTAGCAAGATCTGTGCCAGCAAGCTCCATCTGACCAAGGCTTTGGCACATGCCCGTGGCTCCAGTTGCTTCAACGGGTTTTCCATTCTCATCTCAAACCAAAAATGTCAGGTTTTAGCACAGATGAATTGCAATTAATCTGTTAGGCCAGGTCCTGATTCCCCTTTTAACTACTTCACCCAGTGACTAAAGAAAGCATGAAATCAACCCTTGGGCAGGAGAACATCCAGGACAAGAAACAGAGGAGCCCTATCTCAAGCTGAATCTATCTCATGCCATGGTCTAAGAGAACCTACTCCTGCTGTAGCTCATGACACATTTAAGCTGGGTACAGTAGCAGAATTAATGATTGAATTTCAGTTGTTAAATGTGAAGGAAGCTGTAAATGTGTCATGTGCTGGATTAGATTCCTGGCTGGGACACAGTGCTTAGGGGGAGGATCCCCAAAAAAGAAAGGAATGAAACATGGAGAGCAACTCATCTCACCTAACTTTTAATGCCATTGTAAGCCAACCAACTTTTACTCCTGCTATGGTGAGAGGAGTTTTTTGAAAAGACAACTATTTGAGATATGTATTCAGCTACATCTTGTAATTCTGTAGTGGCTTTGCTTTGTTAATTTGAGATTTTATGGTTAATGTATTAATGAGTGTGGTGGTTTTAGTGTTGTTAATTATTAGTGTACTCATTTTTTGTTGTGAGATAGGATTAGAAGAAAGGTAAAGTAGGTTTGAAACACTAAAAGGGTATAAAGGAAAGTTTATTAACAGTAACTTAAAGAGAAAGTAATAGGAATTAGAATAAAATACCTTTAGGACACTTCTCTTCCCCCCAAAATCTTTTCTTTCCCAATGACAACGTAAACAAACAAAACCTAAAATTTCAGTCAGTTTATTACTTCTAAAATAGTCTTTTTTGTTAATGTTATGGAGACTTCTCTACAAGAAAACAGTTTCCTCATGGTTCTCTCTATGAATAGCAACTGTCTGGAGAAATCTGCAATCGTGGAATTCCTCTCATTTTCTACAAGTTTTTCTCACAGTTGTGTTTATGGGCCATGTCAACTTATGGGGTACTGTTTTGAAGATGAGTTGTTTAAAGCAAAAGTTCTCATTATTTACTTTGAAATTTCTTTCTTCTTAAGGGCACAAGATCTTTATTACTTTTTTCTCTTTCTCTGTTTAAATTTTTCATAGGATTACAGTTACTTTAACATTTGCTTACTTTAGTATGAAGGCCTTTGTTCAATATCTACAATTTGAATACTTTCATCTCTATACCTTTATATGTTTTAGGGAAAAAGAGTCTTTTTTCATATCTTTACAAGAGGATTTCAGCCTAAAACCAAAGGTATCTCTTCATTTCTCCTATCCGGGATTGCTTCTTCATTGACTTTGGTGTCTTCATGTTGTTGGTTTGACTCGATTTTTAAGGTCTCTTTCAACCTGGTGAATTCCTTTACATTGTCTGCATTTTTGTTCCTTCTCTCACTCAGGGAGGACTGAAGCATTGAAAGATTTAATATTTTGTTTGGGCCTTGTAGATGATTACCTGACCCAGGCCAGGCTTGGTAGTTTGTGGTGGGAACTGCAGCCAGGGGGGCTGATGGCCTCTCCTCTGCCCTGCCTGGTGGTTGTGGGTGAATATTTAATGGTGGTGGAATCTTGGCTGAGCCAGCCTGGCCCAGGGCAGCTCTAGGGGCTGGTAGGTCCAGCTTGGCCCTGCTCAGTAGCAGCAGGATGTCAGAAATGGCAGCCAGGCCCAACATTGGCCCTGCAGCCTCTCCTGCCCTACCCAAAAACCAACTGTGGGAAGACACCCTGGGAAAAGGGTCCAAGCCCACAGCAAAAACCACCCAACCCTTGTCACCTCTTTCAACCAGAAAAGAAAGAAAAAAGAATCCTGAGCTTCTTTTATCTTTAACATGTGTTAAACATAAAAACTTTCCAGTAGCTAAAAACTTTACATCACTCCCATGAATGCCTCCCATACAAAACCACATGTTTCTACTTCTCTTCCTACCCTATAAAGGGAACACAGGGAGACAAGCTCAGATATATCTGTATTTGATGCAGAAGTTCACATCTGACCTAGTAAATTGACATTTGGATTTTAGCTACTGTTCCACCTCCAGACAGGCAGTGACTGGGAAGGAAGGCAAAAGATCACAGAAACATAATGGTGAGAGCCAGAAAGAAAAACTGCTGGAGAGGCACCTGGCCTGCATATTTCTTCTAAGCCACCCTGGCTCAAACACCTTGTGTTTTATAAAACAGGGAAGGATTCATGCCCATGCATTTTCATTCATTAGCAGCCATTTTTGCCCTGCCATTTCCTCAGGACAGAGTCACTCAAAGCTTGTGCAGAACAACTAAGCCAACAAATCACTGCTATTTCTTTCTGAATGAACTCACCATTAATTCTGGTGGGAAGATTGGCTCCTGTGTGGGATCCAGTGGCTGGAACTCAGAAGAATTGAACAGGCTGGAGGAGGTCATTGTCTGTGACAGAGAAAATGCAAATGGCTAATAACTGAAGAGAAAGCTCTCCAATATAACTATAACTCATTCCTCTGTCAACTCAAATCCCTGATACTAGTTTTGTTAAGCAAAATATGGCAAACACAGCAAAATTATGCCACCTGATTTAGCATTTAAGGTCCTCCAATTATATTTTTCTGATTCCCCTGCATGTCTTGTCAGAACCCTCAACCCTGAGTACACTAATGCATTTTAGTCAATCAAAAGTGACATCCCTTTCACACTGGCATGTTAAATCATGTCAAATATACCTTTCCTGAGGTATGCTCTCCTGACCATAAAATATCAATTAGTCTAAATTGCTTTGCATAGATATTGCTAAAATAAAAGCATCGTGCTTGGGCACGCAATGAACCAGATCTAAGACTTTAAAGCATCAGAAATAAAGAAAAAAGTACTAAAAGTACTAGTTGAGAGGCATCTTACCACACTGTCCTCTTTTCCATTCATGCAGCAGCCTGGACCATTGGCCTTTCCTCCACAGCAGCCCCCATTCTGAAGAAAAAAAAGTACACTCCAGCTATTCTAAACATAGTCAGAACTTTGTGACTTTTACAGAATATAGTCCTCCCTTTTATCAATCCCCAGATTTCAGAAATTTGCAGTCACATTTTTCATTAATAAACTGCTTGAAAGAAAGGACTCCAAGCAGTCTTAGTTGTTGGAGTATTCCATGCAACACTGGATGCTTCCTAAAAACCAATCCACAGAAATTCCCTGGAAATTTCTGGTAATGAATTTCATTATATTTTCTGCTTCCTAAATTTATTTTATACTCACACTACCTTAAGCACCAATTTCTTCTTTCCATTCCTTCATTTGTTTTGTACCTAGACTGATACATTCAATGTGATTAACTTTTTTCCCCTCCAGATATTCTAAAAGATTCCAGTTGTGCAGTTTTGGAATAGAGAGGAAATTGCTTCATTCATCACTGGATGGCAAAGTTCGGGAAATATCAGAGTGGGGAATTTAGACCTGTTTTCACAGAAAGATGTATCACTTCAGTGCACCAGAAGCTGGTAACACATTGCTTACAGTTGTCACCATGCTATTTGACAGAAGGGTTGCTGCTTGCAGACTCAGAAGGAACATCACTGCTTTAAAACCCACATCATGATGGCCATTCATGCTCATTGGGACACAGATTCCCAGCGTTTTCCAAGAGATAGACAAGAAAAACATCTCAGAGAAGTTCTGAGTATCTGCACCACAGCAGAGCCAGAGAGGTGACTAACACATCAAAGCTCCAATGCTATATTGAAAATTGAGGTTATGGGTCTTAACATCCAGCTTACCATGGTATTTTCCTTCCCACTACGACAGCATCCAGTGCCATTGACAACTTTGCCACAGCAATTCATGTCCTGTGGGAACAGAAACTGTTCTGAGAAAAAATGTGCAGACTCCAAGGAAATTAAGTAGGTTTGATCTGCTTTTGAGAGAACTATCCAAAGCAGAAAGAAGGTGCCAACCACATAGGTGTTTCTCTTGCCAATGGAAGGCAATATCCTGCAGTGTCATGCCCACTGTGTTGATAAATCTGTTGTTCTGGTTTGGAACTACTCTGACCATTCAACAGTTAGCTCTGGAGCTGTGAGGAGACACCCAGAGAAGGCTGAAAGCACATACAATACAATACCAATACTCCACCACAGGAACCATTTGCCTTTTTTTCATCTGACTCCTATTAGTTTCATTTCTTGAAATGGTCTTTTACTGGGAGAGGCAGGAAATAGCAGATGCCTGTTCACATTCCACCTCTAATCACAGTTCTGCTGATCCCTATCAGAGGTCAAGAGAAACCACAGTTTGTGCTATGTAGAGTCCCTTCCTCTCCCTGGCATCTCCTTTTCATGTTGAAGTGCACTCAGTGCTTCCCAGTATGGAAATCAGATTGCCACAGATGTGATCCTTGTTCCAGTTCTCTGAATCCTCTTCTGTTCTGCAATACCCTGTCAGAGATGAGAGGAGCAGAACTGTACAGTGAACTCAAATGTAGGAAGAGCCATGGTGGTGTTTTCTGTTTTGTATCCCATTCTATTCTCCAGTCTCTCAGGTTCATAAAATCCTCCAGAAATTCCTCAAAGCCAGTTCCTGCCTTCACTACCCAAAGTTCATATCTGTTAGTTTACTTTCTCATATCCTTACTTACACTCTTTTAAACCACACTTAGGGATGGGGCAACAGCCTTGCTTCCCACCACAAGTCCCAACACAACTCCCAACAGTGACCTCCCTCCACAGCAAATATATGCCATTTTTCCTCCACTGCCTTTTAATCAATCTTTCATACCTACAGAGATCTTCCTTCTTAGCCCCTATTTGTCTTTAAAATCATTTGGTGAGACACTGTGGAGAGCCCTGTTGGAAATCCAAGTAAGCTTTTATCAACTGGGTTTATCAACCATCTGTAATGGATCTCACTCCTGCTTGCATTCTCATTTGTTAACTGCAGTTCAGGATAACAAAATGAAATTAATGGGCATCACTGCAAATTCTTTCCTTTTGATATTTAATACCAGTGTAGACCCATGAGTGGCTGGCAATCACTGAAGTACATAACGATCTACTCCTCTTCACAGCCTCCAGCACTCATTCAGGTACAAAGGGACTAGAGAAAACTCATGGCAAAGCTTCATACTGCATCCAAACCAGAAGAAGAATTCTAGGCAAGAGCTATAAAATAATGCTTTCAACTTCTTTCCAGAGCTATTCCTGCTCAAAAATGCAAATTCCTCCACAGCATGTCCCTACCAGTATACCATACCTTCACAGGTTGTCCACACCAGGATCAGCTGCAAGCTGTATTATGCAGAGGGGTGAGTTTTTCTGAGACTTATAGAAAAGAATTACAGAGTCTGATTACCTGTGATCCAAGAAGAAACCATCAGATGGATCTTATTTAGGTGTCCCCAGCAAGTGGAGAGAGTAAAGTGTTTACTCTATCTGAATTATTAACACATGAATCACAAAGAGGTCGAGAGTTGGAGCTGGGTTGTTGGAACATATTTATTTCCTTCCTCCCCATTTGAGTTCATGGCATGTTTCAGTAACAGAGAGAAAGACTACCAACTTTCCAGGTTTTGTTAAAACATCATCCAAAGCCACTTACTTTAGCAAATGTCCTGTATCCTTCCAGAATGGGTCTGTAGCCTGTACACCGACACAAGTTCCCTGCATTGCCAGAGCAAAAGGATAAGGATTTAGTGTCATTTGGCTAAAAATTTATCTTCTTTTAAAACATTCTATTGTTTCTCACAAAAGCTTGTCAAATCTTGATACAGCTAATGAAAAAAATGGCAGGAGGAAAATTTCATTAGGACCCTTGCAACAACCCTACCATTCCTTTTTGTTGAAATTTAAACTTGAAATTCATTTAGAACAAATTCAATCTGTCTTATTCAGTATTCATTTATCTCAATTGTGTGAGTCTTATCAGTACACCAACTAGTCTGTCTCCTGAATTACACAGAGATTGCTTTCTCCTGCATCATCACTCCTCTCAGATCACTGCTGGAAGCACAGTGATGACTCTAACCTCAGCAATAACAGCAGACTCCCACAGGATTTACACAGTTGGGTTCTGCCCTACTCTATCACTGCACACTGCTGTCTTGGTCCTTGACTTGAGGACATGTTCTCTGTCACTTCTGCAGGCTGTTGTGACAGCAATGAATAAACACAAGGACACTTTTATGCCCCTCAAGGACAGACCACCTTTTGGGCTCCTTATCCCAGACTGAGGCCACTTGCCCCTGCTTATGAACTATGACATTCACTTCATGGCACCTGGCTGGTCTCCAAGTTGAAAAGCTACTTCTCAACCTCACAACCACCAGCTCTTTTTAACAAAATACATTAAATAATGGTGCACCTCTGTCCCAGGGGGTGAAGCAGATGTAATTAAAGCAGAACAGGTTGCACCCCTGCAGGGCTGCGAATATTACCTTGGAAAGCATCTTCAATGTCCTCCATGTGGGGCTCGGGGTTGTTCCGAGCAATGTGTACATGGACATGACAATGCCTGGAGTGCAAAAGCCACACTGGGACCCATGACTCTTTGCTATTCTCTCCTGAGATAAAATAAAAACCACAATTAGCCCATACTGTCAAGGTAAGTTCATTGTTGTGCTTGTTTCTATTGCACTTGTGTTAAAAGCAAAACCCAGTATCACAGAGGAGCTAAGATTATCATCACATGTTCTCTGGTCAATTAATATATGGGACAGCCTTCAAAGAGGAGAGCAGCTTGGAAAGTTTGCACCTAGGCTTTTATTGTATTTGTGGGGTGCCCTGTGGCAGGAAGGAATGGTGAATTTGACTCCATGTTCTTAGGAGGCTAATTTATTATTTTATTATACTGTATTATATTAAAGAATGCTATACTATACTAAAGAAAACAGAAAGGATATTACAGAAGGGTAAAAGGTAATAATGAAAACTTGTGACTCTCTCCAGAGTCTTGACACAGCTTGGCTGGATTGGCTAGTGAGTGAAAATACTCACATGAAAAACTAATGAAACAATCACCTGTTGGATAAGCAATCTCCAAAGACATTCCAAAGCAGCAGAACACAGGAGAAGCAAATGAGATAAGAATTGTTTTCCTTTTTCTGTGAGGCTTCTCAGCTTCCCAGGAGAAGAATCCTGGGCAAAGGGATTTTTCCAGAAAATATGACTGCCACAGGCTTTGAACTCAAAATGTGACTGAGGGCCACAAGAAGATTCCAAGAAGATCAGGAATTCTTCAGATTTACTATGTTAGCAAGCTTTGGGTTACCTGCCTAGACCTGACTTTGAATTTCAAAACGTAGCTGTCAGAATCTTCAGGTGGGAGGAGAGAAAAGAAGACAAAGGCTGCCATCCATTCATGCACATTGAGCTTATTTTTCACTTTGTTGTTCACTCCCTCAGATACTGGCACAAGTCCTACCCCCTGTGCAAGCTGAGATGAATCACAGTTTACCTTAAGGGAGCAGATGTCTGACAAAGAGAGGCAAGGCTGCATTGTAACCCCTTGCTAGAAGAGCAAGGATGCACATCCCAGTCACTCCTTCTCACCAAGAATATTTTGAGACTCCAGAAACATCACCGAACCCAAACTTACTTCACTACTGCAGGGAAGGTTCCTAACCATGCAAGATCAGTAACCAAAGTCATTTGTGGAAGGCCATAGGAGAGCCCAAACCTATCCCAGATTTCCTAGCTCTGGGTCATTAGATTGGCTTTCCTCACAATATCAGTCTTCCCAGACCAGGATGTGGACCAAATACAGCCATGCAAATGCAACCCAAGGACAAAATCACTGGCCAATTCAGCCAGGATAGCATGAGTTAATCTGTTAGGGGCAGAACAGAACCCTAACATTGCCTCAGGAGTTTGATTCTGTCACTCAGCCATTCCCCCAAGTATGGATTGCTCATGTGGAGGGTCAGCCCCATGGATTTAGTGGAGGTCCCAGTGTCCTGGAACAGGTTTAAGTAGCATTAGAAAATATGCAAAGAGGATTTTGAAGTATTTTCAGTATTAATAGCTTACCTGGGCTGGGTGCAGCCTGGATTTGGTGTTTCCTATGCCTTCAACAGTAGTGACAGCCACGTGATGCAGGGCACAGACAGGGAAGAGACAAGCATTGGCAGTATGGTGGCTAAAACACTACATTAAGGTAATTTCATTTGACAGTGCTGCTCAGCAAAGGAAAAAGGGAACACAAGCAGTGAAGAGCACTCAGAAGGTACAGCAGTGAACACAATAAGAGCACTTAAGTAGATGTGATACAAGAATTAATTACAAATCAAGTCCCACAGCAGCACCGAGTAATCCAAAACTCTAACCAATTTCCCTTGCAGTTTGATCCAGGCATACACCATAGGATTTCACCTAGATATAGCAACTTTAAACATCCTTGTTGCACATTAAGACACAGAACCCATATAAGTAATTTGCAGAGGCAGACTCCAAATACCAAGATGTTGTGCAGCTGGACATTTGCAAAGTTACATAAGAGGCTGGAGTTTTGTTGGGTTTTTTTTCTTTTAGCTAGAAAGCTGTTTCTACATGGCAAACATGGGGGGGAAGTCTAGACTGAAGGTAAAAGAGATGTTGCCAAAACTTGTATAAGAACTAGATATTTTATCCCATTTCTATCAAGACAGAATAATGACCCTGAAGATAATCTTGTTCATGGTCATGCTATTAAGCGGAACCACTCAGAGGATCCAAGTTAGAGTATCTCCAAGCATTATTCCAAATATATTAAAATATTCCAGTGCTTTTTGTTCCCCACAGTAAAACTAAACTGAGGCCTGTCTCACTGTCTCATCCTCTCTTTGCATTCCCCTTTGTTTTTTATTCCATTGTTTCCCCTTTCAATTAATTAAAGTGAGAAGAGGAGGAAATTTTGTCTCAGGAAATAATTCTGAAGGTTACAGTACAACTACAGAAAAAAGTTAATATCTGCTGGCATACAGAAATGAGATTATAGTCATAATACAATAACAAAAAGATTTTATCACAATAATCATTTTATGGTTTGTCACAGGAAAAAGTTACATTAGAGTCAGTGCAGATATTGCAGGGCACAAAGAAATAGTTCCTTATAAACCCTGTGCAATGCTTTAAGAAAATTACTTTCTTATCTTAGCCTTCTGAGCTTATGTTCTGAAAGTGAAAAATTATGTTTTGGCAGAAACATTCATTATATAAATTTTTTTTTAAATAGCACCACATCTGGTATGTCAGGAACCTGGATCTGTCCCCGTTTTATTTCTCTGTTGCAGAGTTCAGATTGCAAAGGATACAGGATTTTCTTCCGGAAGGGATCATATTTGGATATCATAACAGTGCAGGCACCACATCCACCTTCCCCACAGCCTAGTTTGGTTCCACACAGGCCCACTGAGAGAACAGGAATTAAGGAAAACACGAAAAGAGTTGGCACAAACTTGCTCAAGTCATCAATCAAGGCTGAGCAACAAGTTCCTGCTGGAAGCAAATCACTCATTTCTTCTGCTAAATAATTTAACATAAGCAAAGTTTCAAAAGCTGGCATGTGGATATTGAGATCAACACCCAAACCCCTCATAAGGACACAGCCCACACTCCAACACACTCTCAGAAACAAACAAAAAAAATATCCTCAACTGCAACAGTTCCCACTTTCCATGACTCAGAATAGGAAATGACACAAGGGGATAAAGCACTGGTAATCACTGAGCAGGAGCTGCTCAGGCACGCAGCCACATCCCTGAGCCACACAGTGACATCCTCCTTCAGCACCTCTCAGTGCTGGGGCTGGACTTCTTCCAGCACCTGGTGACTCCTACCACCCAGAAGGCTCCCAGGAAGAGCAGCCACTCAGGGCTACAAGTTACACAGTTTAGCACTGGCTGGGAGCTGCATTTGAACTGCTCACAAACGACCTGCATCTTAAAAGTCATGGTCTGGCCACCCCATTTCTGATGGCTTGCCAATTGATAGGGACAAAACCAGCCAAGCACACTCCCCAGGAACATGGGTCCCATAAAATCATAGGAGGGAGACACTGAGAGCCAGAACTCATGGAGATGCACAGAACCCCTGCCCAGACACCTGGGAGCTCACAGAGTGCATGGCCCAGCCTAAGCAGATTCCTCCAACACTGCTGAGCTCATGGCCATGTTTAAAATCAGGAATTACATCAAATGTTCCACAAAGGGAGTTCAGGACAGAATTCCTTGAGTCACTTCTGCTTAGGTTCCTTCACTCATTAGATGGCAATTAGACACTATTATTTATTGCAAAGAGAATTGGCCAGTGTTGAGATACTTTTGGTGGAGTAAAAATCAGCTGATTTCATTGGCAAGGGACACATTGAGTTGAGATAATCAGCGCCTTTGGAAAAGCACCAGACACTGTGATAGAGGGAACTCAATTCATCCTGACTTCACTGCAAACAGTGTGGCATTGACTGTTTCTAGAGAATCATAAAATCATTTAGGCAGGAAAAGATCTTGAAGATCATGAAGTCCAACCATAAACATAATGCTGCCAAGTCCACCACAAAAGCATGCCTGATGCAAACCTAAGGCTGCCAAGTTCACAATGAAACCATGTCCTTAAAGCCACCACTGCTTTTCATAGAATCATGTGCCTGCTTGAGCAGAAATACAGCTTTCCCATGCCATCCAATGTTTCTCTTGACAACAGTGCTAAGCTGCCTCAGTAAAACATGTTTCTCAAAGTATTTGCCTGACCCTAACAAGAATGCTCATGTAGAAAATCAGCAGGTTTTGAAGGGCTCAGATTCTCTCTTTACAAAGCTATTTGCATTAGCTATCTACAAGCTTAGACATAAAAGTTCTGGCAGTAAGACAGGCACACCTAGGCACAAGAGTAACACCACTTAGATTTCCTCCTGACCTTTATCCATCTATGGTATACTCAGATAAAAGAGACCTGCTGATAGCTCTGCTGGAAACCTCCAAGAGGAGTGTGATTCCTGTCCCTGCACTTCCTTCCTTCAGCTCCCAGACAAATGGAACACAGCAGCATGGTGTGGATACACCAACACAGCTGTGAACAGTCTGGCAGATGTACACACCCAGCTGGCCAGACAAAAACTCAGAAAACATGGAATGACACTACCTGTGGGAGCAGACCCGGTGCAGCCAGCCTGATCATCACACTAATAGCTACTCAGCTCCTGCAGCTGCTCTGACTCATATGGTGACCATTTTCAAGCAGGGGTGAAATGTGACTTTTTGCATCTGCTCATGTAAACACGCCCATGGTGCATGGGGGGAACCCCTGCCTCTGAGCCATCTGATACACAGCACAGGGTTATCAAGTTATGGGATATTAGCTAGCCAATAGGATGCTTTGGCCAGAAAATTCTTAATTCTTTGTGTGGAATAAACTTACATTTCCTTCAATTTTATTGCCATCTCATTATTGCTTCCCTTCCATCATATTATAACTCTGTGAAATAACAAGTTTTTCCTTAAAGTATTAATAAATAATTTAAAGTATATATTTTAAAATTTGTAATGAAGTTTGGAATAGCAGCTGTAATCTTTGCTAGCAAGAAATACCAGACAATGCAAAGCACTCCCTCTAGTACTCTGTGCAAAAGCTCTGCCCAGTACTGAAGTGACAGAACAGTAAACAATTATGAAATGCTGTAGGCATTTAAAGCTTTCTGCAGTTTTTTCTGGCACTGGATACATTTTCTCCGTAGATAAGTTAGCAGGGTTGTTTCTGGATCCACATCTTTTTCCACCACCTGCAAGAAGGGAAAGATATTGATAAACACAAAACGTTTTACAACACAGATAAGTTAGTTGCAAGGGGCAAAGTTTGGTCTTTCTGCAACTTCTTTTCCAAAGCAGGAAGCAAAAATCACAGATTATTTCAGCAGTGTTGGTCATGTGTGCAGACACAAGGTTTCCTTGAATTTATTGTGTCAGAGGGAAGTACATGCATTACATACATCTGAGTTTTTCAGTCATGGCACACTGAGGCAAATCTAGAAAACCCTTAATCAAAAATGGCAAACAGACTTCATAGTGAGAAAAGAAAGAACTGTCTTGGGTTCCTGACATATCCCAAAGGGTGTCTCATCTTTGTCAACCCTGAATAACTGAACTCTGTCCTTTCTTTTACTGTTGGAAGAGAGAGAAAATGAGCAGATAAACAGAATGACAGAAAGAGCATCAGTAATAGGTTTTGCAGAGAAAAAACCCCAACAGTGGAAACTGCAATGTGACAACACAGGTGCAGCAGGATGGACAGCAAGTACCAATCCTCTGAAGTTCTCCTTCCTCCCTTGTAACATTAAATCAATCAGTATTACAAGTAGTAGCCATCCTAAATGTGGGAACACAAAATTCTAAGAAAGGAAAATTTTTTGCTGCGTATTTTGAGCCACCTCCATCCTATTAATAGAGTTAATTAGAAGTTAGCCATTAGACATAAAACATGTTACTTTAACCTCTACCCAGTGGTCAGAAACCAAAGTTCTGCCCTTGTCACAGGGCTTGTCTTCCCCTTTTTCTGTTATTAATAAAGTGTCAAAAAACTTTTCCAAATTCACTGTGTGCCAGAATATAATCATGTTCTTGGCTCTTATTTTATGCAAGTCCTAAGTACAATAGTTACACTTTATTTAAATTAATCACTCCCAGTTTGAAGGGCAAATTGAAACAGGGGTCATTTGTTCAAGTATTTTTTAACTTTCTTTTCTCACTGATAAGAAACCTTCACAACCTCTGTCCTGCTCCAGTTTTATGCCTCTGACACGTGACATGGTTATCCTGAAGAGAAGGTTCATACTTCCTGTTTGAGTTCACTGCTTTAGAATTAACTGCTAAAATTGCAGCTACAAAACACAACTGGTCACTTTTCACACATCTCATTCCTTCACTGGGGATGATCTACAGGAAAAAAGAGTCCATTCTAGTTTGTGAATGTCATATTGCAGATCATGCAGCACCCACTGCTGCTATTCAGAGCAGAGTGCCCCTGTTCCCTCACCTCCTGGATGCACAGAAACAAAAAAAAGCATTCAGTGGCTCTTCCATGACCATCTAGTTCAGAGTAAGTCCACACAACCCTCTGCAGCACCTTGGCAAACAGACATGAGAAGGGAATTCCAAGCCTCCCTGTGACTGTGAGTGGACAAATGGCCTTCCAGAGCCATCCCACAGGCAAAGAGCCAGCCCAGCAACTCCCACTGTCACACTGAGCTTGTTCCTCGTGTCTGTGCCAATGGCCACTGCAAACCCTTCCAAAGCAGCTTCCGAGATAGCCAGACACAGAGAAGAAACTTTACAACAGCTAAAGACTATTCTGTGCTTATATCAAAGAAAACATCCAAGAGGTTTTCTTGAAAGAGTGCAAGAAGTGCTCGGTTATGTACTCAAACCAAGCAATTAAAAGTTTGGCCCACGGGCTTCTTTTCAGGAAGAAGGAACTAAAAGACAGGCCTAGTCCTTTATTTTCCATTTAACCACTCATCTCCATGTGCTTTTAATGATGTAAGAATGTGTGAAGTCCCAAAGCCAATGCTTTGCTCAACTTTATCAGAAAGCGTCTCCCACCACGTCCCAGACAAACCACAGCCTTACCCTGTTCCAGCCAACAGCCCTGGATTGCTACTTCAGCCCCTTCAAACTACTCCGCTGGAGCTGTATATCTGCAATCCTGGCAGAGACTAAGGATCTGAGGGAGATATGGGTAAGAGTTTGGAGAACGTTCTGGATTAACACAAATCTCACACATCAGAGATCAAGGAGTCATTTCTCTTCACTTCAGACTCCTGGTGGGAGGATGCTGGCTGATGAGTCTCTCTTGCTGGGCACAGAGTAAGAAATTTTTGCTGTTCTTGCCTTTTGCTCACTGTTGTTGATGCTGGCTTGTCCTCCAGCATACCATTCCTCCAGTGGTTTGTTGCAATCTCCTGCTGTGATTTGTTCTTAAAATATTTTAAAACGCTGTGGGTGGGGATAACACATCTTGTCTGATGCCCAGTACAATACAACTCAGTACCACAGCTCCTGCTCACCTCCCCCAGTGTCCTTGTACAGAAAGAAACTGAATTCCATCCATTGCCTTCTGTGGTTGTAGGATCAGACAACTTCGACACTGCAGTTAAAGAAATAGTTCCCTTTTGGTACATTTTTAGTGTTTGGCAATTTATTTATTTTGGTTTTTTAAATCAAATGTCCTATTGCAGGTGTATCAGATTGACAGCCATATTTTGACAATTTTAAACTGGATTTACTGCATTTGGCAGCTTAATTATTAATCAGATGCAGAAAGAAACATTGTTGAATGTGTTAGGATGGCACAGACAGTCAAATGACTCTCAACAAATTTACTCTGTACTGCTGTGTTTGTACTACATGTCTGTTTGCCTACAGATTCTAGGAACCTTAAATACTCAATTCCACCTCAGCAGGGAGCCTAGCCTGGCCCTGAAGTTCTTTGTGCTTTTAAGTACCACACAAAGCAGGTTCTGAAGCAGTTCTTCACACCTCTAGAGTGCAGGGACTAGTCCAGAAAAATGTTGAGCTCACTTCCCCATAATTTTATGTACAAAATTTCAGTCTCAAATATTTTGTTTTCCAGCTTCTCTACCTGCCTCTCACTAATCCCAGAAAGTTAGGGGGTTTTCAGTTTAAGGGAACAGTAGTTGAACAAGGTAAATAGAGGAACAGAAGGAAAGTGAAAAACTTTCCCATTTTACCAAACAATGTGCTAAACTTTCCACCAGTTGGGCTCTATAAATGAGAAGCTGGTGCTTTCCTGAAGGACAAACTCCCACTCAATCACTCATCCCTGGTCACTGATTAAGTTCCAAGAAGAGAAAGTGAAAGGTTTTAACCAGATTGCCACACAGTAAATCAGACCAGTCACACGCAAAGGTCCCCTAGGACCTTGAAATTTGTGAATGTGTTAATCCTGAAGACAATGAGAAATTTCAAATTCACTTATTAGCATAAAGGATTAGAACACAAATGAACAAACTGAATATAACCACACCATGTAAACTTGCTACTGGTCATGAGAACACTTTGTTCTGCTTTAAACCAGGACACTGAAAGCTCCTAAGTCTCTGTTTATGTAGAACTCAGAGGTTCACAAAACTCAGAAAAATCCTGTATTTTAGCTGGTCCCATCAGCAATCAAATACAGACTTTGGAAGTGGTAAGAGGTCTAATGTGGCTTCCAGCATAGATCCTCCCTTAGCATTCAGAATAGAAATAGAAATATTGACTCCACATGTTTAAACTAAAATTACATGCTACATATGCATGAGACAGACTTGTCAGCCAAGAGAAAAAAATTGTCTCTATTAGCTTTAAATTGAACATGCTGATTTGCATTCTAGTCTAGGCAGACTATTAAGAGAACTTTGAGTTAGTAGTGTGCCAAGCTATATGCCCAGTGAAATAAACAGTCCTGAATGTAAAGTGTGCTCAGCTGCTCCAAGGAGACTTTTCCTTGACAACAGTGCAGGCTGGGCTAATGTGAGAGAGAAGAAATTGCTGCAATCCATGTCCCTGTCTCACAAACCACCTCTTGGCACGTGGTTTTGCACAGTGACAGGATGTCAGCAGCCCATTTGCAGTGTCAAGCTGTCATGAATTCACACAGCAGGAACCTTTCCCACCGGCCTTGTTACCACCGTCTTAGCAGTGAATCAACTGGAATATTTCATCAGGATCAGAGATGGATAGAGCCATATCCTAACCTGGAATCACAGAACATACTGACTTGGAAGAGACACACTAAAACCATCAAAGCTCAACTCCTGGGCCTGCACAGGACACCCCAAGAATCCCAACAGGTGCCTGAGAGCATTGTCCAAATAATTCCTGAAGTCTGTCGGCCTTGGTGCTGTGACCACTGCCCTGGGGAGACTGTTCCAGTGCCCAACCACCCTCTGGGTGAAAAACCTTTCCATAACCTCCCCTGATGGATGCTGTTTCCTCAGGTCCTGCCACTGGTCACCATTGAGAAGATATTAATGCCTGCCTCTCCACTTGCCCTCTTGCTGGCTGCTGTTCCCGCAGAATTGCACTTCCAGGCACTTCCCACCACTCCTTCCATCCCATCACCTTTCACGTGCAGCTATTGTCCCAACAAACTCCACCTACACTGCCACAGATCAGAGTGCCCCATGAGTCCAATTCTCTCTCTCAAATCTGCATTTGGTAGGGCTGTAACTTGAGCCAATTTAGCAACACACACAAAGAAAGGAATAGAAAAAAAAGCCACTGGAGGCTCTGGGTATAGCAAGTGAAACCTGCTCCTTTGCCAGAACTGCCTGCTCCATGGGGCAGTGGGAAAGGATACTAAGAGAGCTTTGACATTCAAATAAGTTGGTACCATTGGTAATATTAATCATCCCTTGGTGTTTGTTTGTTTTTTTCAGCCAAGCTGCCAAGATCATGCTGATAAACCCCTTTACACACGCACATAGGCTTTTGTAAACAAGAACAGCAGTTCCATAAAAATTGCTGAAATGCAACAAGGCCAGTGTCACTCACAGGAGGTTTATTACCTGCAGGACACAGCAAGGACAGGCAGAAGATCCAAAATAAACAGGTTGTTTTTTGCTGATGGCCTTCAGGGCCTAGGCTGCCATTTCTCCCCTTCTCTGCCTCACCCCACATGCATAAAATAAAGTCCCACAAGGCCAGCTCTGGACTTTGACTAATAGACATTTTCATGGGTTAGCAAAAAGTTTTCTCCAGGAAGAAGAACTTTTCTAATAATTTACACAGAGCAGTGCTCTTGTAATACCTGAGCACCAGCCAGTGCTGAAGCACCACTTGTAACTGCATGCAGGAATTTGTTTACAAACTCTTCATACCTACCATGAGAGGCCTATTGGTTTTGAACCTCAGCTGATCTGCCACCAGAATTACAATTCTCTCTGATTAGGACATACCAGAAAAAAAAATTTAGAAAAAGTCAAACAAGACAGGGCACTTGACTTGTATCAGGGTCTGGATTGCCCAACACATTTTTGGCAACCTCCTAATGCAAGAACTAAAGAGCTCCAAGTTCACCCTCTACAAATGGAGGTTCACAAAGGAGGCATCTCACAAAAACCTCACAGAGCAAGAAGACAACAAGTTAATGGTGTGCCACCTGTTCCCACCATAGCAGAATTCACCAGATAAAATTCACAGACCATCCTACGCCACAATTTCAATTACCAGACTCAATTAGCTGGTTACAATTAACTTGGAGCTTCAAGTTTTCGTCTCTTTCTAGAAACAATGAATGGCTGATATGTCAATTAACACATATGAACCACTTCTAATCTGTGTGAGCAAAGCTTTAGCTGTCATCCTTCTCTATAAAACCTCAGAACCAAGCCTGGGCTCTACATCAGCATTATATTTAACAACTCTATGACTAACTTTTACTGCACACTAGATAAAATTCATTCTTCAGTAAACTGTTAACGTATCAATAAAACAAAACGTCCATATCAAATCCACTAGTACCTCAGAAAGTTCTAATTCCAATCCAGTTTGGGATACAAAGTCATAACTAAAACCCCTAATTGCAGCTACACTCTCATCCACATTAAACAACCATGAAAAAGCAAAAAAGCAAAATGGATAGTAATCCTGTTCTAGTCTGTAAGGCAGGGCACAGAGCTTTTTAACCAACTGAGAGCATTGTGTGATCCCTCAAGGGATTAAAAGTTAATTGTCCAGCCCAAACCTAGTATAACACCTGATTTACACCCATAAGCAGTGCTCAGGGAAGGTTTGCAATCTCTTGGCTCCACACCAATGGATAAGCAACCCTGGTCCCTTCCCTTCCCAGCAGGAAGCTGCTTTGGCACAAGCTCCCTTGCCCAAGTGTCTGGGCGAGGGGGTGGGGAAGGCAGCACTGAGCTGAGCTCAGAAACAGAATTAACTTGGTGGCTGGTCCAAGAGTCAGCTTTGACTTTTGCAACAAGCCTTTGAAGAGGCATTGCTAGCCAGGCAAAGTCCAAACTGAGGAAAGGGAGATCTAGGACAAGCTGTTCAAATGTGTCCATCACGTGCAATGAGCACCCAGCCTCCTGTGAGACACAGTCACTTGTCAGGTTATTGCCAGGAATCAGTATCAGTTAATGGGCTTTCATTCTGAAGAGTTTTCTAGCTTCTTAAATGGAAATGGAATAAACATTTTCCTAAACACCTTTCAAAAAAATCAGATGTTAGAATTACTTATTGATGAATTATATACGGATGCTTCCATTTGAGTTGAATTTTCCAAATCTGTTATAAACACTGAAATTATTTCTAGCAGAAATGCCTGTATTCAGCAGTGCACACTTATTTAAAAGTAGGTACATCAGAATTGTAGTAAATAATTGCCAACAAATCAAAAATGTAAAAGGAATATTATGTAATTGTATTACCCTTTGAATAATTCACAAGGTAAACCCAAAGAAGAGAAAAAGCCATTTAGCAAAGCAATATGTAGTCTTCACAATTGAATACTTAAAAGTCATGGAATGACTTTTAATACATGACTTAAAAGTCATGTATTCTTATCAGAAAACTTCAGAGGAGGAAAAAGATGACTAGAAAAGTAAGTGATCAAGCCACAATCCAGGAGCAAGCTGGACAGAAAGCTGGAATCCTCCTTACCTTTTTACCATTCACAAAGAAAACAAGTTCATCCCCTGCCTGGTTGGGAGCCATCCTGCGCACCTTCCCAATTCACTCCAACAGGGCCACAGAGCAGCCTTGTGAGAGCAGCCCCAGTCCCCAGAGCAGAGCGAGCCCCAGCCACACCACAGGTGCCCCGAGTGTGCCTCCACAATGTTTGCATTGATTCTTACACCGGTGCCCTGTGAGAGCCCATATTATATAAGAGGCGAAGGAGAGGCGTGCCAGCTGCCTGTGGTTGGTGCTCCTGCAGCCCTAATGACACCAGAGGAGCTGGAAGCAGCAGAGTGACCCGCCCCCTTTTATATAGCAGAGGATCACAATTCAGCTGCATTCCCTTGGGATGATCCTGCCAGGCTCGGGGCACTGCGCTGGGTGCCACCAGTGAGGAATTCGTGGGGTTTTGCAATGCAAGGCAAACTTCAGGGGAGGGAGGGGGCGTTCTCCCAGCTATCCCTCACCAAATATTGACAAGAAAAAGCTGTTTCTCTTGTTCTGTGCACAGCCATCCGCCTGGCATTCACCACACAGAGGTCTCTAATGACAGCACCTGCTCATTTAAAAAACTCCTTGATAGGTGCACGTCTGCTGCTAGGCTTTCACTGTTTTTCCTTGCAGTTTTAAAGCTGCAGTGCCTTCTACCTGGCAGGACCTAATTTAAACAGGTATGTGTTTGTCCACATAAAAGCAGCTCTAGAGAGCTGGCACTCTGATCCAGTACCTCTTTTGAGGCCCTGGGCTGAGACCATAATGTTTACACTGGGCCCTTAAAGCATTTAGTCTTACCTGTTTTGGCTTAATCCTCACATCCTGGCTCCTGGGTGCATGGTGCCAGTGAAATACAGAGGAAAACCAAGGATTTTTTGTCTTCCATTTCCCTGGTGGTGGTTTCTTCTGGTTTCTCCATTACACAACCACATATTTTGCATGAAGCCTTCCTGTTTATTTCTTCCAAAGCTGATGGCAGAGTCATCCACGTGATGGCAGAACCCATATGACAGGCATTGGTTCAATGAAGAAGATATCTAAACAGCTACTTCCAGTTTAAAATTCCACCAGAAAGCAGCACAGTTCCAAAGTCTCATGGAAGTTTCCTAGCACTGTACTTTATCCTGCCTGCTTCATTCTGATTCTTGTGATTTTGCTTTCCTTCTTCAGTTTCAGTTATTTTTTTAGTAGGTTTTTTAATTATTTCTTTTAAATACCTAGGAAAGCACTATATCAAAGTCTTCTTCTCAGGAACCTCTCTGAATAATTAATAGGATAACAAAGCCTAATTAAATTACTATTTTCAAAAACAGTCCTTCAGTATTACAGAAACATTCCACAGTGAACACAATACATTATTTTTACCAGCTTTTATCTTCTGTTTCATCTATTCTGTTTCCCAGTCTATATCTATACCACAGAAAAGCTATTTCATAACTAGTGTCAAACACCATTTCAACCTTCTTTATAGGCATTTCAGTTTGCTGAGAGTTCACAGCAAATTTGTGCTTAAAACCAGCTGCCTTAATCTATTTTTCATTAAAGTTGTGCATAGCTGAACCAGTGCTGACACCTATTGTCTGGCACCTCCCACTTGGCAATATCAGAGTACTAGAAAAAACCCTTTTCTCTAGGTAATCTTAAGCTCTGTTGCTTGGTATTTCTGTGCAAAATTTACACAAGCACTACCCTCACGTAGCAAGCTTCAATCTCAAAATTAGTGTACACAAGGCTACTACTCATTAATAGTTTTGTAATATTTCAAATAACAATTGTTACTCATAACCACAAGTAACGTGTTATTACAGCAATCTTAAAGCAACTAGCCATTAACACCAAAATCAAGCTTGTTTAGTTTCCTGATCTGTGTTTTCCATAATGCATGATGCAGTTCTTAGGTTTAAAGAACATTTCCAATCATTTCATCACTTTTTAAAGGAAGCCCATACTGAAATTTCTGCCTAGCCTTGGTGATAACATTATAGGTAAACTATTGCTTTCTGCTAAATCAGTAAACAGCACCTTATGACATTCCATCACAAGAATTTGATCCATCAACCTACTATGTACCCAAGACAAAACTAAAGATAAATACAACCATGATCATGATCTCTATTTATAGATTATATGATTATTTAAAACTTCAGACCTCATCTCAACAGAGTGACTGATCACACAGCACCAAATTCACTCATTCTCTCATCACCCTGATGGGATAGTCTATTACTATACCCATTTCAAAGGCAGAGGACCAAGACGTACAGAACAGGAATTTTCCTAGTGCTCTAAATAACTCTGGAGCAGGATAGTGTGTGCTGTTGAAATCTCTTGTCCATTTCTTGAAATCCCACGTGCTCTGAAACAGAACAGATGATTACAAGAAATCAGAGAAAAGAAAGTGAAAGCTAAAAAACGCCAACTCACAAAATCCTCAACCCTCAACACAGAACTTCCTTAAGTGAGCTAAAATAGAAAAGTTTCCTCAATCAAACAAAAATTAGTTATTCGACAAAGTATTCTGACTTACCAGTCAGATAAAGTCTAGCAGGTTTGCCATTTTAGAAATCACCCCTTTGCCCATTAATAGCTCCGAGATGAAAATGTTTTAGAAGTTCAAAATTCCTTGCAGTCTCCTTCCCCCACTGAAGAGCTCAGAAAGCAGTTGATATTAGTCAAGAATATTTTTTTTAAAGCAGCTGACTTTCCTCATTCTGACTGGTTAATCCTGCAGACCTGGCTGTTGCAATCGTAACAATAACAATAATAATCTGTTCTGCAGATGATCACACATGTAGTTCAATAAATACAGTGAAATTTATGGAAACACTATTCCTGCCAGGAGTTAACTGCCAGAATTAGGTAAATGGATGAAAGTACAAGAAACAATGCCAGGGCTAATAAAGGAGGAGATTTAAAACAAACAGAAATGAGATTTGTTGCTGTGCTCTCATGTTCCTCTTTCTAGGTAACAGGAAAGAAGAAACAGCTGACTCTGAAGATAATTCTATCCAGGGATTTATGAGGAACAATTTTTAAACCAAATACAAAAGAGAACAGCGTCCCAAGTCAGTGCTTTCATGCAGTAACCCCTGTATCAAGCTTCCAGTGTCTGCACACTCACTGTCTGTGCCCACTGCCCCTCTGGAGCCACTGTTGCTAAACTATTTTGGACAGCATCTTTCCCCTGAAGTGAAAACAACCTGTTTGCTTTAGTTCTGGTGATTCCTCTTCTGTTGGCTTGTGCATCCTTTGTGGGAACACACACTGGACTCTCTTCAGGGATCTCAAGAGGTCTCCATCTGCTGCTATCAGGGTCAGCCACGAGGGCATCCAAGGTTAATTAGAGCTGCACACGCCATCTCTTACTTCTGAAAAATCCCTTTTTAGAGCCCCAGCTACTGGTGGTTATGGCTTTTGTTCTGTGTTCTTTATATGAGTTCTTAAAACTCCAAAACATCATAGAGGAATGATTATAAATTATTATAAATGATTATATTGAGTGTAGACAGAGTGTGATGCCTGAGGATGTTTGTTCTTCTCTTTGGCATCACCTATCAGCCACTGGTGAAGACAGGCTCCTGAAAGAAGTGGGCTTTTATCTCTGGATAGGGACATTCAGTCTTTATTGCCAAAAGAGCTTTATTAAAAATCTTTATTCAAAAAGAGCTCAAAGAAACAAAACCATTGGGGATCCTAATACAGACAGTAAACTTTATACCCTAGAATAACAAAACACTCCAAGAAAAACCCAACCAAAAACAAAACCCCCAAAAATAGCTCCACATAAAATTGTCATATGATTATGAATGTAAGGTACTGCACATTTTTTCAAAGGCATTTCTCATGCACTTTCCTGTGAGGGATCTAAATTCCTTCATGGTTACAGACAGACATTTGAGAAAGATCATAGTTACAAAGCAAATATAAATTTGATTTCCCCATTGAGGTTTGTGAGTGGATACTAGCTCATTATTCATGAATCACTAATCATTCGGTGTTCAGCTTCTAATTGTACAAATATTGTCTAATTATCCAGATTTATTGCATGAATTATGATCTCTTCACCTGCTTTTGAAGATGGGTGGAGTTTAATTATAGCTCTTTTCTTTGTCCTACCACCTGTCTTCCTATGAGAGCAAGAAATGAGCAAGGTTAGCCAATGCAGCCTTCTGTTGAGGAGTCCCGGTTGTCACTACTCATCACAGTAACCAGCAGAGCACGACTGATTGCAATTCATTCTGTGGTTCTTCCATTGCCTATTTCCAGTGGGCCAAACAAAGGATACTTCAGATATCTGACCTGAAAAGCAACTTCTTTTCAAGCAGGCTTGTTAATGTGAGTTCCTTGTCTCCAGCAGCACCAAACTTGACACCTGTCAGTTGTTTTTTACCTGCTTCCAGGTACTTCCTGTACATGTCCTGATAACATAACTCAATAAAAATCATACCTTCTTCTTCATCTTTCTTTCCTTTCATCTGTTGGCATTTTAGGAGCATCTTTTGTATTTAAACAGTAGACCTCTGTCCCAGAAGGAGGCAGAGTTCACTTGCAGAGACTGCCTGTTGCCCCATCACAAGAGGAAGGATTATCTCCAGTGGGTGTTCCAAGGCAGAAAGGGCAGGGAAGCAGCTGCAAGAGTCACACCAGGCTCTTCATTCTTCTGAACAGCTGCTAAAGCACTGCCTCTCTGGCATCTAATAATCCCATTATATTCCAAGACCCCTGCACAGGTAAGTAGGAGCTTCTGGGCCAGATTAACTAAGTGAAAACTAGCTCCCATACCACATCCATGCATGGCTAATTTTCCACTGCTTTTTCACAGGAGAGGGTCTCTACACAGAAGTCTGCCTTGTCTTGTTCTGCCCCTGTGAAGGTATGAATTAATTTTGTTTGGGAGGTGGTAATACCTAGTTTTCTCTTGTCTATAACTGGATGCAGTCTAGCATGTGGCAAAACTCTGATGTCAGCTATATGAAGTAAATTTCTATTTCACATACTGTCCTGAACCTGCCTGGGCATCTGCACAAATCCTCTGTCTCCTCTGTGTATCTCACTGGTAATTCTTTTCTCATTTCAGAATGCATTATTTTGATGGGTAGTTCATTTGAAAACCAAGAAATCCTCCACAGCTGCTTCTGTTAACAAAGAACCAAAAAGGTTTTCCTGAATCAACCAAACATTTGACTGCTCTGTCTAGGAGGGATTTGTATGCCAAAAGCTTGTAAGCATCCCCCAACTATGTAAGTCTGCCTAAGAAAAGGCTGCCTCTCTCCCCAGACCCTGCCTAAACAGAGACCTGCACTTAGTACCTTGTGATTTCCTTCTAGTTCCCATCATTAAGATGGCCTGCCTAGACTGGACAAGCATGGCAGGGCAAGCCCACAGGGACTTTCAGAAGAGTTTTGTTATTACCAAAGTGCAGGAGAGCAGATGCTATCACTAAAACAGGCCAGTTGTCTCAAACTGCAGCCATCATGGTCAGCTGGTATCCCCCAGGCTCTCTTGATTTCTCTTCAAAACAAATTCATTCTAAATAATTTTCCACTAAGCAACAGTAACAGACCAAAAACATCAAGCAGGAAAGAAAAAGACAGTTCTGGCTCAAGAGCAGTTGCTATAAACCCAGCATGCATCATTTAAGGTCAAAATTAGAAAAGCCATACCCATCATAGCAATAACATTGAGGAACACCCTTCCAAGAGAAGCAGTGCATGAAAGAGAAGATGGACTGCTTAAAACCTGAAAATTGAAGAGCCTACAAAGTATAATATCTTAAGCACATAATGCAGAAGTTGAAATTTAAATTACTTCAAATCCTGTGTTTCTCCTCCAATCCTACCTAGTGTCCACAAGATAGATTTTCTCAAGTCATGTTCCTGATATCCTACAGTCTCAACTTGAAGTAAAAGAGCCTTCTTAGTGTCAAGTTTAATTTATTAAGAACAGACAGGGGAGCAAGCTGACTGTTTGTAGAAAGCCTGTAATGATGTACATCTAAAATGTGTCTTTGAATCCCTGACTACTCAGAAGATATATTTTTAATTGCCTGGATTATTTTCAAACAGAAGTACCTCAGACTTCTTGCTTTCAGCAATATGGCCAAGTATGAACATTTAAGGGCACTAAATAGAAGTCCTATACCATCATTCCTGAAGCTTTCTAATTCATGAAGAACAAGTTACTTCCACTTTTCAAGAATTCTACTGGACAACAGTTAAAAGAGAAATTAATACATTAGTGCCGTTGTGCTTCTTCAAATGCTTGCATGATGAATGTGCAGATCTCAAATATTTCTGATCCTTTGCCATGATTGCCGTTTATACCACCTGATGACAGACACCACAAAGTTTTCATCTACCTTCTGAACTGGAGTGCCTTCCTTTTCTAATAAAAAAAGGCTTCCCCACTGTCATTTTATATCCAATATTATTATTATATATGAGAACAAAAGGTAGAGCTGATAGTTTTCATGGGTTGGCAGGAGGCTATTTTGCATCATTCAAGTAGTCACTGTGAGGTTTTGATATTTACTGATGAAATAATTACAGGCTGTTGCAATAAAATAGCCAGCATGACTAATGAAGACACCTCACCAGAGCACAGATATACCTGTGCTTTTCAGAGAATGCTGATGATGTATCTTGATGTAAACATGATTAATAACCTTGTTAAAGGTAAGATGACAAGATGGGCTTTAACCAAACAGCTTAGAAAAATACTTGAGAAAAATGGTGAAGATAAAGATATGTGGATGCATAAATTCTCAAATTTCCTTTTCCAAAGCTAAGGGAAGTTGTGACCCAAGGGTTAACAAGGTTGGGACTGTAGAAATCAATGATGGACTGCTAGTTGTTTCCTGCTATATGTTGTCTCCATTGATAGCAATACAGGAATGTCCAACCACACCTATCTGGCTTCTGCTGAATAAACCTGTGATTTCTCTGCAATGGTTTTTCTGTGATCCTTCCAGGACATAAATCAGCTCTAGAAGAGCAACTTCAAGTTCAGTGGTCAAAGGAGCCAACACTATTCACTTTGTTAAAGACAGCACAAAACCAAAAGGTTTTATTCCCTTGAACAAAGTATAAGCTATTCCATATAAACAAAAACACAGTGGAGTGGAATTCAGAACTCCAAATCCATCTCCCCTTGAAGACCATAATGGTTCCAATCCTAATTGGATTGCATACATAAAAGCATTTCTGTCCCAGAGAAGCTGCACAGTGGTCCTAAAAATATAATTTGGTTTATCACCACAATAGAATACTTGAGATACAAGGGAGATAATTTAATTTCTGTCATAAAGCTTGTGATCTACAACAAAAGCTTCAGAGAAAAAAAAGGGGGGGGCTAAAATAGCCCAGAGGAAAGACCTATTCCTATTCTTACAATTTTTATGGTGGTAATTACTGCAGCAGATAATAGCTTTTAGAAGGGACTAGTGTAGAGCCTGTAACATTCAACATCCTGCATATTCTAGGTCTTACAGAATGTTAAGCACAAAGATGCAAACAGTAGCCAGCACTGAGAGCTGAAATATCACAAGTAAAACTGACAGAATTCCAGCATCAACACCAAATACCCACATCCTGAGGAACTTCAATGGTCATCTGGAATACCCTCTTTTTTCCATCATCACATCATCCCATATCACAGCTGTGCACAGCAGAAAAGTCAGATCCTTATTTTAGTGAATTGATCTGCTGCTCTGGTCAGCAAATATTTGTTCCTAGTGTTTACTTGTTCTGATTTAATCTCCTTAATTCAGAAAGTTATTGCCGTCAGCTGCATTTACAGTGATGGTGAACAAAGAGGAGCAAGGCTCCAGTCTGCTATTCCCAGCTCTGCCACTTCCCTTTCAGACAGGGGAGCTGCAGAAGAGGGGAAGAAGCACAAACTAGCAGCAGACCCAGAAGTGGCATCCAGTGAGAGAGGAGGTGATTATCACTTTAGAAACAGCTAAATGTGATGGTAGACAGGCTTTCACTAGACACTGCTCCAGAACTTGTATTTTATTCTTCAAATGCTAGTGCTATTTCTTATACTTGCCTTTTCCTTTACAAAATGAAGGCCTTAACCAAGGTGGTCTTCAAACCCCCTCTTTGATCCATTTACTGGAGTCACTACACCTTTCACATTTTTTTAAGTGTACAAAGCCATCCATATGAAAGAAAAACTCTTAGACAACTACTCTGTTATACACATTACATTTCTCAATTCTATGTGGATAAAAAAGCTATTTTTACCTTAGACAAGAAATTACTTCATTACAAAAGCTGGACAACCTGCCCAAACAGCAGGACAAACAGTGATGACACCAGGGGTGAAATGTTCAAGAGTACTCAGTGCTGGGTTCTTTACTCACTACACTCAGCAGGAGAGAAGTTAAATAAACATCAAATGGTTTCTGAATATTTCCACCGAGTGAGAAACCATCCACTGTTTCCACTGAGACTAGAATCTGGACCCAGAACCTGTACCCTGTTGACTGAAACATAACATGTACATATCTTCACTTTGTTTACAGTTCTCAGGACTGATGCCCCAGAAAAAAAAAAAAAGCAAAGCCAAAGTAAGATCAATTAAGCAAAAGTAAATATATTAGGCTGTTTTTCCACACTGACCTGAGAGGCATGAAAACAAGATAAGCTTGAAGAATAACAAAAGTACTACTAATTTTCCTGGAAGAGTGTTTTGTTTTGTTTTCTGGAAGAAGAAACACTATAAAGTAGCTTATTTCATAATGCATAATCCAGTGAATTTCCAAGGGCAGGAGAATTTAGAGAGTTCAAAGCATATTCTCTTATCACAACTCCAATATGTCTGTAATTTCTTATTTGGTTAAACAGTTTTAGTGAGTACAGACCCTCAAGTAATGCTTCAGTCTTCTAAGATATAAATGGAATGGTTCATTAAAAACCAATTTACAATAAAATAACCCATTAAAAAAACACAGAGATAAAAATAAGTACCCACCAGTTTTGGGGGACTGTTGATGACCTGTTTTTTATATTTTCCCATGCTTTGAATTTCTCAGGTCTCCTGACCAGTTTCCTATCAGCATTCCTTGTAAGAAAAAAACATAATGGTCCCTGATCCCTTCCCTACATTGACATCAGGGGAAGTTTGGATGCAGAAAGGTGACACAATGTTCAGGACAAATGAAAGGGAAAAACAATTTTAGAGCTCTCACGGTCAGGGTCTGCTTATTTGTGAAAAGCCTGACTCAGCAGTGACTTAACAGAAAGCAGGTCCCTATTGGGCGAGGAGAGGGAGAGGATCCCAGGGCTGGCCAGCTGGAGAGGTCAGCAGCAGGGCTGGGGGGAGGTCAAGGGCCTGCCAGGCAGTGCCTGGGCTCTGCTCCCAGGGAGGGCAGGCAGGGATGGCCAAAGGGCCACCAGCAGGGATTTTCCTTTGCCCACCCTGCTCTGGTCACCCCACAGCCTCCAGCAGGACACCAGCACTGGGACAGACTTGGGGATCACCAGTGCCAGGACAGACTTGGGGATCACCAGTGCTGCTCCAGGCTAAGGCTTGGTGCAGACCAGTTTAAATGCAGAGAACCTTCTCACAAGCAGACTTGAAAAGAAGGGAGGACCTGCAAAAAAAGCCCAGACATTCAGTGCTTGTATAAAGGATAATGGTGAGCAAGGACCAACACCCTCTGGAGCCTCAGTGACCCCTGTCCCTACCTCAGTCTAGTGGCTGCTCTTGCCAGCTTGATATGGACTCAACTGTCCAGCCTGGGGGCACTTGCTCTTCTGAGAAGGATCATGAGAGAGACAGGTAGGTAACATAACCAGGGACTAGAGAGAGAAATGGCTAGGGAAGACCAGAGACATTTTAAAAAGGAAAATTGACCCCAAAAAATTAAATTTCAGAATTAAAAGTTGCGAGCAAATGAAAATTATTTGATGGGACAAATACAATAGATTCTTTGGAGAAAAGACAAAGATCACTAAATTATTTCAGTTGTCAAGTAAAAAGTCTTGTGGCCTGCCCAGACTGACAAGGCAGAGTAGGTTGGTTTCCTGTGCAATACAACTTCTCCTGCACCACACAGGACACTTCAAAAGCTGCCCTGACAAGCTATAAATAATTAACTTAATCCACATTGTGCAAGCAACAGAGCAAAAGATTACAAAATCCATTTATGCAATTGAGACGTGTTACATTGGGACACTCAGAATACACCTCAGCAAGCTGATGGGCCTCTTCTACTTTTTATACATGAAATGGAAAACATGGGAAAAACAGACATAGCATAAAGTAAATTTGATTTAAAATGTGGAACTCCTACACTGGAAAAAAAAAAAAAACATTTTGTAAATTAGTCATTGACATTCTGCCACACAACATTACTAATATTGAACTTCAACAAAGATTACAACACAGCAATAGCTGTTTACTCTATTTACCCCATTGTAAACACTATAAATGAAACAAAATCTGACAATCTAGATAAACTAGTATAAAATGAATGATGTAACTTTTTTACTTTCAATTTATGTTCCGGTAAGAAGGTGACAGTTTTCCTGTAAGCTTCCTATTTAAAAATATTCTTCACAAATTATTTCAGCAAATTGCTCCTGATGCATTGATAATGCAAACTCCTACAAGTGCTCCCCACAACACAAAAAGCTTCCAAACAATTATGACTGACTAATTACAACTAGAAACCCATAGAATTGGTTAGGTTGGAAAAGGCCTCTAAGATCATCAAGTCCAACTGTTAACCCAGCACTGCCAAGTCTCCCACTAAACCATGGCTCTGAGTGCCAGATCCACTGATATTTTAAACACCTCCAGGGATGGTGACACAACCACCCCCTGGGTAGTCTGTTCCAGGGCTTGATAACACTTTCCCATGAAAGAAATTTGTCCAGTCTAAACCTTCCTGGTGCAATTTGAGGCCATTTCCTCTTGTCCTGTGTTAGGAAAAGAGACTGACCCCTGCCTGGCTACAGCCTCTTTTTCAGTAGAGAGCAGTAAGGTTTCCCCTGAGCCCACTTTTCTCCATGTTATGCACCCCCAGCTGCTCCTCATCAGACTTGTGCTCCAGACCCTTGCCCAGCTCCATTGTCCTTTCTCTGGAGTCTCTCCAGCACCTCAGTGTGTTTCAAACAGAGACAGGCTCAGAACTGAACACAGGACTTGAGGTGTGGCCTCACCAGTGCCAAGTACCGGGGAACAACCACTGTCCTGGTCCTGCTGCCCACACTCCTCCTGGTAAGGGCCAGGATGGCTTTCTTGGCCACCTGGGCAGGCTGCCAGCTCACATTCAGCCACTGTCCATCAGCATTCCCAGGTCCTCTTCCACCAGGCAGCTTTCCAGCCACTCTGTCCCCAGCCTGTAGTGATGCCCGGGGTTGTTGTGACCCAACTGCAGGACTGGCACTTCACCTTATTGAATCTATACAGCTGGCCTCAGCCCAGCAATCCAACCTGTCCAGACCCCTTTGCAGAGACTTCCTACCCCCCAGCAGATCAACAGTCCCACCCAGCTTGGTGTCACCTGCAAACTGGCTGAGGGTGCACTCAATCCCCTCTTCCAGATCACTGATAAAGGTATGAAACAAGGCTGGCCCCAGTGCTGAGCCCTGGGAACACAACTTGTGACTGGGCACCAGCTGCATTTAACTCCTTTCACCACCACTCTCTGAGTCCAGCCATCCTGGCAGGTTTTTACCCATCCACAGCCTCTCTCTCATCTGCTGAGTGAGACAACTCATGGACTATGTTTGCTACTGAATCATTTGAATATCATCATATAATTGAGAGTCTTCATTTCCTTGTCTGGAGAAAGCGAGCTCTTGTCACTCTTGCTTGGTGAGACTTTATAATCCTTTTCACTGATTCCCAACAGAAAAATTCGAGAACAAATTTAACACTTCTCTTTTTTCAGCCTTTCCATGGTAAGCATGTATGAAGATCACTGCACATCAGAGCTATTAAACTGTTGATCTGTTTATCCCACACCTCACACAGTAATTTAAATTAGCACCTTCAAAGTACAGAAGTAAGAGTTAGAATGATAATCTGGTTGCCAAGTTATGGCAATGCATTGGAACTCCCCTTCCCCAAGGAAAAGGGGAACTGACTCCAGATGACACCTCCTTTAACAGGACAAACCCCATACTTGGAAAAGCACAGGCAGACAACATTCCCTGAAAAGATGACAATGCTCTGATGAGGAGGTACCAAGTGACTTTTGAAGTTAAAAGAGGTCTAGAGCTCTGTTTCCACTGAGATGTCAGAGGACACTTATTTGATGCCATATGCTGTATTTTAAGCCTTCTCTTAGGAAGCATGGCATTGAGCCTGGGCCAAGCAGCTCCACAAGAGGCAAACTGATTATACAGCAGTCTTGGAGCTGGTGCTACACTGAGTTGAATGCACCCAAGTTCAACAGGAGACTTTCTGTATAAACATGTCCACAGACTATGCCAAGCAGAGTTTCAGTATTCACACAGACATTTCATCTATGATTATCACCAGGTATTTTGAGTTTCCCATTTAGAACCACAGAACTTCCAGGAACAAGAAAGGAAAGCTAGGCTAGATGAATCTTGATATTTCATTTTTTTAATTCCTTCAGCTTTTAGCCTATCTCCTCCATAATAATTGTCTTACGACCATGACTGCCTTCAGTTGAGCTTTTACTCACAATCCACTTTGATTCATACAGAACTGTGACTTCAAAAGTTCCTTTGAAGCATGTAAACAGAATAATAATAAATAGGTTTTGGCAGTGACTCCCCTGAAGGAATTTCTTGACTTGATCTGACTACAATCGCTATGCCAAAATCTTGTGTATCTCCACTGAAAACTCAAATTGATTCAGGACTCATGCCACGTGTTTCAGACTCTTCAGCCCATGACTGAGTGCAGAGGCAATGCTAGACTGCAGAATCACTGCTGCCTCAACTTCTGACCATGCTGCCAGCAGAAGGGTGATTGCCTCTCTCATACAGGTTGTTTGTCTGGAAAGGTGATGACTTATCCTTCCTTATATTTTTCCCCTATTCAGTTGCCTTCTTCTGCCCTGAAGCTTAATGACTCAAGGCTGGCTTACTGCTCCCTTCATGCAGTCTTCCTGACATTGCTTCAATGTCTTTCCCTCATTTAATTTCCTTCTCCTGGGCTGTGCCTCCCAAGGACCATGTTAAACAGAGCAATGCCTTTTATTTGACTTTTTCAAACTTGTGTTCAATAAGGTGCTGTGGCTTGTTTTTTTTGCTGGAGCATCTCACCATTCACATTTTAGCAAGAAAAATTTCCTTTCCCTTTTGATTACTGCTGGGCATTCTTAAGGCAGTGTAACAGCAGCCAAAACCGGACCAGATACTCTAAAAACATGGTACAAGCACATGTATTCAGGCCTGTTGTCAACATACAAAAAGCATGCACTGTTGAAAAAAAAAGTCTGACTGCAGAAGCAGCTCATTGATCAGCATGTTTAAACAGCAGGAATTTAGACACCTGAATAACCAGATACTTACATTTAATATCTTAAACATCTAATTCTGCTGTTTTCCCACCTGCTCCTATGACACTGAGCTCTCCTCAGGAAATGTTGCATGACTGCATTCACTGGAATTAACTTCCATTCTTTTTGTTGTCATCTGGTTCCTCTTCCATGAAAGAAACCAAACATTTTTGAAATCAGAAGTGTTCCTAACACACACAGGATTTTGGCAGATACTGTGCACTTTTTTCTCCTCAGCTGGTAACTTTAGTTTTCTCATTTCAAGTATAAGCAGCTTCTTCCATTTGGTGCAAAGTGAACCTGTACCATGCTCTCTATTCAGCACTTCTCCATTGCCTGCACTCTGATTAGTCTACTGTTTTTCCTCTTGTTGTTCTTCATCTTCAGTGTCTGGAAAAGAAATTTAAGCCCTCCCTCATATTTGTGCTTTTAACCCTAGTTAAATTCTGTTGCCAGTACTTTTTCCCATAACAAAACAAATTACAGCCCCTAGTCAGCTTTTCTGCCTTAACTAAGCATTCCTTACCTAGCCTTCTATGCTCAGCTTAAAGGATTTACCTGACCAGCTCCAACCTTTAGTATCTGAGCCCTGTAGCATTTCCTAAGCAGTTTCAGAACCCTAGAAACCGGCCAAGAACATCATCATCGGTTTGGAGAATCCACAGGTATGTCCATCAGGCACAGTGTTACCCCAGGCCCCAATTAGGCTTGGTCCACTGAATCAAAGACTGGATTCATTACCCTTGTTTACTTCCTTCAGAGTGAAGGCAGCAGACCTCTACCCTTAGCCATGTACTGCTCCTCTGCACCTCCTATTTCCGACCTCAGTCAAGAGGAGACTTGGCTGCAGAAAGAGCATCATCTGCCCAGTGGGAGAGACAGTGGCTCCTTGGTGAGAATGAGTGGGTTCTCCTTTCTTGCAGCTGTGTTCCTTCATTTCAGGATCAAGCCAGCTGGCTTCCTCCAGCCTGAGTGTCCTGCAGGTGACACTTTTGCAACTCAGTCACCACCTACAGGAGCTGTAGCAACTGGCATGCTTCACCTTGTGTGACATCCTTTAACAAAAAGTACCAGAATGACATTCCCAACAAGTCAGGACCAAAACCGAGGTGGAGAACTCCAGCAACACAGACAGAAGCAGAAATAGCAGCAGAGACAGAGTGCCTTGTTTCCCCCTGAGAAGGTAGAAAACAGAGAGGCTCCTGCTGTCCTCTCTCACCTGAGGCAGAGAGATGGTCTCTGCCAAACAATGATGAACTTTGGTTTCCTTGCCACCCTATATCCTCTTAGTAGTCTAAAGAAAGTAAGTCTACAGTCCAAAATACTTTACTATTTTTCTATTTGTTAGAGCAAGCAGCTTGATGACAACAAGCCTTTCAGGCCCAAAACAGCAGCAGACCCTAAATGAGCTTCTTGCTTTTTATACAGATTTAATTTTGTGAACTCTGTGCCTGAGGTCACTGCTCTGCTAGAGGGATAACCCCAAAATGAAGCATCCATACTTGTTTTCCCCAGCCTCTGTAAGTTTTCCAATATGCATACAATTAGAGATGAGAAATTGAGAGCTAGCTGTGATTTCTCTGGCCCCAGAAAATTTCTTCTAATAAAGCACACCTTTACCAGTTTCCCCTTCTGTCCCACACCACACCACAAAATGCTTCAGTTAAACCACTGTAGTGGGAATCCAAAGGGCACGGGGATCTCTTCTTCATAGCATGCTGGGACGCCTCCCTTCTGTGTCTCTCTAGTTGGCCATAAGTCTTTCTGCCACACCTGAATCCCTCTCCTCCATGCTGCTGAGGAGTGAGGCAGCACCTCCAGCCCTCCTCAACCACCACTGCAATGAATGTGTGTGAGGTTTGTGGATTGCCAGCACGGCCCAAGTCCAGTAGTGATTGAGAGACTGAGTCTCAATGAACCACCTAGCTGGCTGCTGGAAAGCAGGGGGCTGGAGTGTCACCCCAACATCCACTGGGAAACAGTGAAAGATGCCACAAACTTAACTGGAGATGCAACGAGAATTTGTGTGGCAACCCAGGGCACTGGGAACATTTCTCTGTCTGCTCTGGGATGTCCTGACCCCCAGGGGAGCACTGACTTTGACCCTCACTCATGGAGAAAGTTTCCTGACTTCAAGGTAGACGAGAATCCACAAAAGTGTGAAATAGATTAGAGAGAGCAGTGTGGGTGTATCCCTTAGTGAGAAATTTAGGGTTTGGGATTTGTAGTATGTTGTGGATGGAAGCAAGATGGAGGGCACAGGGTGTTGTCCCGGGTTTCTTCTTCATGCCTCTTCTTCCTGGGTTTGGGTGGCATTTTGTAATTGGACAGAAAAGCCTGCATTGCAGGCTTCAAGGGATCAGTAATGGGGTTAAAAGGGAAAATAATCTAGGTGTCAGCTCTTAATTGGATAGTTTAGTCTTAAAAGACCTTGTAACAAGAGATTGTTGGCCATTTTGTGCCTTCTAATGAAAAGCTGCTGAACTCATGGTTGTCAGACTGTTTTACTGATAAGAAATAATAAACACCTGAGTCCAAATGTGAACCACCATCCCAAGTGCCTTCAATCCAGACCCAGAGAAATCAATAAATTTGGAAACAGCACGTTCCCCTTTCAAAGTAAATTATGCAATCCCACAATGACAAAACCTAGCTGGGAAACAGACATGGCAGAGGAACTGTAAAGTCAATGTGGGATCCCACACGTCACAGACCAATCCTTCAAAGTGGATACCAGAAACAAAGCAAATAAGATTTCTGCTTTGACTCATTCATATAATAGGATGCTCAAATGACTCAATGGTACACTGTCAAATGTGTCATTCTGAAAAGTTTGTAGAAGTAATCATAATTACCCAAGAACTGTTTATAAATTTGCAAACCAAAGGAGACATCCCATTTGCAGCATAATACTTTTGTATCCTCCTCGTGTGGATTTTAAATTAATAAGATATGACCAGTAAATTTAAAGCCACCTTACTGGAACCCAATTTACCTATCAGGTACAGTGTTTTACCTTAGAGATGAAAGAGTGCATACAAGAATATTGACATTTTGCCAAAGAAAACATTGCAAGGAAAAATTCTTTGTCAAAGAGAATTGCAGAATTACCAAGAACAAAAAGGCTTCTGTGCATTTATTCCTTCTGTTACACCCCACATGTAGAAGACACACGTAAGCCAACTAAACTACAGCAGAGATTTCAAAGCTATACCTGTACACAGCTGTTAGAACAGGATCATCACAGAGGAACCACCAGAGCTCTTCCAGGGTAGTTTTGGTCAACTGAACTGTTTCCTGAAAAAAAAAAACAACCCTTTTCTTCAAATCACCAATTTCTGCTTTCAGTTGGGTCTTTGTAGGGTATACATCCCCAAGAGAATTATGAAGTTGGTCTTATGTATCCCATGTCTTCCAATTAGGCTTCCAAAGTCAATTATTACAGTTATACTTAAAATGAGGAATTTAAATTTTTTTAAATTCAGTGTGTATATTAATGATTTGAGAAGAGCCTGTAGGAAGTAGCAGAATTCCTTGAAGTCTACTTTACCCAAAGTTAAAGGTTGATTTGATTGGATCTATGCTTTGCAAACACTAGCAAATACATTAACTCATTTTTGCACATCACTAGTGCAGGGCCACATTTTTGTGTGTAGTAACTTCATGTTTCTATGTTACAAAGAGCTAAAATAATCCATGAAGCATTGGCACAACACCCTGTAATATGGCTAGATGGAGTTTTACAGAAGCAGCTGAGACACTAAAAGACATACTTAGATCATATCGTGAATCAGAAGTAGCACAGGAAAATAGACAATAAATCCACAAACCCATTCCTACAATGTCTTGGCAAGCCTCTTTTAGGTGACTAAACCATCCAACTAATTGTATTGCTTCAAAATATTTCTTGCAAATTATTTGCTGGAATTGATATGATAGCTTTTTTACCCAGTAATGATGGGTTTGAGGTTGATTTTGATTTACTCTGGATTCTTACAAAAAATTCCAGGTTCCTTCTTAAATTATCAGAAAGCAGCAAATGCAATACTTCAGAGCAAAGTTAAGAATGTTCCCACCTGCTTTTGGGGCGTGGTGGGCAGGGAAGAAGAGTTTTCCACCAGACTCTCTCAGCTGATCCAGCAGGAGACCACAGGAGAAATTGCTGATGATATCTAGAGCTTTTTTACTTTCCTTTTGTCTGCAAAATCTCCCTCTTTCTCAATAACTACCTTGTCTAGGTGTTACCCAAGATCATGTAGTATTTTTGGTTATGGCTCTACCTTCCCACATATCAGTAAGTCCACTTGCTCTGGCATTTTTGGAGCAGAACACAGCTGTTACCTTTAGTGTCCTCCTCAGAGGAGCACCTGGAACTCACAAATTCAGGGAAAAACGAGTCCCAGTCTCACCATATCCCACACGTGCTTGAGACACAATGAACACCCTCCCAAAATAAACACTGCTACCCAGGAAGAATTGTCCTCCACACAAACCCAGCCCATGTATCAGTCCAAACACTCTCATCACATGTGCTTACACTCCTTTTGAAGGTTTAATTTTGGGCTATTAAAGGTCCATTCAATCAAAAACTGCAAAAGCTTGGTGTCCTTTACCAAGGAGTGAGCAGTTATACAGATTGCTCCAGGGACTACCAATTGCACAAGCTTTGTAGGGTATTATTTGTCATTTTATCTTGCCAGATTATTTGCATAATAGTGGTGCTGATTAGATTTCTCCTACAGTTTGATGAGCCAGTGCTAACTTGCCTCTGGTTCAAAGACAAAACATAGAATAAAGTGAAAACTAAAGCGTTTGTAAAAATTAGTATCTTGTATTTAATTAAGCTGCCTATGTTTCACTTTATATTTTGGTATTTTACCAATTTGTCTAAGATAACTAAAGCCCTTACCTAAAGTGAAACCTGCTCTACTGCAGTTAATTTTTACCTATCATTTTTCCAGGCTTTGGCAAATCTGCCCCTTTAAGTTTCTTTTAAACAGAGAACATGTTCCACCCAAGGTGATCTTCATTGATTTACATCAGTTAAGAGTCTGAAAAGATTTGCTGCTGCTGAAAAGAGATGTGTGCCTATTCTTAGTACTCCTTCTAGATTTATACCAGTGATGGACTTCTGTTTATTCAGTTTAATGCTAAAAAAAAAATCAGCAAGATTATGCAATTAGCAAGATTTTTGAAGATTTTGAATTGAATTTTAAGACTCAGAAGTGCTACATAAAGCTGTGTTGTTCTAGGTTGCACAAATAATAAAACCTTGATCCTTGTGGTTAGGCTCCAAATTTATTCTCCCCCTGGCAATAACAAGTTTGACACCCTTAAGTTTGCTTATCCTGCTAATGATGTAATCAATAACACTTGTGTTTATTCTGGACTGAGTACCATGAGAATTTGTGCCTGAAGTGCAGCCTACAGATGACAATTAATTCCCTAGTTATAATGAAGACAATTACTAGTGGCATCAAGCCAGTAACGATCATTTCATAGGTAATGGTGTCAATTCTATATCCAGCTCAGATAATGAAATATCTTACAAAAGTGTGTTTACTCACTTGGTGAGACCACAGTGAACAGAAGCAATTTAAACTAGTTTTTTCACCACTTCCACTAATAATGTCATGAGATGTCCATTACCATGAGATCTTTTTAGATTACAAATCCATCATTTGCAGTAAATAATCAATGCTACACTTTAATAAGCCACAAAGAATCACTCATTACTACCTGACCAGCTTCCTCTTGTTCTTTGCCACAAAAGCAGCCACAAAAAATTACTCCTGTGGCCTCCAGCTGAGTGACACCTCAAAGCCCAACTCTGTGAGGAGGGCATTTTTACAGATGCATGTGTGCTCTCCCTTCACAATCACAGAGCAGCAGACACAGTCTGATTTAAGTAACCTATTGTCTTGAGATGAGTATGTGAAAAATTACCAAGAGCTTGATCCAGCCTTTGTCACCACAGGCCCCCAGCCAGGTAATAATTAGCACTGACTCCATGATTGCAGAAGGCTGAACTGCTTTATACTACTATATCATACTACACTATTAAGAAGCTCTTAACCCTTACAGACAGTCCAATACAGCTTTGACTTAATTGGTCAATCAATCCCAACACCATCCACTGCCCAATTAAGAAATCACCCTTTGGTAAACAAATCTCCATAACCCATTCCACATGTGCACAACAACAGGTGCAGCAGGCAGAGATAAGAATTGTTTCTATTTTTTTTTTCTGTTCTTCTCGCAGCCTTCCCCAGGAAAATCGCCTGGGAAAGTCTGTGCCTCTTCTCTGTGGCCAGAGGGCTGCTGCCACGAGCCTTGTGCAGCAAACAGCTGGGTGATCTATCAGCTCCAACTTGCAACAACCTCTCCAGCCTCTTCCCCGCTTTGGGGGAATGGCACAACCTGAGCAGAGCCCACGTACTTTGAACATCCCCACGGATTTCACTGCTCCCACAACTGGCTTAGGGATTATTCATGACAGGCATGCCCATGTCACTAATCCTCTTCACAAATGGCAGAAATAATAAATGTTGAAATTACAACTTTTTAGAGTGCTCCCAAAAGCCAAGTTTTGTTCAAATGCAGTGAAAGCCTACAAAGCACATTCACATGAAAGAGCAGCACAGTTGCCTTACCTTAAGCCTTCAGAGCAGAGTTTGCTGGGAAAAGCATCATCACCTAGTTTAGTATTCCTTACAACACTTAATTTAGACATGTCTGGGGACATATGCATATGCTCTCCTTTTTTGTAAAGCACTATATGTGTTTCTAACATCAATGGTAAAGGAAAGGGATAAAGCACACAATGCCCTTCCAAAGAAAGTGTAACTGATGTTGAATATCTTCCTGATTCATATAGTCTTGGATTGTTTCATGATGGAAGTGTATTCCACCATGCAGAATTTTTCAAACTTTCTAATCACACCTTCTTGCAAGTTCAAGGGTCACACCTACAATTTCCTGGACACACTAATCTATTTTTGAGACAGGCACCCAAGCGTCACTCTACTTTAGAGGTATATGAGAACAATTGGTTCTCATATACTTCTAAAGTGAGCATCTATCATTCAATGGAAGCTGTGAGGAGTAGCAAGTGTGGGTATTTACCCTGGCTGAATTCTCTCTTGGACCATTTAATTTCGTGTCTCAGAAAACCAATTTGACTACCTTTCAAAAGCTGTTTATACAACTTGATTTTTTCTAATCTTTGCTTCTCATTCATTAACTTTGCAACACCAAAACATGTACAAGCACATCTTTATCATTGCCAAATTACAGATTTCCTTCACTAAGGTACTTATTTCCTGCAGCCTTTCTGGGAATGCCAGGGAAGCACATGACTGCAGTCCGTCACCCATCTGTGCTGATGATGATGCAGGTTGTGCCCTCTGCAAAGGCACCTATTTGTGGTACCCTGGGATTTCCTTCCCAAACATGAGTTCTCCTAAATTCCAAGCTACTTGTCCCAGGAAATTCAGCTAATCCCAAGGCAAGGACATGCCTCTGATGCTCGTCTATGGGATGCAGTCAACACCTGGCTCATGTTATTCACTGCAGAGGCAGTGCTAATGCTTTTTAGCCAGTGGAAATCAACAGATCACATCCATGAAAAACTTCCCTGACAAAAACTGCTTTGTGCAGTAGTACAAGAGGCCTGGTTTCCACCACACATGTTGCTGCATCAGTAGAGCCAAGGGACAGTGTGCCCAATTTCAGACTACACCAGAAAAACAAGATTGTATCTTGGATTTATGCTACATTAATCACATATCTTTCAGATTCTCTTGCTAGATATCCTAAAGAACACAATGTAGAATGTACAGACTACTACCCACTCACCCTAAAAGGTTTGCTTTCCAACTTGTTGAGGCAGCACTTTTGCCCCTTATATCAAAGATCTAAGGAATGTCCCATAGTTCTTGGATACTCTGCTGTTTCAGGCACCTCTTCCCTCTTCAGTTTAAGAAGCTCAGGCAGGTCAGACCACAGAATTGCCAACAAAGCTGTGAGCTTAAGGCCTTTTTCTTGGTGGGGGGGGAACCTGTGGTTTTGTTTGTTCTGTTTTTTTAATTAAACCGACCAAGAAAGATCATTCCTTCTATTTCCCAACATTAGTTCAGCCCACTCACTACTCTTCAAGGCAGGTGAGTGCAGCTGCATCTCTAACTGTGAAATCTGATCAGATAATATGTAAAAATACCTGCACAGTGAAGGCACAGGTATTCATGACATGCAGCTCCTCAGACATGCCAACATTTTTAGAAGACAACTAGTAATAGCAGCCAGACACTTTGACCTAGCAGGATGTAGAACCAGAATTAAATTGAGCAGATTGCCAAAAGACTTTCTAATTAACTTCCTCCAGGACTAGTCTATCAGTAGGATGTAGTTTGAAGCAATTATGTGTAAGAGATTTTATAACTTCACAGTTGCATTTCCTGGATGCTTCACACACATATGGAACCTTGGGGATGAGTTTGCACTGTGTTACTTACACCAGGCTATCATAAAGGCAGAACCTATAATGGCATTTCTGTAGGCAGATGGAGTATGACATCAATATTGAAGTCACTAACTCAGATTTTAATGAGCTTTGCAGAGTAGCCACAGAAGTTATAGCTGGGCAATATGTCAGGCAGCTTTTCCTCAGGTGAACTTGGCAAGCAAAGGTTAAAAAAGTTTATCTGCTATTACAAAGGAGCACAGCTATCAGGGCTGCTCTGCACTCACTGAGCAACCTGCCGCATTACAATACTGCTAATTGCCCCAGACACTCTTCTCTTGCCACAGAAATAAAGAAAAACTTCACTAATGATCTTTGGAGGTTGCAGGCTGGGGCTTTCACTTTTCCTGGAAGCTTTGTGATTCAGACAATACCACTGCAGTTGCTCTCATTCTCAAAGGGAAACTAATGGACTTTCTTACTCTAGCTCCTAAAGGAGACTCCTAGATGTTAACTGCCCTTTGACAGCAGTGAAAAGCACGTGCTGAATAAGAGAGAAAGTTACATCACAGGCAGCTTAATTCAATGAAACCAGGAACGCCTTTTGAAGGCAATGTTAACCATTAGCAAACTTCTCCTTCTTCAGTATCTATGTGGTCTGTTTTTTCAAATTTCCCGTACTCTCAGGCTGCCAGAGTCGCCCAACAGGCAGGAGGGGACCAGCAGTTCTGACCAAAGCCAGGGCTGCCAAACTTCTGGCAGTGCTCAGACAGACAGGTACTCCAAGCATCCAGGGCCAGGGGTGACCAGCCACAGAGGAAGAGGCTTTGCTCCTGCTTTCAGGGCTCAAGGCACAAGTGCAGCAGCCCAGGACTGTTGGCTGAGGCCAAGCCAGAGGAGTTACAGAGCACATCAGTCTCTGCTCATTTGTCTTAAGACCCCTTTGTGCAGACTCAAGCATTTGAGCCTCATTTATGGTAAGGTCACACCAAGCAGCTGCCAGGAAGACAGAGTCCCCAGGACCTGCACCCTGAGCACAGGGAGGGGATGTAGCACTCAAACTGCTGTGTCCCATCCCTCTGAAAGGGCAGGACATGAAGCACTTGCCTCTTTACACACAGGGCTGTTCCATGCAGGGGAACACACAGATCCCTCTGACAGGGCCAGCACCTCAACTCCAGCAGGAGCTGTCACAGCACATGTTGCAGTTGAGAGAGCCATAATACACAGAATATTGCCATACAATTTCAGAAAGCTTCAACTCACACAGAGTAACACCATACCACTTCAGAAGGCTTCAAGCTTTTGCCTTTCTTGTTCTTTAGCCCAACCTTTTATACCCCTCATTGTTCATGCACTGCACCTGTGTGCCCTCTGTTCCCTTTGGTGATTGGCCAGGGCACCTGGGCACTGCATGGCTCATTGCTGCCAATGCTGTTCACCTGCTTCTCACAGCTGTAGCCAATTAGGAATGGGGCTGGGCCACAGCCCCACTCCCCATGACCACAAACTGTGTTCTGTAGGAGCCCAACCTGGCAGGATTCCCATGGGCACACCTCATCCCTGCAGCAGGGAGGCACCCACACTGGGAGGAAGCTGCTGGCAACCACTGGACTGCTTCCTGCCTCCAGCAGCCCCTCTGGAGCCCTGCTCCCAGGATATTCCAGAGGGCTGCAGAGCTCCAGGTGACACACACCTTGACTGCAGGGCTGTCACCATCAGGGACAGCCGGAGACCCTGGCCCCAGTGCAGGGAGCCACTGCCCAAAGGGCTGCAGCAATGCCTGCACCTGAAACACCAGGGCTGGAGGGAGCACCCATCTACTGCTGCACCATTCCAAACATACCAGAGATTTCTGCTTGCTTTTCAGTGGGGGAAGATGAGGCACAGACACCAAAAGCCACCCCAGAGGAGGCAGAGGGCTCCAGCCTGCTGGCAGCACGCAGCTGCTCTGTCTACCACCAGCAGGAGGCTGTGGGCAAGCACCCAGGAATTGTGGTGGCCACAGCACTAACCAAGGAGCTTTAGGGGCTGCCAGGATGCTCAGATCACCAGCAGAGCCATCCCAGCTCTCCCTCATCCAGAGATGCCACAGCTCTTCCCACCAAAACTTGGAGATACCCGAACAGTTACAAGTGGAGCCACCAGCCAGCCTTCCTCTTCTCTTTCCTCTGTATTTATTAACTACAGTTTATTAACATCTGTGGCAAGGCCCTCAGAGTACCACTGAAGACAAAAAGCCTTATTCAGCCTCCTCTCTCCCTATCACTCTCTATTTTTCTTTTTTTTTAAATGGGAATGCTTTTCCTCAGCTCTGATTCCAGCACATTGTCAGTCAGGAGCACACTACAGCATTCACATCTCTGCTGTTCCTGTCACTGCTCCACAGCCCCACATCAAAGGGGCAGCAAAACCATCTCTGATCCTTTTCCCCCCTTCTCCTGGGGTCAGAGGAAATAAATGTTTATGCTAAGGCTTGTGAAGACAGTCATGGTGTATGTTGGGAGGCAGGGAAGGGGCAGACATTAAACCTGAACTGCCCCATAAGCCCCCAAGAGGCACTGAACCTTGATGGGAGTCTCAGCCAAAGAAAAAGCTTTTCCTATTTAAATTTAATATTCCTAAATTTAATATTTCTCTGTTTGCCCATATGAAGGGTCACACAGCTATGCCTTGCATTTAAACACACATGCTTCCAGGGAATTATTTACTCTATCAAACCACAGCTCAGTTAACTGGGAAGCACTGGTCTGACCCTACAAGCTGGGTAGACACTGCACTCCTGCCATAAACTGGGTGAGCAGCTTTAGGCAAAGCACAGCAATTCAAAGAGCCACCCCTGCCACGGAGGTTATTTAACCTTCCCTGCAGGAAGGAGGGAACCTGTGTAAACTGTCATTAGGATGGTGCATCATTCCAATGCATTATTCATACCACATCAATATGCTCCAATAAATTCATCATAAGCTACTCCATTCTCTAAGTACATAGACCCAGCCCTAAATGCCTGAAATTTCAGTAGGCAAGGCAGAGAAAGAGTGTGAAAATCTGGAATAAGGAATTAAATTATTTTCCCAAGGTCACTCAAGAGGCCTGTGGTGAGCTGAAAACAAAACCCGAGTCTGCATCTAATGGTTAAACACAGCAGCCTCATCCCCTCATCTCCAGCCAGTACATTTGAGATGCTTTTTGTCTCCTGTCCTCTTCCTCCTCAGTGTTCCTTCTTTTCTAAGTTTAATTCCCTGTCCACACCACATTTGGCAGATGCTGCTCACACATCACAACCCTAGGATCTGTTATGTTATTATAGTTGTCCATTTCAATAAGGGCTTGTGTCTCTGTCCTCCCTGTTTTGCCTTGTCATGTTCTCCACCTGGTGTTTTTAAATAGTTTTCACAGGCTGCAACCTTGTCCAAACCCAGGGCATGATTTGCTGGGATTTGGATGAAGTAAGAAAATCAGTGCTGCATCATAGATGTGATCTCATCTGCCACCACACAGAGAAGTCTCCTCAAAACCCCTGTAAAGGAAATTATGTCAGCTTGTGGAACTGTAAGAGTTCCTTTACTAGGCAGTAATAGCAGAATGAGCTGTATAATGGAGAAGAAAAATTACTGTGTCCTGTCCAGCCTTGGGGTAACCTTTAAATACTCTTTATGACACTGCAGTTTTTATTAATTGCTCTACTCCACTGCTAAAATGCTACTAAGAAGTTAACCAATCTATGTGTTTGATTGTGTCCAATTAAATACCTTTTATTTTCTTCAGTGTAGCTATTACAAAGCTCCTGCATTAAAAAAATTTTAAAATTCCTAGCTATCAAACATCATTGGATGGGCCCCTCTGAGTAAGAGGGCAGTTTCTACACAGCCAACTCATGAAAATTCCAGAGGAGTTCCCAAATTCAGGGATTTTCTCTGATCCCTGAGTGAGCTGAGGACACCAGCCCACAAGGCACCCACACAGCCTCTGGGAGGACAGAAGGTGTTTGTTAACACTGTGCCCTCAGTAACCTGTTTTATAGCTTGTCCCACACTCTGGAACAAGGAAATGTTTTGCTGGTAGGCAGCCACCTCGAGGTTCAAATCAGGTTAATGTAAACTGCAAACAAATGTGTTCATAATGTAAAAAAAAAAAAAAAAAGAAATATTTACAAAAAATGGTAATGTATTTTGCTGCTCAAAACACATTTTTTTCCTCAACATATCTTAACTATTTTGACTCTTTTCCTTATACAGAATATTAGTTCATTTGTGAGGGGCCTTGACAGATTAAATTCCCTTCCATCTCTTATCTCTTTCTCAACAAGACATATTTCTTACTGATACCAGAGATAACCTTGATAATTTCTAACTAACCAAGGAAGGGAGACAACATATATTTTTAATAAATAACAGTTAAAACCAGGACTCTCTCCAAGAATGTGCATTTTGGTTCAAAGCCTCTTTGTCTCTAAACTATGCATTTGATATTAAATTGTCCATAAAGCACCTACATTACTGGCATATAAAGAAAAATCAAGTAATTAGGTTTATAACACATTCTTTCTCAAGACTTGCCAGAAAAATAACTGACCCTTTTTTAGCATCTATATGTGAAAGACTCAATACTATCAACAGAGTCATAAATCTTCATTATTTTAGGCAAATATTTCAGGCTCAAATTTCCTCTGCTCATGCTTCTACAAATCTACAATAGTTTAATATGTCATATTGGCAGCTTTTCCTAAAAGAAGATAAAAGATGAGACTCTGCTTATCATGAGGTGACAGAAAAGAATTCTGCATATATCTAGATCCATTAATTATCTTGATCTGTTAAAATACTGTCTCTTTTTTTTCCTGGGAAGCCTTTTAATTTTTCAACATATAACAAGCTGTGTCATGAAAGTCTAATTGAATTCAGAGAATTCATGCAGCCCTGGGATTAGATTTTTTTTTTTACTTCAATTATGCTCCAGTCAAAAACATGGTAACTTTTAGGGCCATTTTCAGTTTTACTTGTGTCTTTTATGTCTTCCCCAATATGTGTGTGCAGAGGACGGGTAAGTAGCTGGAATGACAGATGCCACCAAGCTGATTCCAGAGACTTGTGCTGTCCCAAGACACAAAGTGATGGCATAATCAGGCAACATGCAATGTGACAAAAAGGAGGATTAAAATTACATCAGGCTCAGAGAAAGAAACTGCACGTACACCACTCAGCCTCATAACAATTTGCAGTTCCTGTCATGTTCCATGAGTGAAAACATGGCAACACATGCCACAGGTTCTCTCTAGTGAGAGATACTCCAACAAGGGACAAACGTCTCTGGCTGCTGCAGGAACTGTGACACTAGTTCATCAGCATATTTTTCTTAAACTTCATAATAATATCACCATCTAATACAGACTACTTGTAAATAATGCAATCTACAGGCAGGCCTTTCTATTTGGAACTTCTGGGTAACAGGAAAAGATTTCCTTAGGTTAGGTGGCAAGGATTTTACACATTTACTTCACTAGGGTAATGAATGCATGCTCTGAGACATCTAGACTTTTCTTTAAATAAACAATGTCAACAGAACTCCTTATATTTAACCTGTGCAGAGCACCTATCTCAGTTGCTAGTGGATTTGTCCCAACCAAACCTGCTGGGCTGAAAATATCCCTACTAGGTTAAAAATTATTAGACTTGGTACCCCAATATTTTGAAATGTTCAATCAAAATTATCCATCCACTTCTAAAATAAGTCTAAGTGGCAGCTTTGATGTTAAAAAATAACAGTGTTGATAGCTGATTTCTTCAGGGGGCTGGGGACAGCTGACTTTAACTAGAGGAAACTAAAGAAGCATTTTCTGTGAAGAGGAGAGTCTAAATTTGACCTGGACCTGGTGTTCTCCAGAAAATCTGCTCATGTTTGCACAAAATATAAAGCCTTTGAAAGACAACAATCTGTTCATCTTCAGTACAGTTGTTTAATGGCTTCATCTAATGGCTGGGATTTCCTCCTCATCGTGCATTCACACAATTCCTCTGCCTGCTGAGGTTGTGCCACCCTACAGAGCAACTGCTCACACCTACATCTCACAGATCCTTGGTGTTACTGTCCTCTATGTTTACAAACCATTGTCACAAACTCACAGCCCAGGCCTCCACGTGGCAGAAATAGGTTTTCTGTGTTTTCCATCTGCCACCTCCCTGTTTGCAGCATCTCCAGGCCTGAGTGGTGCAAGGGCAAGGGAAAGCAAGGTGGCAGTTTGCCTGTCCCTCCAGGTGATAGCCAGTATGGAGAAAGAATGCATCTTATTCTACAGTAGGACCTGAATTGAGTACATGGGAAATAAAGTCTGGGATGTAAACTGGGAAAAAGAGCCTGGGCAACACAGTCTGGGATGGAGGTGGCAAAGACTCCTTGAGGTCCATGGAGAAAAATGGGAATTGGAGAGGTAGCAAAGGACAAAGGGTGGGAAGGAAGGTAGGTTAAAGAGAAAAAGAGAGAGAGGAACTAACCATTATTATGGATATTATGTCTGGGAAGCACAGAGATGGAAGGTAATAAACAGGAAAATTCATGGATAAATCTACATCCATAAGAATATTCCCCTCCAAAGCCTGGGATAGCAAGCAACACCTCATGGCTTCCCCACTGTCAGACTACCACCAAAAAGCCTACTTGAAACGAGCCCTGATCTGCCAAAGCCATTATAGCCTCTTGTGGTGGGGGCTCACTGTCTCTATTCAGCCCGACTGGGGCTTCAGACAGCAAATTTAAAAACAAGCCAAAAATACGAAAGGAGCATTTTTCACACGGCCAAATCAATCACCCCAAAGCATTCCAAAACTTACAGAAGAGCTCAACCACAGCAGCCTGAAACAAACAAAGGCTCACTCTATTTCAGCTGTCTTTAGCCAGTGAGAGCAAAAGGCTGATAGTATGCACAGCTACAGTATTTGTAGGCAGCCCCAACAAGGGGAGAGAATGATACATCTGACTCCATCTTATCAGAAGGCTAATTAATCACTTTATTATACTCTATTATTCCATACTTTATAATGTTGTCTTATGCATCAAGCGTTCTATTATCATTATGGTGCAAGGATTCCATATTGCCAGAGTTTCATACCTCCTTGATGTTTCTCACAGACAGCTCCTCTAAGCACTGACTGTTCCTGGTCATTGCAGCAGTCATCATCTGACTCCAGATCCCACCAATCCACTCTTTCGTACCACTGTTCTTATTGGCTACAGGTGTGGGCTGTTAACATTAGGCCTGCTCCTAATCTTCAGTAATTGGTCCAGCTGCAACTCATTGGGGGATAAGATTACATTTTATACCCCCTTCATTTACCCATACTGTATCCCCCTACAATATTCCACTATATTACATTACATCTAAACTGAATCTGCCAAGCACCCAACTGCACTCCCCTGCTCAGCATCTCGTGACTGTCAGTGACAGTCCCAACACACACACACCTGGACTGAATTGGTCAGTGAATCAAAACACTCATACCAGAATCCAATTATCAATTCCTTTCAGGTAAACAATCTTCCACGATGTATTCCATTTGTGAACAACACAGGAGCAGTAAATGAGATAAGAATTGTTTTTTTTTTTTTCCTGAGGTTCAGAGAATGTGAAACCCAGAAATATTCTTGGGAAGAATTGTGCCTTGCTTTTTCTCTGTAAAGAGAAATGTGGGGACACACAGGTGTGAAAACAAACTGCTCACACTGAAGATATTGTTACCACTCACTCAGGAGTCACAGCAAGTTAACAGTGGTGTTTTTGCAGCCTCCAACTGTTAAAACATAGGAACATTTACCTGGGTCAGCCTCTGGTATCCAAGCCTTGCTGTGCTTTAGCTGTTGCACAACCAACCAGCTCTGTAGGACTGTGTGGCTCACGTACTGCCAGTCCTTTATTTACGCAGAGCAACTCTGCTGCTCGCTGCAGTGGGAAGTTTTAAGAAAGGACAAACACAGGATTATCACTCAGAAATTATTGGCTTCTTTCTCTGTGCTCAGAGCCATGCCCGAGGCCACCCACACAGCCATAGCTGGGGTGAGCTAGGGTTGCACGCAGGCAGACTTTGCTTTCCAACCCCACATTTGTGGCATTTCACATTCTCTGAAAAAATCCCTTCGCCCAGGATTTTTTTCCCTGGGAAGCTGAGAAACCTCAGAGAAAAGGAAAACAATTCTTACCTTATGTGCTTCTCCTCTGTTTTGTTCCTTTGGAATGTGTTTGGAGATTGTTTACCCACAGGTGATTGTTTCATTGGATTCTGCTGTGGGTTGTTTTCACTCATTGGCCAATCAGGGCTAAGCTGTGTCAAGACTCTGAATAGAGTCACAAGTTTTCATTATTATCTTTTTAATGTTCATTAAGTATCTTTTTGTATTCTTTAGTATAGTATAATATTCTTTAATATAATATAGTATCATAAAGTAGTAAATTAGCCTTCTGAGAACATGGAGTCAGATGCATCGTTCCTGCCTTTGTCAGGCATCCCTGCAAATAGAATACACTCTCAGTTTCTTGAACTCTCTGGCAACTCTGCTGGATATAGAGGTGAAACTGGTGCAGATTTTCCCCAGATGGCACCGTGGGCATCCCTCAAGATGAACTGACAGCAAGAGAAGCCCCCACACACTTTGATCCTTTCCTTTAGCAATGACTAGGTAACAAATGTATAACTGGACATCCTGGCCACAGACATACTGGGAGAGGCTTAGGACAGTCCCATGAAGGTCAGTGGGCTCCCCCAAACCTGTTCCTGCAGAAGAGGGTGCGCTGCCATGGGCTGTGTCTCATTTGCTTGCTAGGCAGTGGGGGCCAAAGGGACAGCTTTGACGTCTCAGATCAGTAACAAGCAAAGTGAATGTTCTCCTCAACCCCACAAGATGGCAGGAGATGCTCAAAAATCGGCTGGAAGGGCTTTTCCTGACTTTTGTAGCTGTCTAGCAACTTCTGTGAGAAGTTAAATGAAAACTTATTTTTTAATAAGACCAGAGAAGCTTGACAAACGTGTATCAGTGAGTGTTCGTGGATCTCTTAAGAGCAGTGGGATGTTATATCAGTGACTTGGCAGTACTGACAGACCCATGTGGGGAAGTGTTTCATGTGGGAATAATCCCCAGAATTTGCTTTCTTGTGATGACTAAATAAGAAAAAGAGAGAGAGAGAGAGAGGGAATGAGCAAACTAAAAGTGGACAGAGGAAAATGCAACTGGCTTACATAAAGGTTTTATTTTTAATATCAGAGCTTGCAGACGCTCTGCCTCCGGCATTCCTTACATTACTCACAGCATGAAGACATGAGAAAGCCATGAAAACTCAGACAGTTTGTCAAGAAAGGTCAATTTTTACTCCCTTCAGTTTACTGATGACTTCCCCTGGTTAAGCACTTTTTTCCCCCAATGACTAAATAAAAGCAAATTCCTGCACCAGATTATATTCCACTCTTAGGATAATAATAATCAAAAATGATCCAAAATTACTGAATTCAGTGCTAATTAAGAGCTCTGTGAATGAGCCTGGTACATTATGAAACAAATATAAACAAGTGGTCACTGAACATGAAATAAAGTGTCTATAATGGTATTTCTGATGCACAAAGCACTGTAAATCTTTGCTTGATCAGCTTCAGAAGGAAGAATGAGGAAATACCCAAATTAATTCAATCACTCTGAAACCAGCTATCTCAATAAGTGAGAGTTGTGACTGCACAGAGTAACCCTTCAGAGGTCAAATCAGCCCAGTTTGAGTGATGAAGGAGATGGAGCCCTGGGCTGATGTGTTTGAGGCTGGATGAAGCTCTTTGCCTGCAGAGTGACTGGCAGCGTGATGGGGACAGGTCCTGCAGTGCTGAGGGACAAATCCATCATCCCTCATGACTCAGAGCTTCAAACAATGGTGCTACGAGATGTTAAAAATAAAATGTTTATGCTCAGAGGGCAGTAACTGGCTGCCATTGAGTGCACTATGGACCTGAATCTATGAACATGAGGCAAGAGGTCCTAAAATCATATTTCTTATCCCTGTTCTATCAAGTCTTCATGCCTTCTCCTCCAAGTAGTTTTACAGGGCTAAAGCCTCTGGCAGGCACTGTATGCCACTTCACATGTTGCTTCAATCTCCTAACATCAACTATATTTTTAAACTATAAACACTTAGACATTTATAGCATTTTTCCTATGCTGCATCTGAAATATATATGTATTTTATTTCTCTGATCTCTGCTGTGCTAATTCAGCAGATATATTTTTGGATCTGATTTGTACTGCCTAGGAGATTTTTTTTCTGACTTTTCAGAAACAGTTAACGCTGAGGCACTGGCCATCTTTGATGTACTTAATGCACCAAGGACACTGTGTTGTCTTTATGTGACAGTTACTGTCTGTCCCCTTGTGGCCAGAAACCAGACAGAAAACCCAGCCTGCAGATTTAACAGATCATTTGCCTTGAATAAGAAGGAACAGCTTATTTTTCTGAAGAAGGAAGCTCTTCCATAGATAATGGTCCCCAGACAGCTTAAGATTTAACTATCATGGAAGTAATTTTTAGTCTGCAGAACTCAGATTCCCATTTGGAATATTCTGAAAAGTGGTTGCATTCATATCTGAACTCTGGGTTCTGCTATTGTCCATTTGCAAGCAAAATGGGGATCCAGGCCTGAGCTTCCTACAGCTTTGGTGATTGAATCACTAGAGATGCACTAGAAAGCAAATTCAGAAATAATTATTCTGTTTCACAGATTCTCATTCACAGTGAAACCCACACAATGTGGGCTACATGTGTGCAAAGCTTTGCACAAATGAAAGCCACTACCCTTTTATGCAGAGAACAGAAAACAACTTTTGATTCCTTCCCAAAGTCTTTTAAGCCTCATGCCAAAATGCTGATCAGGTTTTCTCAGACAAGTGCAATTAAATCTTTTCTTCAGGTAGTTAACACTGTAAATTCAATTAACATTTTCTAAGTTGAGCTGTCACTGTAGTAACAGGTAGAGTAAGTGTGAAGATTTGGGGAGGATGAGTCCCTCCTCAGCAAAGTGAGAAGCACAGAAAGATGCACAGGTGGGAGGCACAGTGGACTTTAAAACAGGGTCTATAAGACAAGACTTGTGCTGCTCTAGAAGAAAAGGAACTGCCCAGAGCTGTGGAGCCAGAGTGGCTGCACAGCAGAGCACCAAGAACAGAAAGGAAGGGGCACTGGATGTGAGACTACGGAGAGGGAACAGATTTGTGGAGCTTTGATTTGCAACTTGGCAAACCTTCCTCTCTTCCTTTGTTTTCCTCCTTCCATGCTTATAATTACCTCTGAGTAGAAGGACAGTTTCCAGAAGCAAGCCCATCTCAGGAGGAGGATGCCCCACACGTTCCAAGGCTTCCCTCCCTCCCGATGCCTTTCCCGAAAGCCGCTCCTGGCAGTCCCACCACTAATCCTTCTGTGATAGGGTTTCACAGAGCACCAAGCAGGCTCTTGGCAGGCCAGCTGCTTGTGCATCTGCATGTAATAAGGAGCTAGGCTGCAGCAGATGTGGTGGCTCAGCACAGTGAGCCACCAGGCATGGGATGGTCAGGTTTTTCTGACCATTGGGAGCTGCTGGTGGTGTGAGCCTCATGGTGAAAGCAGCCAGGCCATGGGGAGGGAAGGGAAGGGAGAGGAAGGTCACTGGGAGTCAAAGGAACAGCTGCTCTCTGCCTACTAGACTCTGAAGGGTGTGACTATCTCCCACCAGTGGGAGTAGCCAAGATTGCCCTCAGCAAGGATGGAGCTAGCCAGGAAGCATCCCAGTCCCAGAGGCTGAGAAACAAAGAATGAAGAAAACGAGGAAGGAATTCCCCAAGAATCGGAGAGAAGAGGTGTGGGCCCAGCTGGGACTGCTGACAAGGAAAAGTTCAGCACAGAGCCCTGATGGTACTCCACTGGTGCATGGATATCCTTCCTTGGAGGCTTTTAGTTTAACCTTTATCACTGCAGAGGGAGCCCAGCATTGCCCCAGCTGGGCTGCTGCTGCTTTCCTCAGGGTACTGTTAACATAAGGGTGGCACTGGAGAAACACCAGCTCTCCCAGCCAGCAGCACGTGCTCAGAGGGACAGTTCTATGTAGGACATAGCTGGCCTTTGGTCTCCAGCTCTGCTGACAGCAGAAGATGGCAGGATTTTAGTAGGGAAGGAAGTTCCTGTGGGAATACTGTGAAATAAACTGTGCCCAAACCAGCTCACATCAGCTTGCAGGATCCCAGATGCAACTTTGGTCCTTCTCTCCAGTTCTGCACCAGGGCAAGGCATTTCCTCCTGACATCACATCTTCACTGCACACACACACAGAAATAAAGGAGAGAGGTAATGGTCTTGCAGTTAAAACTCATGCTGAAGAAGAGCAAGCTCTCTTTCCAAGTAGACTTGGCTCTACAGGGCTCTGCAGAGCTCTGCAGATGTTTTTTTTTTTAAAAAAAACCCCACAGTAAAACCCTCATTTAAATGTTATTTAAGCAGCTCTGACTCTTAAAATACATGCAAGAAACAGATGTGCAGAACAGAGAAGTGCCATTTTTATGGAGTGGTTCTTCAGTGTTTGAGCCATACTAGATTACATTTGGAGTGTAGGCTCCTCAGCTACACCATGTAATATTTATAATAGTTTACAGCACACAGCCAAATCATTCTGCCAGTGAAGCCATGTGCCTCTTTATCAACCTCAGCCCAAGGTGGCAGTAAACCAAAATAAATGGGATATTAATACCTTGTTACCCTATGCTTTCCAGACACCCCACACTTCACCCTACATTAGATCTCTCCTCTGCTGTTGCTCAAGAAAGGGGTTGCTTCCCCTTTACTTTTATGTCCTGAGGTACAAGTTCAGGAAGCACAACTCTCAGTCTAAGTTGTTTATCAGGCAGAAGCAGAATCTGTAACCTTGTCAAGTCCCTGAATCCCTCGTGTTACTGTTTTTCTCTGACACTCTGTCCCATATTTGGGCTTTGGGTAAGCTGACAGGAATGTAATTTCTATTTAAAGATACACTGTCTGTTACTTTTATACTAAGTAATAAATGCAGGATTTTAAGAACAAGCACTAGGAAAAAATGGTTGGACCGTTTATACTTTGAGTCACCTCTAATGGAACATTTACCATTCCAATTAAAAAGAAGAAAAAACAACAACAACAACAAAAAAGAAGAAGAAAAGAGAAAAAAACCTCCATTCTTATGCACTTCCTCATAATCTTCCCTAAAAAATTCCCTTGGCCTGAAATTTCCCATGTTTGGTGTCTGCCCAAAAGTGAATATTTAGATTCCTGCCAATTGTTTTCAGTCAGTTTTCAATTATGTGAGGATGAAAAATAGACATTCCTTCCTATTCCTAGGACCAGGGTTATATTTTCCCACAGCTGTGCTGAAGCAATCTGAACACTGGAACTGAAGTTCAGTTGTAAAAAGCTATCAGTAGGGTACAATGCCTTCTGTGAGTCTGGGGGATCCTTTTTAAGTTTTACAGATGCATTTTTTTTACCAAGTAAAAGACTGTTACACTTGCTCCTCCCTCCACATGTGTGCTGCATGTGTATTTCAGTCAGAGATAATAACTTATTGTTGAAAGCAAATGTATCCTTCCTTAGCCCTTACCCTTCCTGAACATGCTCTTTGATAAAGGAGAAAACTGGATTCTGTTATCTCAATTTCTGCAGATGGCTTCCAAAAGTACTTAGGAGTGACTAATAGTTTGACTCTTGGTGATTTTCAACCATCACTCATGTGTGTCTTTAATGTCCTCACCCACATTCAGAATTCCCAGTGAAGCTGATCCTAATGTTGAGGAATAAACCAGGAAGGATCCAGCAGGGCGCTCAGGTTGCAGACAGCGCTGGGGATAGGCAGCGAACTAAATGCAGCAGAAACTATATGGAAAATTCAACATTATGTTGGATATCCAATATATCATTCTTGTGATTTCCTTACAGGGACAAAACCCCACCTGTGGCTGAGCCACAGCTTGTCTGAATTAATATTTGCTTTCTTTAAGGCTTGATTTAAAACCCTGACAGTGACCTCCCTTCATATTGACTAATACAATTGCCTCTCCACTTCCCAATTTCCCAGCCAGTGAAGCACAACACTGCTCCTTGGAATTTATTAAATACTTAGTTCACCCAGCAGGAGCATTTGAGCAGTCAAGTGCTACTAAGCATGACATTCAGCATCCTCCCCATAAACATGTTTTCCAAAATCCAGAGCCAAATGTAAGCACATCAATCCAATGAACACATTTGGCTTATAATTCTTAAGCCTTCCTTCATTGTTTTGGGAGATGACACAAAGTAGATATTAATTATTGACAAATAATACAGATTCACTGCTTCTTATTGCAAAAAGTAAATAAACATAAGGGCAGCCTTCAAAACTTCCAGGTCCCTAGTTATAGCTTAAAAAATTATTACTAAGGAACTGCTCCTGGTACCCCCTTGTCCTGAATAACATTATTTTCTCCAATTAGTCCCACTAATGTCAGTAATATCCCTCCTATAGGAAGAGCCACAATCAAGTTAAAAATTTATTTCTTTTCAGATAGATTTCTCCTAAGCATGTGCAGAGAAAAAAGGAAAGTAAAGGCATCAGGATCCAACCTCAGAAATAAAGAAAGTGAGTTCTAGCAGGAATAAACTCCCAGAGAGGAAAGGAAAGAAAAGAAAAATGAGAGAGCGCAAAAGGAACGAACCAAAGAGATAAAGCCAGGAGAGGAGAATTTATCTTACACAAACAGAATTTGTGTTGGCCCATCCGTCCATGACACAAGTACTAATGAGGCTGCCCATTCACAGAGGCCTCAGATAAACATACAGATGGCCATTTAAACCACCTCAATGCACCATGTGTATTGTGTGAGCCAGGGTTTTTGCTTGGAGAGGGTAAAGAGGAAAAGACAGAGGGCTGGAGATGATGAAGATAGCAGGCCAGGATTATTGGACTTTTCCTATGCCTCAGTCTTCATAAGTTTTTCTATGAAAAGTCTCGTAAAGAGCTGACTATAAAAATTCCAGACTTTACTGTTGGCATAATTGATCTCAGATATGTCACTACAGAAGGAGACAGAGGAGTATTCATGTAAGACATACAAATCTTGGAGAGGAACCAAGTGTAATATATAATCTTTCCTTCCCAGAAAACCATTCAGGATGGTATTGGAATAGATTTAGGCTTTTAAAACCTGTTCTCCAACCTGTAATACATTTTGAACAAAAGCTTTTCAGGCTCACAATAAAGAACACTTGAATTTGATAGTGTATTATTCATCCAGTTTTGAAATAAATAATTCCTTGATTATACCTTCTTATTTTGCAGAAAGGGGGCTGAAGAACTTCCTCTTTAAAACTGCCTTCAAAAGATCTGAAATATTACAAAAATCAGAGATCAAATTCACAGCTGGCACAAGTGGGCACCTCCCAGTTTGAATAGGTGATCTGGGGCTCATAAAAACATTTTTTTCTCTGGATACAGTTGTCTCCCAATACTATATCATTATTACACTGCAAGAATTTTTAGAAGTCTTTTTTTTAACTTATGAGTTGTGTTGTATGCTCTTTTTTTTTAGTATATTGTTGTTGTTAGTTGCTGGTTTTGGCATTTTACCCGTGGGAGTAGGTGTGAAAACCTGCTTTCTGTTTCAAGTAATTTTTTTCCTGTGCAGTTTCCTCACATCCCTTTTCACTTCCCTTCACGACTGCTCAACTTGGGTCTTCCTGACCCTTCTTTTTCAACACCATGTTGTCTCTCTGGTCTTCTTTCTCTGGGGAGTTCAAGTGTTACCTTCTCTTCAAAGCTGTTGCCATGTCAGCAGTAACTGTATGATAAACCCATCAGAGGCCACAATCAACATTAGCAGCCAAAGTACAGCATCAGACAGTCAGTCAGTCCCCTTTTATGCCTCCTCTGCTATTGTTCTACACTGTCTACCTTCTTAGTCATCAGGACATGTGGCCCAAACTGATTGCTAAGGGCTTGATCTGTGGTCTCTCCATTGAACATCAAGGAGAGACTCACACAGGGTTCAGCCGGCTGCAAGTCAGACCCTGAGACACCATCAGAAACCTCTGTCAGAGTGATGGAGGTTAGAAAATCAGCGAAGGAAAGCAAAATAAATACTTCCTGTAGAAATTAAACCCTATGCCCAGGTTGCTTACAAGTTCATCTCAAGAGCATGAGGAGCAGGGAATTGCTTGTCTAAACTCTGTGTGTTTGCATGTGTGAGTGAATGAGCAAGAGACATCCTGTGGGCCTTTTAGAGCTGGTTACATTTAGCTGCTTTGTGGCTGCTGCCAAATTTTTTAGTAGCTGTGACTCATTGACCAACTAGCTGCCTTAACATCTTGCTTCATTGTCCTTTTTCCCTTATAAAGGTTTCCCCTCACCCCCATCTGAGACGTCAAGAACAATGATTCCAGATGTAAGCAAAAAAGTTTTCCATCGCAGCACATCACAGGACCTGCAGGCGTGCCTCGAATGAAGATTGCAAATGATGTGGGTGCTGTAAGCCTGATGAGCACCTTGAGAGCTGACAGATGACAGTGAGTACTCAAGGCAGTCTGCCTTGTTATATGGCTTCCAGGTGAATGAAAGATGAGCTGGCAAGACACTTTAAGATGTGTCTGTGCATAGCTCAGGAAGCAAATCTGAGCTCTTTGTTAAGCAGGCAGAAGCGTGTGGGATTTTGGGGGGACTTGTGAATAGAGAGGAAAAGGAAACAGGGATATTCTGAAGAAATTTTATCAAAATGCACATTAGTTTTAAAGGAACAAAATCCAGTAGCTATTGGGATGGAACAATACATGGAGGACTGTATCCCTCAAAAGAGCTGGATGAGAGACAACAGCCAACCCGGGGTGAGATGTGAGCACAGATGTCAGGACACACGAATCCACTCTTGCAAAGAGCTCACACCATCAGCCCTGATGAGGGGTGAGCTGACACCCCTCAGCCCTTGTGCAGAGATGTTCAGCACTTGGCAGCACCAGCTGAGGACACCAGGAGCCTGCCTGGAGAGCCTGTCCCTAGACACACTCGGTGCCAGAGGGGCAGTGACAGTGACAGGCAGACCCTGAGAAGGATTAATCCAGCGGCACTGAGAGCTGTGGATGCTCAAGGAGTAGAAGAGCAGTGCTTGGTGCTGAGCATATTTAAGGCCTTTGAGCTCATCCGTCTCCATTCGACTGTCCCTAGGCAGGAAAAAGCTAATTACCTTTCCATGGCAGGAGCAGTTCAGCCTCCTCCAGGGCAGAGGAGAGAGAATTGGCTCTAATGACAGGAGGAGTGCACAGAACTCTCCCTGGTAGTGGAGGAACTGAGTTGCAGCCAGCATTTAAAGGCTGATCAGTGTAACTGCTTGCAGTCGATGTTTACAGACGCTTCTCAATTGCCCTTACCATGGGAAAAATGAAATACTGTCAGCATAAAACTTACAAAAAAAGAACAACAGAAATAAAATTATGTTTTCTTTTGATATTAAATCAATCGTAATTTAAACAATTACATTAACAATAATTTTTTTTCCCCCTAGCCCTCCAGTGGCCCTTTTGAATTTCCCCCACAGCCCATGGTTTGGAAAATCTGGTTTCAGAATGAGGGAACTATACATGCATTTAATAATGGCTCAAAAGAGTGTTAAAGGCATTGTTCCTAAAAGGAGCTGTGTGAATATTTTAAGTTATTGAGCAGGAGGGGTGGTAACAAGAACAATAGAAAAACTAAATTATTATTATTATTTTGTCTCTTTAGACCTCAGTGCTGTCATATGTTTGCCCTTTCTCCTGAAGAGAGGTTTAGCTCCCTGATGGGATCTTCTGGGGAGCTGTCTGAGCTAGCTCAATTATTGTGTCAAACTCTTATCTCAGGGACCAAATAATGGAACCAGGCTTTGACTGTCTCCTCTGATTTTTAATGAACTGTTTGTTGCAATTAGAACCTGCATTATTTTAACTGGGTCTAGAGGAGGAGTGTGTTTAGAAAGTGCTCAGGGGGAAGAAGAGATTATTAAAGAGCAGGTGGATTTAAAAAAAAATAAAATCAATTGTGAACAAAGAATATAAGGGGGCGATGGGAAAAGAGAGTGAAAAGGAATGTTAGGAAGGGAAAATTTTCAAGGAGTAGAATTTGCGAGGAATAGAATTTCCAAGGACATTTCAATGGTGTGCTATCCATACCGACTGTAAAAGACTGATAAAAGCGCAGTTAAACTGTGCACCTTTCACCCTGGCTGCGCTTTAGCTCGAGGTGGTCACAAAGACATCCTGCACCCTTCGCCTGGAAGCAGATCCTTCGGGTCAAGAGTGAACAGGAGAGGGCAGCAGCGCTTTAGGCTCATGGTAAGGGCCACTGGGCAAGTGCCTGGGAAGCTGCAGTGGGCGAAAGGAGAATTGTAGGAAAATGAAACAGATGAAGGGAGTTTGCCGGCAGGCACCTCACTAGAAGAAATGCCTGCATGGGAAGAGGATGGAAGAAAAAGATGTCTTAAGAGCAGGGCAGAAAGAGATGTGAATGTGGCATTTCAGCAGTGCTTTTGGTTGGACTCAGTTCAGCTGCTGAGTTCAGGATGTGAAGTACAGCGTTAGAGCACAGAGGCTTCTGGAAGTTTGTTTGGTTACATTCTCTCTCATCCACACATCATTATACCCTTACACAAGATAAGAAACCCTATTTCAAAGATGCACAAATGGTACACCAAAGGTGGTAAGTTCCTTGCCAAACGTGGCACATGGCCTCAGGACAGCACCTGGATGGCCACGCTGCCCTGCCAACCATTGACCCACATCAAGCACATCCATTGCATGAGTGCAGGGCACTCATTCTACAGTGGCATGAAGGATTTCTGAGATGTAATCAGCACACCAGCACTGCTGATTCAGCTTCAGATGAAGGATAAATGCTCTACTCGAATGTATTCTTTCAAATAAAATTCAGAAATGAAAATAAATCCAAATTGACACCATAAATATATGAGAACATTTTAAATCCTGGAAACGATGGAGTAGCCTTGGTTTTACCAGTGGAAACCCCAGTGTAGTGACTTTTAACAGAGGAAAAATGTGGTCCATTAACTTTCACTTTTCTTCTAGGACAGTACTTACTAGAGGCAGTTGTGGATCCATGAGCTGGGGTTCTCCCTGACATTTGACTTTTTAAAGTTACACAGTGTGCAAAATGACATGGCAGAGAAATTCCCCCACACGTGAAAAACAGCCTCGCCTACCAGTTGCCCCCCTGGCTCTGCTTCCTTTCTGCCACTGTGTTTTGCCTCCTTCAGTGAAGACAGAGTAATTCTCTTTACAACTGATGGTTCTGCCAGCACATTACTGAATCAGCAGAGCTGCACAGGTTTTGCTGCTCTGTCCCCCCTTCAAACCAGGCTCACAACCCAGTGAGGAAAATGACTGACATTCCAAAAGAGGGCAATGGTACATTGGTTCCCAGGGAGTTATTTTGTTCAATCATTTTGCAATACAGGTGAATCACTTTTATATTTTTCATTTCATAGACAATGTTTCAATATCTCGGTTCTATACACGAGGAATGGAATGAGACAACTGGGGTTTAATTTACTGAAGTCCATCATCCATGTAAATTAATTGTTTTTAATTGTTTCATCTCGCTCTGGAAATTATCAATAAAATACCAATACTGAGAGAAGTAATCTTGCAGATAACTGTGTGGGAATTATATGAATGGAAACACCAAATACACATAAACCTACATAACCACCAACCATCTGTTTGGACATGGACAGAATTCTAGAAATACACGGATAACAACTACCTGACCTTTTTATTGAAACAGATATTTCTAGTAACTTTTTCTAATTGTAAAAGTATTTTCTGAGCCACTATATTGTTACATGGGAAGTTCAATTGATTACACTTAGGATTTTTTGGGAAATGCAGTAAAGGAAGTGTGTTTTGACATTTTAAAAATTTTATATTAAAAATAAGGGTTTTAAAATTATTTAATTTCAATAGCCATGCTAGTGTAAATGACTCATTACCACTGGCACCTTAGCATAGAACTGAAGGATTGCATATGATTGTGAATAAATGAATTTTAACACCTTTTTTAGAAAACACACATTTTCAACACTAAAGTGCTGGATCCTCTTCAGCACTGAATGAATCATCTGAACTTTCCTAGCCCAGTACATAGGAGTGGCACTTGATCTAAAAGCCAGTTCTTTCAGTGGTCACATCATGTAATGAAAACTAAAGATATAGTGAAAGAAATACTACACCCTGAAATTTTCAAATAAAGGGGTGTCTAAATGCCATTTTGGATTTTCTGCTTAGTGGTAATACTTACGCTTTAATATTCGGACTCGGAATGAATAGTAATATTTCAGTGTCAAATTTTCCAGAAAACAAAAATTCCATGCCTTGACCAAGTAAAATTACCAAATGACTGAGTAATCCATTTTCTCCCAGGCCCTCAGTTTTGTCAGCACTAAATTTACACACGGTCATTTTTTAAAGAGATATGGGAGGAAATGCATAAATGCCAAGAATGTTTGTTCAGGGAAATGACACACCATCATTTTCTCAACATCTGTTAATTCATGAAGGACTGACAGATTTTCTTTTGGACTTATTAAGAGTGAAGTTATCTATTCTGAGGGGATCTGTGATAAAAGCAATTTTTTTACTGTAAGAAAGTTTGAGCTGAAGCTTCATACAGAGAGAGAAAGGAGACTGGAAGAAGGAGAGCTGCTTTTGTTGGTCTGTGGCTCAGAAGCATTATCCATCCTCCCCTCCAGAACTCTATTTTTAGATGGCCTCCACTGCATTAGATCAAATGTATAAATTGGATGAGGTCAAACTGTCTCTGTCTGTGAATATGCAGCTCCCAGAGGTGTGCCAATGGTTGTGGAATTCAGCTGGCTGGTATTAACCTGACCCTTGTCAAAATCAGACTATAACATCAGTCTTTCTATTAATCATGGGCCTAACAACCTTTTAACAGTTTGAAGCTAAACTCTCATTTAATTTATATTGATGTGGATGTGGAGATGTCAGCAGAAGGGTTTTTTTTTCTATAATGTTTTCCTCCTTACTGTGTCAGCAGCTAACTGCCATCTTAGGTCTTTGCAGGAAAAGGATTATCATCCCTGGAAACAGTAGAAATCCCATTTTCTCTAGCAGTTTGACTTTATTCTGACCAGTATCATCAGACCAGCTTTTACATTGGAGCACACTTGCGTAGCTATAAACAAAAATAAACACGTACACATTTGATATTACAAGACTTATTAATTCATTATCCAGTCAATACAATAAGTTAGCACACTTCAGCAGACCAAGAAACCACCCACAGTAAGTTCCCTTTTGCAAAACATGAACCCTTTTTGCTCTGCAAAGCTCTGAGTGACTTGAACACCGGTGTGCCATTTGTTTGGCCCTTGTGCTAAGATGGAAATTTCACCTCAAAACTGTGCAGTGTGACTGGCAGCCCCCAAGCTCTGCAAGATTTATGTGAGGCTGCTGGTGGTGTTGTGTCACTTGGTAATGCGGGACTGTGTCTGTGGATGGAATACCACGCAGTGTGGAGGCGAGCTGAGGAATTAAATGGGATGGGATTTGCATTAGAGCTTCCCCAGAGTTAATCAGCTTAGTCCCTGAAATCTGGCTGCAACTTGCTGTATGGCTTCCTGCTCTGGTCAACAGAAACACTAAGACACAACATATAAAAATGCCTTGAAGCAATACAAGAGGAAAGGAAGCAATTATTCCAGTTCAGCTAGATAAGTGCCTAAGGGATCAACTCCCCATCTAAAAAGTGTATTGGCATTCTCAGCCTCATGACACGGATTCTGCAATGGAGAAAGCCCACATATAGAATGAGGTCAAAAAGTTAGCTGCAAGTGTATTGTCTGGGCTTTAAATTTAACCCTGCCTTGTGTCAACCCAGATGACTGAAGCATTCTGCTAAGTCTTTGCTGCTTGTGATTACATGTATTTTAAAACATGTGGAAAGCTCTGTGGCTCGTTCTTTTCCAGTGGAACTGGGAATTCAGTTCAGCAAGTATACAGGGCAATGAACACAGAGATCATCAGTTCATGCTTGCAGCCTATTAATTTTACTGAGTATACCTCATTATTTATCCTGTATGCATCAAAAAGAACACCAATCCTAGACTGAAATGTGTCTGGATTCACATTCACACAGGGGATGAGAATTGCCAGACTGGACTAGCCTAGTGTCAGTCCACATAGTCCAACAATCTGTCTTTGATAATAACTAGCACCAGATACCATAAAGGAAAAAAGCCTCTATCCAGCAATAACCCCAGTCATTTAAGTGTTTTACCCCAATCAGACAGAAGTTGGTGCCCAAAGCATGAGGTCTTTTCCAAACATTTGCTAATCCGGCTGGAACATTATCAGTGTAAATGTCTGATTCTTTCCAGATCTTGCTTGCCTTGTCCAGAGAAATGGTGTGGAATAAAAGAGCAGTTAGATGAAGGAGAAGAAAGAAATTTACAAAATGTGGGATATAAACAAAGAAGGTTTGGGACAGAATTAAAAAAAAAAAGAGAGAGTGTCTGGAGGGGAAGAGAGAATGAAAGAAAAATTCTGTCCTTTAAAAATGACAGGATTCTTTTACAGCTCCCAAACCTGTGAGGCTTACCTTAGAGGGAATAGTTTCTGACTCATACACTGTTTTGAAAGTCCAGCAGAGACCAGCAAGATGTCAAACCAAAATTCAGCTATCTCTGCAAGTGTGCTGATCAAAGCTCTGCCCAAGACAGAGCAGCAGACACTGTGGATTATGTTGACTCAGTGAAGTCAGAGGTGACCACAGAGAATCCACAATCCTAGATCCTCTGCCCCCAGTCCTGCAGAATACAACAGTACAAGGGCTTAACATAAAAAAGGACTGGGATTTTATCTTCTGTGAAGCTCAAGAGGGTGGAAGGAAAATCTTACTTCATTGATAGCATGAGTTGAAGGCTACAATTGCACCAAAGATAGTAAGAATTAAGGACTATCAAGATTTGTGCTTTCAAAGAACTAGTACAGAAAAATGTCTCAAGCTCTTGCCCGTGAAAGCTGATAAAGAATTAGGATAATATGCTCTAAATATGGTTTCCAAATCAGTCCTATGTGAACATCCTGCTTTGGGAGACTTCAATAATGACTCGCTCGGGGATGCAGTGCACAAGGAGAGGTGGAAAGGAACATATAAAATCCAAAGAGTTTGCAAAATAAAGGAAGATTGAGCTCTCAGAGTCATAATCTCAAGTGAAGCAGAGAAACTACTTTCTAGGGTTCTAATATTGAGAGATCTTGCAAATGTGGACTCCACATGTGATAAATAGCCCTGCTTCCAGATCTCCTGAAAAAGTTTAAAGGCATAACTAATGACATTGTTAAAGATAATTTCTGCATTGATAGATGTTAGTGCTGACATTTTCCATTTATTATTTAAGATTGTTTTGGACTTGTAGAAACAGTAAGTGAGTGCATTTTGACACTCTGATGGGAATTGGACATTCACAAATTTCTTGTCACCTGGCAAAGTCAGTTAAAATGTTACAAGCAATTATTTTAATCATGCTGAAGATTAATCATATTTTAAACCATAGGTTCTGGAAATAAATTCGAAATGTTAATACCAATAAATTACTGTTGTGAATGGATCATTAGGTAGAGGAAACATTTAGTTTAATTGGAGTTGCTCCTGAGCTGCTCTACATACATTATATGGGGCATGAAGCTGAAACCAAGTTCTGCCTTTTTGAAGTAAAATACTACAGCCCCATTCTGGGTTTAGTGTCTACTGTAAAGGGACCAAGGGAAATCAGACCAGGTGCCTTGCTTGGATGTCCATTTTTAATCCAGCAGACAATTTCAACCAGACTGGACTGTGCATTCACAGACAGCAAGCTGTGGCAAAGCTGTTCAAAATAAAGACTTTACTAGGGCTCTCCCATCATGAAAAGAGACGCTTCATGGGAATACCACAGAATCCACAGGAGACTGAGAATTGGTCTGTAAGGGACAAGGGCTCTTAATGCAGGAGGCAGGAAATTCAGGAACATCTTTATGTAGCTGCTCCTTGAAAGACATCATCCAAGGCTGTTAAAATGCAGGTCATATTAACCTTTCCTTCCCTTGCACTGCTTTGGCTCTGGTTCCAGACAATGGTAAAGTAGCTGCAAATGAGGCAAATATGCTGCTATGAACTCCTTCTCCAATAAAACTCTTTGGGAAAACCTGTGCCCTGTTGGCAGAGAAGATGGGTATGAAAAAGAAAAGCTGTGTAAAGCTGACATATAACTGGAACATTCTTAGACTAGAAAGATCTATTATTGACAGATAGTTCTTGCTGGAAGCACAAAATTAAGTGAATCTAATACTCTGAAAGCCAAGCTTGAGATGTGTTTCACATTGGTTTGAAGCCCATTTTGTGAGACCTTGAGCATCCTCAGCACTGGTATTGTTTGGGCCAGGAGGCTCCCTGACTACTTTGATGAGCCCATAGCACTGTGGAGGACTGGGCTTGCCTCTCTGCTCTGCCCTGGGACTCTTCTGTGTTTAGATACACATCTGAATCTCTGTATTTCTGCAGGAGATCCCAGCAATCCAGATGCAAAGACACTCCAGAGCAACCTTGTCCAAAGGGTAGACTTGTGCTGCATAGCAGCATTAGTCATAGATGGAGTCAGCAGCTTGTTGGGTAACAACTCTATTAGAGACTCTGGAAGTCAGCTTCTTCAGAGAAGATGAGGGTCTTAAAAAATTCCTCCTATTACTTTCCACAGAAAAAGCATTTAAGGGACATAGTTTTCAAGTGCCAGGATTTGCTGGAAGTGCTGTTCATGTGTCCCAATCTCCTTACAAACTCCAGGGGTGCTGCACAAAGTATAATTCCTGTGCCTCTAAAAGATGGAACTGTCTTCTTAAAGAACACGAACCTTCCACCATTCCCTGCCACATGGATGGCCAATGTGATGGGGCAGCTACTTGTCCTGGCTGTTTCTTTGATGGGGAAGCTTTTCTGATGGAAAATGGGCTACAAGCACGGACTGTTTCTAGCCAGCCAACCATTACCCTGACACTAAGAAGAGAGCTGGATTACATTCAAGACCACGCATGGAGTCCAGGGTTCTGTGTCCCAAACCTGATAACATGGACTAAGAACTTGAACTATTTCAGGCTGCCACATGACCTTGACATGTTAACAACTTGGGCTGTGACTGAGCTGGGTTAGATTCAAACCCATGGGTGAAGGTAAAAGGTTTTGTGTTCCGTTACTGGCGCCAAACGTTCTGTTTTCTTACTTGGCTTCAAAGCATTTAGAAAGCACCCGTTAGCACTTCACTCTGTATAAGTAATGTAATAACTGGGAGAGTGATGTGGGAGGAGGGACATGGTGGGCAGGAATCATTATCCAAATTAGGTGTTAAGCTTTGGCTTCTGCCCCTACCTTTGGTGAGGGTTACAAGGATTAGTGGAGTGAAGGAAAGGAACTTCTGTTTCTAGAGCATGACTATGAAAATAGACACACTGGTAACTATGAACAAAATGGAAAAAGTAAATACAGCCCATGAAGTAACACCATCGGGAAAACAAATGTTCTCAAAGAAAAAATTTCAGAAAGTGCATAATTCTCTGCAGCATGAAGCATTGAGAGCCAAGGTCTGTTTTTTTGGAAAAGTTCCTTTGCATCTGGATCCCCATCAGACTTGGAAGAAGTCTAGGAGGGCTGTGGTTTGGAGTGCGCCGGCACTCTCATTGCAGATTGTTCCATTTTCTTTGTAAGAACAGCAGAAGTTTCATGTCTGGCACATAGAAAGAAGCCCCTGTCCTACTCTGCCTCACCTGAGCTGTATTTTGCCACAGTCCAGACACTGAGGAATGGATAAAAAACAAAAGCAGGAGCTGGATATTGATTCCCACACGAGACTCAAATCACAAATGCTACTTTTTGCTGTAGCTCACCTCAAGGCCTGTTTTTGCACTTCATGTGTGAGAGGGAGCCTGACACAGAAAGCAGCAGAAACTGGAAAAAAAGATCAATGTATACTAGCTCAATTTAATGCCTGAGAAGAAAGTATTGTGGTGCATTGTGATGACCTCATGTTCCAAACAATGACACAACAGCTGTTAGCTATGTCAGACCATTGCACTGCGTAGCATCCACCTAAGAATGGCAATGGCAGTGCGGAGCATTTGTATGTAAAACATTAAAGAGCATCTCCCATTCAATGATCCATCTCAACTCATGTGCTGGTAATGCTGCCTTACAGCTTGGAACACCTGCAGAATTCCACAGTCAAAAAGTCATTGACAAACTGCATCTATCTTATGTGAATAAAGAATTTAAGGAAGTTATTCTTGTCACTTTTCCTCCTCCTCTGAGAAGTCTGCACGAACTGAAGTCATGAGGCTCTTTTTGGCACTGTCAGGAATAATCCCTGAATATAGTGAAAAGATATTACAAAACAAAATAAAGTTTTTTTCAGTTATAAATTCCTGAGAACACCATTGCCAACAGACTGCAGAACAATTTTTGTGTTTAGGAAGTGATACATAATTTAAAAGTCATACTCTTTGGCATGACAGGAGAAAAAAAAATCAGCAGTTTATTGTCTTTCAGATTCTAAATATTTTTTCAATCTGGTGGTACACCAAATACTTTTATGCATTTGTTGACATGTCCAGTGTATTTGGCAATGCATAAAATCCTTTTTATTTGGGTCAGACAAGTGTCCTCAAAAACAAGGCAACCCAGCAGGCCTTCCAAGCCAGGTTGTGCCAGACTCTGTTTGTGGAAGTGACTGCTACCCTACAGCAGGCCCTGCTCTGCACCAGGGCTGTGGCCTCTGCAGGGAGCTGGGCTGCCTGGCTCAGCCTCCTCATTCTCTTCCTGACTGCTCAAGGTCAGACCCAGGAATCCAGTGCCCTCCATGTGGGGCATGCCAAGAGGCAGCACTCTTCATGAGCTCCCTATCACTGCCTCTTGGCCCTGGCCCCAGAACTGGCTGATACTCATTTGGCAATGCCCCCTTTATTTCATGCCTCCCTGCTAGAAGTCACAGTGGAGAGACAGAAAAACAAATGGGCCATAAGAGCAAAACCTCTCTATTCCCAAAATATAAGTCTGTGCATAAGAAGAGCCTCTGGAGCATTTGTATGAGCCTGCTGCATGAATTGATGGAATTAACTGCTCTTATTTATTGTACATGAGAGATTCATCTTCCCCTCTCCCCTCCAGGTACAGACTATCATAAAGAAAAGGCAAAATTTAAATCCTTAGTCCACTCCCACCAGGCCCTACCCTCCTTCCCTGCTCCATTCTCCCTGGTTGCTTGCTTCTTTGTGTCACTGGTAGTCTGAAATTAGAAGCTGCTGTCTCATTTGGCTGGTAATTGTACCTCCTTTAGAGAGGAATCTCATTTTACAAAAGTTCAACAACTGAAGAGTTTATCCTGGTTAGCAAGTTTGTTATCTTCAATGCTCTGACTAAAGGCAGCTGGAAATGAGGGTGGCACATATCTATGATGGAAGCTCTCACATATGATGGAAACTCTCCATAGGCTTGAAAGAGGCTTGAAAGCTGGATTTACAAATAATTTCCTGGGCACTATATGAATACACCCTTTCTTTAAAATGTAGCAGGTAGGATCCAAAGATCAGATATGTTTACAGACACAGACAGAACGATGAGAGCTTTTAAGATCTCAGACATGGAGATACAATTCTCCAAAAGTGGTGTTTGAATCAACTGTTTCATGTCTCAAATGTAACCTTATGTTGCACATTGTCTTCATTCATTTGGGTAGAAGTATTTCTTTGAGTGACAAACCTGTAAATCCACTTAATAGCTGTGAGATTCATATTGCCTTGTCTTTTTCTTGCTTTATCATGTATGCCACTGTACCAGCTCACTTGGATGAGCAACTGGCTCATTTAAGGTGTATGTATGGTAAGATCCTAAATGTACCTTTGAAGCTGCACTTAAGCAAGAGCCCTACTGAGATATGAGGTGGAACCTGAGGAACAGCAGCTGCCAAAAACATCCAAACCAAACCAAGCTTGGCCCATTTTTTTCCATGACAAAGACACAGATGTTGAAAGAATTTCATATTTACATCAAATACTTATCACATCCTTGAATGCCTCAGTTTGTAGCATACATAAGGAGCGTTCAGCACACATGATTTCTCTCACTGCCACTTTTGGTTCAGGCAGCCAGGCAAACCCTGACTTAAAAACACTGCTCCTTCTCCTCTCCAGCACTACTCAGCTGCTGCATTTGTTGAATTTGCTCTGTGGAGTTTCTCATCCCAATGGAAAGTGCCTCTGATCTCTATCTCCAGACCCAAGGCATAGCCTTAACACCCCACAGATGTGCACACCATGGGGGAAGCAAAGGTCTGTGAGAGTTGACAGGTGAGGATGGTGGGAGAACAGGAGCATGGAGCACCCTCAGCATTCTGCCTGCTGTGACACTTGGCACAAGTGTGCAATACTCCCAACAAACCCACCTGGCTCCAACCCTGTGCTGCCCACTGAGCACAGGAAGGACAATGCCCAGTGCCACAGTGCCAGCATGCCCAAGAGGAAACACTGTGGGATGGGCATTTCAATCCCTGCTCTATTCCTGAAAGGAATGCACTGGAGCTAAGGAAGTGGATAGGGTGAAATCCTGTCCTAATTATGTTAACAGGAGTATTGTAATTGTCTTCAGTGGAGCTAGGCTTTTTCTGCATGGAACTTGCTGGAAAATCCCAATACCCACTTGTATTTTCCTATTTCAGGATGAAAATTAGGTACAGCACATATTTCACTCACTGGTGTACAGCTGTCACCGTGGAAACCCTGTTCAATAGAGTGTGAAAACTTTTACAGGACTGGCTGGGTTCATAAAGTGTTGAGCACCATTTTCCCCCATTAATTTTATTACAGGTACTATCATTCAAAAATTAGGCAAGCTAAGTGTGTACAAATAACTGTAATTATACACTCAGCTGCCATGTATTTCTCTAAAACAAATCCTGTACTGTATTTTTCAATTAAATTTCACTCTTCAAACATGCCACAATGACATAACAAGAACTTCTGTATTTTTCCAAGTGTATACTAATTAGGTTTTCCACTGCAACATTCTAGGAGTAGATACTGCTCTGTTTTGCAAATGGGGAAACCAGGGTACACAGGAGTCACAGATCTTGTCAAAACCATGCAGCCAAGTCCTGGCAGATTCAGGAATGGAATCCATGAGTCCTGACTCTTTAGTTCCCCTGCTCTGATCACCAGACAACACTCCCTTCCTCTGAAATAGGCTATTTTGATTGAAAACAGATGGTGTACATTTTTGGCACAGTGCTTTTTAACTATATTAAAATGCTCTGAATGAATATGTGCTTATATCATACCTCTGGATGTATACATGTATATACATGCATGCTGCATCTCTGCATACAGAAATAGGTATGAGTTAAGGACATATTAATTTACATATATCACATGCAAATGTAATGGATATGCTGAAAGATACTTAAGTGCAGCTGGACAGCTGATATACCTAAACACATAAACTGTAATCTTCAGTGATATTGTAATTACATACTAAGTATTCTCTCTCTCTAAGCAACAGACTTTATGCTCTTGATGGAGTGTCCATTTGATGTAATTAATGCATTAAGTTTTTTATCATTTGACAAAAGAAATTAGTCTTGTTTCTGTAAGGGATGAATCATATCCTTTTTCATTAGCTCCAGGACCAACCTCCATCCTAGCTGAACAATGCCTTTAGTGGGCACTGCCTGCATTTGTAGTGTTGTGGATTTTTCCTGCAACTGAGTTATGTCTTAAATATCATACTTATCTTTTGGATTTGCTCTTTCTGTCATAGTATTTGCCCTTGAATTAAGTCTTCTCTAAACAGTTTGTTTTCAGCTAAGGAGTGGCAAACCCTGGATTTGTTGTCTGTCAGGATTAAGATTTTCCCACACATCCTACCCTGGAGGAGATGACAAGGAACAGCTTTTACTTAACCATTTCCCCATCTGCAGCCTAGGGTCAGGTAAAGATGGGCTGCTGCATCAACAGGCAAATGGCTCAGGAGACTTCTTCCATGGTTGGAAATCACCAGAATGGGCTTGTGTTACTTGTTCTCCTGTGCATTCCCAGTAAAGACAAGAAGGTGGGCCTTGAAAGCCACTCACATGGGATATGTCCTACTTACAACGTGTTTTCCACGGTCCCCCCCCCCACTGGGACTGGGTCCCTCCCCACTGATTCTATTTCCATTTCTTACATTTGTCAACTGGATTTTCCCCTTCACTTACTGCAAAAGAGGTAAAAAATTTAGCCTTCAAATCCACAGTCATAAAGGGGGAGTTGAAAACCGCTCATTCCCTATGGGTATCCTTTGTTTGCATGTTGGCCCCAGCCTCCTCACACCTTATATGCACAGAAAGTGAATCAAAATTGGGGGTAAGATTAGAATTTGGGAATTCTGTCCTTGCAGAAAGGGGACACGAGCAAAAACAGTTATTTTGGTCTGTGCTAATTCCTTCTGGACTGACCCATGAATGTGTAACAGAAAAAGGAAATATTGCTGATACTCACTGTTCTTCTGTCTTTCTTGGTTCTAAATCTGCAGAAGTAGGGAATCAGAAAATGCCTGCAAAAAGGTTTTGATGAGGTCACAGAAGCAGAAGTATGCTACAGTGTTGCATTAACCTATGGATAAACAAAATATGGCCACTTATTATAAAGAAAAAAGAGCTTAATCTCTTTCAGAATTGTAGGTCAAAATCCCCAAAAGTAGCATTGATGTTTTCTGGTTTCACACTCGAATCTGTAATGGGGTACTAAAACCTCCACAATTGTGTTTATAACATCAGGTAGCAGTTGTTAATGGAGAGTACACTACCTCAGCTCTTAGCTTGCACAGAATGCATTAGCATGCTTATATTTTCCTGTCTGTTTGTTATGCCACAAAACTAGTATTCTGGAATAATCCACTCTTAGTAAAGATTTTTTTAATGCTAATTTCCTCTGTATCAAAAGATAAAGTAAACATATGTAGTCAGGATAGCTCTCTTGCAATTCAATACACCAAGCTATTTTGCTCTAACTTTGCAAAACTAAATATAAATTTCCAAGTAGAAAAAAGTGTTAAAAGGAAAGTCTGTTCTTGCAAACTATTATGTGGTAACCAGGCCTCTCCCATATCAATAAAAAGCTCTCCACAGTGACACTCTTGCCCTTTCTCTAGCCATTTTCTGCCAGGTAGGAATCAGAGAAATGCAAAACAGCCTTAAAAGCTCCATATCTGATCAGAAGAAACTCTCTCAGTACAGGTCAGGCATCGACTGACAAAGATGTTGTTCCATTTCCCTTTTAATAAGCCATTCCAAAGAAGGCTGTGTTCATTTTTCAGGCTGCTGTATGGCATGAAGGCAACAGCCTGAACAAAGATTCCCATCCCACAGCAGGCCAGTGCTGCCAGGATGATGAGGCTGCTGGAAGGCAACACAGTTTGAGCTGCTCTGGAATGTTGGTTGCATGAAGTGCTGGATCTCCTTCCACTGGTTCTGGTGGGATTCAGACTACTGTTGCCATTTCCAGTGGAAGTGGGCTCTCTGTTAATAAGCTGTCTGATTTTTTTTCATGAATACTGAACAGAGTCCAGCAACTAAAGAAAAGTCATAGGGACAGTGTAACGTGCAATGTATATCCAATATGTAGAAACTTGTTTTCTCTATTGCACTTTCCCTCTTCCATGCCCTGAAGTTTTTTCATGTTCCCTCATTATCTCCTTATCTTTACCAGTCAGAGTAGATACCCTATGATAAACATGTGCAGGAAACTAAGCCCCAGAAAACTCCATGATTAGCCTGAGACTACTTGGTGAACTGGCTGGAGATGGGAAGACTGCCCAGCACTCTCAGTAATCCACCCTTGGCCCCAGTTCAGCAGAGCACTTAGGTACTTGTTTAACTTAGGCAAGATACAGTGCTTCAACTGTGAATCACAGACCTTTTCATTATTATCACTTTTACTGCAGGGCGAGGGAATTAAGTCTTAGGAAAGGCCTTGGAGCAAACTGCAGCAATAAATTGAATATCCTGCGGCTCTGCACCCTGGGTCTGTCAGTGTCCCTGACCAGAGGGAGGATGAAGTTCAGAGACCTCAGCCCAGCTCATTTTCTCCTCCTGTAGGAGACAGCAGTGAGATTAGTGACTGCAGGATTGCTGCTATGTAGAGCTGTGCTAGCCATAGCTGGAAGCCAATTGTACATCCACTCGCCACTTCCCTCATTATTCAGTCAAGGAAGAAAGTCTTCACTTTGTTGGGAAAGCCAAAAACACAGCTGGTAACTGCTGATGTCTTTTTTTTTTTAAAAACACATAACTATGGCTATCACTCTTCATTGTAAAAATACAAATATTTTTAAGATCTTCACAAATCTTTTTTCATTACCAATTTCCATTGGAAAATTGGAAACACAATTTTCATGGCCTCCAAAATGAAATCCTGCCCTTCAGGAGGAAGCCAAGAAAGTGATGGCAGCAAATGCTGGACTCCAGGTGATGAATGTAGCTGGACCTTGCTTCCTCCTGATGCACCACACATGGAAATTGTTGGTGTTCTGGGCTAACTGGGGAAGAAAAGGTTTTGAGATATAGCTGTATTATGATGAATGTTCCTATGACATTTCTTGACTGAAGTTTTAGAAACATTCCACTTCATTTAATGATTTTAATTTGCCTACAGTGTGTTTTGGCATAGTTTGGGATGTTGAGGGGAGGCAGCGACATCTCCGTGGTTAAGGCTGAAGCTAGCTTCTGTTATAGCACCGTTTCCATCCCTTCATCATAACTTTGGCTTGGAAAGCTGCTGGAGTCTGAAGCCTGCCAGGTCTATTTTAGTCACTTTTGCAAAAACTGAGGAAAACCAGCCAAATTACTTTCAAGTTACGAGTTGCTAAAACTTACTCTGATTGGAAATATTTGCTTTTAATTAGTACTTTTAGTCCTTGTCTTCACTTTGATTGATTGAGTGAGTTGAATTAATCCATAGCAATATTCCTGCCTTAAGAAAAATTCACTGTCACACAAACTTGTCCCCTGAATGACTGTGGCTGCAGAGCAATGTTCTTTTCCTGATCCGTGGGTGTCCCACTGGGAGAGGTTATTGTCCATGACACCACCTCTGGAGCTTGTCTTTGCCCAATGCTGCAGGCTGCCCCTCCTTTTGATGTCTGAGGGAGGCCTGGGCAAGGCCCGGCTCATTTCAGCCGAGGTGAGCCGGGTTATTTGAAACAGTGACAAAGTGATGCATGGCTAAGCTCACCCTCCAGCATGGAGGCAGGTAGGGAGTACTCCTGCCAGCAGATCTGCTCTCACCTCTGTCAGGGAGGTTCCATTCACTGAGGGAGCACCATCAACAAAACAAAGCTGTACCACTGGCCAGCACCTCCTCCCACAAGGACAATTATTCCCGGTGCTATCCACACACGAGGATCCCAGCCAGTGTTATGTTCACACTTTTTGATTAAACTAGTAAAAATATTTGCCTTTCTCTGCCTCAAAAACCACTTGTAATCACACTTCTAACCTTTCCATGTAATTAAATATCTTCATTTGTGCAGTGACAGTTTACAAAGAAAAATGGTTGACATGGTGCAAAGATATAAACCACTCTTAGTTTTCATAAAACTAAGTCCAAACAGTTCTGTTTGTTTCAGAAGGAATTATGAGTTCACTTATGCTCTTGCTGAGATCAAGGAGGCTTTTTTTGGCATTGGCTTGAGTGGGATCATTACTGAACACGACACAACATTTTAAGCTGGTTAGATTAGATGTTAGGAAGAAATTCTTCACTATGAAAGTGGTGAGGCACTGGCACAGGTTGCACAGAGCTGTGGGTCCCTGGAAGTGTTCAAGATCAGATTGGATGGGGCGTTGAGCAATGTGGTGGAAGATGTCCCTGCCCCCATTCCAGAGGGGTTGGAACTGGATGATCTTCCAGGTCCCTTCTACCCCAACCATTCCATGGTTCCATGATTTCAAGATTTTCTCTCTTGGAGGTGACCTGAAGTTACCTGATGAGCAGCAAGAGGCCTTTACTTATGAGAAATGTTTTCCACAAGTGTCTCAAATTTTACAGAGCACTTCATTTTTTCTGTTAGTTTTCACTGCAGAATGAATCAATCTGCAAAATGTACTATGGCAAACAATGGAAGTGCTGGTTTCTAGTCATTGTTACCTGTGCTAGTGCCATCACTTACTTAAAATGCGATGACTGATTGCAAATTTAATCCATGAAGGCAGAGGCGGGGCTTGCTGCCTCTCCTTCCAAATAAAATTTAGCAAACAAACTCAAAATGTCAACTGTTGATAAGCCACAATATTGCTATTTCAATCTGCAGACCATGATGAAACTGTCTCTTTACATTTACAAGTGTCCTGCCTCTGATTAAAACAGACTTCTGCCTGAATTGCATCTGCTGTCATTGTCTGTATCTATTCTCCCAATAAAATATGTATTTTAGACCTTTGATCCTATTTCTGCAATTCTTAAGTTAAAAATAAGCAACATAAAATTGAGGCACCACTGTTTTCAGTATATCAGTATTCTTTCATTAAAATTCAAATAAACCAAAACAGTATTTTAAAATAACAACTGAATTGGTCAGACCTCTAATCTGAAAATTCCACAACCTTGGGGAAATTGAGATCAGTGTGTGATCTCCTGAACCCTTTTTGTAATCAGCTGGGCACTCTGAGCCTTTCTCTGACATAAAGTTAATCCAGCTTCATCTCCCCTGTGTTCACATTCCAAATTAGGCTCTTTCTGGTCTTGTTTTCTTCTAAGTACAGAATTTGCTGGGTTTTACAAGTATTTTCCCCCCTCCCTCTCCACATGCTTCCCTCCCTCCTTCTTGCCAGACTCCCAGCCCTTGACTTCCCCTTTCTAAATCACTCTTCCTTCCCATATGATTTCCAAATTAGTCATTGTGTTCCCTCCCTCTTTCATCTATCCCATTTTTACTCACTTCATCCTGTTTCTTCACCCAATCTCTTAGGTGATCTCTTCAAGATCTCTTAGTCACAAGTTTCCTCATCCCTTCCATCAATGTTACTTACATGATAGTAGCAGCTCTTTTTTTAAAAATCACTTTCACAGTGAGATCCTCACTGAATTAATCTCTAAGTACACCCTTTTAATAAAACAAAGTCCATAATACAGCCCTGAGTGTTCACCAGCAGAAGAGGTACTCATTCTAGAGCAATAGACATTGAAAGCCTTGATTATGGACAATAAAAACTATGAACCACTGCAAAGAGAGTAGGTTTAGAAGCAGCTCTGGTGCTGAGTAATTGCTGCTGTAAGTTGAGCAACACTAGTTTTGTATAGGCATCAGCCAGACAATGTAAACGCATCCACTTTCCTTTTGAATCAATGGATTATCTGTACGTTGTGTGGCAGTGGCAGAAATTTGCATCCATCCAGTTTCACAAATAAATGTGTGGTCTTCCTCAGAACTCTTATGTTTAAGAAGCCACTCAACCTACAAAGACCCAACAAAGACATTTAATGACCTTTCCATGTCATTAAATATCTTCATTTAAGGGAGTGAATTATCTTGAGGAGACTTTAACTTTTGAAGATGGCATAACACAGGTAACAGATTCTGGACACAGTAGAATAAAACATCAGCAAAAATAGAGAAATCCACAGGAATGAACTGGATTTTGGGGGGACTGAAGGCTTGAAAGGTTGCAGATAATTGCAGACTACAAAAACAAGAGAGAAAATAAAGTAACAGTCTTAGATTTATGTTACTGAAGAAAGGAAAACAACAAAAGAATCTCTGACTGCTACACTGACATTAATTAAGGTTTACAGCAGCCCTAAGAGCTTTGGCAGCCTCGGCCCCACTTTCACAGGAAGAAAACAACATATTGAGAGATGAAACAGCATTGTTAGAGTGCAAACACAGGGTCCTATTTGGAGGTCAGAATGAGACGTGACTTTGGTCAGTTCCTAGTCTAAATCATAAAAGCAGGATTCAAATTATATCAATTTCACACAGTTATAAATGTAATTCCATTACTTCCTCTCCTCTTCTTTAACCACAGAGGTTATCCTGTTTCTGTTCAGAGCACAGCACCCCTGGACATTTTAACAGGGTCAAACCTGCTTCATTCTTCACAGAAAACTGTATGCTAGTGGTGGCCACATTCTCATTAGTTTTAAATGAAGACTAAAACCAGGGGGATGAGGCCAGTACAGATCCAGTATGGTGAGATCAGCAAGATGCAATTTCTCTCTGAGGTAAAATTATTCCGTTCAGCCATTCACAGAAAATCGTTAAGACTATAAATAAGACTCCAAAGACCAATAAAAGAAGCATGAGGGAAAAGAAAGATAATTCCATATTTACAATGCCTATATATACATACACATTTATGATCATTGTTTTGGGATTAGGTAAATATTAAGCATCAATTTTCCCAGGTATCATTTAGTGCTTGTAGTTGGACTTTTCTGTAGACTATAGACATTGAAAGCCTTGATTATGGACAATAAAAACTATGAACCACTGCAAAGAGAGTAGGTTTAGAAGCAGCTCTGGTGCTGAGTAATTGCTGCTGTAAGTTGAGCAACACTAGTTTTGTATAGGCATCAGCCAGACAATGTAAATGCATCCACTTTCCTTTTGAATCAATGGATTATCTGTACGTTGTGTGGCAGTGGCAGAAATTTGCATCCATCCAGTTTCACAAATAAATGTGTGGTCTTCCTCAGAACTCTTATGTTTAAGAAGCCACTCAACCTACAAAGACCCAACAAAGACATTTAATGACCTTTCCATGTCATTAAATATCTTCATTTAAGGGAGTGAATTATCTTGAGGAGACTTTAACTTTTGAAGATGGCATAACACAGGTAACAGATTCTGGACACAGTAGAATAAAATATCAGCAAAAATAGAGAAATCCACAGGAAAGAACTGGATTTTGGGGGGACTGAAGGCTTGAAAGGTTGCAGATAATTGCAGACTACAAAAACAAGAGAGAAAATAAAGTAACAGTCTTAGATTTATGTTACTGAAGAAAGGAAAATAACAAAAGAATCTCTGACTGCTACACTGACATTAATTAAGGTTTACAGCAGCCCTAAGAGCTTTGGCAGCCTCGGCCCCACTTTCACAGGAAGAAAACAACATATTGAGAGATGAAACAGCATTGTTAGAGTGCAAACACAGGGTCCTATTTGGAGGTCAGAATGAGACGTGACTTTGGTCAGTTCCTAGTCTAAATCATAAAAGCAGGATTCAAATTATATCAATTTCACACAGTTATAAATGTAATTCCATTACTTCCTCTCCTCTTCTTTAATCACAGAGGTTATCCTGTTTCTGTTCAGAGCACAGCACCCCTGGACATTTTAACAGGGTCAAACCTGCTTCATTCTTCACAGAAAACTGTATGCTAGTGGTGGCCACTTTCTCATTAGTTTTAAATGAAGACTAAAACCAGGGGGATGAGGCCAGTACAGATCCAGTATAGTGAGATCAGCAAGATGCAATTTCTCTCTGAGGTAAAATTATTCCGTTCAGCCATTCACAGAAAATCATTAAGACTATAAATAAGACTCCAAAGACCAATAAAAGAAGCATGAGGGAAGAGAAAGATAACTCCATATTTACAATGCCTATATATACATATACACATTTATGATCATTGTTTTGGGATTAGGTAAATATTAAGCATCAATTTTCCCAGGTATCATTTAGTGCTTGTAGTTGGACTTTTCTGTAGACTTCATAGGAGAAGTAGATCTTGGCAAGGCAGTTAGGGAGGGAAAGAATTAGGGAAAGTAGATTTACAAGTCTTTAAAAACACTAAAGTGCGTTACTAAATGCATTATTATAGGTACTGAGACTAATTAAAGTTCTGCAACAGCCATCAGTTTCAGTGATCTCTCTGTTCACTAGGATTAAGTTTGCTCCAGCAGCAAGATTTATGTGAAATTACAGCGAAACAGATTTTAGAACAAGTGTTGGTCGATTCACACATGCTGGTCTTCAGTGTCCTCCTAGAGTGCAACCACTGTGTGCTCCATCTGCAGCTATCTGCAATCTCTTCCAATAATCTAAATTATTACTACAGCTCAGGCAACAGCTGTAGGACCCCTTTTCAAACACTACCATCCCATGTCTATAAACACACCCTCTAAATTGGGTGCCAGCACTGTTTTTGCAGATTACTACAAAATTTTGCTCAGGAAATGAAATGCTGTATCAGTACAAACAACATGCGTCTACAAAGTGAAGTTTTAGAGAACAGAAAAACCTGGATGCAAAATTTTGCCAACACATAAATGCCATTCCTGAGGCATTTAGTAGATCTACCTGTCACAGGGTAGATCACATTATTCACCTGCTGAATGAAGTTTAAGGGGGGGTCTCTTGACTTTAGAAATGGTTTGCACACCAAAACCAGGTATCTACAGTACTTCACAAAAAAACAAAAACAAAAACCTTTGTCCCTGAAGAGGCTGTTTTCTCTATTATACCAACAATATATTATAATATTTTCTCTATTAAACCAACAAATTGAAAAACTCAACATATATGTTGTTAATATATAAAACATTGTTTCAACTGTATCCTTGTCATTCCACACTATTCCCTCTGCGGCTATCAGCCTGCTTAACTTTCTGTAAGATATAAATTCCTGATTATCATTAGTTATGGTTGAGGTACTGTAAACATTTGTAAAGCTAAGCAATAAAACAAAATATTATAGCAGTATCATTAAAACAAGAACAGGGTGAAACAAACACATGATAATTATGAAAGATACTGGGGTGTGTTTGCACAACTTTGGAATATTTTTAGGACAGGGTGTCTTAGTGACAGAATGGATGAGAGAAGAGGAATTTCTTCCTGTTAAACTGAATTATTTTGTTGGCTTTCTAAATATTCTGGACTAAAGTCTTTCTTATAAGGCAGAGAAAATATTTTTCCATCCCACAGGTGTACTGTGAGAATTACTCATCTGGTACACAGATAGTTCCCAGCAAATAAATGTGTCACCAGTCATTGTTGGTATTACCTGTTCCTCACAGCTTCTGTGGCATGACAGCTGACTACAGCCCAGTGGGTGTATCACCAGTTCTTATGTGGATGCCTTTTTTTATTTCTGGACAGGCTATTAAACAAAGAGAGAACAAAAAATCCTGGATTTTGTGTTCAACTGTAGCTTTTACATGGTTTTACTTGTAGCCCTCACTCAGGCTGAAAAGAACACTGAAAAAAAACTGGCTTGATGTGGAAATTAACAAGGGTTCAGTTTCAAAACCAGAAATATAAGGAAAATGACTGCCTTTGCTGGGTATCCATCCTTGTTTGCAAACACTTGGTCTGCAATTAAAACAAGGAAAAGACTTTATAATTGGCTAGGGAAAACACAGTAACCTAAGTAAATAAGTGAAATATCCACACCCATCATATCTCTGGCACTGGTTCTTCAGTTCACTTCCCTGCCAAGCAGTGCCTAAGTCCAAGGAGCTAACATCCCTTTAACTCTTAGTCTTCTCCATTTTCCCTCTGCAACCCTATTAATGGTTAATCTATGCTCGGGATGAACTTGGATGACGTGTCTCCGACCCCTATAGGAAGTGCTATCTGATCTGGGCCACCTACCCCTGCAATAGCAATTTATTTTTATTGCTGTCATCAGGCATCCCCCACCCCCAGCTTCAATCCCAATTTCCACAAGTTCAGCAGAGAGCCAGCAGGAAATGCCTTACTCTCACTGTAAACCTGCCCGTGTGCCACAGCTTTGGAGCAGGCTCCTAGCACAGAGGCACAGCTGTGACTGCAGCACCCCAGACACTGGCACAGGACTCTCGTCATCCCAAGGGTGTACCTCAGCACAGGAAGGAAACCTTTTCCTTATTAGCTTAATCCTCAGTTTAATCCTATCTTCTACCCATCACTTACAGTTGTAGTGGTTTCTGACACTTCTTGGAGGGTTTTTGCACAAAAAGCTTTTAGAATTAAGTTCTCTGCAAGTTTCTTCGTTCACCAAAAGCCCGCTCTACCATTCTGCATGCACAAGGTGGGAGTCACTGCCCTCTCTAGCTTGGCACCAGTGACTTTACATACAGCTGAGTGATTCTGAACAAACATATGGGACTTTAATCATATTGTGTAGTACATTTTACTGGATATGTAAGACTGTTGATGTTTTACATCAGCTGGTAAAAAGGCCATTAAAAAAAATAAATGTTATACAGATGCTTGGTATGGCAAAACCCAACAGAGGGTCACCTGTTGGTTACTGAACTGAGGAAGCAGATGCCTGAGCTTTTTCCTTCTCCTGAGCTCCAGAAGATGCAGGGCTTGGTGGGTTTCAGGAGAATGCTGAAGTTCACCTACAGCCAATGACCTCTGGGGGCTGTGGGGCCTTCCTCCCCTTCCACCTGGCTTCTGAGGAAGGCCGAACTGAAATGACACGTTGTCTTAGAGATGACCTTCAATCCCCCGAGCACCACAGCGCATCCCTGGCACCTCTGGCCGGGAGATCTGCCGCGGTGTGCCGGTGGGCAGCTGCCATCTTCCGCCCCACAGGCGGCCCTGCAAAGAGATCAGCACAAAATCCTCCGATGCGCTTCTGCAGCTGAGCCTCTACCGCCTCAAAAAAACCCCACGTTGTTCAACAAGAATATTCTCCAGCTCTCTTAAGCGATATGGGTTTGAAATGCCCGCAAAAGGAGCTTCTTTCCCCGGCGTGTACTCTGGTGGCACGGCGGGCTCCTCGATGAGGGGAGGCCAGCGGGGACAGAACCGTCAAGAGCCGACGCATTTTCTGACACATTTTTAAGGTCCCGAAGTGTGAGGGAGCCGGAGCCCCTGCTCGCACCGGGAGCTCGGCAGATCCCCTGGAAAAGCAGGCAGGCACTGCTCCCCTCGCCCGCCCTCCATAACCAGGCCGGGATTTTTAATCAAAAGCCTCATTGCCGGGGAGGCGGCGAGCGGAACCGGGCCGGGCAACGGCGGCGACCGCTCCCCTCGGCTCGGGGCAAAGCCCGCAGGGATCCTCGGCCGGACGGACGGGCGGGCGGCCCCGCCCGGGATAGCCCAGCCCGGGCGGCCGCAGCCTGCGGGGAGCTGCGCTGCGGCCTCCCCACTCCCGCCCTCTCTCCCTCCCGTATCCCTGGGTCCGCCCGTATCCCTGCATTCCCTGCTGCAGCAGCAGCAGCATCCCCTCCTCCCCTCAATCCCATCAGTAGCGGCGGCCCCGGGCTCGGCTCCCCGCGCTGCGGCGGCGCTCGGCGGCGGCTCCCCCCCGCCGCGGCCGCCATGTTGAGCTGCAGCGCGTTCGGCGGCGGCCGTTGCCGCGTGTGACCGCGGGAGGGAAGGAGGGAGGGAAGGAAGGAAGGAGGGAGGGAAGGAAGGAGGGAGCGGCGGGGGAGAGGAGGGCGCGGAAGCGGAGGGAGGGAGGGAGCGAGCCGGGAGGGAGGGCGCCGCCGCTACCCCTCCCCGCCGCCCCGCGCACGCACACACACACACACACACCCCGCACACGCACCGCCCGAGGATGCCCTTTGCCCGGGGGGGCGAAGCCGGGACACCATCGCGCCGCCCGGAGTGAAGCCACCACCGCCACCGCCGTCGTCGGGGCCTCCCGGCCCGCAGCGTGCGGCCGGAGCGGAGACGCCGGCGCTTTTCCTCCGCCTCAGGACGCGCACCGGGTGGAGAAGGAGGAGGAGGAGGGCGCCGTCTCCGCAGCAGCAGCAGCCGCCGCCGCAGCCATGGGAAGGATTTGACAGGGCTCGGAGCGCTTGTACCGGTGTGTCGGGGCGCGCGTCCCGCCCGCCGCCCCTTGGCGCAGCGGAGGAGAAGGGGGCGACAATGAAGACTTTAGTTTTTTTGAATCACTGAAAAGCCTTAAAAGGAGACTCGGTAAGGAGGAGGAGGAGGAGGAAGGGAAAGGCTGCCCGGGGCAGGACGTGGCTGCGCCCTGAGGAGGGGGGGCTGCGCCCCACCCCGCGGTGGCCGCGGAGGCGCTGCCGGGGCCGGGGGAGGCGGCGGGGCTGCGCGGCCCCTCATCCCTCCCTCCCTGCCTGCCCGCCGGTGTGCGCCCTCGTTTCTGCTGCCTTTCGCTTATATAAATACGTAAATACATCTGTTTTTCCCTTCCCATCCGTCCTGGGAAGCGGAACCGGAGGGGCTGTGAGCCCGTGGTGCTGCGGCGGGGCTCCTCGCAGGATCGCGCTGCATGATCTGCATTGGGAATGAAGGAGAAGACCTTCTTAAATATATAACTGCGTGTGCCTATGCACGCACGGTGAAATCGGTGTCAGGCAGTCTCGGTTGAATTTGAGTGCAATTATTATTGTTAAAGCATCAGGAATGCTGTTTTTGCCCCACTTCTTACTAGGCCTGTTAATTTTTTTTTTTTTAGGATAACTATTTTCTTCTCTTAAATGTCATGAATGCACAGATATCCACACTGTGTGTGTGTCTGAAACTCCAAGGGGTTAGTTTCAGGCTGGGAACCCCGAGGTGGGGTGGCAATTAAGGACCATCACAGTTTGACACTTGTTAAAAATACTGTTGACTTCTTTCTAAACAACAAAACCCTCAAAAGTTTTTTTTTTGTTGTTGTTGTTTTTCTGACAAAGTAATAATAATCATTAAAAAAGAAACCCCAATGCAAACTGAAACAACCATGTCTGGAGAAGTGCGTTTGAAGCAGTTGGAGCAGTTTATTTTGGATGGGCCAACACAGACTAATGGGCAATGCTTCAGTGTGGAAACCTTGCTGGATATACTCATCTGCCTTTATGATGAATGTAATAATTCCCCTCTGAGAAGAGAGAAGAACATCCTTGAGTATCTGGAGTGGGGTAAGTTTGAATGTGTTTATTTTGTGTACATCCGTCCATGTCCCTGTCTGCTTTGTATAATGTCTCTGTTATTTATGTGTGAGAGGGGATTGTTTATAACTCAGTGTTTTACTGGGAAGTGTTGTCAGTTTCACTGTATTTAAATGTGGTGGTGGTGCTAAAAAGAAATCTGTATTGGTTTTTTGTCTTTGAGGTATGCATGTAAAACATGCTTCTTGTTTTTTATTTTTCTTTTTTGACGTGGATCAGACTTTTGTTCCCAGCATATTTGCTTGCCTTCAGGCCCAGCTGTTGAGTTTTGTGTCCTAAAGTTGCTGGGAATATGGAATGGTGTGGGATAAATTCTCTGATGCCTGCAAAAATATCAATGCACAATCCACTGATTTGCTTCTGCAGTTGAGTCTATGCTGCTTTAAAATAAAGCATGTTGATGAACAAGAAAATCCTTCAGCTTTCTGAAATGATAAGGGTTTGAAACATCTGTGAAGATGGAGAAGATGACATTCTCTTCTTTAATATAAAATTGTTGCTGACTTAAGTAGATTGTTTTTTTTCATGAGGAAAATCAAAGCTGAAAAGCAGAATGAAAATCTGTGTCCCTGGCAGACTTTTCATTTTGTGGGAGATAGGTATTAGCAGATTTTTAAAGGAAAGCCGGTGAATGATATTGTGCCAGTTCTTCTTAAGTTGTCACAGAACTGGTTGACTACTATTTTTTTTTCTTTTTAATTCTCTTTCTTCCTCCTCGTAAACTTAGATGTAAACCAGAAGATGCAGTCTGACATAAGAACCTTGACGAGAATGGTTACTGTATCTGACCTTCAAACTTCAAAGTCATGCTGCACTTCTGTATTTGCATACAGAACCATTTACCACATTTGCTTTGTAATAAATACATCAGCAGGCCTCCTTTATTAAAAAAAAAGCATATTTTTGAAATAGGTAACAGGCATTTGATTAATTAGGTGGTTGAGCTCTTCAAAATGAAGTTGCTGAGGAAAGACATTGTTTTGATAACTGATCTAACAACTTGAGGCTGATATGTGTGTGTTTTATTTTCCTGCTCCTCTCTGTAGTCATACTGACATCTAAAGGACATCTGACTCAGTAATTAAGTTTCTTGTAGTGTTCATATTGCACTGTTTTTTGTTTTCTTATTATCTGGAGGAACAGGCTATAATTAATGCATTCTAGCTAAGGAGGAAATAGTAATTAAAAGTACTTCTGAAGAACCTTCTAAAACTGTCACTGGCATAGAGAAGCTGTGAAAGACTGGGAAAATATGATGGCTCCAAGGGTATTTTTTTATGCAGGAACTTGGTGTAGTCTGCAGTGGATCTAGCCAGCTGATACCCTGTAAATAATAATAATAACAACCAAGTTAACCATATCTAGATGATCAGAGCAACAGTGTGTTTAGGACCCATTGTGTTTGGGTGCTGGTGCATTCAGTGGTGGTTGTTTAATGGGTAAATGCATCATTGCAAGGCTCTGACAGTACCTGAAGATTTCTGTAATAAGCTTTCCCATCTGCTGATGGAAATAATACACTGTTTTGGAAAGGCTGGACTGGAATAAGGTTTCTTGCTGGCCTATTTTTCCTGCTATTTTTCCACTCTCATGCTCCAGCTGTGCTTTAGCAGGACTCTTATTCTTCAGAGAAAAGCAGTTATTCCCATTTCCAGGGGTGAGTTGCTGTGGTCCTCTGTCTGCTCCCAGCTCTGCTGCCCAGGCTTCACCCCCGGGAGCTTTCCAGGAGGGTTTGTGAGGTGACACGGAAGAGCCAGTGCTGGCTGGTACCTGCTGGTGGAAGTGTCTGTGTGAATGATGTCTTTATTCTGCAAACACTTCCAGGGCTGTCCCCTCTGAGGTCCTCCTAGTGAAAGTGGCAGTCTCTGGCATTCCTCTTGGGATCAGGGAGTTGGCAAAATCAAGCTCTTAGAGAGGTCAGGTACCCTCCAGTGCTCTGGTGCAGTGGAGTTATTGAGGGTACCTGTGCTTTGATACAATCCCGACTTCTCCTATCTCTCTCCCCAGAAGGAGGAGCAGTGCAAGTGGTTGATTAGAAAGAGGTTATGTGTGGTTTCAGAGTCAGAGATGTGCTGAGTAGTGTCAGAAGTGGAAGGCTGGCAGCCAGAAATCATGGACTCTGCCCGCACCTCTCTGAAGGACTCAGTGTTGAAGTGCTTTCAGCTCAGTTTTTTTTTAGCTTCTCTATTTGAACAGCAGGAAAAGTAGCACAGATTTTACACCAAGGAGTTTGGAAAGCTGCTGCGTGTGAGGGTCTCTTGGATTTGAATGCGCCATATAAAATAGTGTGTATTAATTTATTTTTCCCATCAGTGGAATAAAACTTGGGGCCTGGCGTATCTATTGGTGGATGTCAGTTGGATGCTGGCATTTTGTGGGTTTCTGCCAAATATCCACAGATTGGCTTGATTATAATGGAGAGTGCAGTATGAATGTATTGGAACTGGTATGAACTGGGATGTGTGTGTATGTGTACAAAGTGCAGAGTACAAATTTACTCCTGAGAACTGATTGTCATCTTAAACTGCCTTTTTTAAAAATAAATTGTTCTTTCTAGAAGTAAATAAGGTTTATTTATAGTCTGGTAATTTTAAGAAAAGGCTAATAAACAGCTGTTCAGACTCCTGTTGAGCAGCAAATAATTTTTTCTTGCTTTTCAGCAGTGTAGTTTTGAGGTGTTAGTCGTTGGTTTTGTGGAGTTGAGGTTGCATTTGTGGATGTGTGTTTTTATACAGACTGTTCTGGGTCTGAGATGTTATCTGCTGTGTTTCATGTTAGACTCAACCACAATCTGACTTTTTTGGGGGAAAGGTTTAGGAGGTATTCTACCACGGAAAAGCTAATGTCTTAATGACAGCCATGTGACTGCTGCTATATTTAGGGGAACTAAGAAGCTTCATGTTCTAGTACTTAGATCTTTTAGGGCTACTTTATGAACTTGTAATCTAGAGCTATAACTTATTTTAAAAATGAATCCAGGTAAAAGAATTGAGATCTGAACTAATTGTTCATATTTTGGTTTGATACTGCAAGTTTGACTCAGGAAGTAGAGAAAGTAAGAGCTCTACACTGTGAAGTTGAGTTTTAAATTTTTGTAGAATTTCAGCCTTTTTTGTTGCTTGACATGACATTAGACTGGTTAGAAGTGTCAGGTTAATTATTTTGTGATTCAGAAGCTGCTTTGCTTCTAAAACCCTATATTTGGCTTTAAGTAAAAACATAATTGCATTCCCTATTCTTATACAGTATTAGTTTTGTGACTTGTTAATAAGATGATTTGATTTTGTTGTTTATATTACATAGGTATCCTTTATGCTAACACAGCCATGGAAAAAGCCAATATGTTTGTGTTCTGAGGGTTAAATCAGGGCACATTTTGAGATAACAGGAAGAAACTGGAACATTTAGATTTGGCTTGTTCTATGTATTTGATGCTAGTTTTCATTTTTATCTCTATTGATAGTTGTATTTGTGATTTAGAAAAGGGCTTGTCTAATTATAGCAACTGGAACTTACCAGAAAAAGCTGTTGAGAATTCCAAGCACTTTGCTTTTTCTTTTCTACTTGTGTGTGAGTTGCCACACTGACGCAAGAGTGTAAGGGAGGTAATGAAGGCTGATAAGGTGAACTTGAAAGAGAACTGTAGTGATAAAAAGAAGCTTTTGGAGATGTTTTGGTTCTGGGAAAACTAACTTTCCTTCCAATGGCTCCAGCCTGAATTGCTTTTAAAAAAGAAATTAGAACAATGTTCTTTAGGATGCATTGAAAGAATAATGGAATAAACCTCAAAACGTGTGGTGATGAAAGTAAGGGAAGATGGAGGGCATCCCCAAATACCATGGTGAGGTCAGTGACTTGATTAAATCTGTGCTCTTGCTGGAAAAATGTAAACTGTCCTCTAGTAAAATTTTTGTTTGATTGGTTTTGTTGAGTTTGTTGTTGTTCTTGTTTGGTTTGTTTTTTTGTTTTTTCCCACCAAAGAAAGCTTTGGAAGATGGATTAAATTGTTCTCATTTCGTCTCTAGTAGAACTGAAATGCATGGTGTTTATGCAGTGCTGATATGGTCACACACTAGGCTGTCATCATTGGCCTCATACTTCTGTTACTCAGTTGTGCAGCATCTGGTCTGGATATTTGAAATGGTTTTATCACCATACAACCAATTTTTCAAGACAGAGTTGTGGAGAAGTTGTCTGTGTTATCCTTCTGGTGATGTCTCTCATGGTTTTTCTTAAGAAAACATGAGAAGCCCCATTTTGAGCTAGGTTTGTTTTTACATATTAGTTACAAAAGAAAATAAAATCTTGTCTCTAGGCTTCTGAACCTTTTCTTTGTTATTTATCTCTTTATAGGTCCTGAACAAAATCACAGCCATTTTCAGCTATGAATTGTTTATATTTTGTTTTTAAAACAGCTGTTAAAAAACAATCATTCATTTAGGTCCTGTTCTTAGCAGGACTTAGCAGTAAAGGACTTAGCAATCAACTTTTTCAAGTTTTGTTGTTTTTTTTTTTAAAGTAGACTTTGGTGCTCAGTACTTTCCAACCTCAGTGTTATCTAACCCACTAGAAATACTTTTTTTTTCTGATTACATTCTAAAAGGTATCAACTTCTTTTTGTTCTAGTCATAAAAATGGGAATACCTCCTGGTCTGACATAAGCAAAACCAGTTATTCAGTTCTTTCTGGGAAAGGAGGAGCATCTTGCTTGTCAAGGCCACTTAATGTGCTTAGGCACAAATATTCCTAATTTTAAATGTGAGTTGTTTCATTGCTTGCAGCTGAGCCATATGAACTGATGGGGCTCCATCAATGCAGAACACATTGTGGCATTCTTGAGACATAAATTTCTGACATTGTTTTCAATAACACTTTACTGCTTATTTTATGTAATCTGTTGTTTCTGTTACACAGCTGCAGCCAACAATTAAATGCTTTTTATTGATTAGGGTGAAAGAAGAAGTTTCTTCAGTGCTCTCAAATAGAAAACAACCTTCAAATCTCTGTGTTTCAGAATATTGTGTAAACATCTTCTATACAGATGCAGTTCTACACCAAATTACTTGAAAAAGAAGGAAACAGTATTTGTAAGAAAATATGTAGAATGGTTGCCCATGCAGGCTTTAGTGTTAGATAGCTCTGTGTTTGAGGTCTAAACCTTTTAAATGTGATCTTTTTTCTCACATTTATTTCAGTTTGATTCTTTCCTTGAACACAGTAAACTAATTACTGTAAGTTTATCAACAGTTTGGATGTGATCAAATGAGCTGTGAGACCATCCAGTTAATTCTACTTGATTTTTATTAGTTTCCAGTAGAGTGAGGCATTAATCCATTGTAACAGGTTTGTTTCTTTGCACGTTTCCATTACACAAAGTGGTTTTTAATCAAACCCCTTAATTTTAAGTAGAAATAAGTTTAAAGGGTGTTCTTTTTGGCTCTTTTTGTTCTGCTGGGCAGGGGAAGTTTGGAAGTACTCCAAGGCTGCCTGTTTTGGGGCGTGTTTGGGGTGTGTGTCCTCAGGTTGACTGACTTCTGTCAGTAATGTCCTGTTTGTTGCAAAGGAGCATGGCTTGCTTGGATAGAAAGCTAACTAATACTTAGTTTCCAGGAATTTTAGAAATGCCTTTATTCTGTACAGAAATTCCTCGCATGCTTTGGTCTAATGGGGACAAATGGAGAAATACAATTATATGAGTTAGTCTGCTCAGTGGGCATTATAAACCTCATGACAACACAATAAATTCCCTGTTACTAGGACATCTCATGTTTAAGGGTTAATCCAGTAGGGTTTTTTTTTATGGTATGATCATAACTGTAAAATGTGCTACTGAGGGTGTGTTTGAATTTTTAACCTCTGTGCAGGGTATGAGGCTGTGTATGTATCTGATTAAACTCCTTCCTTGTCTTTTGGCCCTTCTCTCCTGGATTTACTGATGTACTTTTTTTTTATAACCTGCTGCATATTATTATATCACAGTTGACTAAAGTGTGGATATTGTGCTCCAAAAGCAATGAGCTTAGTTGGTCCAATATGGTTCAATTCTTAGAATGTATATATTTTTTTTTTTTTTTTAGAAAGATGGGTAGAAGCTGCCTTTCTTTTTGAAACTCTACCTTACACCCATAGATCCGTGTTTGAATCCTGAATAGCAGCAGCAAATAACAGTAATTTCACTACTGAGTCATACCTGTGGCTTGAGAGAACAGTGTTGTTTTGAAATTTTCTTATGAATAAATTGCAAATACAGGATTTTGAGATACAAAGTGGGTGTAGGCTGCTATCCTGGAAATCGTTCTCCTCATATTATTTTCTGAAAGTGAGCTGTAATGAATTATCCTGAATGTGTCTTTGAAAAATATTAACGTATTCTTAGCATCTCTAATTGCTTTTATCCTGTAAAAAATTTACAATCTCAATTTCTGCTGAAAAATTTCAAAAGCAATTAGATCCTGCTGCCAAGCTCTAAAACCTGAATAAAAAACCTACAGTGGATAACTGAGGCAGGATTGAAAGCAAAGGCCAGTTTCTAGACTCTTTAAGTTTTATCTTTTGGCAAAGCAGGCATTCCTTCCATAAGCACTTGTACTTGTTTAATTTGATTTTCTTTTTCTGGCTGAACAACTGGAATATTTTGTTCTACTCTGGTCTAACTTACCTCAACACGTTATTTTTCTAAAATCCTCATTAAGCTTGGGAATGCCTCTAATGTGGACCAAAATCTTTAAAAAATGCAAGTGATTTAGGTCAGTCATGTGCAATCTTTTGTTAAAGACAAGATTTTTATTTCAAATAGTTTAAACATGACATTAGGCTTAATAATAACTGCAAAAATCTTCTATTCAGACAGGTCAGTTTGCTTTATTTCTAGTAATACAGCCCTAATTAGGTTTACTAGCGGTCACCATGGATAAAATCCACATGAGGTATATCCAGACTCCTGTGACTTTGTGTTTCATAATTCTTCCTTATCCATATCCAGACTTCCAGTTTGATTTAAATTAGTTCTGTTACACACTATTGCAGATTTCTTTTATTCTTAGGGATCAACTTCTTAGTGCACCTTCTCTTGGAAATTTTTTGAAAAGCTTGTCATAGGCACCTTGTGGATGTTGTGAACTGTGGTATTTTTCTGTGCCATTTTGAGGGGAGAAGATATATTTTGTTCAGCAATTTACTGGAAATGTACAGTAATTTTTTTGTAGAAATAAAAAGTGACTTTAGTGTGCCATTCCAAGTGGGAGAGGAAAATGGGTTTGTAGATGTTAATAAAAACAATTGCATTTCCTTGAAATGTTGTGGGACTAGAACAGCAATGCTTCATTGGTCTTTTGTTTCATTTCCTTTCAGTCTCAGAGTTTGAGGCTTGGAGGAGGATGTGGTGGAGGGCCCACAGGTCTCCATTTCTGACTCCTTCCTCCTTTCCTTTCTCTGAGATTTTCCATGGACAGTGTTATTCCAATGCAACTTACCTTCCCAACTGAGGCCTCGTGCATTTCTTCCTTGTTTCCATTCTGTTGCTTTTCATCCCTTCTAAATCTGAGTTTTTGTTTCTAATGTGGTGTGGATATCTGTGTGTCAGTCTGATCCTCCCATGGCCAGAATCTTGGTTTCTGGATTTGGTTTGGTATTTTTTCTTTGTTTTTTCCCTAGTCATTCCCAAGATTTCATTATTTTCTTGGCCAGATTCAGAATATAGAGATTGTGTATGGAGAATGGTAGCAAAAAGTGAACAAATACACACAGGCTTACCCACAGGTGCATCTATACAGTGTTTTCCCATAAACACCCTGCACATTTCTTACTAGATCAATTGATTTACTATCATTAATCATTTTGCCTTGTTAGCTTTTGTAGAACTGGAGCCTTGGGCTGTTTGTTCTGGCTGTGAGTAAGAACTTGTGATCTATTTTACTCCTGTAGTCTAAAAAGGATGAAACTTAAGTGGGAGTATAGCTTTATCATTTTAATACCTGAAACTAAAATAAAGAAGTGATAGGAAGGGTTGCAATTACTTTTGTCTGCCTAGTGGCTTAAGAAAATGTCATTTGTGCTGTGGGGACACCACAGTCCCAAGGTATTTCCTGTTGGTGCTCATTAAAGTTCTTTCACCTTTACCACGCTGCCTTTTGTCAATAAAGCACTGTGTTGTCTGACTGTTTTGCAGGACACATAGTAACAAGAGGAGGAGGAGGAAATAGAAGTCACATTTTGATTGCAACTCACTGGTTTTATCTTGGGTGGGGGCTGCCTCGAAGGTGTCTTAAGGCTGGCTAAATCCGCTGAACTTTGTTTTGCCGGGGCTTGCGTGGGCAGAGGGGCACAATCCAGTTAACAAGGAAGCTGCAAGAGCACGTTGAAATCTGTCAGTATGGTTCTGTGAAGATCTGGAAGTGTTTTTATAAAAGAAAGAGGCTAGGATTGTGACAGCCCAGACTTTTGTGGCTCCACCTACTAAAACTCCTGGTTGCCTCTCAGATTCCCTCTAGTATACAAGGGAGCTACAGTTTTTAAACAAATTTTGAGGCTACCAGCTTCTTCTGGTACCTATTTGATGTGGAAATTCAGCAAGCCTCATTTTTTTCCATAACAGTTTCCAAAACTTCCCTTTTCTAACCATGAAGAGGGATCTTCAAAATAACTGATTTTGGTGATGGTAATTCCTTGCAAAAAGAAAGTGTTGGTCTTGTGTGTTCTGTGGTATTTGGCATGGTATCACTCAGTGTCTTTACACTGTTTTTGTTGTATACTTTGTAACTGAAAGACAAGGATTCTTATGTTAACACACTTGGAATAGTTTCCTTCTATTTCCCCCAACCTCTAGAAAACACATGATGTACTATTTTGTGATTATTTAAAAAGATCCTTTTATAATTTTGATAGGGACTGACACAAAAGAGACTTGTTTTCTCACTGAACTGGTAGGTTAGAAGAAATTACAGAAGCTGCTTCCTATGCAAACAGAAATTTGCAAAGACCATTATCATTTTGCTATAGTGTCACTCCACCTCCAGTATTGACTATTCTCACCTTCACAGCTAGCAGCCACTTCTGGATAACAAAATATGTACTTCTAAATTTCTGTATCTTTATAAAAGTCATAATTTAATTTTTGAAATTAAATTAGTCAAGTGGGTTTTTCTGGATATAAGCAGTCTGGCTATGTACTGTCTGTGCCTCTACATGTTGCTGGTTTTTCTGAAAATAAGGGATGACTTAATATCTCGATTGCTGATAACCCACAGACTGAAAATGCAAACACTATTTAGAGATAAGGTTACCAAGAGAAAATGGTATACAATGTGTCTTACCATAGCTAGTGTGAATTATTTCATTTACTTGTTATTTTTTGGTTAATTTTATCCTTGAGTAACACTGACTTCAGAGAAAATGATCTGGTAACCTGTTGCTTTTGGTGGTGCAGCTTCTTAGGTACTTCAGTGAATATTTGTGCAGTTTCCCTGCTGAGTAGATGCTGCAGGAGCTCATGGTAATGCCTGAAAAGTCTCTTCCTGGCTGATTTAGCAAAGATGTCATCTGATCTTATCAGCACTAGCCTACTGCTTAAACTTTCTGGGAGCGAAAAAAGTGTGCAGCTGGGGCAAGGAGCTGATGATTTGCTGTCTAGCTATTCTAGTCTTGAATATTTTACATTCTTCTTCTCCAAAGCTAAGATCATTTAATGGAAATTGTATTACTTACAATATTACATTCACTTTGTGGTCCTTGGCACTACCAATAGGAAGGACTCTCATCCAATAAAGTCTTGATATTAGTACTTAAAACTTGCGTTAATTTCACTAAGGAAACGAACCTCTGTAAAGAGTTTTTGCTTTGTCTTGGTCATATAGTTCATGTTGTCAGTAAATGTATTTAACCATGTGTATGATCATAGTTATAATTACAAAAGTTTCAACCTCATATGGTGCTGGCCATTGATTTGTTCTAAAGCCTCAATGCATTCAGCTCTTAACCAGGCTGAATTTGTGGCACTAAAACCTTTTGTTGACATCAAAGTGTCATATGATTATTCAAAATTTGAATTATTTTATTGTGACTTTTTTTCCTCCAACTACCTTAACTAGGAAGTAGAATATTTATTGATAATTCTTACTGATGACAGGTCATGATCAGCAAAATGAAAATTTTCCACTTTAAAACCTAGGTATTAAGAATATATAATTCTGTCTCTAAAAGGAAGTTTCTTGTCTTGTTTCTTTCACTTCTGAGAGATTTTCTATCTTTTAGGGATTTCTTTTTTTTTTTCCCTTTCCAGTTTAAGGAAACAATTTTCTCTAACACATCACTGTCAGATGAGGTTGGATCAAATTAGTTTACGTGTTTGGGGCAAGTATTTTCTTGGAGTAGTTATCCCACTGATTCTTAAAGCAGTAAAGAAAACTTTATGACTGCTAGATTTGCATGGCACTTCTGCTAACATTAGGCTGTCATTTGTTCCTGCTGTTAGTTTAGATTTTCAGTTTCTCTCAGACACACCTTCTCCAGCTCTCTCTGTGTTCCCTGTCCCTGGCATGTGAAGTCATACAGTGACAGGGTGCAAAGGTCATTCCTAGCATGGTTCCAGCATCAGGGCTACAAATCCATTTCCAATGGGAAGCGTCAGAGGAAATTTACAAGAGATGGAAGATGGTAAATTAAGTAATTTTGGCAAAGCTACAAGGATTTTTTCTTGGTATGCTGATAATTGTTTTTAATAACACAACCCCCCACCACCCACACCCTCCTAAAAGCTTGTGGCAGAATTTTCATTACCTTCAAGAGAAGCAGGGTCAAACTGCACGTTTGAATTAAGCATATAACTTAGCACAGGGGCTTGTGGTCTTGTGTGTGGATTTGTAAGACACAGTGCAGAAGGGCTGCACTGCTCCTCCTGATGTCCCTCTCAGAGTATTCCCATCAGACAGGAATATTTGAAGTCTATAAATGTGCTGCTGCTTGGTAACATTTTCAGACTCACAATTTAAACATAAGCCTTGACAAATAAGCCCAGATTCTCTTCTTTCTCTTTGCCTTCATGTCTGTCTCATACCATGTTTTTCTATGCCAGGCACTTAAAGACCTAGGTGCTGTTTTCCCTGCTACTTTTTTCTCTTTGAGAGAAAAGCAGCCTCTCCACTGAAAGGCCATTTCCCAGGTGATGTGTCAAGATCTGAGAAAGTTTAGACATCTGAATGGGGATAGATTCATCACATGGGAGGCATTCACTTTAATAGCTATGAGCCAAAATTGTCATGTCTGTCTCATAGAAAGAAGGGCATTTCTAAGCCTAATTCTGCTCTCAGTTAATGGAGATAAGCATGATGTTAATTCACTGATGCCCTCATGATACTAAAGCAGTTCATATTTGCTGCTGAGCTTCTAAAGAAAGCCAAACTATTTGAAGGCATTAGCTGGTTAAATATTTAAAATTATGCTTCAATTACTGTAGCTTTTTCTAGATGTCAAGAGAGAATATTTTCATTATTTTGCTTCACTTTTTTATAGTATGCTTATAAAATGTGTGTATATTTCCTGGTTGTGAGGCTTGTAAATATACTTTTTTCCTTTCAGTTACTTTCCTGGTGAGAAAATAATTTACAGTAATGTTGGGTACTTGCGTGTATTGCCTTGAAAACCTGTATGAGAAGAGTATGTGGTCATTAGCATATGAAAGATCTCTGCAAAGACATGGAGGCACAGCTGTGATTTGTGAAGGCAATTTAAAAATTCAGTGGAAAAGTAGTTTCTAGGATCCAGGTTTATGTTTGTGTTCCTTCCAATTTAATTTGTTTTTCTTCAAAGTTTTTTGAAATGTTTGTTGTGGAAATTCCTGAAGGTGTGGGTGGCTTGTAACTTCTGTGTGTTTAAGGGCTTTATTTATTTGCTTAAACTTCCAGCATACTGTTTGGGTACCCTTTCTAATCTTATTTCTGTGATCTCGTTGCTGTGATGTCCTCTTTCCTCCCTCTGCTGTACCTTCAGCATTGTACAGCTTGAAGCAGCAGCAATTGTTTTATTTCTCAGAAGGGAAGTGCTCTTTACTGCATGGTCAAGTGGATGCTTGCCAGAATTGTGTTTTGAGCAACTGTTTATGTGTGTTGAACTTGGACCTCCATAAAAATTAATCTTCTTGTAACTCATATGGTAGTTTGTTTGTACCTCACCTTTTCAGAATCTTTCCTGCAGATGATGATATGCATGTGATGTTCCCATGGTATGCATGCCACTGGCATTTCAGAGAAGTTTTCCTGGAGTGTCTTAATGCCTTACAGAAATTGAAATGCATACATTTAAATCTTGTCTCGTATTTCCTATTTATGGCATAGGTTTGCAATGTCTCCTGCTGTGTGTTAGTGTTTAGCTTGAGTGGACTTTGAGGAACACTGATGGTTGTGGTGTTGGAGCAAGTAACTGTCAGGCTGTAAAATTCAGATCATTGCTGCACTGGCAATTTAACCTGTAAAACTTTGTATGCTTTCAGGAAGTCAAATATTTTGTCAACAGAGATAACCAGAAACTCATTGATTATTATCTCCAGCTAATGCTGGGAATTACCTCCTGGAAAGCTGTATCTGCATAGGTATTGCTCAAAAAAAGTTCTAATTGTTCTAATTGAAGGTTGAGGGAAGTTCTCTTAAAACCTTGCACTTCATCATCCATTAAGGTGAAAAATGCAGTACAGGCAGGCAGTTTCATAATACTGTCACTTCTGTGGCTCAGGAAATTCCCTCTTCCTACCCCTCCTTTTTCTCTGCCTGGTGCTTCTGAGTATCTGCTTCCTGCCTGTTTCCAGTGGCACTCTGAACTGCCCTGTCAGGAATTGATTTTAAAGCAAGTGTTCTAAGTAAAAGTCACCTTTCCATCAAGGATGGATACTCTGCATTTTTCAGTATCTTTGTTTTTGTGTTTACAGCTTAAGAACTTCTGAGCACATTCTGTAGGGTGCCCAGAGGTTGGTTAGTAGTCAGTCTGTTTTTAAAGCAACTTAGTCATGACATACCAGAGGAATGTGGAATTTTTCTTTTTTCTGTAGTACTGCAAAAGAAAAATTCAAGAACTACTCATGAACTATTACTTTGCAGATAGCAACTATTACCGAGGCACAGTGTAATTTATAGTACCTAATGCTTTGCATCAGAAGTTATTTATGGGGCAGTTTGTTTAATAAGGATATTTCTGAGTGATTTTGCTGCCTCATTATAATTTGCATTTACTTTGTGTTTCATTTGAGCAGAAACATTTTGTACAAATTGCTGTAATTTGTCTTTTCGCTCTGCCAGGTTCAAATGGCAAAAGTTCTTGAAGTGTCCCAAGGTAGCTATTTATGATATACCAGGAATAGTGGAATTGGAGTTGGCATTGAGTCTGTCAGAGTTCTTCAGAGAAAGTATGGCAAGGGTTGGAGTTTGCCTTCCATGGCCTTCTGCCACAGCCAGCTCTTGTGCATACTTTTGGATGAGGGGAAGGAGTAACTATTTCTCTGCCCTGCTGTTGCACATTTAATATTCCTGAAATTACAGTGATTTAGGGTTCTTATTCTTGATGTGGTACAGCAAGACTTTAGAAACTTGCCTCCTTTCTTTTACAGGTGTGGAAGGTCACCAATGAATTGGTGCTCTGACGTGGTAGGATTACTAAAATGAGTTTGTTTTCTTACTAGTCTGTGGGCAGTGGAATTTGGGGTTTTAGTCCAGTCTTGGCTTCATTAGCACATGGATAGAAAAGAGTAACTTTTAATGAATTCATTGATTGTTTAAAGGGAACTGTCTTGAAAAAATTATTAACAAAATATTTGACTTCAGCCTGACCACATGACATCTGAAATAATGGGCATTCACACCTGTATAAAATCAAAGACAGAACAGTAGGGGGTTTTCAGATTTGTTTTGTTTTGTTTATTTGTGTGGAACAGTGACATCTGAATGAAGTGCAAGCTAGTGCAGAACCAGATCCTACATCACCATTTGTTCTGAAAAGCTGAAATAGCTCATTTGTGGTTTTCCTGCTTGTAAATAATGTAGTTAGCCCACCTCCTGCTGAATGTTTTTATTCATTATAAGAGTCTGATGAATGTCTCTGCTTCTCTGAACTATATTAAGGAAGAATATAGAGCAAGTTACTTAGTGATTTCTTGAGTTAAATCCCAAACTGCTAAGAAGAATTTAATGTTCTCCTGGAGGTTCTTGAGTATTTTCCCCCTTTTCTGCTCAATTCCATGTAACAGAGGAAAGATGATTTTATGTAGGTTAGTGTAGTAAGTTACTTCCATTTTGTGAGCTCAGTAGTGTAGTAGGTGAGCTGCAGATTAAATGGAGAGTAATTCCTTTACTCATCCCTTTGAATGCTTTTCCCCTCTTGCTTGTGCCTTTAACTGGTGACTGTGACTGAATGGCCACACACAAAAATCTCCATGATTTTGTTTGCACAGTCAGCATCTTCGTTTTAAGGTACTTTTCTGCACCAAGCATGATAATAATTTTCCTGAGGGTTGGTTTCATTCCTCAAAAATATTACTGCAGATGATTGCACTAGAGAAGAAGAGGCATGTTTCTTTCTTGCAGTTTCATTTATGGCATAGGGTGTATAATTTTGGACCTTATTAGCTGAGAAGAGTAGTTACGATTCGAAACTTGAAGTAATGCACTATTATATTTTTTTAATGTTGCTTACAGTGTTGGGAGAAAGACAAACACAAGAAAAGTCAATGTGATTACTTTTCTTTCCTTTTTCTTTCAAGCCTTGTAGCTTGAGGAAGGCAGCTTTACCATGAAGAGAGATATGGCTGTGTTGCCATTGCAGTGGATCTGTGGAGCACTGACCTTCTGGTCGTGTTGAGGGCACTGGCCTCTGCTTAGCTCCTGCACAAGCACAGAACAAATAAATGGTGCTTCAGAGCTGCCTTCCCATGTTTGCTGAGAGTTCTGACTCATCCTTAAAACTTAGCATTTTGTCCTGAACTAACCATGAACCCTAAAGCCTCAGCTCCTTTGAGATATGTATCTTGCTTTTGAGTGGTTTCAACTTGATGATAGGACAGGTAGGACCAAATCTTGCTTATCTAATTCTCAGAATTATTCCAGGTCTGTTGTGCATTCAGTATGAGTTGAGAAGTGTACAAGGATTATCAGTGAGCTGTTTAGCCTGGGATACTGTTTATCCTGAACTTGAGGAGTTTGTACCATCCATGCCCAGCACATGTCTTGATCTCAGGCATCTCTGTTAAGATCAGAAGCCAGTCCTACTGGTCATTTGGAAATGCAAGGCCTAAGTAATGACTTTGTTCTGCTTTTATATTTTGTATCTGCTGAGGTTTCCAATCCTTCCACACTCACTGGATGTTGAACATTTTTTGTGCTATTTCAGTGATAAAGATTTATGGTGCAGCTCCACAGTTTGACATCTGCACGCCTGCAGGGAGTGAACTGATTGTTGGGTGAAGTATGTCTGCAGTTGCAGCAAAACTGACTTAAGAAGTGAAGATGATGTATTGTGTAACTGTACCTTGTTGAGTGAACAGGAGATTTTTATTTATCTCTTTCCCAGAAGTGCAATACCATATTTTAATGGTATAAGAACATAGCAGGGAATGGCAGTGTTGGTGTTATGAAGAAATTTACATTATGCTCTTTGTGTATCTATAAAGTAATTTAACTGCATAATGCTTGAGCCAGTTGTGGGTTTGCTTGAAAACTCAGAGAATTTCTCCTAGTCTGAAACAAAGGATATGTGAGTATCATTTATAGTTTTACCCAAAATAGCTGTAGCTGTATTATAGTGATGTTTTCCCTGCCTGTTTTTCCCCCTGACCTGTTTTGCATATCCCATAGGACAGCAGGGCTCTGGAAACTAATTCATATTTTGTTGGGGACTAAGTTGTCAAAGTAAGCAGCTACTTTGTGGATGAATTTGTGGTTTGCTGGAAAGGAAAATGTTTGGGTTTTTTTTACAAGGGAATTGAATGATGCTATGGAGAATTTTCTTCTCTTGCTGGCTGCTATAGAGGGTTTTTTTCATATAATGCTGGATATTAACCACATATTTTGTATGTAACCAGTATTGTGCATTCATCACTATATGGATCAGTTAGTTGACTTCCTGTGGTTTGATATGAAGAGATACTGAGAACTCTCAGCTGTCACTGAAATCAGTTGAAGCTCTGCTTTAAACTCTAAAGCTCTATATAATGCTATGTGCTCTATTAAGTTCATGTATGGATTTCTAAAATTACCAGCCAAGATTGGATGTCTTGCTTTTCCCTTAAATTATCATGTGCCAGTTCCTGTTCTCGTAAAGGCCATAAGATCACTGCTTTTCAAGGGTTGTTTTGAAAGGCAGTGTATTTAGGATCTTGCTGTAGAATATATTTAACAGTTTTGGTGAGAAGTCACAAGTCCTGTTGCACAATGAATTAAATGTACTGTTTTCAGGAACCACCTGAATATATCTTATCTGAATATTGGAAGAGTTGCAGACTCATCGTTTGTCTGTGCCCTCCAGTTTGTCACCAGCCCAAACTGAAATCTCCTTCAGCATTGATGTCTTAGCCCATTCTTGTTGGTTTGTTTTTTTTTTTTCTTTGACACATCTTTGTCCAGTGCCAGTTTCATTCCAATGAATTGTCTTTTAGTTCCCTTTTTAACAGAATGTTCTGTTAACTCCACATTACACAGCATGTATATTTACTTCATTTATTGTTGCAGCTGCAGTTGATCTGAACATAGCTGATGCTGTTTTGGAAGGCAACTTGTGTTTTGGAAGAGATGAGTAGAATTTTTCTGAATTAAAATGAGGTGTGATGGAGCTACTGGTAGATGTGGAAAGGGAAAAATCTATATAAAAGAAGTGGTGACAAGTTGCATTTGGCTTCGTCTCAGTGTCACTATGGTTTGTAGAAAGCGAAGGAGGGGGCGTGCTGTGCTTAAAATAAGATCGGCTGTGTGTTAAAGAAGTAACAGTGCTTTGGAGCACATGTTCAGGATTCCTGTAGATTCAGTGAGAGTGTGTAAATGTATCTAAAGGCATCCAGAGAGGGATCCTGTCTGCCTGAATTAGAGGCTTTCTGGCATGTGCTTTCTCGTGGAGCCTTTAAGGGAGCACAGTTCAGCTTTTGCACGGTGCACCTGTCAGTTTGCCTCATCTAAGGTTTGGGGTTGATGCCGTTGTAGCTTGAACACCCAAAGGTGACTCTAAAGCCATAGATGAAAGTATTTATTTTTCTTGTTCATTTGGGTTATTGCAGGGAAGCTACAGCTGCAGCATGTTCCAGGGTTTAGATGTACCTCAGCCAGTAGGGAAGGAAGGCAGTGTTTCAGTTCCAGTTCCAGTCACTTGTGGCTAGACCACAGCATTCAGGCTCTGAGATAAAGGACATTCTGTATTGCTTCTTCTTCACCATTTTTGGGAAAAGAGCACTATGTTTTCTTTCTCCTGTGGTTGGCTTTGTAGTAGGAGCATACTTTTCCAAATGTTAAATTAAGAAGCAGCACAACACCAATTGTCTTCCCAAAATCCAAAGTTTTGCTTTTTGTTCTTTCCTCTTTTAAAATCTAACTGTTACAGAACAAAAACAAGGCAAGCTGCTTTTCAGTTAATCATATATTTAAAGGTGCACCACTGTCATTGTGCTTCCTGTGTGGCATAGGAAAATCTTTCCTTTAGACAGAGATGTGGGCATTTTGAGCCCTTTTTCTCTGTTTTAGTGGATGCACTTCTAGCTCTGGTACAGTTGCTCAGATTCACAGAGTGCATAATAGAAAAAGAAAACCTTCAACAGAGATAAGAGAGAACACCTCCAATAATGTCCAAATCCGTAGTCCCTACCTCCATGCTCTTTGAAAAAAGGAAACAAACAGGGTACAGGTTATGCTTTAAATAGTGTTCCCATGTCACTCTTCATCAGCACTGTGTCTTATTTGAAGTTTTCTTTGCCCCTGATGAGTCATTACTGTTGTCTTTTTCAGACCCTAAGCTTGGAAGCTTGTATATCCCACACCTTGCACTAGATTTGAGATCTCTTTGGGTAAAAACTTTCTTTTAAGTGTCTAAAAAAGACAGAGCCTTAATGCTGGTGTTGGACACTCTATCCATGAAGTTCCTGGCAGTCTGTTTGTATTCAGTGGGGAAGTAGTGCTATCCCTGGGGAGATACAGGTGGTTGTGGTGTAAATATAAAGGTGGTGAAAAGGTGACTGGACTTGGCTAATTTGTGCAGAATGATGCAAATCATGTAGCAGATGTAGGAAGGGAAACTCAAGGCAGGTTTTGTGGGCAAATGAATATGATTTTTCTGATCATATTTTCTAACTACTTTCTTAAAAGTAGCCTGGAACCTGGAAAAGCAGTACTTCCATTCAGTCAGACAGTAGATTTGCAGGGTAATAGGGAAATTGTCTACAGGACAATGGTGGTCTTTGAATTTTGAGGGGCGAGTTTTTTCCATATCAAGGTTATCTCATATGGAAAGGAATCAGCAAAGCCTTATATTTTATTTCTGCAGTGTTTTGTGGCAGTATCAGTACCCATGTTTGATTCTAATAATATTCCTGATAGTTACTATCTCTGTTCTTTAGCTGCAGAATGTGGGTGGCAGTTGTAAGTGCTTCTCAGGAGTTCTGAGATTTTTTAGTCTCAGAACTGTAGTATATGATGGGCTTTGGAGAAGTTATGTAAAATATAATGTGTAATATTAAAAGGCAAAAAACCCTTAAGAATTTAACCTGGATCTCTGTCTTACCTTTCTCTGTGGATAACCTTGAAGGCACAAAGGATCTTTAGAACCAGGGAGTTTGTGGAGTTACCAGTGAGTGATGCTCAGAGAAAACAGTGGGAGGCCAGGTCATGGCCTCTGTACCCCATGTCCATGGGGGAATTAAACAAGATGAAAATGGAAGCACTGGGCCTGTATTGTGCATCAGAGCTGTTTAATTTACTTTAACCTGCAGCAAAGTCACCTTTTAATCAGAGGTTTATAAGAAATGTTGTGCATTGTTGCTGCCTCCTCCGTTCTGTGAGAAGGATCTAAGCTACAAATTCACCCGTGCTTACCACCCTGAGTGAAGGTATTTAAACTATCTATATTTTGGTTATGTGGTTTGGGCTTTTTTCTGCCTTATGAGCCCATTTCTGAACATACGAGAAGTGGAACAGGGACAAATTCCAAAAGGAATCTGAAATTGTTCAAATGTCTTGGCACATCTTTTAGGGGATGGTCTGTGTCATGTTCTGTGTATGCAGGTGAAGTCAACGTTCATAAATATTGTGAACTTCTAAACTGATTTCTATTTGTGGGGAAACAGTAAAGCTTGTACTGAAAAGAATCCTTCAAGTTGAAAATTTCTGTTCTTAAAAACAAAAGCAAAATCTTCCTGATCGTGCTTTGGTGTTATCAAAGAGCTGTCTGAGCTATTCACCTAATTTTTGACTTCTCCTGAGGTAAAGGCAAATTGCAGCCTTTCTTCTGTGCTATCTTCACTGTTGATCTCATGAAGTTGTAGCAATGTCCATGTTGATGTTTTATAAACAAAATATTGTTTTAAGGAGCACCTATGAAATTTGATTATTTCAAATGCTAAGATACGAAGTTTGTGAAAAATAATGACAATGTCAATTGCCATGTGGTAGAGAAGAGGTGGTATGTGGTTTTTTGGATGGAATTGATCCTAGCTCTTGTCTGCATGCAAAAGACAGTAAATTCACTAGACTTATATAGAACTTCAGAGTTTAATAAGTACTGAGTCATTGCCTAATTCATAATATTGACAAGTCACTCTGCATATCCGTCAGATATGACTGCAGTGTCATGCAAAGGTTGTTAACTAAATGGAACATTTTTTAATTGTTTCCAAGATAAATTGCTGTTTTCTAGCCGCTCTAACAGAAGACAGATAGCTTTTCTGTTATGTGTAGCCACTTTCTAATTGAAACAGTTGAAGAAATTGATTTTTTAATAGTTTTTATTTAGGAATCATTTGGGTGTGTACAGATAGATGGATAGCTGTGTGAGAACAAAACATGGTCCAATATAAAAATGAAGTGCTTAAATGTGAAAAAAAGATGTTATTAAATAAGACTTTATCTAGTAATGGCTGCTAATCTGCTGTTCATTCAGGTAAAAGGGGATTTTCACAATTTTAAGACAGACAATCACCTGGGTTTTCTTATATGTTTTCTTGTTTCATTATTTCTGAAGGATTGCAATCAAAAATTCTTTAGAGTTGTTGTGAATTAAAATCTGGATAATTTATGAATATATTTTGGTATTGGAAATTGAATTGTGGATAAAAAACTGGAGGAAGATATTGGAATGCTAAAAAAATTTATTTTTTTAGTTCAGAAAAGCTGATTCATAGTGGTGAAATTTAACTCCAAATGCTCCATGTTCCTGATCAGTTTCTTTTTCAGGAAGGCATGGCCACGCTTAATTTGGTTTCTGGAGTTATTCTTGCATTGCAAATGGGATGCTGGAGGCACAGCTTTCCATAAACAGATTGAAGCCAGGTGGAATTTGATGGTGGGGGTCCAGATAGGAAGTAATTAAATGTTTTAGATTTCACTCACTTGGGTTCATTTTAATGGATGTCTTTGGTTTTGGAAGCCTGGCCCACAGCAGCAATAGATAATATTGAATGAATGGCTGTTTCCAAAGAGAGAAAAAAGTGGGGTTTTTTTGGTGGTGCTGTGATGTTTGATGAGCCTAATGTAAAGGAAACAGAAGTGCCTGCCCACTGACCTTATTTTCTAAATCAAAGCTAATGTTAAGGTCAATAAAGACACCAAATGGTTGGGCTTTCTTTCACAAATCCTGTTTGCATATTGTGATGGGTGCATGTTTTTACACTGCACTATGGCAAAGCCTTTATTTCACTTCTCTTCCATTTACTGTGTATATTAGAAAGGGCTCATGGAGGTCTGCTCCTCATGGCTGCAGGGCAGTCCCAGCACCTCCTCCCTTCTTTGTTCCTTGACCCAGGTGCTAGAAGAGCTGTTTCTTTCTTTTTTGCTCACTTCTCTCTGAATTTGTGTTTTGCCCCCCTGTTGCCCACGTCCCCTCAGGTGCCACCACCACTGTGGCTGAGGGGCTGGGCAGTGCCCCACTCCTGAGCCCTCCACACAGGCACCCAATGCTCCTTTGTATGTGGAAATGGTAAGGAGTGCTCAGGAGTCCGGGTTAAAGCTGGTTTTGTTACATTGGATTAACGATCCCTTCGTAAATTTATAATTAGGCAGGCAGAAGAGTGTAGGTCAAGAGAACTAGCACTGAAATTACCTGGTGTTAAATTAACTGCATTCCCCACGGCCCTGTTTCTTGGCCCACAGTGCAGCAAAACTAGAATTGTTGGATGTAGAATTGTGACAAAAATTTATCTTACTAATTCAAGCAACTGAATTCTTTTTTCTCTCTCTCTCTCACCTTATCATGCCTTCCAGTTCTAGTTGAAAATTGTTTATCTGTTGTGGAATCAACTTTGAACCTTTAGGTCTTAGGTCATTACATATTAAGATTAAAGTTTATCGTCGTCCCTTTCAGCCTGAAAGAGCGAGAGTTTGAAAGTTAATTTTTAGGACTATGAATGGTCTTCTCCTTGCCCACTGAGCTGAAATCTCTCCAGTACAAAGGTTTGGTGTTGAGTCCCTGGTGCCCTTCTGTTCACTTTGCTGTCCTTTCCTCTGAGGAGGGGGGGATTCACCCAGTGCTGGTGGTCACCAAACGCTGTCCCTTCTCCACCTGCACGTTCACACAATCTGCCACTGTCACCTCCATGCCTGCAGGCACAGGGCAGTCCTGGAGAAGCCTGGAGAGGAGGCTTCCCCAGCTCCTGATGCTTGGATCAGTTTGTTATATCCAGTTACGCTCTCAAGTGCACCTGTCTGGTCCCTGCTGCTGGCAGAGCCAGTGTCTGGAGGGCTGCTTTGCTCTGCACTGGGTTTGTGTCAAGCAATACAAGTGGCAGTCCACAGAGGCTGACTTCTGCCTGGGCCAAGCAGCACCTGATTATTGTGAGCAGTCATGAAGCACAAAGCCATTTTCATCCTCTCTGTCCTTTTATGGGTGTCCTGGTGATAAACAGCAACAGCAGAGGAAATATTAAACCAACCATATTACCTCTAGGACCATTTGCATGTTTGTCAGACTTTTTTCCTGACTGTTACCCAGGCATAAATAGTTTTTTTAATCTGGTATTTATGGTACAGAAAAAACTTAAAATTTAGGATGGTATGTTTTTTTATTTTTCAGGCCTATGAGGGAGTTTTTCATGTGACCAGTTTGAGACCAAAGAATAGTTCTGATAGGTGTTAAGTAGCTACCAGACCATTTCCTGTTTTTCTGTGAAGTATGTCAGCTGTATTTAAATCCCTTCAGGGACGATTTTTGGCATGTGAACTCTGTTACTGGTTTGCCCACAAATTAGTCAAAATTAGCTTGCAGTAGCTGTGGTAGAAGTTAGTCTTCTTTCATTGGGAGTAAAGTACATAGACTATAAAACAACAACCACAACATTCTTCTTCCCTCCTTCTGCTCAATAGTTGACTTTTAAACTTTATCTATTTTAAATGAGGAAGTGCTGAAAATGGATGTGAAAAGCTTCTAGCTTCACTAACTACACTAGTTAGTTATCCTCACGTTATGATGGATGCAAAATTTATATGCTCAGAAAGCCAAATTTACCTTTCCAACACTGGTCTTAAGAGATAAAGAAGTATTCTGGATTTGTTAATTATAAAAAAGACTTTTCTGTAATTACTGGAATCATTGTTTTGAAATACAAATTAGCACTTGCTCTGACAACTACTGTGTTCATGAAAACCCTGCTGAGGGATAGCCTGCAGAACAATTTCTTCTGGTACAGTTGTTTTTAAGTAATCCCTGTCAACACTAGACATCGAAAATGTGAGAGCTATGCCTTGGTCTGAAACAGCTGTCAAGTGTAGTTTCTGGCACAGAGCCATCTTCAGATATTCTTGTATCCTGTTAACATAGAAAATGAAGAGATTGTTTTCTTCTGCCTTGGTTGGATTTGTGGTCAGAGGCAAGAGGAAGAAAAGGTCCCAAGTTATAAATTAAAAGAAATCGGTTCAAGAAAGGTGTAAATGAGCATCAGTCATTGGCTGCCTTTATTCCCATCATGAAGTGCTTTCCTGAGTGTAAGGATGTGCTTAACCACGTGCTTTCCTGAGTCTGGGTCAAGGCTCCTGCTGCTCTTTGAATTTGGGCTAAGATAAGTTCTTCACTTGGGATCGTGGCAAAGTTTACAGCTATCACCCAGAAATTATATTTAAAATAAAGAAATTTAGGTGCTTTCTCTTTTTAATGATCTGAAAGGACAAGGTAAACGGGTAAATTTGAGGTTTGATCGAAATAGGAAAACAGCTGTAGTAGAGAAGTCAGGGAGAGTTTCAAGGGGAGCAGGAAGGGAAGTTGTTTCAGGGCACTGGGATGTCTTTCTCTACATACATGCAGTCTTATCCAAACTGAAATCTGTATTCCATTTAGCAGAATTTAATCTACAAAACTGATTTTTCATGGTATCTAGATGAAATCCTGCTGAGACCTGAGTTGGTAAGAGAACACAGTAGCTTAGATATGTGCATGGGCTGCTCTGAAGACTTACTTGAGTTTAGCAGGGTAGTTACAGAATACTCCAGTAGAGGATGTGAAGTCTTGCACGAGTTCCTTACTTAAACAATAAAAAAGAATTTTTACCAGTAGGTAAATTATATTTAATTCTGGTAGTTAGGGGGATTTCGCTCATCCTTTTCATTTTCCTTGAATTGTAGAAATTAAAAATGGCAAAAGTGGATTAGGATTAGGTCATCCACTGCATTTCCTTGCCAATGAGGGATTTTCAGTGGTTTTTTTTCTGCCTTTTGTTTTCTGAAGTTCCTTATTGTATCCTAACCTAATTAAGGTTCTTGCCAAAGGGAAGCTGGATAAGGGCTTCTTTTGGAGCCTGGTAAGGAATTTTAGTGAATCAGAGCGCTGTAACATCATACCAGATCAATGTCATCTCGTCTGGGTTTAGATAAAATATATTGTGTATTTTACACAAATACATGTGACATTTCATCTTCTTTCAGAAGAATGTTGTTGAAGGCAGTGCTACAGATTGGGTGCAAGCATTGTTTTTACATAGTTAACATAAATAAATTTCTGAGCAGAAATGCTGTTTGCATTGTTATCTTTGCTTAACCCTTTCCCTGTAGTCAGTACATGTCATTTGAAAACCCCACTTATATTTGGGGGGCCGGGGGGGAGGTGATAATGGGTTTTCTCTGGGTGATAACTAATACAACAAAATGTAAACAAATCTAAAGATGGTTTCCATACTAAGAAAAAAAAGGAAGTGCATAGACACCACATATGTCATGTTGAAATTGAGTGGGGATTTTTAAGTACACTTGGAAGTGTTGTCTTGTACCAAATGCATCTGGTATGGGCTTTAACTGTCTATTCCAGGTAATGAGCTGTGAAATTGAACGGGACTGTTTAGGCTGATTTACTGGGTGAGTTACAGAGGCAGAACTATTTTTAACTCTTCATTTACTCTAAGCAAAATTTCTTATTTGCTGTTTATTTCAGAGGTCTTGTTTCTGAAAGGCAGTAAATAGCATGAGTTCAGTAGTAGGAATATTGTTGCAAAAATTACAGTCCTGATGTTTATTTGAGTGACTAGTAGTGTGTGTTTTATGGAGAGGTGGAAGGAGTCAATCCAAGGACATTTCTACTAGAGGCTTGTTTATTGATTTTTGTTAAAATTACGTTTTGGTAACACAACAGTTTTTGTATCCCAGTGTGTAAATGTAACTCTTATGCTGTGTTTTAGATACTTTCAGCTACTCAAAAGGTCTTCAGCTTGGTCTTTTCAGATATTTGCAGCCCTGTGTAGGTTGCATACTAACACATGGGGTTACTGGAAAATATTTTCATCTGTTTTCTTCTCCCTCCTGCCTCCTGTATTTTTGCATTATGCCTTATGTGGTAATTGAGAACAGGGCAAAGATGTCTGCAGTGTTTTGGTCTTAATTTGTCTTTAGTTTGAAATCTCAGTTTTCATAATTATTGAGTGAACTTGTAAAGGGCATATTTTTATGGCTGATTTATGTATGCTGCTAATTTGATACCAGCTAGTATGACTTTATTATTTGTGTAGATCAAATCAGATCTTCAGGTTGGAAGTGTACAGATTACATAATTTCTGTTTCTTCTAAGTGTAGTCATCAAATCACGTCAACTGAAAGGCACCTGATGTTGCACCTCATGGCTTGCAAAAGTCACTTCTGGCAGAAATCAAGCCCAGCTGCTGTGTTAACACAGAGTCATTGCTCATCTGCAATTGTTCTTCTAATCTCTGCGGTTTTCCGCTTTCACTAAACCTAAGCGTTCTTTGTAGAAACTCGTGGATTATTTGTGGCCTATGATATCACCAAGACTTGCTGAATTTTTTTAGTACTGGTTGACAGATGAGTGAGTTCCTCTTGGTTTCCTCATTCTTTGTCGTAGGAAGTCACATTAAATTGATTATGTGACTGAAGAGTAACAATACAACCACAGGAAATCCTGTGGCTGAAACCAGTTTTGTTCTGTGCTTGCTTTTGGTAATAACTTTGTATTTGCAGAATACTGACTTTGATTTAGGACTGCATTGGACTTTGACTTGAAAAAGATTATGCTCTTTGCAACGTATAAAAAACTGGCTAACTTTTTTTTTGAGCTGAGGCATCTTTTGAAAAAAATTAGTGTAAATAATATTGCTGATAAAAATTTTGTGGTGAAAATTTGGCAGCACACGTCACTTCCAACAAAATTAAAGTGTCAAATGCAAACACACGCAAAGGAAACAGAAATACAGGATGTGTGTGCTACACTTGGAGGCTTTAAAAGGTAAGAAGTGCATGAGGGCATGTAGGACTTCTTGCTTGGTGTTCCATGAGCTGGGGCAGTGAGCTGGCTCATGCTTGTATGAAGTAAGGCTGTGTCAGGAAAGTGTAATCATCCTGAGAACACAGCACATTTAAATTGATTTAAACAAGTCTGCGCTTTCATTCTTGGTCAAGAGTAGTTTATACCTTGTTTTCAAGCACTGACTTCCAAGATGTAGCAATATGTAAGTTGCTCATTAATTTTTGGTTGGGATCTGCTCTTCTGTGACATTTAGGCACAATAATAGCATTGCTGGATGTCAGTCTCTTGAAAACAAAAATAAATTGGAAGAGGTGGGAAGGTGGGTCTTCAGATACAATGCAGATTATTTTCCCCCTTCATCCCCCTTTTCATTTGAAAGTACTTCAAAGGACTTTATTAGCATGTTAAATAAAACTAGGGAAAGGCAGGTTTCATCAGAATGCATTTGCTTTCTTGTTTTTACATGCAGTTACTGTTAGGCCTTGGTTAATTTATAAATATGGGAAATAAATGTATCCGAATAAAATGTTTCAAAACCATCTCTCCTCTCCTAGTGGAGAGTGTGCATGGTGTTATCCTGACCTGACAGGCTCTGTGAAAGGGAATTCCTGTGGCAAACACCAGGCAAGCTGATGGTATTTCCAGGCTGAGGGATGCCTGACTGGCAGAAGCCAGCTGCTGTGTTAACACAGAGTCATTGCTCATCTGCAATTGTTCTTCTAATCTCTGCGGTTTTCCGCTTTCACTAAACCTAAGCGTTCTTTGTAGAAACTCGTGGATTATTTGTGGCCTATGATATCACCAAGACTTGCTGAATTTTTTTTAGTACTGGTTGACAGATGAGTGAGTTCCTCTTGGTTTCCTCATTCTTTGTCGTAGGAAGTCACATTAAATTGATTATGTGACTGAAGAGTAACAATACAACCACAGGAAATCCTGTGGCTGAAACCAGTTTTGTTCTGTGCTTGCTTTTGGTAATAACTTTGTATTTGCAGAATACTGACTTTGATTTAGGACTGCATTGGACTTTGACTTGAAAAAGATTATGCTCTTTGCAATGTATAAAAAACTGGCTACCTTTTTTTTTGAGCTGAGGCATCTTTTGAAAAAAATTAGTGTAAATAATATTGCTGATAAAAATTTTGTGGTGAAAATTTGGCAGCACACGTCACTTCCAACAAAATTAAAGTGTCAAATGCAAACACACGCAAAGGAAACAGAAATACAGGATGTGTGTGCTACATTTGGAGGCTTTAAAAGGTAAGAAGTGCATGAGGGCATGTAGGACTTCTTGCTTGGTGTTCCATGAGCTGGGGCAGTGAGCTGGCTCATGCTTGTGTGAAGTAAGGCTGTGTCAGGAAAGTGTAATCATCCTGAGAACACAGCACATTTAAATTGATTTAAACAAGTCTGCGCTTTCATTCTTGGTCAAGAGTAGTTTATACCTTGTTTTCAAGCACTGACTTCCAAGATGTAGCAATATGTAAGTTGCTCATTAATTTTTGGTTGGGACCTGCTCTTCTGTGACATTTAGGCACAATAATAGCCTTGCTGGATGTCAGTCTCTTGAAAAACAAAAATAAATTGGAAGTAGTGGGAAGGTGGGTCTTCAGATACAATGCAGATTATTTTCCCCCTTCATCCCCCTTTTCATTTGAAAGTACTTCAAAGGACTTTATTAGCATGTTAAATAAAACTAGGGAAAGGCAGGTTTCATCAGAATGCATTTGCTTTCTTGTTTTTACATGCAGTTACTGTTAGGCCTTGGTTAATTTATAAATATGGGAAATAAATGTATCCGAATAAAATGTTTCAAAACCATCTCTCCTCTCCTAGTGGAGAGTGTGCATGGTGTTATCCTGACCTGACAGGCTCTGTGAAAGGGAATTCCTGTGGCAAACACCAGGCAAGCTGATGGTATTTCCAGGCTGAGGGATGCCTGACTGGCAGAAGGGAAGGATGGCTGGAAAAGCAGCCAGGATGAGGAAGAAGGGACAGGAAATGCTGAGGTGAGCACCTCCAAAGTATTGATGTCCTTGAAGCCCTTAACTCCTGTATTCTGGGCAACAACTATGCATGCAGTGCAGCTTGTGCTGGTGTGCTCACTGGGTGTGTGCAGCCTTGGAGCTGGGCTTGCCCAGCCTGCCTGGGAACCTTTTGTGTCACCGTCCTGGTCTGGACCTGGTGCAGCTGTTGGTCCCTGGCTGTTGTGGGAGATGGGGATGACTGCAGCAGTGCCCCTCAGTATTGGTTGTTGGAATACACCTCCAAAGCCCCCTCAGGACCTGTGTCTCCTGGGTGTCACAGGCATCTTTTGTGAAAAATCCTTTCTTAGTATTTCTTTCTTCTGAGAGCTGCAGTTTCAGCCACAAATGTAAACAATTGTTATCTGCTGCTGTGGAATGCAACAGGTGCATCTGGGATTGGTCTTCTATGGATGTTTGGATTTATTGACCAGCCATGGCAGAGCTGGCTCTCGCTCTCTGTCAGGGCCAGCTGCTTTGTTATCATTCTTTTCTATGCTATCCTTCTGAGAACTTCTTCCTTCTATCTCTTTTAGTATAGTCATAATGTAATAAATATATATAATATAATAAATTAAGCCTTCTAATTATGGAGTCAACCTTCTCATCTGTCTCTTTACCTCAAAACCCCTGCTTCCCCAAGCAACAGCACCTGAGAAGTTGTGTGGAGACTTAAACAAAGAGGGGAAGGAGGCAGCACCAGCAGGGACAAGTTGGAATAGCAATACTAGGCATGGAAGTTTGTGGGAAGTTGATTATTTAAATTCTGTTCCTGTGATTCTTTCTCTCTCTCTTAGAGGCCAGTACGTACAGTGTCTCTTGGAATGAGTAGCAGTAGAATTGAAAATGTAGTAGTTGAAAGATGATTGAAAATGACTTTGCAGGATCTGGACTGAATTCACTTCATTTCCTTCCCTGCTTGAAGCATCAAGAGCATTCTGTGATGTAATAATTTTTGTTGTCATTAGTAATAAATTTGGGGAAGAAGCCTGCTGTTTGCAAAGGATTTATGATGACCAATTATCTGGTTCAGAAGTCTGGGCCAGAGGTGAGAATGTGGGTGGCTGTGCTAACCTGCTTGGGTCATCAGAGAGTGTCCATGAGATTTATCTAGAAGAGCAGTCTAGATTTGGGGGTTTGGGGAAAATTTCTTCTTTGAACTTGCTTCACAGCAATGAGTAAGGATATATTTTGACTTAGCACTTCATCTATGTTTTTATGCAGTCTTCTGTGGAAAATTAGGAGGTTGAAAGGGAGAAAATGCAAAAATTTGTTTGATTCTATGCAGTTCTAGGTGACAAAATAGCTAAATTCTTATCATCCAGCATAGCTTAAAGCTTTGGAGAATTATCCATTCTTTTCTATGTAAAGTAGTTCAGAGAAGTTTTAAGACTATCCTAATTTAATTATAAAATATATTGTGTAGTCATATGAGGAGTTAAATGTAACCAATCAAAAAAAAAACCCAAACAAAAACCACCTTGACCATGGTGACCTTTAAAGGAGATCACTGAGCATGACCCTTGTGAGACTTGGAAATGGATGAAACTGAGCTGGTTTATGTCAGCTGGAGATTGGCTCAGTATTTATTCGGAAGCAGTTTAGTGTTCTGTTTCATCTAATGTACATGGAAGCAATAACTCTGTACAAGTGTGGGAGTGTGGAAACACCCAAACTCCAGAACAGTTCCTCTTCTCCCAGTCTCCTCCTTTCCCCCTCTCCTTCAAGGTTATTTAAGGATTTACTAGTTAGTGAGAAAAAATGTTGAATAAGAACATATTCTTCCAATCTATACTACCCTTTTGAAATGGACTCCAAGAACAGCAAGAATTATTATTATTATTATCTACACTGTGTTTCTCACACCTTTTAATTGCTGTGACCCACCCCAAAATTCTACAGCATTAAAAACTCATAGCAGCATGAGAAAATATGAAGTTGTGCAATTCTTTTCCTCACAAGCATATCAGAAACAAAGATATTACTAAAACTGGATTAGGTCTAAACACTTAATTTGTATTCAAAGAGGAAACGCCTTTTTTCTCACAGCAGTTGCAGGTTGGGTGGAAGTGGATGAAAGGAGTAGCAGTAAAGCTCTGGTGGAAGGAAGAGAAATCATTCCTTGGCAGGACAGAGTGTCTGTCTGTAGCAATTCTGCAGAAGATGTTCATAAACCATAGCTGTGGGCGTGGAGAGCAGGCAGAGCAAACAGTGAGCAGTTCTTGCCTATACATGGGATGAGGCTTGAGCTGCATTCCTAAACCAGATTCGCTATCTCCTCCAATATACTACACGAGTGAGTGTTTTGAAGATTGTATCCAGACAATCTGAAAATAAGTTTTTTCACATATATGCTACGAATTGTGAGGAAAAGAGTGTAAAAATCATGAGAAACTTTATTCAGCACTCTCAAGGATAAAATATTTTGAGAGCATTTAGTGCAGCAGAATATTTTGGATTAAGAGACCGAGGCCATGTTGAATTCATATATTAATAAAGTTGTTAAATGCACCTTTTTGTTTTTCAGTCATAGTGTGATCTTCATAAGTGGGCTGAAGACTTGCAATAATGCTGTAGCTTTAAAGCAAGCTTTTCATCTTTGTTTTTAAGCTAAATTTTAGCCTAAACTCAAATGAAGTGAGTGTTGCATTTGTGCAGTAGTGAAAGATGAAAGAAAATTTCTTTTTCAAGTGCAGTTTGAAAAATTGCCTTTGGCTTTGATTGTTCATGCACGTACTGTAGAACCTTAACTCTCCTGATCAAGTTGAAGTAGTAGAAGCAGCTCAGTGTGAAAATAATTAATGCTGGTTTAAAAGTACCTCTGCCCAGTGCTTACATATGGAAAAGGTGAAGCTATAGAAAATATGAAACTAAGGCAGTGTGAACAGTTTTCCTCACAACAAATTTGCACAGTGGTAATGTCTAAAAGTGTAAAATTTTTAATAAAAATTTATTCTAAGCTGCTGGAAATACTATGTGTCTCTTAGCATTCTGATCAAACATGCTGGGGTTTTTTTGTGTGTGATTAGTCTAACAATAAGAAGGTGATCAAAAATGTTCAGTAATTTTGTGGAGATAGTTTGCTTTAAAATATTCAGCAAGAACAGGTGTTTTCTTAAGGAAGCAGCTAATTTTCCTTGTCAGCTTAGCACTGAGTGTAGGCCTGTTGGTGGTATGGGATGCAGCAATGCAAAGAATTAGTAAATCACTAGTATATAGGATACACAGTAAACTGTATATTAGTAAGGAATTTATTACATTTCTTATTAGCAACTTGCTTTCTTCAGAGAAGAAATGGAATCTGTTCTGTTGAAAGCGTGGCATCAGCTGATTTACCAGCATCAACTAAGGCTCCAGGCTTTTAATTTCCAGAAGGAAATATTTTCTGTTTATATTACCTTAAGGGGTAGAGTGTGTGAGATTACGTGGAATCAAGCATGTTTCCAATATTAAGCAATGTTTAGTGGTGTTAATGTTTTGATATTTTTTTAAACCTCATTTTTTTTTTTTCTTTTTAAAGTTTTTCCAAATTAAGTGTCTTGGAAAGTAAATACTGAAAATCAACTAGGTGAAGGACATGTTCATGTTGGAAACATTCTTTCTAACTGGTGTAAATCTGTAGGTAGTGCAGGAAAGTAGTACCTAATTATGCAACACACAGCTCTTAATGAAATCACATGCCTAAGCCCCTGCAGAATCTGTAGGTTGTACTTATTTTAATGCATTGAATTCAATTATTCATCTAATTCTATGTAAATAGAGGTATACTCTGTTCATACATATATGTATGAGTGTGGGTGTGTATATAGACACATATATACACACAGATAAATATATATATATATATATGTGTATTTATATATTTTAAAAGCCCTCTACATGCTTTAGTACTTGATCTTGGTTAAAACTTTAAGACACAGTTCCACAGATTTCTGATACCATCCAAAAATGTTTGAAACTCCTAGTTCCCAGCAAGAATTAAGATTTTTCTCTGCTCACTACGTGGAAAAATCCAGTAATTCTGTCTGTGATTTATTCCTGGGTATGTTATGCATGTTAAATTTTTAAAATTTTATGTTTTTGATGTCTGATATAAAGGCCACTGGAAAAGCTTCAGAAAGCTTTTAAGATCAGGCTGTTACTAAACTCAGGGTAATATTTTGTGAAAAATATGTTATTATCTGATAAAACTGTAAAGTTCCAGGTGCTTATGTTATTTTGTTTACTACCTTTTTCCATACATATAAAAATAACCAATCAAGCATTTTAACTGTGAAGTCAGTTCCTTTTTGGTATACAGCATTAATATTGTAATATATACAGATTTTAATGCCTGAATTCTAGAAATGAAAACATAAATTGGATATATAGTAGAAAAACAGATGGATATGAAAGAAGGTCTTGCACAGATGCACATGCTTGACAGAAATGATATCAAATTATTTTAATACCAGTATAAAATGGAATTTGCATTTTATTGTTCAACACTGTGGATCAAGTAAAATGAACAAGCTCTCAGGGAGAAGAAGGTGTTAGAGAGAAACATACAGGCAGTGTAGACATAACTTTCTCAGCAGTTCTCAGTAAGAAAAAATTTTCATTTAAAAGAAGTGTCACTGCCTGAAATAATAGATTGATATAAATATCTACACTGCTCAGAATTTGTTATTTTAGAGTATTTTAAACTGAATTTTTGGACCATTTAATATTTTTAAGGTATAAGATTCTGCATGGCTTTTTTCTCTACCTAGTTATCATAGATATTAACTACTTTGAAGGTTAAAAGAGCAATATTCATGAACTGTTGGCAAATCTATCTAATGATCCCTTCTTTTGTCTCAAGTATTCAAGTCTGTTTGAAATAACACTGTTTTGAGGCTTTGCAACTGTTAAATGTTTGAACATTTTTCTTTCCATAAAAATAATTCACTTCCAAGTCATTGTATGGGGAGATACTCAGGAAACCAGACCTCTTTCATCTGTGAATATTTGGTTTTGTTTGCTTGTGTCACTCATTATGCAAATAAATGTGCTATCACACAGACTTCATACTTGGCCGTGCTCTGCTGCAGCTTGTCAGCTCTCCTCATAGATATCTCAGTCTGAGATGAGATGAGTTTGATGTTTGCAAAGGAAGGGAGGGATTGCCTTTTGTTGTTTGCAGTCATCAGTGGAATCAGAGTTTAAAATACGGGGTGAAGATGGTTGGAGGTTGTAATTTTTTTGTTTCCTGGAAGAAGCTGTGGGCTGTAGCACTTAGTAGTAATGTGATGGCCACCCAGCACTTGTGAAAATATAATGTTGTACTGTTTCAGTCCTGGATTCTGCCAGTGCAACTGCATTTATGTGTGGGTTCCCATTAAAGTACCTGATAGCTACCAGGTAAGTCATCCTGCTGGCTCAGCAGGGAGGTGGTTTGTCCCACTGGCATTGCTGAGGTACAACATTTAAAGGTCAGGAGAACAGCCTGGGGAGAGCGGCAAGAGGAAGGCAAACATTTCTCTTTTGGGTCTTGCATAGCTCTGCCAGTCTGACAGTGACTGAGCCAGGGAATGCTTCTTTTGTGTTTAATAAATAGCCTTGTGCCATTTTTATTAGTATTTTCCCTCCCCTACCTTGGTTTTCTGCTTTGTGGGAAAGGTACTGAATATTGGAAAACTATTAACTTGTCACTCTTGCACTTTGGCCTTTTATTTGACATTAATATTGTTTTGTACTATATTAGTGTTACTTAATTTGTGGTTTATCTGTGAGAAATTCAGTTGTTTGCAGATACTGGGGCTATTTAGTTATGTGATACATAGTAATTGCAAGAGAGCACTGTTCAGGTGAAAACATGACTTTCTGAGGCTTATCTCAAATTTTATTTAAAGTTGTGAGGCCTTCTTTGATATGTGACTAAGAACATACAGGATTTTTCTAAAAAGTAAAATCTCCAGACTTCTGCTATAGCTATAAAATCTTCAGCACTATGTGAACTTTAGTAGCCCATTCAGTGATAACTGGATTTCATAATCAGATGCACTTTTGGAACATGGATATGTGCTTTACTGGCTGAAAAATAAGTGCACTGAGCATGCAATACTGACAAGATGATCTGGTTCCTGGTCTTCATTTCTTTCTTGTCAAGACCCTACAGTGCTGATGTTAGTTAAGTTTCTAAAGTGAGCAGTTTTTGTGACCATTAGGTGTCCTTGTTGAAGAACTGAGGATCTATTTCCCTGTTGATCCACTGGCTGATGTTTGGAGCCTTTGAAGAGTAATGCCCATTATGGTCTCCAGGAGCAGCATTCATCTCTAATTTTAACACCAGCTGACCATTTCCTAAAAGACTGCAGCTGTTATTTACTCAGAGCTGTGTAGCTAATTTGATTTTTTTTTGTCTGCTGCAGAGCTAATGAATCATTTTTGCTTCTTACTGGGTGCTATACATACATAAATTATAATTTCAAATGTTACATTACTTGAGGCCTTTTAAAGGGGTGTGTTGCTGAGGTACTAAGTATAATTGAAATTAGATACCAAATGCAATGTGCTTAATGCTGATTTCCTTAGTAATAATCATATTTTGTCTCAGTTTGTTAAAATCAGATTTGTAAACCAAGCAAATGGTCTGGCCACCGTGCACAACTCATATTGCTTGAAGGTCATTTAGGCATCCTAACAGCAACACTGAGAGTTGTTTTACAGAGCAAATGGCAGTAGGAGAGGTTTCAGCTTGGGAATCAATTATATCCTGAATGATGGGATTCTGTATCAGTGATCTTCTAAGGTAGCTGCAACAGTTCTTAGGCAGAGTGTTCCTAGTCCTGTAAAAGGGATACTGACAGATCAGTGCAAAGCTGAATCTCCTGAGCTGGATTCCCGGTGTTGTGCAGCTTTTATTTGTTCACATATCCTCATTAGCATAGCCACTAATGAAGCTAATCAGTATTCAAAGAGGAAATTGTAAAGGAAAGTGGATACTAGACACAAAGAAAGCATGAGATATTTTGGTTAATACAGTTGATGTTTAAACTGTGAGCATTAATGGCAGCATGGATGTGGAAAGAATGTATTTTTGAACATATTTATTGCAAATGTTCTTGGTTTGTTTTAATTTTTAGGACAAAAATGTTGTATGTAGTAGTTTATTACAATACAATTATAGTATTTGTCTGGTATCAGTTACTGTGGATAGGCTGTAGACAGTTTAAACAATGTTGTGGCTTCATTATTTTGGTTTCCTGACCTGTTTGGTTTTTGTTGGGGTTTTTTTTTGTTTTGATCCTGAGCACTTCAGAAAGGTTGTTGGGGAATGTCTGTTATCAACTCTGGAGACACTGCACCAAATACTTACTCTGTTATCAGGAGTGGCATTGTTTTTCTGATATGCTGCAGTTTTTATCAATATGCATTAACAAAGCATTGTGAGGCTAAAATATTGAATAGGTGTAGGGGAAGGCTGTGGTGTTTTGCAAAGCTGTGCATTTGAACAGGGCATTGCATTTAATGAAAATTAAAGTCATGACAGTAAATTGAATGTCTCATTAGGGTTTCTGAAAAGACTTACTTATAGGGATAATAGAAACAGGATTTGGTATCCTTTAGTAGTAACTTTCTACCTTTTGGACTTACAAAGAACTTCTACTGGAGCTGTGGACTTTAGTACAGAACACTTAAGTTCGTGATATTCATGAGCTTCTTTCAGTTAGTCATGAACTTTCCCAGTGCCCACAGTCCAGGGGCCAAAGGGTAGTGCCTTAGAGGACTTGCCTGACCAGCTGATGGAAGCAAGAAAGGGAGAGAATTTGTGTATCTTTTTTCTCCTTCAAGAATTTTTGTTTATGACTAAAAAACAAATCGAAGAGTGTTTATAAGAGCAATCCCCAGCTCTGTTTGTGAGTGCTCAGAGCAGTCTAAATAGGAGTAAAGTGCTAAGGATTGAATTTTCATCCTCTATTTTGACTCAAATAACTGGAATTACTCTGGGAATATTTTTCACATACTGTTGTTGCTTAGCTTGAGGTCTTGGCTAGTGTTCTCTTGTATTTTTGTAGACAGGGATAACATTCTTATGATTACTCTGGAGTATGTGTGACTGGAAATTGTTTATTTGTGTATTTTAAAATCCTTTGACAGAAGGCTAGCAAACATAGAAGTGGCAACATTTTTGTAGTTTGAAGAAATATTCCCCACCGAATCCCCAAATTTTACACAACTGCTTTGTGTGTATATTCTCTGATAGCAGCTCACCTTCTCTGTGCTTAGCACCAGCTTGGCATAGTCAAATGGAATATCTGTATCTTGATTATAGAGTCTGATTGCAGGACTTTGAGTGGCAGAAAGATCCTCTCATGCTCATTGGGTGGTCAGGACAATTACAGCATTGTGGTTTCTTTCTGTTCATGTTTTTTTATGTTAATGCATTTGCTAGTGCTTAATTAAAGTGGTAACTACTTAAGCACTTTCTTGGGAGGGTAGGAAGTACATTTAATAAGCCCAGTACCCAGCAGTGGGTGAATGTACCTGATCAGTCTGTAGGTTTTGTTCACATGAGTAAGTATCCCAGAGGAAAGTTGTGCCAGGAAATATTCCGCCTTCCAGCTGTAATTGAATGGGCTTGAACAACAAGCTGAGACAGCTGGGTCCTGTTTTGGTCTTGATTTGTAGGGACCCAAGGGATTGGGAGAGTGGGAAAGAAATCCTGTGCCAGTTGAGTGAGTTCAAATGAGGAAAAGAGAGCTTTGCTCCCTCCACTGCTCTGCATTTCAACTATTAATACAGCAATAAAGCCTATTCAAAAAGAGTTCTGTGTTCTTTGTGTTTTTTTGAAAGAAGGCTTGTGTGCTTAGCTATTGTGTCTTTTTTGAAATTTAATGTCTTATCACATGAGGCAGAATTTTCCAGGTCAACCACCCAACTTTAATCATGAGATCTTGTAGAGTGCAGGAAGGAAGCTGAGAAGTCCTCACAATAACCAAGGAATAACATCCTATTGGAAGCGTTCTTTCATGGGGTCATTCATATTATAATTAAGAAACCCCAGGAAACAAGTAGTTAAAGCAACTTTTTGAGCTGTTTAAGTCCTTGATGTATCTGTATTTAAAATTAGTTTTCTGTGGTCTTGAGGTATAACAGGAGCTTTCCCATATTTCTTATAAATGTTGCTCAGTTTTGAACATGTACTTCTGATCATTATCGGAAGGTCAGGTTGCTTTTTTCAGGGAGAACACTAAATCAAATTTTTGCAGTTTACATTTCAAACATTAACTGCTAGTTCAACTTTTTATTTGCCTAAGGTTGACCTGTTGTTGACAACAGTAAATAGCTCTTTCTCCTGCCTGAATCAGGCTGTTTTAACAAGTGGGTGTTTAAATTAGTTTGTTCAAATCTAGCTAATATGACTATCAAGTGAAAATAGGGTGAGGGTAGAAGTGGGACAAAATGAAGCTATATTTGCATAGTGATTAATTGTGTATTTTAAGTGAGAAGTATGCAGAGATGTGCGGAGGACCTGCCTACTTCTGAAAACAGCTACAAAGATGGAACAGCCCATGGAATCTTACAATAGTTTGGATTGTAAGGGACCTTAAAGATCACCTTATTCCAAACCCTGGCATGCAAACTGCCTTTGAGTAGACCAGGTTGCTCAGAGCCCCATCCAGCCTGAGTGTCAGGGGAAAACAGGGTGCTGCAAAATACAGCAGAGGGTCCTGTGGTACCAGATTGATCCTAGCAGAGCATCTTCAGTAGTGTTAGTGGGGGAATGTTATTATAAACTCTCGATGACTTCTGCTGCTGCATTCAGTGTGTTACTGCATCGTTGGGTGCAAACTGCCCTGAGTTTGCACACACAGACCTAGAAAGCTAAATTCTCTTTTATTTATATGCTGACTTGAATCCTGGTGTATACAGACAGCTGAATGTAGACTATCAGGTTGAATTTCTAGCAGCTCCTGGCTTTTCTTACATGGTTGTGTGCCTTCATGGCTAGGGCTGGTCTGATGCTGTAGCTCAGAAATCCAAATACAGAGGGCTCTGGTTGGTACACTGTAGTGATTTCATGGTAGGTATCCTCCATATTTACATGTGGCAAAAATAGATGTTCTGGCTCATCAATCATCATTGTCTTAGTAACCAGCTGATTTTGATGCTTTTCATTAAATAGTAACTTTATTTATTTACCAAACCCGATGTTTGGTCTCCGTGTTTGATCAGTGATGTGTTCTCTTTTGGTTATTTGAATGTCTAGAGTTCTGAACAACTCTTCCATAAGTATTTGTGTTCCTGCAAGTATGGGTTGTAAGCTACCTCAGGCACAAAATAACTTCTTAGCTAAAGAGTGTTTTTCAATTGTTGTCTTGTGCAATACTTAATAATCTCACAAATTATTGTTTTGTGTGGGTATTGCAACTGTTATGAAGTGTGGATTTGTTGTCAGTAACTTCCCTTAGGTGAAAAGAGGTTATTCTAGAGAAGTGTAGAGTATGCAACATTTCTTCCAATAAAATTTCATTTGATGGCAGCTAATTTTATAAAAGAAAGTAAAAAAAAAATGAACTTCTTCTGATTCTGCCATTTTTATTTAAGAGTGACAATAAAATCTGGTGGTCTTTTTGCTGCCTCCAGATCAAGTGTATTATTTGTATTATATTTAAGTTTTTTCTAGGACAGAATAGCAGAATTTAATAGACAGAAGAAGCTATAGTTTCTCACATTCTCATAGAAGAATGGTTAGCTCCTTAGTGGAAACTTTTTTTTTTTGTTTCTGGAGCCAAGTTTTGGAGTGTTGCTTGCAGGCAGTACTGGGTAAAGGTGCTATAGATTATGTCTAAGTGTTCTTATAGGTGCAATGTCACTGTTGTCAAGTTTGGTTTGAGACTTTGAAAGAGAAAGGGGAAGCTAGTGCTGTGAAAGCAATTTTTTTTTCAGAGTATTTTGTATTGGAGGTGACACTTGCTTTATTTCATCCTTTGTAGCAGAGGAGCTCCATAGTGTCAAGGTCGTAGCTGGGGAGAGCACCCTGGGAGAAATTTTTTTGAGGTAAAAAGGTCTACAGCATGTGGATTTGGGTATTGTAGCTATATATTTGTTTGAGATTAGGGAGGGTTAATTAAAAAAGGCAATTGAAAATACAGAGCTTCATCTTCACTTTTTGCTAATTTTTGTTTATAACCAGTACTAAAAGCATTTATATTCCTCTAGTGTACTAACAGGAGTGCTAGCACTTTATTTATATTTGTACATAACTTTGCATATTATATCTCTTCATGACAACAAATAATAAAAATAAATGGATATATAATTCTCTTTTTTATTGTTAATGATTAAATTGATACTTGATTATTTCTTTTGATTCTGTCTTGAATCAAAATCAGTTATGGATTAAAACATTAAAAAAATTAATCAAGATTTAAGTAAATAAAATCCTAATTGATAGATTGACTATCCTGAATGCAAAGGTAATATGCTTAGAGAGCCATAAAACATAGTTAGTATATGTTTCATTTGAGACTGATTTTGGAGTAGTGGCTTTTTAAATGCTTATCATTGGTGTAAATGGTGATGTGACAAGAAGCTATTTTTAATTATTTGTGTTGTGAAGAAGGTACTGCTATTTTAGAAGTTGAGCTGGAAGCAAGGAAATGGTTCTCACCTTTTTAAGCATAAGAGAATTTGAGGGCTGTGCCTACTGTGTGTGCACACAATGATATAAATAGCAGCAGCAGCCCAGTGTGGGGCTGGAGGGCAGGAGAGCAGGGCACTCACAGATTTGCCACCTTGGTTGCTATCCAGCCTAATTATGTTTGCTGTCAGGTCCTTTTGCACTTCTAAATAGAAAATAAGGTGACTTTGAAAAGGAGAGAGTAGCAGAAGCCACTGACTAAAAGGGAAGAAGGTGGCAAGCAAATGAAGAAATTGAATCTTCTTTCAGATGACTTTCCTGTTTCCTCTGGAAGGAAATGTGGCCAATCATGTCAATAACAGTCCCCAATTATTATTGATTAAATAATAGCTGGCTTGTTTCTATGGTGTCTGTAGCTATTTAGCTTTCAAAAATAGAGTGAAATGTTCTTGTCTCATGGATGAAAGAACATGTTTATAGGACAATTTAAGAAGAAATCCCATTTTTTACATAATTAACAAGTCCTCGTGCATCTTGTCAGAGATGGATAATTTTTTGCAACGGAATTTTTTCTTCCCATCTATTGTATCTTTTTGTTTTATCTTGTGGTTTTGTGCCAATGAATAAATCAGTTGGGTGAACATACTCTTGATTTCAGGAAAATAATATAACTACATGGTTACTCAACACACATATATATGTTAAAAACTCTCCCCCAGATGAGGCAGAAATATGTAAGATTTTCCTTACAACACAGGTTTGCTGTTTGGTGTCATGAGGTCATTTTAAAATGCAAAACATCCATATTTTTTCTATTAAAATTGCTCTGTTATCTATTTACTTAAATGTTTTTAAGCATCCACATATTCCAGTATGTTATTTTCATAAGTCAAAATGTGATTTTGAAATGACAGTTCAAAATTTGTGTACAGGTTGTGCTTAACTACGTGCATGGGGTTCTGTTGAGAATATCAGGTGAGAACTGAATGCTGGCTGCCACCCTGCTCTCAGCTTCTGAAAAATTCAGGCCTGTTATCTTGATAACAAATTTATGTGTATGTGTATATATGGCATTTGAAGTATTTCTCACATGAAATTGGCCAAGAAATAATTCTTTTCCCCATGTGCAAAAGTTGATAAATGGCTGTTTGCAATTTTGAGTAAGCACAAAATGTTTCCTTCTGGGATCAGTGAGAGGAATTGCTATTCATGGGGCAAAAAATTGTTTTCTCTGTCACGTGTACTTCAGGACTTGTGGGATGGGGAGCAAAGCAAGGCTTCTTTCCCTGGAGGTGCAGAAGCAGGATTCAGGGGAGATTTTTATCTACTGCTTATATTAGATAAGGAAAGAATTGGGAAAACAAATCACCATATAAACCTGCATAACTCCAGAAAGTCATGGTGATGCTTTCCTCTCTCTCCCCAGCTTTAGGTAGTGGGAAAAATGCAGATCATGCAGATTATATGTGGAAATGCCCTCAAAGGCATCCTGGTGACTTCAGTCATGAGTGCTTCCTTAAATCTCTTTTGCACTTTATCAAAGCTCCAATGACCACAGTGTTTCAAAGAGGGAAGTTGGAGTTTAGTTCCTTTAAATAAAATAAAATAAAATAAACCCAAAAAAACCCACCCAAACCAACAAACCAACAAAAGACCCAAAACAGAACAAACCCAGAAGACATTTTATGGTCTCTGAGAAGAAACTGTGCATAAGGATATATTCACAGTGTTCCTTCCGTGATGTACTTTTTCTTTAAGTGCAGATAGTGAATGCAGTATATGAGACTTCAGGTATGAGGAAGGTGGTGATTTTTCCTTTGATGGCTTTTATGTACACATTTCCTTTAATGGCATCATAGATTATAGCCATTATAGCCATTACATAGAGAGATATTTTCTTTTTGTACACTAAGTTTCTTTAGGTTAATTTACTAATTAGTATTCTCTAATATATTGGTCAGTTTTGGAATGAAATAAAACTTACTGCTAGTAATTAGGAAATTCTTGTATGTGATGTCTGGGCAGTTATATTTATATTTTCTTTAAATCTGTAGTCTTTGGTATTTAAATCAGTCATATTTTAGAATAGTTCATAATCTTTCTAGAAAATATCTGACATACAGACTCATTTTAAATCTAAAAAAGATGATACTAAAGAGATACTAAAATTATTTCTTTTAGATACAGTAAGCTTGTTTGCAGTTGTACAGACATTCAAACTTGGCAATGTCCATTATTGTCTGAGTTATTTGTCTTATATTCTTCTAAAAGTTGGACATAGCATAAGGGCCTCAACTTAGGATTTCCTGATAAATATTGTTATACATCTAATAAAATGTACAGTTTTGTTTGATGCTGGTCAGCATAATGGTGTTATAATGCTCTTCTGTATCCCCTTTAACATATCTTCTTAGGTTCTCCACTGATGCTGTGTTTCCTGACCACCACATGCTCTTGCAGCACTTCAGGTCCTCTAAGAACAGATACAGGTCACTAGTGGTGACATTGGACTGTAGTTGTGGTGTCCAGTAAAAATACAGCATGTTTCATTACAAGAAAAGTTACATGCCTTGTACCTCCATTTCCTGCTTCCTTCAGAATCTGGTTGAAAATTTGTAATCTTGGTTGTTAGATGTAATCCTGTTGTCTTTGTTACCTTCTGCTTCTGTTTCCACCTTCCAGCTAAACCTGTATCTAAAGAAACCCTGCCAAATCCTAAAATCTGTTGTATTTCCTTCAGTTCATCTCTGCTGTAGCTCTGCAGCAGGTGAGGCAAATTTCCCCCTGGTGTGCAAACACAGGGATGGAGTCTGCTGAAGAGAACAAGCAGTTGGAGCACTGGGCACAGAAGAATTTGTTCTTGTTTTGTCAGCACATCAGGGCTGCTGTTGTCTGCTGGGTTTGGGGCCAGGTGTTGAAATACATTGGTTGGGTGTTGGTTTTCTTTGATTTCTTCTGATGGTGCTCTCATATCTGCAGAGGCTGGGCCACAGGAATTTGGATGTGTCTGGGATAAACTTACACTTCCTTCACTCCACAGACCACAGCACAGGCTGAGGGGGTGAAGTCTATTCAGTGCTTCAAAATTGCCTTCACTGTGCATGGGTTCAGCTGGGGTCTTAAAAAGCAGAGGACTTCCTTGACTGCTGCCCTCATCCTTAGGTCTGCTGAGACATCTGTTATTTTGTTGTGTTGTTTTTTTTTTTTTTTAATTTCCTTGTTAGTTTTCTAGCAGAGGATCCTGTAACATGTATAAATATCTTCATCTGGCTGTGTAATTGTAAAGCTTCATAGAAATTCAGGTACTTCTATGAGAGAAAGGAACTTTTTGGAAGAAGGCTTTAGAATTTTTTCTTATTAAAAAAAATATCTATGTACTGTTGAAAGGATCTCAAATGCCACCATTTCATGGCCCCTGCAGCCAAGGGTGCCCTTGAATTCCACGTTCTCCACCAGCCCTTCCATCTTGGTGAGAGAAAGGTCTTGGTTGATGGCTGGGGTTAAGCCACAACACCATTAATAGCATTTCTTGGCTCCTCTGTCACTTGAAGAAGGAGCTATTATCAGCTCGTTCCAGCATCCTTCTGGATTGCTTATGCTCTGCTGTGTTGTCCCTCCAACAGATATCAAGCTATTCCCTTCATCTCTCTTAGGAAACAGATGGTGCCACTCAAGAAAGCATCTAAATTTGAATATTTTTTTACTCCCTTTGTGATCTGTTTTGTTGAGATTTGTTTGGAGGTAAGGAATTGCTCTAAGGGACTTGGTGTTACCTACATGCATGCCCATCCTGTGGAAATTTCCATTTAGTGGAATATACATATGTGTGTGAAACGTACATATTTGTGTGAAATGTATTTATTTATATATGTATATATGGGTACACACACTCATATAGATAGATATATATATATATAAATAGGTTTTTTTGCATATACATTATGTCTATATCTGTTATCTATTATCTATGGACAGTCATGGAAAGGGGATAGATGGAGGAGCAGGCTTGGCTGTAACTCCTTCACTTACCTGTATCATAATTTCCTTGTCACTGTTCCTTCCTTTTGAGTGCAGGAACCTGTTTGCTTACTGGGATTCAGCTCACTGTAAGCAAATTTCAGCCCACCCACTATTCTTCACTGACCATAGCTGGAAGTTAGTAGGTTTAATTTCAGCTGGAGAGTGTACAATTTTTAGTCCCCTGGTGATTAGACTGCTAATTTCAGTAACCTGTTGACATCCTGCATTGGCAATCATCTGTCAGGCTTGAATTCTGCCACTGTGCTTTCAGGCAGCAGGACAGGTATATTCAGGAGGAGGGTTTGGGCATGGAATTTAGATTTTACAATAATGAAAAGTCCCTTTTTTTTGGTTTGTTTTAGATCTTCTGGAGCTGTGTTCATTCTGTGTGTGTTCCTGACTAGAATATCTAATGAGTCAGAAATTACTTTCCTTACTTCCTCAAGCCCTTGAGAGTAAATTTCAGTAGGCCTTGCTGAGTGAAGTGTTACCTAATTTATTTAATTTATTTAATCTTTTATTAGCATCAGCAGAGATATGTGTGATTTGGTTGAGCCCAAAAAACTGAAATGCCTTTATCTGCAGGAGTGTCACTCAGATCAGGCACATTGGGAAGTGCATTGTGTTCCCACCTGCTCTGCCCTCATTTCAGACAGCAAGTACTTGTCAGTCCAGTAACTTTCTCAAATATTGAATTCACGTTTGTTCTAAAATGTACTTAAATAACTGTAACTGGGGAAAACACTGCAGCAGGAGCAGCTCTTGTCTTAACAGATGGAGCCTGGGCAAGTTGTACTGCCAGCTGGAAAGAGTGAGGAGAAGCTGAAGCAAGTGTTGTCTGTTTCAATGACTAGCAGCCCAAGTCACTGACAGTCACAGCTCCTCCATCTCAAGCTGGATTCTTCTTGAGATCCAGAAGAATTTTAAGGAAAAGGTATCCATTTATCCTGAGGTTTCTAAAGAGCTACTTGAACACCATGTAGATGAAAAGTTAATCTCTGCAAGTTTTATAGTTATTGTGATTATATTGGTGCTGCCATCTTTGAGTATGAATTAAATCAAGTGCTAGTATTGGAATAAAACAAATGCATTTTCGGTTCATTCTCACACAAAAGTAGTTGATTTAAATTAGCTGTTGTGTTAAGCCAGAGATTCTGTTGACCTCTGGAATAGTACTGAGAGGTTCATTATTTGAAATTTATAAAGGAGCAAGCAGTAAGATTTATCTCTGCAGTGAATATTGATCCTTTGTGGATTAGCACGTTCAGGGGAAGCACTGTACCATGGCTGATGCAGAGAAAGCAGGGAGAGGACAAAAATCCCAGCTGGGGAAAACTCATAATGGCTGGAACATGCAGTACCTGACTCCAGAAGGAACTTTTTCAAGGCTTTTAGAAGTCATCTGAGAAAGCCTGATTTTGGATGAGTTTTGATATTGAAGATTCCAACAACTTCATTGTAAATTAGGTGGGTAAGTTGATGTTTGATAAAAAGGTATGAGAGGTGTACTTGGAAATACTCAGAAACTATAGGAAAGTAATTTCATTTTAAATTTAACTCCAGGTAACTTTACAGAAACAAGACATGAAGAAGTAGTAATTGTTAACATACACAACTAAACTCACTGTAATATGTGATCTTTTTATATATAAAGCTCAAATTAGGTTATCATTGAAAAAGTGAGACCTTTGTAGTTAAATGTGTATAAATACCTGTTCTATTAAATCAGGAAACAATCACAATCAAAAGCAAGAAAATAATTGTATTGAACATTTCTTATCATATATCATGTCAAGATGCTCCCTGTTATCATAGATTTGTCTATGCCTCTGTGTAAATTAAGTAAAAATTGAAATGAAGTACTAACAAAAAGAGAAGTGAGGAGGTTGAGGGTGTTGTGTATTCATTACTCCCTTTTTATGGACTTGGACATCTTTCTAGCATGCAAGGGAATGCTTGATTCTCATTCTCTGAAGTGTCTTCTCTTTTCCTTTCTTTTGTAATGAGCCCTTGTGTACACCAGTAAATTTCACAACTCTGTAATTCTTTCGTATCTGAAGTTGGCAGTTTGCATGGGAGTTCACAGTTATGCAGTCACAGGTGTCTGGTTGATTTCAATAGAAGTTAAATGTTTGCATTCTTCTGAGGATTTGGGCCCAAGACATGTTGAGAACCCACTGCAGTCATTTCTAAAATTAATGTGTATTAAATAATTTTCCTATTTCCAGAAATACTCTGTTGATGTTGGGTTTCTAGAAAAAGATTTCTCAGCTTTATAGAGTGCTATCTCACTTTCCTATGAATCATCTTTTCTATATATGTATGTCAGAGGAAACAGTAAATCAGAAAAGTTGTGATCCTTGGAGTTGCCCAAACTTTATCCAAAGTATTTGTGTATTTATCTGTTTGCTAAAAGATGTGGAGGGAATACTCAGTATTCATCCCGTTTTATCTGCTGGTTCCGCTAAGAGTCTGGGCACAGACTCTTGCTTTAAAAAACCCAGAAAACAGGAAAAGAAAAACCCTCAGAAGTAATTCTGTGAGCAGAAGTGAGTGATAAAACTTGAATTTTTTTGTTAATGGTGCTTTGTGCTTGACAGGAGTCCCTGAGTTAAAGGTTTTGTCACAATTACAGCACCTGTGTGGGCAGATACCTGCTCCCACCCCTGTGGCTGTTCCAGGGTGTTCCCTTGGGATTAGGGAGTAAGGGGGGGATGCTGTTTTAGGCTGTGTGCATTCAGGAGTCTCTCCTCCCACCCAACTACCTTCGCACAATGTGCCAAAAAAGTGAATTGTCTTTGAAACATCTTCCACTGAGTCCCATCTGATTCAAGTCAGGTGAAGGGTGGAAGGTATGAGGGTACCTGGGTGCAGACACACGTGCTGTGACTGCAGGAGTGATGCTTCTTTCCAATCTGTGTCACCTTCCTGACAGCAAAGTCATGTATATTTATGTGTAACTGATTTTGTTGGTGGTGATGATGCTTAGTCAGAATTGTTAATTTAATTATAAACCCACATCTGTCTGAGAGCAGTTGTAAATCTAGAGGATGAAACCCAAATGTTTCTGAATACCACCTCTGTTACAGGTCTTTGTTAGGACTGCATTCTGCCCTTCTGGTTTGTTTGCTTTTTGTAGACTGTACACAATGGCTATTGTAAACACCATCCTTCCATTTGCAGCTGGATATAAAATTTTTGATTTATATGCCATCATTATTTGAAAAATAACAAGAAAATAATCCCAAAATACCTTATTGTATGAAAGAGTCCTTTCCATTTCAGCAGCTAGATAAGCAGCCCATTTCCTCTGAATGAATGTTGCTAACGTAGTTTACAGTAGTTACCATATCCGGACTGAATTCAGGTTTTCCAGGTGTGTGTTTTTTACTCTACAGATGTTTTTTGAATGCACTTTCAGATAAACTGGGAGTATTCAAACAATCAGTTGCATATTACATGTTTATAATAAATAGAGAAAGATTTGGGTGGAAAGAAATATTAGTATAAAATTAGCAATGGATAGATAGGAATGAAAAGGCATCAATTGTGGATGAGTTCAGTCAGAGTTGTTGGGGGAAATGCATTTGGAATTCTTGCATATATTGCATTTGAATGAACATTTTCCACTTATTTGTGACATTAGTTTCAGAAATCAGTTTTATTTACACAGATGTAACTAGAGAATTTCAAAAAGAGCAACTTTTTTTTTTTGATGAGCAATATTGTGAAACCAAGCTAAAACTAATAGGAATGTTTTGTAGTAAGTTCTGAGTAAATACAGACTAACAATCTAAAAATAGTTGTTAATGAGGGCAGGAGTTGGCACACTTTACTAAGGATTTGAGATCAGAAAAAACCCCCAGTGTTTAGACTGTGGGAAGGGAAATGTTGCCCTTCTCATGTTCTTTGTAATGGGTAGGGAGTTCACTGGGTTATAATGCAGATAATCTAGTTTTGACCTGAAACTAGACCCAATTGCCAAAAAGGGTTTAAAAGTACTGTTTTCATATGAAAAATATTAAAAATTCACAGAAATTGGAGAAACTTTTGACCATCTTTCACACTGTTGTTAAGCTTTCACTACTTTAATGTGCTGCTCAAGTCTAGAGGAAGAAGAGGTGTCATGAGCAGGTGTTTGACCTGAGGACTCTTGCTGAAAAGAGAAAGATGCTGAAAAAATGAATGAAATGGTTTGTGTCATATCATGTGGAACATAAATTATTCTTACCAAAAAGAAACATTTGTTTGCTTACATTTTACTTCTTAACTTGCTCCTTTGTAGTCTGTGGAACAAGACATTTGTAAAAATGTAAGCTATGAATTCACATCCCTGAAAGTACTTTTTTCATAGATCAAACCTTTTATAAACTAATTTCAGAGTGAAGAGTAGTGAATTTATAGCATTCATTTTGCTTATGACTTAATTATGATTTATATTTGCAAAATGTCTTATTCCCAGGAATCTATTTTTATTAGAATGCAGTTTCCATTTGAGTATTTTTATGAAGTATCCAGATTGCTAATTTTTAAAAATTGTAAGTGCTAACTAAAATTTTTGAATGCTACCTTCTTCTGAAGTGGGGTTGATTTATTGAGGTAACTAAGTGACTCTCTCCTTAAAACTGCTGCTGTTTTTAGAAATTAAAAATTTGTGTTCTGCACTCCTCTGAAAATGTATCCAACTTCCGTATTATCCCATTACTTATCTCAAACTTGTTTGTGTGTGCTGTGTCTTGCCATTATTTTTCCTTTTAAGTTTCTAATAAACAAGACTTTTGAGATAAAACTTGGGTAAAAGCATTCAAAGAATTTTCAGAACTTGGTGGATATTTTATGTGTTTAGGATCACAACTTGCAAAACATTTCTTCTCCAGTAAATCAAATTCATATAAGACCATCTTTTCTGTCTATACTTGGGGAGAAAATCTTAAAAATTTTGAAAATATGTCTAGAATTTGAAGATGGAGAATAGTTTGTCTTGGGCTTAATTGTTCTTTTTGGTTAGTTTATAGTTTGAAATGGAACCAATCAGTCATTTACAGAAAGATTGTTAATTTCATTTGTGGCCTCTTTTTGATCTTACGTTGATAAACAAAACCAAATAACTGTGTCTTCTTACAAAAATATTCAAAGATGACTCTTCATTCAGGCTCAGCCTTGCAAATATGTGCATGTAAGAGTTCATGGGTTTGAGGTCTCCCTTATTTGTGATGTGTCATTGACCAGGATACTGAAGTAAGTGACGTAGCACAAAAGTCAGTTCAGGTGCACCATTAGTGAATCCCTTCACTGGATTCATTAGGCATTCTAAAGGGACAATTTGAAACCATATGCCCTGAAAGGTTGGTTTAAAATCATTTTATGTGCAGGTAATATAAGCATTAAGGGTGCCTAAAACCAGAACCAAGATACTTATTAAAAAATAAGTGCAGGTTTCTCTTTGGTTTCATAAATAATTAAATCCATCCTCTGGGTTCCAGAATTATTCTTTCCTGCAACCTTGGTGTTACAAAGAAGGTGTGGATCAAAGCGATCTCTTGACACCTGCATGTGTGCCCACAGACAAATGTGGTTTATGTAGGAACTTCCTGCTTACAGAATATATTCATTATGGGTTGGTTACAGGTGTTGGGAAATGTATTTGTCTTCTTCAGAGTGAAGATTCTCCTGAAAGTTTGATTTATGTTAATGAGGATGGTTTGCAGTAGCAACAGATTTTAGTGATTCAGCAGCACTGAGGATAAAATTATTAAAATTGCCATGAGGTGAAGTGCGGTCGAAATAAAAATATCTTAATCAGCATTATTTTCCAATGATCACTTAATCAGGAAGAAAGTGGAGATGATTGTGGTTGGGAAATAGAGCCGGATCTGGTGCACAGTTAGGTACTTCAGCTTTATCATATGGTTTTTATTCTCAAGTGGGCCAAATCAAGTTTATTACAGGAAATTTACATCCTAATGGTACCGAACTTTCAAACGATTAATTATTTTTTTATTTTATTTGCATTAGTTTTAAGGGAATTCTGGGAGAGTGCTGAAGTTCTAGGATCTTTGGAGACTTTCCAGGAATGGGTTTCTTTTAAGAAAGGGCTGCTATTAACATCATAATTCCCTGAATGTCACAAAACAAAAACTTACTAAAATAAGTAATGTTTCAAGTTCTTGAAACATTACTTATTTTGAATTACAGTTCTTTTACCCTTGTGTCAATGCAGAAGAACCAGACAATAATGTACCTGTTCAGTTGGATTACCCAGCTTGAAATACAAGGAGCAAGCAAATGAGTAAGTTTGCAGTCCTTACAGTCCACATACTCCAGGGTGATGGCATTTAAAATGGTGTGAGGTATGGGTGGAAGATGAGCTTAAGCTGTCCAGGTGGAACAATTTCTGTGGACATATGGAAGGTATTTCTTCTTTTATTTTTTCTTTTTTTTTTGGTGACTTGGAACTCAAAATTTCAATAAAAAGCAGTTGTGGAGATGAACCTTATCTTAATCTAGGCAAAAGTCCTTCTTATAACACCAAGTTCCTACTCAATAGAGTTTTTCATATTTCCATTTGTGATACATTATATTGGAGTTGGTTTTGTTTTTCTGAATTTTAACTTTGTTTTAATATTTGAAATTCAGTTTAATGTCATGAACGCAGGGCTTCATATAACATTTTCATTTCAAATATTGCCTATAAGGGCCAAAATAGGAGTGTAATTGTGTGCATTTGTACAAGTTCTCCAGCTCTGCTTGGGGCTTTAGAGCTGTGTTGCGATGCAAATACAAACAAGTGTCAGTGGAACCTGCAGTAAATGAAGTGCTTTTTGAGCAGGTTTGTGCCATGCTCTTAAAGAGGAAATAAGGTATATTTTGGTACATGTTTGTGTTCATCCTGTGGGCACCTGCCACAGGTGTCCTGAAGAGGAATTTGCTGCTATTTTGGGTTTGGCTGCATTACTGCCCTTCTTTTGAGGCCCTTGCAGCTTGGTGGGAAGTGTCTGCAGGGATGTGCAGAGAATTTGGGGGGAAAGTACCACAGTGGAGGAGTGAGAGACAGGACTCAAATAATTTGTATGCTGTGTGAGACTTGACAGGTGTGCGTTTTGACAAGTTCTAAGTGTAAGTGTTGGCTAAGAATATATGGCTACACAAATGAGTCATTTTAGAGAAGGAAAGTTTGTGGAGAGTCTGCTCACTCCCCTACTCACAAGGATTAGAGCATATCATTAAACTAATTAAAAAATATTAAAAGTGCTTTCAGTTTTACAGAGCTTCTACAGCTTTTTTGTTTCCTTCTCAACAGCAAAAATTTAGTTGCTCATGTAAGGTGTAATGAGACTCTCAGTATTTTCAAAAGAATATTAAATGCCTGACCTCAGTATATTTGCTTTATATAGATATTTTCTTTTAATTAAAATTCTAAGGTGAAAGGGAGGCAAGAGAAGGGAGTGTAAGGCAGTATCCCTTCAAATCCTTCTTTCTGTAGCTTCAGAAATGGAGATCTGCAGTGCTGTGAAATACCTGGGAAGCTGAGCAGGGAACTCAGTGGACTAAAGTTGCTGGCTTTCTTCTAGAAATAAAACATTTCTATGTTAGTGCAGCATGCACCGGAATTTCTAGAGAGGGCTCATTTCTATATTTTAATTGAGAGGATTATTTGAATTATAAATCAAACACATATTGAACAATTCTTTATTGAGGGATGCAAAATGAAAAACAGAACAAAGGAAACAATGAAATTATTGATACTTTCACAACTGCTTTGAGAGAGTACATATTTCAGGCCTTAGTTGTGGCTATTACAGTAGCTGGTCTTCAGAGTAGAGTGCTGCTACTTGACACATTCTTCCTCACCTTTTCTTTCTTTCCCTCTCCCTCACTGAAGGGTGGTTGCTCGCTCTGTTTATTGTGCAATGTTTGATTTCTTTTTTCTCTGATATTCATCAACACACAGTGTTCCACAAACAGCTCTTTTTCCAGAGTCTAGTCAGACTAGAAGGTGTTGTATCTGCTTTACATAGGAAAAAGTAATGCTTTGAAGAAATAAGAATTCTCCTTAAAGTATTCATTTTTGATGCCTGATTTATTTTGATTTTTCAGATCATTTAGTAATTCTAAACACAAGTCTGATTGATTGTACTTACAGCTGAAATGTCCAGCATTTTTTGGCAGGCAAATACCAGCATACTGGATTATTTTTCAGACATTGGGGAATGTGAAGTTTAAGCTTGACTGTTGGAAGTGTGATTTTAATTGACTTGTTTCCAGCTCTGGGACAGCATGAGGGAGGGAGTTGAAGCAGCGTTCTGCTTTACAAAGTGTAAGGCCACCTTCTTCCTTCTCCTTTGTTTTGGCCTTTCAGGGTTTTTAAATGTCACAAAACTTTCTTCCTGTCTGCTCTTGATTTGCTCTCAGAGCATTTCCACCCTCTTTAATAGGTGGAACAGGAGTCTTGTAACACAACCAGTTAAGTCTTGCTCTAGAATTCCAGTCCACAGCGGGATGAATTAAAGTTCAATATTTCACTTTGCTGCTAGTATAATAATATTTAAACATAGGGTGGTTTGCTGAAATTCTTGGGATGAGAAAGAATGGTAATATAAAAAAAATAATGGCTATATCTTGATGTGGTATGGAAGTGTTGTCCAGATCTGCAGTGGGTGTTTTGTGAACACAGGGATTATTTTTCATTTGAGTCTGGGGAAGGAAAAACCAGAACTACTCCAGTATGTTGGGGAAAGGTATTTTGTTTTTCTCCCTAATTTTAAAGTTCCAGTTGAAGAATATTTTGTGGTAGCTGTAGCCAAAGTTGGCTGGATGGTCTCTACTTGACCTTGATGCAAACACAGTAGGATCCAGAATATTGTGTCTGTCTATACCATAGTACAGGAATTTGTGGACATGCTTCTCATTCCTGGAAAATGCCAGATTCTTAACTTGTACTTAGAGATGCTGGCACTTAACTGTTCATCAGGGAAAACATGTCAAAAACGTTCTGAGGGAGTGAAAACTGAATCTTAACTGTTAAAACTGAGAAGGGTATTTGTGGCTTTTATTTTTTACATTGTCTTGACTAATGTTCTGTGGTTCAGCTGCTATCGCTGTTGACTGCGGCGTTTCACCCCGATTTCCTCCAGAGAGTTGGCAGAAACTGCAACAAAGCCTTCTTGGCTATTCTGCCAACCTTAGGTGGGTGGAAAGGAAAGATTTCTTTTCCATCTCCTCTCAGATTATGCTTTGAGCAGCTCTGCCTTGCTGATTGTCAATTACTTCCCCTTTGTTTGGAGAATGACTGGTTCTTTTTTGGGAGTGGTTTTCTCTCACACCTCCTTTCTGGAGTTTTTTAAAAGCTCTGTCTATGGTCTGTCTTAACTCAAAAATGCTATTTACCCATTTCATAATCTCAGCTGATAGAAGCCAGTGGAAAATAAATATTTTAGGTTTGGTTCAAGCCTGTAAAGTAGAAATACTTGTGAAGTTCCTTTCAGGATTTTAGCCAAAATTTCAAAACTGCAGAACACTTTTAAAAAACTGAGCTCTCAATATATTATTCTGCTTTGGGTTTGTGGTGGGGTTTTTTGGTGGGGTGATTGAGGTTTTTTTTTTCCCCAAAAGACAGCACTAAGAAGAATTGGAGAGCCTTCTGGTATTGAGTTAAATGACAATCTTTTAGACTATGTGTTTTTTCTCATTTGCATGGGGAAGCTCTGTATGTATTTTAATAAATACTTTTAGCTAGTGAAGCAAAGGGGTTTCTGTCTTGAAATGGCAAGTGACTAGTTTCCCATGGTGGTTGTTTTCTTTCCAATCTGTTTCCTTCAGAATGAACTTTCACTGCTGTTGTTGACAATTCTGGTGGATACAGTTTTTAATTTTTATAGCTTTGGCTTGACATGGCGTTTTACTTTGCACACTGCAGTGGGCAGGAGGCTGGGTTTGCTGTGGGATGCCTGATCACTAAGGAAGCATGTTTTGTGTTTTGGGAAGTAAGATAAGGGTATCTTACTGCAACCTCTCAGTCAAAGGGTACAGTCTTCAGTCTTAGCAGAGTCAGCCAGCTTGTTTATCCAAAAGTAAATGCAACATCAGTGAGACGCTGGGAAGAATTCCTGAGCACTGTCTTGTTATGTTTTCTATTTAAATGGGTTGTGGAGACACATTCCCAATTGCTGCTCCAGGTGTGCTGCACTTTCTTTAACAGTCAACATGATCTTCATCTCACTTGGGTTCAATTTCAGCCCATGCCTGCAGCACCCCTGGTTCCCTTCAGTGCTGGGGAGGCAAAGGGGCACTGGCAGGTGAAGGAACCCCCAGCAGCTTAGCCTGGGAAAACCTGAATTCCAGGGCTAGCCCTGCCCAGGCTCTGCAGGCAGAAACTTGGAGCTGGGGGGAGAGTGAGCAGGGCAGGAGCATGAGACTAACTTTGCTAATAAAGCATCCAAAACAGCTGTTTTATTATTTTGATGTCATTTGGTATAATCCTAATACTAAACTGCATTGGGCTATCAAGCATGTCACTGCCATCCCTGTGTCAGCTCTTTGGAAGATGTGGACTTTTATCTCCAAGAGTTTAAAACATAACCCCCTTATTATTAAATAGACTGTAAGTAATGCTAATAACTGCTTCCCCACTGTAAATATGATAAACAGACTGTTGAAGCTCAGTGTCACTACTGCAGAGCTCATTGTTTTGCTTCTCTTCTGCTGGATGCTTGTTGTAATTATAATAAAATCCTGTCTTTCCAGGGCCAGGGGGTAGAACATATGTTCCTCTGCATGCCTGGCTTGGCAACTAGACTCCTCCTGAGTGTTTTTCTGTGTGTTTAACATGTTACTTCTGATGGAGTTCTGGTTAAATTTCAACCAGAAAAAAATCTAAATTTCTAATGCTTGTAGCATTCTCCTTTTACTGAATTTTATTTTTTTCCATGGATTGTAGGCATAAATGGAATGAATGGCTAGAGCATGAAATGTGGGGAAAGACCCATAGAAATGTAAATAAATTGAAAGAATAGTCATGGCAGGTTCACCTTGTTTGAAAATGCAGCTTAGCTTCCTGCATCAGTACATTGGTTGCCCTGAGGGTGAATTGGGAGATTGTTTTTCCTTGCCATGTGTAATTGATTGAATAAGTGCAAGAAATCTTGCCAAGAGGGTGGTGGCACAGTTTTCCCAGGCAGGGTGAGATGGGAAGCACTGGCCAGGTGGAGTGGCCAAGTGTTTTCACAGAACAGATTTTATAGGTCAAGTCTTATCTCTCCATCTCCTCCACAGAGATTGATAACATAGAGTATTTTTCACAGCAGCCTCCTCCATGGACATTGTGTATGACTTGTCAATGTGTGGCCATAGAGAACACATTGGAAAGTTTTATAGAATGAACTTCCAGCCCTTGTGAGTTGAAAACCAGCAGGAGGAGGCGGTGGCCAGGCTGCCCACACTTACCCTTCTTTGGAGGAGGAAGAGTTCTCTTTGGCACAGCAAACTGCTGCTCCCTAATCTGTATCACACATGGCCAGCAACTTTGAAAAGGGATGTGTGTGTGGAAAATATCATCTATGCCCCTGTGTATTTCTGTAGGCTGGATGAAGCACCAAAGGAAATGCCCATACTGCCTCTCAAAAATCTGCAGAGAAAGTGTGTCACTCTCATATCAACCATGAAAGAAACCACAGCTCCTGTGGAAAAAAGAGGGTGTTGTTTAGTGTTAACTTTGTGCTGATTCTTTTTAGGGACATGGGGGTGTAAATGAGGGCTGTGTTCCTGCAAATCTGCTTTTCAGGGACCCGTTATGAAAAGCATTCCCTGGCCTGACCATTTGCTCTCTCTATAAGGCCTGTAGGACACTGCAGACTGCTTGCCAAAGGTCTGCCTGTTAACCTCCCAGTCTGGAAAGCTGCGTGGATGAAACGCTGTCTGCAGAGAGCCTTCCAAGACCCCAGGCCAGGCCAAGTTTTCTATACTTAACATTGCTGTTGCCACAAGAGCAGCAGATGTTTGCACAGTAGACAAACAACGTTGATGATAAAGCAAATTGACCTTTTTTGGAACAAGCTATTTGGAGCACATTCCTAGGGCAATTCTTTTTTTTTTTTCCTTTCCCTTTTTTTTTTTTTTTTTTTTTTTTTTTTTTTTTCCCGGGGCTCTAACTTTTCTTCCAAGAGCTGCTTGGCTCTACATTGACATCTCTGCTAGAGGTGATAAAAAAGTTACAGAGGAGGGAGGTTTTACAAACTTTTCCACTAATGCTGATACCACAAATCATTTAACCTACTCCAAACCTATTTTTGTCGTCGTTATTTGACTGAAGTAGTTATAGTGATGTTTATTTTTCCAGAATCCCTATGGGAACCCTGGAAGATTTCAGAACGTAATAATTAAAGAATGACAGGCCTTTCCTTGCAATATAAAGTGAGGAAGAGCTTTGTGGTTTAAACAGCTATGCTGTTGCTTGTTAGCAAGAAATTTTGCCTTGTACTCTAGCCAGGCCTATAATGGTCAAAAAATGTTGCAGTTGAGAACTACATGTTTGTTTTCAATCAGTTGTTTTTCAAGTTAAAAGGCTCTAATGGCTTGTTTTAATTTGTTCAGTAGTGTTAGTCAGTAGTATTAATATTTGTATTCAGTCACTTAGTGTAGCACAGCTCAGGCTGTCCAAGTAAGGCAGAACATTTTCTTATCACTTTTTCTACTGCAAGACCTTTCTTTTAAGGAATAAAAGATTCTTGAAAGTTTGGGGAGTCTCTGTGAACTTGAGTGATATACTTCTGTTGAAATTGCATTTTAGCAATATTTAAAATGTAATATTAAACCTGTATTCTAATTTGGTAATTCAATATTTTGAATAAAGTTATTAGAAATGTAAAGCAAAAGTAGCACTGCAGTGAAAATCTCAGTGTCATATGGCTGCATCTTTATTATTTACACCTACTGGGTTTTTTTTAATCATAAGCTGATGTTCCTCTAGTTGGAACAGATGTAATTCCTGGGAGAGAATTGATTCCTGGTATCTGAGAAATTTCAGAAGAAAGAGACCAGGTTCAGACTTAGGAACCACTGAGATTTTTAAAGGGTTTCATCTATTGTACCACGAAAGTTAGTGGAGCTGTGCTGTAAACATGTGCTGCATTTTTGTGTCATTATTCTACAGATGTGGTTTAGAAAGCTGCTTTGACTAGGATGAAAATGTTTTGTGGGGGGTTTTAGGTATCAAAACTACAGGTAGGTTGTGTCTTGACTCAGTTTATAAGGTTGCTTTGGCTGAACAGAAGGTAGTGTGGGTCTGGGCAAGGGATTCTGTAGTGCCTTGAAGGGCTGCATGATTAATATTAAAGTTCTAAATTGAATTATAGGGTTTTAGCAGGATTATTTAATAATATTAGAAAGAGAAAATTCTGAATTCTAGGAGAACCCAAATTTGGTTCCTTACATGTGTCTAGGTCTATTTAACTTGGTTCTTACTTAGGGTCATTTGCTTTTGGAAGCTTTTGAAAACAATTCTGCATTTCTGTTTAGAAATGTTATTCAGAACAAATTGTTCTGCAATAGGATGCCTGTCACAACTCTTCCCTGCAAGTAAAGCTGTTCTGATTCCATCAGCCCCTGGAGAGAGAGAAATGGACAGAGATGGGCCTCTGTACCCTGAAAGCATAAGCTAGTAAGGTTTTATGGGCCTTGTAAAATGGTGACTTTACAGTGTGCCTTTTTGGGGTTTTGTGATTCAGCAGTGTGATTGTCAGTGCCTTGTCTGTTACAAAAATAATGTTCCCTTTTCATAGATGTGAAAATGGGTGAAGTATCTCAAGTTGCTTGTTTGGGATCACTGAGCTAGACTGCCTTTGAGCCAGAAATTGAATTTGTGTTTTGGAGACCCATCCCAATCCTGATTATACAAACTTCTTGTATGAACCATATTTACTGAAGTATCTGGTTTAGTAATATGATTTCATTTGTGTAAAGCATTGAACGTGCCTTCAGAACAATAATTTTATAAAGAAATCCTTTTCCTGCTAATTTACTTAAAGCTTTAATTTTGGGGTTTTTTGGGGGCTTTTTTTGTTTTTTTTTACCAAGGGTTGTGCTGTGTATGTTTTGATGTAGAGTTATCAGTAACTTGTTTTGCATGCATGCAGAGATGTATTAATGAACTAGGGCTGGTTAATTGTAGTGCTAAATGGGGCTAAAAGAGAGGAATAGTACTCCTGAGACTGTTTTACTGCAAACAGTGCTGGGGATTTACCTGTTTGGGATACAGTACATTATTTTGCTTACTGCTTTCAAATATATTTTAAAAGAGGGGGAAAAGGAGAAGGAAATTAAGCTTAACCTGAAAATGCACTCAGTGTTTTCACTGAATGTGTTAATAATGTCTTGAGTGCAACTGTTTTTCCTTCCAAAACTAAGAATTGACTTTTAAGTGTTCCCCTGAAGAAGTATTTTTAAAAAAATATTGCATAATAAATTGTTCAGGCCAATATTGCCCTTCCACTTACCATTTACCACCATTTTAATTTCTCATTGAATACAGTATTGTGTGGCTGATTGGCAAAAAAATTAATATTGTCCAAAGTGAACTCATTATATTAGACTTTACTTTTGCAGCCAGAATTATATAGTACAGATTCAGTGGATGTCTGTGAACTCAAAAGTCTGTGGAAAAATACAGTCAGCTTGACTCCATTTTTTTTTAATTAAAAGAAGGCAAAAAGCAAGCTTATTTTGTAAACCTTTTTCTGACAGCAGTTTTGACTTAGTTCTTACTTCATTATTTCTAGCTTTAAACTTCATTATATTCCTTTAGGATAAACAGGTATATAAGCAAAATGATCCCTTGGTTTTAGGCCTCTGATTGCATCTATTTTGTGTTAGTGTTACCTTGTTCTTTGATTTTTGTGTGGGTTGCTTTTGGGTTTTTTTTAATGATTCTCTTTTTTTTTTTCCTTTGTTTCAGCCAAACCTTTTACATCTAAAGTGAAACAGATGCGACTACATAAAGAAGATTTTGAGATTCTGAAGGTGATTGGTCGAGGAGCCTTTGGGGAGGTATGTGTGAGAAGGAGGTGGAAGAGTCTGGATAATTCTCTTGCAGACCTGCAGCACTGAGGAGAAGAGACAGTCCATAACAATACACTGATATTCAGGTTTTTACATTATTTAGCCATAATGGATATTATAGGCCCACCTAATGTTTAATGCATGTACATTTTGTTTTATACAATCTTTGACACCTCTTTTTAAGTCTTGTGAATTTTGAGAGCAGGCAGGCTCACATGGATCGATAGACCATTTTTCAGCAGTTTGAGGATATATAATTTGCTTGACTACTTCTTTCCAGTCAGGAGATGGAGATCAGTTTTTAACTGATGGTATAGAAGTCTAATAATTGCTAATTTTCCTGATAACTATACAGTCTGAAAGTAGTTTTCAGCAGCTTAAATAGCCAAATATTGACACTGACATTCCAACAACGTAGAGAAATCTCTCTTTTCCTGTAATTGAATTTCCTATTTTAATGAACTTTTGAATATTTTTCCTGTATTTCTTTTAAGGACTTCAGCAGATGTTATTTTCCTTTTCAGTTGTCACCTACTGCTGTCAAACCATACAATTTTTTGCTGCATCTGATTAAGCTATCTCTTACTTGAATTTGCCAGACAAGTCTGTTGATCACTAGGTTGAGGAAACATTAAAATATTAGCTTTCTGTCCCATTTTTCTTAATTCTTTTGGGTGCATGAGCTTTGTTTTTCATGCAGTACACTGTGGGGAGAGCAATCTAATATACAGCAGTGCCTTGAGTTTTTCATGGCTAAATATACTGCAGATGTGGGTAGTGTGTAAAGCCTCTGCAGGAGGTACTGCAAACTGCCTGAAAATGCACATGAACTTAAACCCAAAGAATAAGAAAAAGCTTTATTGATCAAAGTGTTGATGCTTTTGGAAATGGAAGTTCTCTGTGACAGGAGAGGATTTCTGGAGGCTCTGGCATGTGACAGAGAAGAGTTGTTCTCAGGTTCACTTACATGTTTGCATCTTGAGTGAAAATCAGTCTTTGCTCGTCTGTGATTATGGAAGAGCAGACTCCTGTAGGTAGTGTGTTAGGAAGAGGAATTTTTACTATAGTGTGTGCCACTACATACTCAGATCCCTATGTGCAGATAGAATCATAAAAAAATAACAAAAAAGGTAGTATTTATTTAGCTGCTTTATCAGTCTTGGTTTTGGTCCATCTGGAGTAAAGCTTCTTTATAAAGGAGACTGATGGCTGAAGTTACTCATGGATGATTTATCTTTAGTCTAAACCTCTGCCACAGAGAATGTTGCAATCTCCATTTTGATGTAAACACTTCTGCTTAAAAGATTAGCCTTGGTCAGTGCTACCATAGGAGTTGCAGCTGAGTTACAGATTGTGTTAAATGTAAGAAAAATCGCTGATGTTGGTGCCTCCTTGTCAGGAGGATCATGCATGAAACCTGCCTTATATTGTGTTTTTAAGAGAAGTCATTTTTGTCTGCTAAATCAGCACCGAGCTGCCCAGCAGAAACCGTGGTTCTTTCTCAGGAAGTTCTTTGTGGTGAATCATCCCGTGAACAGTGAGAATGTAACTTTCCCTGTCTCCTTCTGGGGACAGCCTGTGTGATTGGTTACTTCTTCTCTTCTAGGAACAGTGTTTCTTTCTAAGTCCTTATCTGGGGAGATAACATGACTCTATTAGTTGTCAAAATCTTCAGTAAGAGGAAAAATGAAGCTCTTTCAGTGAAGATGTTTGGAGCCTATATTCTTAAAGTAGGACTTCATAAATATTTGGAAGGATATGTGTCTTGCTGGCTTAGCAAAGGACAAGTTCTACACAGACATTTGTCTAAAGAAAAGAAATTCTATATGAAATTGCTAATTTTTCTGTAAAATAATCAGTAAATATCTGAGGAAAATTGAAAAACGGCCACTAAATTTTGCTGCTACTTAAACCACAAAAAAACTATATTAATATTAAATTGCACAATACTTGTATTTACTGAGACAGATTAAGAAATCTGAAAGAATGTATTTTCTTTCCAGCAAACTATAAATGAGACCAAGGTTGCTCTAGGTTACTGGGAGGGGTAATTTTTGTCTCCTGAATCAACATAATTCTGAAATTCTGTAGACTACAAAGTTAGTGCAAGTTTTTTTTGGCACAGTCTGAGACTTGTTCTTATTTTGATTTTACGCTACTCAATTTCTTCAATTTGCATAGTCAAGAAATATTTCCCTTTTTGTTTTTACAAGTTTAATGCAGACAAAAAGTAGTTTAAACTAGTTATTGCTTATAACTGTAAGAGTTCATTGTTCCTAGTTTTTGTTTTTCCCCTTACCCTGTTTTCTGCTTTCTGAAAAGGCTTCCTTTTTGTCAAATTATTCACATGCCCCTTCCCTCTGCATGCATGCATTTACTTATTTACAATTATATGTAAGAGTGCTGTCTTTAGAAAACACAGATGTTTTGCTTGGGGGAGGAGCAGGATTATCATGGTAAAATTAATAATGTGGGCTTCAAGCAATTCATTGTGCTGGCTTGGAGCAGCAGGGTTTGAAAAACCGAACTCAAAACAAAAAGACTTTAAATTTGGGAGCTGGAAAATGCTGCTTGGAAAGGTGAAGCAACTGGGCAACAGCTCTTAGTGGTGTCCCTCAGCAGTATAAAAGTGCAGTTAGTGAAAGTTCTATCTAATACCAAAATTTTCAATTGATTCTGTTGTAGCTTTGAAAAAAAAATCAGTGCATGCTTATGCTAGCAAATGTTAGGTTGTTATGTTGTTGATATTTTGAAGATGATGAGTTTTATAGCTTGAGAATAACCCAGTTACTCCTAATTTTGTCATACAGTTATGAACAGTAACATTCTTTCTTGTCTGCTTGTTCTCTTTCAACTTTATTAGCTTCTGTTCTATTTTTTTTCTGTAAAAGGCTATTGCTTTTTAAGCAAAGGGAAAGTGCAGACAAATATCACAGAGACAAATAGCTAAGCTTGGGGCAGAAGGTGTCTGACAGCATGCCAAACTAGACTGTTGTTTGTGGGAAATATGGAAAATGGTTGGAAGACGAGGAAAAAAGCTTCATATCTGGCTAAACCCAATATGTTTACATCAGCACATACCAATCTTTTTTTATTTTTTGGCTGCTCACGGGAAATAAAATTAAAAAAAAAAAAAAAAAAAAAACCCTCAAAGCAACCTTTAGAAAGTCTAATTTTAAGAAGTTCCAGTAGCAAGACACTTCAGGATCACTAGGAATGATTACTCTTTCTTCAGCCTTGACGGCTTTGCTAGGGAAGGGAAAAGATCAAAACAAAACTCTGTCTGTATTTGTGCCTTTGTGTAGGTAGTAAATACTCTGTGTATATGTAAACACTGCCTAGATTTGTAATCATGATTCAGAATTTTTTTTTGTTACAATTAGAAACTGCATCAGTCTGCTCAATGCTGAAGTGTCAGGTTTTACTTTCACAGTCTTGCAATAAGCATTTTGGAATTTACTTTTATAAAGCACCGAGACACCCCCAAAAACATGCTGTGATTGCAGAAAGATGATGATGATGCCTGGGATCTTTTGTGTGTGGTGGTTATTGATATGGAATAACATTAATGGCTTTCACAGACTAAGAGCTTCAGACTGATTGTAAACACAGCTGGTAAACACGAGTCTATTTTTGTTCTTTAGTCAGTCTTCAATGCTGTTACCCATTTGCAGAAGGTACCAAGCCCTTGTTCATGCCGCAGAAGGCCTGTGTTCCAAATCTTCACCAAAGGCAGTGCTGTAGCTCCTGCACTTGTGTCCAAGTGGTTGCTGAATAGGAGACTGGAAATTTAGGCAGCTGTGCAGTCTCACTGCGTGTCTTTCAATAAGCAAATCCTTTGCAGAATAACACAGCCTTGCACTGAGCATGCTACAGGCAAGAAATGAATTCCTGAAATTGGCCTTGAAATACTTGTATTGTCTTATGCCTCTGGCTGCCTCTACTCCAATGGTTAATGGTGGGGAAAAACTTATTTCCCATGCTGGGCAGCAGGAGCTGCTCAGCTTTAGTAGCAGCAGCCTTTTAATTTTTCCCAGCAAGAGTCCCAAAACACTTAAAGGTCTTTGGGGCACAACTACATTGTAGCTTCAGACCCCAGGCTGCATCACCAAGGGTGTCCCTGTTATCCAAGTCATGTAGGACACAGTTTGAATGCTGATTAGGTGCAATTTTGAGGCTTTGTCCTCCTGCAATTTCTCATGAGAAATTGATACAGGTAATGGCTCACTAGAGCCTCAAAGATTTAAATAGCATAGCAAAAGGATGATCAAGATCAAATCCACACTCTGGGCTATGTATCACTGCAAAAGATACATCTTTCCCTCAAAAAAAATTGTGATTCTCAGTCTTGGGTTACCATGCACACCACAGCAAACATTCTTTATGACTTAAAGTTATTATATTGTAGGCTAAAGTAATAATCCATTTTTGTTTTTCAAATCTGAAAATTCCTTGATGGATTCTAAATCTGAACTTGAACCTCATGTGAGGTAACCTTTAAAAATTTCAGCCCATAAACTAGTTTAAACAAATAAATGTAATACCTTTCTGTCTTATATCCTCTTTTTATCTCCCTGCCACTGCCTCCCCCTGCAGCCCCAGAAGGCAGCAGTGTCAGGAGCAGGGCTGATAATGTACATATGGGAAGTGACAGCTGCTAGGTCTGGGAATCTGTAGCTAGGCAAGAGCCACACTGTGAGATACGCATTGGTTTAGACATCAGAGTGTTGCAATCCTTCAACCTGGGCTTTTGCCTCATTTGTGAAGCTGTTGCAGCTGATGACACATCTGAAGATGGTTCAAAGAGGTTTGCATGACACTTCCTTCAAACTGTCTGATCCTGTATTTTCTTTTCTGTTATCACTGTCTTCACACATTGCTGGTTTACTGATCATGAGAGAGGTGAAAGGAATGTAGGATTCAACCTTGGTATTTTTTTTGTCACTGGCCTGCAGGATGAAGATGATGATAATCTGTGTGACAGCAGGTTGGTTTGTAACCAGATGCACACAGAAATAAACTTTTATCTGCTTCAGTTTTAAGATTCCTTTGAAAGGGAAGAGGCAGAATGTTTGTTAAAATGTAGTGATTGTTGAACTTTTCTGTAGTTGGGATGAGAATGCTGCTCTAGTTCTGATCAGCAGCTTGGAGTTTGTGGCACTTTTATACCCATTTTGGTTAAGACACTGAGCTTTCCATACCCAGGGAAGCCTGAACTGTGAAAACAAGTTTGTATAAACTTCTTCCTTCCCTCTTTCCTAAAAATATTCTATGTTAGCTTATATTATAGCTAAACAAAACTAATATTCTCAGAAAAGGATGGTGTCAGTGAACTTCATTAATTTATTATTACAGAGGCCCATAGCATCTAATGTTTCAGGAGCTATGAGAAGAGGGAGAGGCAGCTGGGCTGGCTTGTTTTGTTAAGTTTTACTTCTCTAGAAAATGTGCATTTTACTGTTTCCCTGTTGATTACAACAGATATCATAAAGAGCTCGTTGAACTTCAGGTGGAAAAATGTGAAGTCATACTATCTTTGAAGAAAATCTAGTGCATGATTTGAAAAGAGAGTGGAAGTTGCTTTATGGCAAATCTGCAGTTTTATTTGTTTATAAAACCAAAACCACATTGTTTATCTTGATTTAGAAGCTGCTGTGCTGTTACCTTTTCGTTGAGGGCTCTAAAGTTTAAATCAGTGTGTAGCACTGAAGTCCAGGAATATAAAGCATAGAGCCAGAGAGCTTCATGGCATTATGATACAGTAAAGAAGTGTGATGCTAAGAAATGCCAGTTTTCATTGACAGTCACTTAGAAAAAGATTATACCTAGGGAAAGTGTGATACATAAGGAAAGCTTACAATAAACTTGGAATTTTCCTGTACTATTGAGGTGTTTCTGTTTTGATGGTGTGGTATTTTGTGCATAGTAAAAATGTATCCAGAATACTTGAAAAAACCTCCAAAACTGCAAGGTTACCTAAAAATGAAAGCAATATGTATTTTCTTGTTGTAACTTATTTGTCTTTCATTTCTTTTTTCCAGGTTGCAGTAGTAAAACTGAAAAATGCAGATAAAGTTTTTGCCATGAAGATACTTAATAAGTGGGAGATGCTGAAGAGAGCTGAAGTAAGATTGCAGTAATGTTTTGCATGATTGTGTCCCCTCTTACTTTACTGAATTGATATTTCTCTGTCCACAAGTCTCCATGTTTATTAGAGGGATGGAGGAAGTGCTTCACTATTTACTGGCAGTATTAAAAAAAAATTAAATAATTCATCAAAGGATTTCATGTCCTGAATCTTGACTTCTGTGGGACTGAATGTTTTTGACATTAGGCCTTTTCTGTAATTGTCCAAAAATTACCAACTGCACAAGTGATCTTTTAATGCATTTGTTCCAGTTGGGAATGTGGTCTTTAGCAAGTATTTTCCATGATGGAAGGTAATTACTGAGCTATAAGAAGGTAATTGCTGAGCTATAGCTCATCAAGTCAATTAGTTTCTCAGTAGTTAGAACTTAGTAAAGGCCCAATAGTGGGTTGAAAAATCAGAAAGATAAAAGTTTCAAATTAATTAGAGTGCATGTTTCCTAAAAATGTTCATCTGCAAAAATATGTGATAAAAGATTCCTCATTATAGCTGGAGTCCATTTTGTGCCTGAAAAAGGTGGAACAGCTCCTTCACCAGACTTACTTTTGTCTTAGCTGTCTACTTTCTTTATACAACTCTGCTCTTCACAAGTCCTTGGTATATTTCCCCTGGATTCCTTTGAAAGGAAGCTTATGAAATGCAGCCTGCACCTGAATACTTGTGTATTAATTTTAGATGGAACATGTATCTAAATCTCTAATCATTTGCTTTGAAATTCTTCATCTATGCATGCTAAAAATACACTCATAAATATATAGTTTTTATTTGAGACCTCAACTTTGCTGCTCTCAAACTGCCTTGCTGTTCAACTGCTTCCAAGTTTATTCTGATTTCCTCATTTATGTTTTAATTACATCTTGGTAGGAAGTGAGATCAATGGGACACCATCACACTCTTAGAAAAAATGTATTCAGACAAATTAAAGCCAATTTCTGATGTGTGCATATCCTGTCTCTTTTAATGAAAATGTTATCACATTAAGAAGTATAAATGGCTTGCAGATTGTGGTTAGATGTGCACAATGTGTTGCCTTTTTATCCAGAAATTATTCAGACACTGAGCAATCTGGCAGTAGTCTTGATACAAAGAGGTATTTCTCTCCAAGACAAATGTCATTACTGTAAGTTTTATTATTTTACTGAAAAAGAAAAGACCAGGAATAAAGCTCCACTCTATTTTTAAATATACCCTTTTAAAGTGAGTTTGAAAACTGTTTCTTTTCATTAGCATACAGTTATAAATAGGTTTCAAAATTTTTTCTCTATGCAAGGTATTAAAAATACTCTTCCCATGGGTCCAGCTGAATTTCTAAAAGTCTGAACCGTTAGCCTAAAAAGAATTACAGCAATGTTTTTCCATGTATTTGTAACCCATGGGTATATAGTGGAAAGAGAACCATCTGGAGTGAAAATGCATTATAAAGCATGACCTTTAGCAACTGTAACCTGTCATTTTTAAACATTCATGAATGCTCTTCTTACTACTGATGGGGAAAATGACCCATTTTTGCTCTCTTAGCAGTGTGCTGCACTAACATGAGATACACAGGAAAATCATGCAGTCCAAAACCACAGGCATATAGATAGATCTATATGTTCATATATATATTCATATTCTATATGTTAATGAACAGATGTGTCAACAGTGTGGGAAGTGGGAGTCATTTGTAAAAGCAGAAAGGGAGTATGTACTCAAAAGAGGCTTGAGAATGCCAGAGTGAGGTTGAGAGCTACAAGCTCTGAGTGCAAAAACTTTGTTACTGTAAAATTACACAGGTTGCAAAGTCAGTGTTCTTTTTTGTATAATAACAGAGGATAAATTTTCCAAGTACATGCCACTGTTGAGATGGGATGTAGAGCTGGGAATGTTACTGATACAAGGAGTACCTGGAAGTGTGTGACATCTTGCTGTGACACCCCCAGACCCGTTAGCCTGAGCGTTGACAGTCACTTAGAGTTACACGTGTGCCATGCTGGTGCCAGATGGGGCTCAGGAGAGACCAGGACAAGTATCAGGCACCATGGAAGCAGTCAGCATCCCCAGGAGGTGCTGACTCTGAGCTGTGAGGACATGAGCACCCAGCAGCAGAGCAGGTCAAATTCTTTGCTGCTTGAAGGCCACGATAACAGGAGAGATACGACCACGGCACAGAATTGGCTTTGCTGTGACAGCGTTGGATCAGATGACCTCTGGAGGTCTCTGCCAACAGTTCAAGGAGACTGCCTAGGGAAGATGAAATGTAATGCTGGAATAATGGAAGGTACAAAAAAGGCTTAATTTTATAAAAGCCTGATTGAGCCATGTTACAGTAATTAAAAGAACCGCTGCTGCTGTCTCTTTTTGTTGTTGCTGGATTTTTTTTTTTTTTTTTTTGCCACTTCAACTCTCAGCTGTGATCTACTGTGGTAGTAGCTGTTGCTTCAGCACTAGGCATGCTGCCCAGAGGTGGGTGTCTGGAGTGCTCAAGGAATGCACAGTCTTTTGTCAAATCACGACAAAAACAAGTGGAATTATATAAACTCTCTAGTAACCAATCCTATTAGGTGTGTCATAACAAGTAGAGAAACTACCTGCTATTTATCCTTCTGAAAACAAGAGTTCATAGTTATTTCTGCCTGAAATATGTGAAGACACTACAAACAAGGAAGGAAAAAAATCAAGCTGAAGCATCAAACAGCTTTTCTTCCTTCTGAAGATGATCCATGCTCATTCTCCTACCCCGAGTCTATTTTTCATTCAATAATCTTTGAAGGTATTTGTTTGAAGTATGTCTTGCTATTTTCTCAAATTTCACTGATTTATCTCCTGTATTGTGCAATGATTCAAGTATGTCATCTTCATTTTTCCTGGTCTGCATAGTTCTTACTCACTGTATTCATCAAAAAAAAGGACTTGTGATGGTTTATTTGCTTGGAGGAAGGAGTTACTTGCTGCTCTGTTTTTGCTGCATGTATTCTTGTGCATATCTCAATCTCAAATGATATTTCACTTTTCATTCTTCACTTTCCAAACCTCACAGCCAGCAAAAGCCGTGCCAGAAGTCTGCCATTTTCCTATTGGATTTGGAAATCAAACTGAAAAAATAAAAAGCAAAAGCTTGAATTTCCTTTAAACTTAGCTGTCTCGGAGATGGAAGAGACAGAGCAGGGTTCAAAATGATGAAACATCTTTGTGAAGAGCAAAGTGTGCTGGAATAAAATATGGTCTGTGTTTTTCTCAAACTCTCCATCTGCCTTCTAAACAGAGCCTGTACAATATTATTCTTTCCTTTGCACTATTGTTTAGATCTCTTTTTTTCTGAACAAAATTGTGTGTTGGCTTTGTTATTTGGTACTTTTTGTTTTCTTGTGATACTCACTTCAGAACTCACTCCCTTCAAAATGTTTATGGCATTTCTTTGCTATAGTTTCTTTTTGGCTTTTCATCTCTTTGGTCATTTTTGTCTGTTATTCTGCAAAGTTGTTTCTGCTGAGGTATTTTTATTTTTTTCACTACTCAGGGCAAGTTGCAGGACCTTCATTGGATTAAATGCCTTGCTGCTTTGCACTTAGTTATTTTCTTCACATTTTACCTTCTTTTGTTTCATACAAACCTGTGTTCCACAATTAAAACATTTGGTGGCATTTCTTGTTCCTCCTCTGTTCCACTTGATATGAAGGCACCTCTTGCCTCCCATTTTTCTTTCCAGTGTATTGAGGGGAAACCTCTTGGCATGTCTGATCAACGGCTTATACCTGGCAAGAGCAATATTTGCTTCTCCCTGCTTTTCCTGAGCAAGGGGTGTGGAGAAAGTGGTTAATGATTATCAAGTGATGACTACGTGGAGTTATTGGCAGCTACTTTCACATGAAAAGAACTGTGTGTGAGAACTGAAGTGTAAAACTAGGCTAACACCATGATGAGATAAAACAGCAACCCAAGACTCCAGATTCCAGCTCTCTGACTCCTAGAGCAGTTACAATTATCTAATGCCATTATTGATTGTTTTTCTTAATCATACACTGCTATCCTGTCATTATTGACACATCAAGATTTTGACATTTTAGATGATGGGAAGCAACAGCTTATTTATCCCTTTGCCTCACTTAACAGTACAGAGAAAGTACAACTGCTTAAATTTGAAGAAGGTGGTCTCTTCTCATATCTATTTCTTTTTAGATTTTGTCATATTTGGATAGTGCAATAAATAACTTTTTAACTGAGAGGCAGTTTTGATTTTTTTTCCCCCGAATATAATGTCAAAACACAGTCAACTTGCTAAATGTTTTTCTTTATATATTTTACCTAAAGCTGTAATTATTTTTCTCCCCTTCAGACAGCCTGTTTTCGAGAAGAGAGAGATGTGTTAGTGAATGGAGATAACCAGTGGATCACAACACTACATTATGCATTCCAGGATGAAAACTATTTAGTGAGTATTGCTTTTATATATTTATATATATATCTGTGTGGAAATGCAAAGTCTTGGTTGTGGTTCGAAACAGAAAAATAGTTTATTTGTTAATTTTGTGTTCTGGACCATACAGACCATGTGAGGATCTGTGGTTTTTCCATAAAATTCTGAAGGGTGGAGATTGGTGAGAAACTTTGAAAGTTTTGCTATAAACACCTCAGTAAGGCAGGTTTGTTTTCTAAATCACTTTGCATTTGTTGATAAACTTTGGTCTATCTGCATATTCTTTCTTATAATTTGTCATTCCAGTTTAATTGGCTTTGTAAAATTGAAAGTGCACTTAGTAACATAGATTTTCTATTTTAAGTTTTCATGATTAACCATGTTGATTACAGTTTTACAGAGAAAAATTGGGAGTAGACCTGTTTTGAAACAACTTACTATTTTGAGGACTTAAACTCAGTATGCTGTCACAAAACAATAAAACAGGAAAAATGCCTCTAAATGCTCATAAATAAGAGTTGAAAGCTGTAGTTGTAGATTAAAGTGTCTCTTTTATGTTATTTAATTTTTGAGTATTTTGAATGACTCGCAAAAAGAAACTGATATGTGGAAAAGTGGCCAATTTTCTATAAAATCTTTCCCACTTAAAAAATGTTTTGATTGTGGTACAGTTTTGGTAGAATTTATTCCTGAAAAAGTAAACAGCTTTGCATTGATAGCTTTTGATTATTTGGTTTTATTGCCCTGTGCTTTGGATTCTCTATCATTAGCAATTCTAATAATTTTTTTTATTATTGTCTACTGTACAGCCACAGTAGTTTTTTCCTCCCAGTCTGTCCAATACAAAAAGTGATATACAGGGAACTCTTGCAGAGCTGTAGTGGTTTTTGCCATTATATTGCACTTTCTTCTGCCAATTCAGATGCCTGGGGATCCATGGATTTTGGTAGATTTTTATAGAAATGGGGCTCTGCATTTGTAAGTCTAACTGTTGGTGTAAATACCTCCCAGCCAGCTTCCTGCTTTGTTAATGTGGACAGTAAAAATAATCTCATGTATTGTGTAATTCTGATCTTATCATTAAAAGCATTTCAAGGAAAATATTATATATTCCAGAGCAGCCTGCTAGAATTTGTTTTATTCCTGACAGTTTCCTTGTTTTCACTAAGCACAGAGCAGGTTCTGTTCTTCATCTTTGATAGTCTGCTGACAGGAGCTAGTTTCTGCAGCCTGCTGGGCAAAATATCAGTGATACTGAGAGTTTGTATCATCACTAGATCTCCATATGCTTTTTATTGAAATTGTGTGTAACACAAGTGGCCTTTTAAAAAAAATCTGTTTAGATGGAGCAGTAAATGTGGTTGTGCAGTGACTGCTGCTTGCCTTGAGATGGACCTCAACAAACTGGGGAGAGGGAAATCTCATTAATTTCAACAAAGAAAAAGGCAATGGCCTGCATCTAGGGTGTATAATCAGAGAAACCAAGTACATGCAGGGGACCAGGTGATTGGAAAGCAGCTTTACTTGAGGTTCTGGTGGACAACAAGCTTAGCCATGAAGCAGCAATGCACTCTCACAGTAAAATAGGCCAGGAGTGTTCTGGGCTGAAGGAAAAGTGTTGCCAGCAGGTCAGGGGAGGTTCTTCCTCTCCTCTCAGCCCTGCACCTGAAGTGCTGTGTCCAGGTCTGAGCTCCCCAGGGCAAAAGAGAGATGGAACTACTGGAGCAACTCTGTTGTGAGGCCAGAAGGGTGATTGAGACACTGGGGCGTCCTTCCCGTGAGGACAGCTGGGATTCTTCACCCCAAAAAATGTAGGATGGAGAGAGGGGTTATCATCAATGTGTGTGTGTAAACACCCCGAGGAAGGAATTGAGACAAGGGAGCTGGATTCCTCCCAGTGGTGCCTGGTGGGATGAGAGGAGCTGGTGGATACAACCTGAAATCCATGGAGTTTGATCAGAACACAAGAAACCCTTCTTTACTGGGAGATGCTCAAACCCCAGCTGGAGACAGTCATCATCAGCCTTTTCTAGCAGACCCTACTTGAGCAGATGAGGTCTGAAGAGGTCCCTTCCATTCCAAATGAATCTGTGATTTTGGGATTAAATGCCTGTGTTAAGCTTCCACCAGCTACTAGAATTTAGAGTTCTTAAATCTATGCTTTTTCTCTCTCTTGGAAAGATGGTGCTGCCATACAGCAGTATTTTGAGAAGTATTTGAGACTTGGATACATCTGGATGATTGTGTACATTTAGAAAGTATTTTTTATTATTATTGTTTAGAAAGTATTTTTAAGGCTTTAAAAAACCCCTATTTTTTATAAGGACCTGGATATTTGACCGATTTTTTAATGTAAAATTTTGTTTTAGAATTCCTGTAATTCCTACAAGTATTTTAACTTCACAGCTTAATACCCTGAGTTACAGTTTAGGTGTTGGTTTATTCAAGGAGTTGAAGGTTTCTGTGTTGTTAGGCTACTATGTTGCTCTTGCAAATTTAGGAGGAGGTGCAGAATCCTGTGTTTTAAGAGCCAAAATTCCATTATTTTGCTATATCCAGTAGCTGAGTTGCAGAGGTTTTCCAAGTGCTGAAGAATGAGTGCAGAGATCCCACATCAGTTAGGAGAATCTGAAGAGTTTTTTTTCAATATACATTCAAAGGAATAAATTCAGCTCTTGGAGATGTCTGTGCAACGCATCACTCAGTAATCAGTATCTGGAGTTCCAAAGGCTTAATGCATTTTCTAAAACTGTAAAACACAATAAATTTATACAATCAGTCTTGTTCCTGTAGGAGTGCAGGAGCACCAGTGAATAGAAGATACTTATCTTCCGTAAGGATTGTGAGCATAATTTAAGAAGTTCATTATTCCTGTCACAAAGCAACAGATGAAAATTTGACTATCAACACATTTAAAATCTTGTGGAAATGCCTTTTGTGTTTTCTTATGCACTGGGAATAAATGAGGATGCCCACGTTATTGTGTATCAAGCTGTTAAAATCTTTGTTCATCGCCTTTATTGTTATGGAAAATATGAGGGGAAAGAAACAGGTGTAAGATTTCTGCCTGCCCCTCAACTTCCCAAGAGCTGGCATAATTTTGCAGATTTTTTTATTCATATTTTAGTGTCTTTTTCTGAAAATGGGAAAGGCAAACATGTAAGGTCAACTAATATAAATAGTCCCTTTAGTCCCCGTGTTTTCAGAATTTTAAAGAAACAAATTGGGGTATTCATTATTACATTTTCAATATTTTTTATTATTTATGGTCTTCTTAAGAGTTACTTCTTCAAATGCAGATAGGCTGCCCTTCTGGAGACAGACTGGAGCTCTAAGCAAAGACTTCCAGAGAGTCTAGTGGGAATTCATTCTCAGGGGTGTGATTTGAGTCTTGGAGCTATCCTGTGAAGGGGCAAGAGCTGAACTTTGGTAATCCTTGTGGGTCCCTTCCAGCTCGGGATATTCTGTGATTCTAACTAACCTGTCCACAATGATGTTTGAAAGCAGTGTTTTAGGAGTGTGCGTTAAATTAGAATGTTAATAATTAGTTTTTTAGCTATAATTAATTTGATTTTTTTTCCTTTCCCCCATTTAGCCTTTCAGGCACTGTTTCATAATTAAAAACAAACTAAACTAAGCTAAAATATATTAATCCTGAATTTCACACTAAAGTTTCACTTTTTCCAGTAATGTTAACTATGTTGCTAAAAGAAGTGGCATTTTATTCTGTAAATACAGTAAAATGCAGAAAGGCTCTGATTTCTTTAAAGTCTTTGCATCCACTTTTATGGCTGGCAGGTTTTATGTTTCATTAATATATGAGAAATCAATATTTTTCTCCATCCTTTCAATTAGAGAAGGTGACATGTTGTATTTTATGTTGCCAGGTCCCGTATCATGTGTAATGTCAACAGTTTCTGGAATTATGCTGTGGGTCACTGGAAGTCTCTCAGACTTTGCCTTAATCTAAATAGTCTTTAGATTAGAAATGCCTCTCTAAATAATCTAAAAACTTTACTCTACAAAGTAATTGGTTTAATGGGAAAAGAAGGTGGTAGGAAGAAAGGGAAGGGAAAGCCTTGGAAATTAGGGCAACATAAATGAGATTACAAATTTACACACTTGTTTCATTTTTATAGGTCTGTACTTTAAACCTTTACTCCTTTAGCTTTCTAACAAAAGGCATTGTTTTCATAAGGGAATCCAGAGGATCTAAATATTTCATGTTTGGTGATGGGACTGTGGATGAGGTTAATACTATTTTGTCATGAGTCTTACTATATTTGGGGAGTATAAATCTGAAAATTATTCAAGTAGGCTAAATGCTAAACTGCAGCTGAACTGACTGCTGTTTTCAGAGCACTAAGCATCTTGGTTAGTTTTTTTTAATGTCCATAATAATTTTTGCAGTGAATGAGTTATTTTGCTTCACTGAATATTTAGTCTTTTATTCAAGCAATAAATTGTGAGGCGGATTTTTTCCCCCCCTCACTCTGTTCTCTTACTGTTCCCACTCCATAGTACCTGGTTATGGATTACTATGTTGGAGGAGACCTGCTTACATTGCTCAGCAAGTTTGAGGACAGACTCCCTGAAGATATGGCTCGTTTTTATTTGGCTGAAATGGTGATAGCCATCGATTCAGTTCATCAGTTGCATTATGTTCACAGGTAAGTAATTAGAGCTCCAAATTCCTGTTGGAGTTATGGAGAGTTACTTGATGGAGTGAAACCAGTTCCTGTTAGAAGATTTTAAGTGGGTAACAAGTGTTTGCTGTGTTAGAACCAATCTCTCTGTGTGTTGTGTTTATTGGAGCTGTTAATAAACTTGTACATATGGTCAGAGACCTGAATGAGCCTTCACATGCATCTCATGAACCTTGCACACTGGAATGCTTGAGAGTTAATGATCCATAATTTATAAAAGCAAAACTGGAAACCTGTTTGTGAAATGTGATCAGCTTTGAGCAGGTTTATTGAAAGCTCAAATTCTGGTTTCTTCATTAATCTATTTGATTTATACCGAAGCTGAAAACACACCACTGTCTGCTTTTTGAATTTTTTTTCAGCATTTTCTTTTGGACTTAAGGGTGTTGTCTTTAAAATCAAGTGAGGACAGCTAAATTAGTAGAAGTACTTAAACTGTGGTACTTACCTTTACCTTGATGTATATATAGATATATATGTATATATATTATATATATATATGTATGTATATATTATATATTTCTATCTATATATATCTGTATATCTATATATCTTACCTTTACATTGGTTTATGTATATATGTATATATATATAAATACTTGGTTCACAGGAAAATATTAAGTCATTTGTGTCTAGCTTTTTTGCAGACCATGATTGATTTTTCCACAAAACTAGCCTTATCTTTTCTGTGATCACTCTCTGCTGAACTTAGTGGTAATTCTTGTGTGCAGAGGAAAAGGTTATCTTACAAGAGGCAGAATCTTCAAATGTACTCAACAGTTGTACTTGACTCTTGACAGAAGTCAGGAGGAAAGCTCCCAGTTCTTTAAGCTGAATCATTAAGTTGGCAGAATGAGCTCGTTTGATACATCCATCTATGGCCCTTAATTAGAGTCTGTACTAACCATGCCTTCTTTTACTGTTCCCACTTGGCTGCTTCACTGCAAAAATGTGTGGGGGAAAGTGGGGATGGGTTTAGGGTGTTTTTTTTTGTCCAAAAGGTGTATTGTGGTTGGTTTTGGTGTGTTACTGGGCTGTGTTTTATTTCCTTTGGAATTCTGGCTTCTCATGAGAGGGCTGTAGGTGGGGTGGTGCTAAACTGCAAATCACTCCTCTGGAATAGTTTGAAGTCTGCTAGTTTTGCTGAAGAACCGTGTCTGCCCACTAAAGACAGCTTTGTGTGATAATGTCTCATGGAAAATCCTGGAGTACTTTCCTTCAGTACTGAAGATTTGAACTGTGTGTTTTCTGCCTTTGTTTTGTTTTTTGCTTAGGACCTGATGCGAAAGGTTTTTGCATTCAATTTAATTTTGTTCTAATTCTTAAAATGTGTAAATTGGTGATACACTATTTACTCTTGCAAGGTCTTTTCCCCAGGAACTCTTTGCAGAAGAACAGATTCCTCCTACCTTTTTGTCCAAACAGATCAAAATCTTTGTAATTGAGTAGTGTTAGTTTGTAATGTGCAACAGATGTGACGTTTCCATCTTCAAACAGTAGAGGAAATGTTGAAGTAGGTGCTGGTGTAAAATTTGGGATGAAAATAGTAGTATTGCAGTTGAAAAAAATGTGCTAATTATTATGCTTGCATATTTATTCATATGAATTTATAACAAAAAGAAAGGGGGGCCTCTATGAATTCTTGGTCCTTTGTTTGATTTGTGGTGTTGCCAGTGAGCTTCACATTCATAAAGTTCTAAATGCCACTTTGGCATTGTATCATTAGTACTGCTGTAATGCAATGCCTGTTTATAAAGGCATGTTTGGCAAGATTAAAAATGTAAAGAGCACATGAGTATATGTTAAATGATCAGCCTTTGAAATGAGACCTGTTTCACTGTTAGTTTTATTAAGATGTTTTCAACTGGTAAAGCAAAAGAAAGGAAAAGAAAACACATCATCTGAATGCCACTAATGCTCTTTTCCTGAAGGCTTAACCATGGTGGCCACATCCTTTTTTGGGAGTGCCTTGCACACAGCAAAGGATGTAGGAGAAGGAGGAAATAGTGCTAAAAGCTGGATTAATGTAGCAGCTGCAGTAGTGGTTTTTCAGATGAATAGCCAGTGTGCATCAGGATTTGATCTGGGTTGTTGCTACTGAACTAGAAACTGTGCTTTAGGCATGTTTTGGTCAAGGTTCTGTTCACACAGTAAGATAGCAGATTGCTTTGTTTTGTTTCCTTTTAGTGCCCCAGTTCTTTCAGGATAGATTTTCACATTAACCATTCACAGTGGGATACTCCAATGATAATTTTCTGGTTTTCTGTGGATGTTTTTGTACTTTATAAAAATGAAATTTCTGTTTTTCTTTGAACTATGTCACTCCTCTTGTGCCTTTCTAGCATCAATCTCTTTTTAGCTGTCAATTAGTTTTGTTTGGGAGTGATGCTGATTGCAGTGGCTGTTTGTGTGCCAACCACTCTGATGTCTGAAAGTGCAAGACACTTTCCTTTCCTAAAGTACATTGGCCAAGATTCTGAAATGTCAAGTACAAACGACTTCAGGATTACTGAAATTACTTTATTTCAGGTTTTCAGTTCCAAATTTGAATGCTGTTTCTGCACTAGCATTGTGGGATTGCAGGATTAATTTATAGTGGGAAAGGAGATCAAAATCTAGGTATTAATAAAATTGTGCAGATAAATTACATGGTGTTTTTGAAGCTATCTCCTGATACCTAATGAAATTAAGAAGAAGAAAAATTGCTAGCTAAAAATAACATCAATACTACCATTTTTAGGGTATTCCTAATCTTTTCTCAGGTTGTATCCTCTTTTTAGTTTCAACAAATATGTGATCCAATATTTTTGAAATAGTATCAATCAGAACAGAAATCTTGGATAATTTTTCATTTCTGACTAACTAATTTCTGTGAACAAATCTTGTGGTATTTTATCTGGTAGCTAAATGATGGCTCAGAACGTAAACAAAGTGGCCTTTTCTTTAGTATCTTAGTTTTTGCTGTTGTATGAATTCTCTAGCACTGGCACTACCAAGTCATGTTGGCAGCTCAAGACTAGCTTTAGAAAGGAAACTTCATCTAAGTTAAATATATGTGCAGCTGTTCAAAATGAGAAAAAAAGTACATATTTGTATCTCTCACAAATGCACAGCTTTGTTGGGAAGCTTATACCTAACCCTGATATCTTCAACTACAATTTGTACCAATGAAGTGATGCTTGCTTTTAGGCCAAGGTCAAATATTGTCTTGTGATGGTTTTCTGCAATTTGTCTTTTATTTTTGTGTGTTTTTAACACCTTTCTTTTATTTTTCTTTCTCCTTCCCCCTCTGGAAAAAGTCTCTACGTGCATTAATCTTAATTTTAGTTTCAAGGTTGTGCTATTACTTAATTCTTCATGGCATATGTTAAAAGCTTATATTTGCATGCATTATCAACTATCCAGGTGTGGACTGTGGTAAAACTCTTCTCAGCTTAAGCTTAGTAGTGCATGCATACTTTATTTATGCATGTTGTGTTACCTCAAACACACAAAAATTGTTTTTCCTACAACACCCTAATGATTTTATTGGTGAACCAGGTTTTCTCTCAGTTTTATGTAAAGTAGAAATTCTTGGTTTTGTCTAAATTCTTTGGAGTAAAAAAAGATTGGAGAAGGCCTGACTGCCATGGGAGGAAATTCTTCCTGAGAATTGCAGAGGATGCCCTCTGGAGAGGAGCTCGTCCTGGGCACACTCAGTGTGCCACTGGTGGCTTTGCACACCCCTCTACTGTCTGTGCTGGTGCCTTTTGTGCTGTCTTCAGAGGCAGCCTCTTAATAAGGGTGCATCTAAGTCTGTCTCTGTCCTAAATTTAATTTGGGACATTGCAGCTTCTTGAATATTACAGAATTGTAAGTGTTTATGTGCTTAAACAATTTTCATCTTGACTTTCTTTCTTCCACCTATTTATTCTGTGCAGGGCTGCACAGTGATTCAGGGCAGAGACAATTTGAATCGAGGGAGTGTTCAACATTTAGGCTCATGATCCTCCAGACCACTGCAAAAATATTCATTTTAAATAGTTTTCGTATATTGGCACACACCCACATTAAACAGTCATCTTTTTCAATGGAATGGTAAAACAATCCTCAGTTACCTTCTTACTAAGAAAATATTTTGGGAAGATTATTAAACACCTGTGTTAATTGCTATTTTTGTTGGTTAAGTTTATGGGAGGATAGTTAAGACTACAGGGCAAACTCTTTACGTTACATACAGGTCAGGTGTTGTCTTTTGCATGTGAAAAGATAGGCATGCAAAGCATAAACACACCCACTTCCAGAAAGTATGTGTAATTACAGTTAGCTCCATCTGGGTGTTTCTGCATTTCTGGTTGCTGCTGTCTTTTAGTTGGAAGGATTTTAGCATTCTAAACCACCAGATACCTTTTCTTATTCTTCTCTTTCAATTTTCTCTATCAGCTTCTAAAATTTCAGCAGAGCTTCACCGGAACATTTGAGTTCTTAAAATGTAGAGCAGCAGAATTCTCAGAGGAAGTGACATCCTTTCTGAGAAATACTGAACGTAAGGGAATAAATCCATTAGAGGCATAAAAGAACTGTCTATTCCCCATCAAGCCAGCCTCTTTGCTTTCAACAAGAAGGTGCTATTTGTCCTCAGTAGAAATCATCTTAGGGACATCCCTGAAATATTTGTTGTCGGCAGGCAGCTGAAATCTGGTATCCTTTGGAGGATGCATTTCACTTTCAACTATAAGTTTCGGTGCCAGCGTATCCATTTTTGACTTGCTGAATAAGTGGTTTTCTGTCTTCTGGGTGTATCCCATCTTTACTGATCATTAATTTGCTTAAGTGGAAAATTTAGGGGTGGAAGGCCCATCTTGGGAGTCAGCTGCATAGCGTGGTGTGTCTGAGTTGAGTTGGCACAAGGATGAGCCGAGCGCTCCGGCCTTTGGTAAAGTGAGCCCTCATTGTGGGTTTGAAAGAAAGCAACATCATATTTTAAGTGTTTACCAAACTTTGCAACAGACATAATGTGGAATACACACATGAAGATGTCCTTACAAAGTGCTGAGAGTGAAGGAAACAGGGCTAGAAAAATAAGGAAAAAATAACATCGGATTATTTTGATAGTTACTGAAAATGTATTGCTTTGAAATGTGGCATGGTTTAGTTTTACATAGGAAACTGCAGGACAGAAAGTTATTTTAGTGAGTGTTTGGTAAGCCAGTGCTTCCTTAGAAGATATTCTGTGACAAAGGTAGGAGAGCTCTGTGAGCTGTTTCTGCTCCATTTTTCCACTGAGGAGGGGCTGGGATACAAAGGTTCTCTGGGCCTCCATTCTGCCCTGTGACCTCGGATGGTCCAAACGCTGGCAGCTGCTCTAAAGTGTGCCCTCGGGGTGGCACCTGACCTGCACTGAGGGCTGGGTGAGGTTAATGCTGTTTGACTACAATTCCTTGGTAGGATTTCCAAAGGAGCCTGCCATGACCTAGAAGCATTTTGAAATAAAAGGCCCACAGATGCTTGGAGTGCCAAGAGCCAGTGGATCACGCTGGTTGTACATCAGTAAGAAGGCAAATGGTTTCTTGGAGTGTCTCAAGGGAGTCCTAATTTGAGTGAAAGCTGTGTACTGTGTATAGACCTATATGTATATTTTGTGTTATTCAAGCAGAAGGAGTTTAAAACCCCTAAATCCAGCCCCTTAAGTGACTTGAGTAGTCCTTTCAGCAGAGGTGCCTTTACAAATCTATCTTTGGACCTTTTTTCTCCCATTGTTCCTCTCTTCTCAAGCTCCAGGCATTCTTTCTTCCCTGCTGAAACAAAGGCTTGTGGCACGGTGCAGGGTACTGAACAGGGACACCAGGCCAAGTTAGAAGTAATTTTACATTTTAACTAACCTGGGTCAATTTTTCAATCTTCTCTTACAGAGAATAGTAGGAAGTCACTTTAAGCTACCTTTCCAATAAAAACATTGTTCATTACATTGTGCCTGTTTCACACCCCTTGAGTGGTACTTGGGATAGCTGGAGATGTGATTTTAAAGAAGAAGGGGCATGAGAAACAGTTGTAGTATAAAATAAATGTACATTTATGTATCCTACATAAATACATCCTCAGCTTACAATAAAACCTTCCCCTTTAATGGTTGACCTCCTAACAGAGGAGGTTGTTGATTATTTGTCAGCTGAGGAAGGCTGGCAACTCAAGGACTGCATCCCTCATTTCCTTCAGAGTCCCTACCTGCCCTTTAGCTGGGTGTAGTTCTCCTGTACTGGAAAGGAAACTCAGGGAAAGGAGGAGTGTGTAGATGAAGAGTTTCTACTTATTCACGTCAATTTGTGCACCTTCTGGGTGTGATTGCTTGAAAGGCAGGTGGATGTGAGCACTCTGCCAGATGGTGTGCAGTCTCCCTTAGGCAGGAAATGGTTGTGGTTGTCATAAAGCAGAAATGTTGAAACCCTCCTAAAAGTGAAAACTAAAGAGAGAGACAAGAAATAGAGTTTGATTGGAAAGGGTCCTTTTTAACTCTTAAAGAGAAAATTATGAATGCCTGAAGTTTTCGATAGAAAAACCTGTTGTCTTCCCTTCCATGTAATAATGTTTAAAGCAACACTCAGAGGATGCTAATTGTGGTGGAACTTTCCAAGAGCTCCTGCTGCCTCTGGCATAAAGATTGATTTGACTTCTTCGGTGTTCACAGAAGAAATGTCCACATTAGAACAGTCATAGCTCTGATAGGAGATCTGTCTCAATGTTTAATGAAGTCAGAGGTGCTCACAGAATTTAATAACCTCTTTTGAGGACAAAAAATTCCCATTTGAAAGCTGTTTTTATGTAAGTTAAGCTATAATTTTCCCCTCATTCTCTTCTGATCATTTGAGACCTGGAAATTCTTTTTCCAACTACTTTCTGTGATATCCAAAATCAACATCAGAAAAGTAGGAAAAACCCATTTTCCTTATTTCTGAATTTTTTGTCTCAATGACTGTTGTTCTGAGAGTGTAATTAGCTGTTTATTTGGTGAACAAGATAGAGGTGGGTATTAACTTCCAGTGATTTTGTTGTTCTTTATTAAGTTCAGAATGATGCAGGCAGAAATGAAGTAGTTGTGTGATAGTCTTCATTATTCTCAAGTTTTTTGTTATATGGAAAGGAAACTCATGTTTTGTCTTCTGCAGACCTTCCATTTCATTATCTCTTTGTGAACACAGTATTTATTTCATAACTGCCTTGTTTCATACGGGCTTCAATTTTTTATTAATACCTTGTGTGTTCCTCAAGTTCCTTCTTGAAATGCCTTTATTTTATGTGCCCTTTGCTTCCTTTTTAGTATTTGAAATACAATTGAGTTTATATTATTTGATTACATAAGATTAGAAGCTGCACTGAACAAATCCATTAGCATTAGCTGACTTTGAATGTCATGTAGATTTGTCATTGCATATATAAGCAATAATAACTTGGCTTTAGAATCAGATATTCCTGCAGTGTTCATATAAAACTGTAACACTGAGATGCTTGAATGTATTATAAGAAGAGTTTTAAAACCAGGTTTCTTGCTAGAGCATTCTTCCCAGTGAATATTTGGTAAATTTGGAGTGAAAATATTTTAAGTAGGTGAACTTTCAGATCTGACAAGTAGAAATTTGATGTTTGAATTTCTGAGTTGAATGGCTGTTGCCTCAGCCACTAAATGTAGTACTTGCATTTTTTCACAGTAAATTAAGATAACCTTGCAAGATATCTTGTTATAAGAAGATGTCAAGGCAAGAATCTGATTCCTGGAAGGACCATTAAGGAAATATTAATCCAAATAACCGTGTCTGCATTGAAGCTGTTCTTCAATAAACATTTCCTTCTTGCATTTCCAGAAGAGCTGTTGTTGAATTGACAGAGGAGCCTCGCTTGTGTTCCTTTTTAACAACAGCAAAATACTGCTGGCTTTTAACTTCTTAAATGAGAAAAAAATAGGTCACTTAACATCCTGCAAATTAGAATACTGCTTACCAAGCAGATGCTTGCATGAGGTCAGGCCTGGTTCAGTTGTGGAAGGTTCCATGGTCAGGGTCAGGGCATCAGGACCTTGTGGAACTTTATCTGAAAAGTTGCATTAAAATCTTTATTGACTCAGGTGCTGTGATGTTTGTGCTGTTCAGTTTTTCTTTATTAGCTATTGGGGGGCAGCCTTTAGCATTTCCTCCTGCAGCAGGAAGCTGTGATATTGCTGCCACTGTAACTCGGGAATTCTTAATCAGATACAGTGTGTGAAGTCCTGGAAAGGGGCATTAGAAAGGTACCAAGAGAAAACAGTGGCTTGGAGGAGAAAGGAAGAAAAGGGAGGAGGGGCTAAAATCAGATCTGATACAATAGTACCAAAGTTATGTCTTCTTCATGTAGGAAATTGAACTAGCACAGAGAGGAATTTACTTTTATGTAAGTGCAGTTTCTTTAGAGTTCTGCTTAAGTTTAATTCAGGCCTTAAGTTCCTTTCCAAAATACTTTTTAAAAGTTATATTTGCTTTTTCTATTAAGCAAGCATTGTGCCTTGTGCTTTATGTTAAAAGGAAACCATTTTTTACATATGCAGTTTGAATACAAAGGCTTTTCCAATGACACTTTATTCTTAATAATTGTCATTTTAGTGTGTTTGAGCAAACAGTGTACAGTCATTATTTTTCTAATTATTTTTCATTTTCTGAGATGTTTTCCTGCCAAGCTGCAGCAAGTACTGGATATACTGGGATACATTCAGACCAAATGCATTTCTTCCTTTGTAGCCTCTGGCTACAGTTCCTTCCTTAGTCTGTCCCTGTCAGGAGTTTTATGCCAATGTCACAGAGCTTATTGTATTTGGATCATGCCTGTTAATATGGTTTGTTTGTTTTCTAGCAACAACAAAAGCAAAAGCACATACTGAACTACTTACATGTCTGCTGCTGTATGACGTGGTAGAGAAACTGTAGACATATGCCTCAAGCCTGGTCTGCCTTATTCCCTCATGTTTCCTTGCCTTTTGGTTGGAATAAAGGTTATATTACAGCTTGAACCTGCCCAAACACATTATGAATGCCATATAGGATGAGAGATTTTAGGATATATTTCTATTCTTTTCCTTGATTTCTGTTTTGTAAGAATTAATGTATTGTTTTCATATTATTTCCCTCAAATGATAATCTTTTTGTGGTGATTTAAGCATGATAGGGGCTTAACTATTAATTGAGCTATTGTTTTTTGGCAAGATTTGCTTTTAAAAAAATTAAAATATTCCTGTGTTAAAGGATGAAAGTACAGTTTTGATCTCTAGGGGAGTGATCTTCTGAAAAAGGCAAATGCTCACAATCCTCCTCAGATGCCAGAGATATCATAAGCTGATTTAAAGCTAATTTTGCATATAAATATTTTGTTATGTTATATTTACACAAGCATGCTTAATTTTCAATATGCTTCCTTGTCTATATGCTGCAGTATTTTTAATTAACCAAAGATAAATTGTTACCAGGACTACTTCCATGCTGATTTATCTGGTGCACCAAAATTTTTGGGCAGCTGCATTTGCAGGGCTGGCTCAGTGACTGAAAAGAGGTGACTTTACAGAGGGCCACATGGACACAGTGATAAGCAGAAGCCATGAGAGCTTTACAAAGCTTTGCAAAACCAAACAATCAACAGCTGAAAGTTGTCTCACAGTAATTCTTGACAATGAGGTGGTGAATAGGGTCAGCTGGGCATCCCATTTAGGTATATTGGAGTTTTACACACTCTGGGAATTACAAGATAGCTTATCATGTCCTCATTTAATGTGTGAAGAAAGTGGAGCACAGGCAGAGTGGAAAATGAACCCAGTGTGTAATTTTGTGTGGTGGGCATGTTTTCATGGCAGAGCAGTAGAGCTGTGGAGTTTGGGTTCAGGTTCATTTTGACTCTGACGTTGTGGGGGTGGTAACAGCCAAGCTACAGCTGAGAGTAAGTGGAACTCCAAGGTGATGAATACTTCCAAAAAGACAAATAGGTTTGGGAGCTACAATAAATATGGTAAAATAAGAAATCCATGTGTGCTGTATTTCAAAAACTGGTTTTGATCAGGGGACAGTGTTGCAAAATAGAAAGAATAACTGGAGAATATAATGTTTGTTTGTATGTGGGCATCTTACTTTAAGGAGTTTGGTAGTGATGAGAAAGAGCAAAATTTCTGTACCACCATGACTACTTGGATTTGGTTTGTTTCATACTATCAGAGCAAGAGTTACATTTTGGCATATTGGGTAGCCTAATTGGAGTTCAGTTATATGTAAGTCAAAATTTTAGGGATTTCTTTTACAGATACGAACTTTTGAAATAATGTTTCATGACAATGTTGAGTATGGTCATTCTTCAAGTTGTTGTTTAATCTTTGCGTTGTCAGACAACCAGATAAAATTTTAATGCCAAGGATTGTAAATATTATATGAGATGACACTTTGGGAGGAAATTTTGTTCTAGCTGCAGTATTTTTCACTCTGCTAGAATATTTCTCCCAGGGATACCAAAAGCCATGGTTCCATCACACTGTAAAGGTACAGATGTAAAATAATGATTTGGTGTACACAGTTCCTTCTCTATCACTTACAATTGATGAACTCTTGCTGTATAAGAGAAGTTTCTGCTGTTACACTCCCCAGCAATGTATTTGCACTTTACATTGTTAAGTGTAATCTGATTTCTGTTATTATAGTCTTCAGTTTAGTCATTTCTGTATGTGTGATATTCCAGTCTTCCCTGCTGTTACTGCTGCTTTTCAGCTTTGTGGTATCTACACATTTTATGAGTGTGCATTTATTTTTATGCTAGGTTTTAAAGCTAAACTGTTAAATCAGTTTCAAAACTGATCTCAGAGGATCAGCAGTAATAATCTCCCTCTGATTTTATTACTTCTTTCAGCACTATGCAGTCATCCCTCCTTTGGCCAGTTTATTATCAATACCTTTCTGACTACTGTCATTTGTTCTTTCAGTTACACTTTCTCTCATGTGAGAAAAATTAAAAAATTTTTAATATGGAATTGTGTCTCAATCCATAATGCTGTGACAAAAATTGCCCGATTCTGGTGAACTGTGCACACAAAGGAATTCAGATTTTGCTCCCAGTGTTTGCATGGCATAATGTGAGATTCCTTGTAATCATTCTAAGTATTACACATTATGTTTAAGGAAGTGAAAGTTGTTTAGTGTCAGTATAGTCCACATGTTTTCTGCCTGATTAATTGCAACAGCTCCAAATAACATTCTCTTCCTACTCACCTGGGTCACAAAGCTGGTGTTTCTTTTAAGAATGTAAATTCCAAAAAATGGTAGAAAATTTAAGTAAGGAAAGTGTGATTTACAGTGACAGTACTTGTCAATGGACTCAAAAAGAAATTACTGTCAAGTTAGTACTTAAACATTGAGTCAGCTTTTGCTTACCTTGTTTCTTTAAAATTGTAGTTTCTGAAAATATTGTCTTAGAGTCTGTAAGACCAGAGTCTGTAGTACTAGTATTTAGAGTGTAGTACTAGTAATGGTTGCTTTTGACAGTCAAATGCTTAGGAGAGTTGTGAATGCTGAAATATGAAACATCATGATTACCAATTGAATATTCTAAGAGGGATTAACTTGTCTCTTGCCAAAAAAATCATAATCTGAGTTCTGAGGATGTCATGGAAAGTAATGCAGTATATTTGTGTTGTGGTATCTCATTCAAAACAGACCTTTGCATGCGTTCTCGCAGATTTAATTTGAATTAAAAAACTGGTTTGTAATAATGATGATGTTTGACCTTTAACAGTCTATGATAAATTTTAAAGAAAGAGTCTGTAATTGAGAATTATGCCAGCTTCATTAGGAACACAAACACAGGAGCTGCTCAGTGCAGCTTCCCTGGCAAGATAATCCTGTTATCCCATTCTGCTTGTTCCATCATTTTCCTGCTTTTTCTGGGAAAATACCAAAATTAAAAATTTCTGTCCCATAATTTTTTTATTGTTTAGTAACTTCTGTACTCTGCAAGTAGCTACATTACATGAATGCAAAACAAATTGCTGATTTCCCTACTTACCTTATGAACATGCTGCCAGAACCTTTCTGTGTTTGTGCCTGCCAAAACTTTGCCTATCTCAATGTTTTTGTCTTCCTTCCACCCAGTGTGCACTAAATTGAATGTATGTATCTTAAAAGTGTCTTGGCAAAACTAACACATAACCTTGAACACACTGGAGCTTTTTTGAGGGTACCATGTAAGGGGAAAAAAAAAGTCTGGATTTTTACTTTAGCATCAAGTGAGTCTTCACGTTGCAGTTGCTGATTTATGTGGGTTAGGAAATGTTGTTTAATGTTTTGGCTGTGCTCCTGTGATTCAGATCAATAAGCATTTCAGAAACTTGTTTTGTCTCTGTTAATGCCCCTCAGTTCCCTAGTACCAGATCAGTGCCGAGTAACATGTGTATGGAATATTATTGGCAGCATCAAAAGGATCTTCTAATCCTGCTGCTCTAGAGTGATGAAATAATAGAATTGTTCTGAGAATATCAGGAAATTCCTATTCCCACATGAAAACAGAGCATCTTGAACTGGATTGAAGCAGTTTCTGGTATCCTGTTGAAATTTTGACACAATCCTGATGTAGTTCTTGAGTTCTGTTATGATTGAAATTCTCTGTAACTGGTCTGCTTGAAGACATTGCAGCATTACTGAAAAGCAAATGTACATTTAAGGTAAAAATGCAGCTCGTGTGTGAAATGGTTGAGATACACATGCTAGTGTGGGATTCATGCTGCAGGCTTTGTCTTAATTTGTGGTTTATGGTAATGAGAATTCTTGCCTGAAAGTAGCTGATGGTGAGATACTAGTTTGTACAACATTGAAATAGCATCAGTAATGATCTTACTGAAATTGGTAATTACATTAACATCATATATTAAGTAGAAGAACTCTGAATGCCTTATCTTCTGTGTGGTACTTTTTTGGTACATTTCTAGTCTCATAGATCATTTTGAACCACGATTTTATTTCAGTGAACATTTGTGGCATTCAAATCTCAGTTCTGGGCAGGCAGTACTTAACCACTGTTATATAATTTTATATGCTTCTTGGTTCCAGAGCCATGAGAAGAAAGAAGACAATTTATGTAGACATTTTAAGCAGTGTCATGGTTATTAAAAGAGCCAGCATTGAGTTGGCTATCAGTTTTGCAGAGTGTTGGGCTGTCTTATCTTCACTGTGCTTTTGCCAAGGAGGGTTGGAGCAGGTCATCCTTGTGGTCCTTTCTAACCTGGTAACAGGTCATCAAATTGAGCACTAAAAATTTGATATTTAAGTAGGGGCCATTGCTTTCTGATGTTTCAACACAGAATAGGAACCCATCTTTGAATATGTGAGAAAGAATAGGGTTAGGCATGTGGGTAAATTGCTTATTTAGGAAGCGTTGTTTTCTTATAATGCTTTGGTAATGGTGTTGATAATGTTCATAAGAATTGTGGAAGAATGGTGGAAAAAAGTCTCCATTTTTTTAAAAATAAACCTTCTGCTGAAAGCCATTTGGCTGGTGGTGAGTTTAGAAAAGGGTTGCCTGGTTGGAGATGAGGCACAGGCACCAAAATCTTTGATTTTACATTTCTGAATAAATTTCAAACAAGTAAAATTAGAGTGTTTTTTTTTATTCAGACTTTTCCTGATGCAGATCAACTGTAACACATGTCCAAAGGAAGTTTTTTGTTACCTCTATGTATCATATTAATAAATTATTTATAGATGCAACAGGTCTACTTGCATCTATAAATTTAAGTCAGAAATTGCTGTTCCTTGCTTTAAAAATTTTGCTTTCCATTTGGTTTCCAGAAAGAAAAACAGTGCTTGAATCTCAGCTAGACAAGAATGATTAATTAAGTCACATATCCCTTAATTCTCTAAGAAGTAATGGCCAAACTAGCTAAAACTGCACATTATTCAAGTTCTGAACTTTCTGTAACATTACATACAAGCAAAGATGTCAGACTCCTTGTTAGCCATCAGGTGCACCAGGGCCAACTAATTCCATTTAAACAGGCAAGCAACAATGAGATTAACTGTAGGTTAAGTGACTCAAAAATAGCAGCTTTGATCCTCCAAGGGACCAGCAATTTAAATGGTGAGGAGACCAGACAGAAAATAAGCACGGGGGAGAGGGAAACAAAGAAGAGGAAGATAGGAGTGACTTCTGAGAGCTTGAGGGATGGGGTGTGTGTTGTACTTTTGAATATTCCTAAATATTTGTTTGTTTTAGGATAGTATTCTCTGACTTTCTTTTAAAATTGTGAATTCAGCCACAGTTTTCACTCAGTAGCTGCAGTTCTCCATTTGAATCTCTTTAATACAACACATGTAATTGAGGCACATCAGTCATATCTTAAACTCTAATAAATCAGCAGTGCTGTGGCGTGCGTAGTTTCCTGTTATATGTTCTCTCATTGTAACTTCTTGATATGAATTCTGTTGTTGCATTCAGTGACAGAACTAAAAATGAAAAACCTGGAATCACTTTCCATGGTTGTCTATAAGATGCAGGCTTGTGGTTCACCTGGGTGCTTCAGCAAACTTGACTCTTACCACCCTCCCCTTCTGCTGTCTGCACAAGGTGCTGCTTTTCAGCATTTTCAAGGCTCAAAACTTCTCTCTCTGACAAGTTCCTCCTTTCTGCAGTTAATGGCTTTTTGTATGTAAAAAGGCACTACAGGAAAAAAAAAAATTGCTGTTATTAAATAATCAACAAGCAGGCTAGGAATTTGAAGCACATCTTCTCATCCTGCTGTTCTCTGTTTTCTGTCCTTTTCATTCTTGTTTATACTCTACAGCAAAGAAGGGTCAAGGAGCTGGTCTTTGTGAGGAGAAAAAATTCCCAGACTGTAACATCTTGCTTGGCATCCCATGGTCAGATGAAAGATCAGAACCTCAGTTCCTTACAGAATTCTCACTGAAATTCTCTCAGTCTGAAACCAGACAGGGTAAAAGAACCTCTGACAAAATGAAAATCCAAACCCTCGTTATATAGGCCAGAAATCTGTTATTTTGAATGTAATTTTAGTGTCAAAAAGGAAAACACCCTTTCCTGTCCCAAAACAGAAAAATAAAAGAAAAAACCTCTTTTAAGAAGTATTGGGCACAGAGGAGTCTTCTGGAGAGTCTCCTAATGCACCTTGCGGTCCCCCCTGGACATGGTCAGAAACAAACCTGTGCAATTTCACATGAAATTAGCTTAACACAAACAAAAAGCTAATGCCAAATAACAGTGTACAATGTATCCTCCTTTAGCAGTCAGGGTAGGGTTTCTGACAGAAGCGACTCTCTGCCCTGCCCCTCTGTGCTGAGGTTTTGGGAAGGTTGGTTGTGTTTGGATGTGTCCACCATGGCCCCTATGGGGCTTTGGGGCTGCCTTTCCCACCACGGCTCTGAACTGAGCAGCAAGGCACAATGTTTACTTCTCACTCTTTAAAAAAGTATTTTTGGAGTCCTGAGTGATTCAGCAAATTAAAAAAAAAAAAAATCGCATCGTGACAGAAGTGAGAGGATTTTTATGTTTCTTCATTTCTGCTTTCCTCATGGATTCAGAACCTTTTATGTCCCTCTTGAGCACTTTCTACTGCTGGGTTCTTCCACCCTGTAGGCTGTCCTCCCTCTGGAGGACTTGGTTGAGGATTTCCTGAGAGGGTCATGATGTGATTTCTCACCTGGCTGTGGAATAGCAGCATACAGGAAATGGTGCACTCCTGTTGCTTGCTTCTTGTCAGCATACAGCCCTGCCTGGGTACACTCCTGTAAGGAACCCACTCTTTATTGCTACCTCCAGCAAGGCTTGGATTCAGCCTACACCAGCATTGGTCAGGTTGGTGGTTGACATGAATAATACCATGAAATAATTTAAATTTCCAGTGAAATACAGATTTTCCTCCACTGCACATATGTAGAGGCTTTTACTCTCCTTCTCTCTGTCCCTAAAAACAGTCACTTTGCATTTCTTGTGTTCAATAGCAGTACCTTCTGCTGGATTTAACAACTTGTAAATAGAATTCCTTCAACACAGGTTTGTTTTTTTTGGTTTAGTGGTTTTGGGCTTGTTTTTTTGGATAACCAGGAGCTAATAAATATTATGTCGTATATTTGCAATACAGTAGAAGACATGTTCAAGCTGAGGGGAAGCAAGAGAGATTATCCTAAATTTAGTTTTATTATTTCAGGACTATTAGGTTCTTTGCTCTCACTGTTCTACTTTTTACTTACTCACTGGGAAGGAATCTTCTTTGCTATTAGCATTTAACCTCTATGCTGTTAATTTAGGGCACAGTTAAGTAGAAAGCAGATTTGGAAAAGCTATACTTTTTTCTGTTGTTTTTGTTCTTTCCCTCCACCTCCCCTTTTTTTTTCTTGGAGAGGGCTGGATATTCTGACAATACTGACTTCCATTAAAAAAAAAGAGGAATCCCAAGTATCTGTGTAACTGCTGAATAAACCTTTTTTGGGTAAAGGATGAAGAAAGCAAAGGTTCCATGCAGCACATTAAAATGGCTGCGTAGTAGTGTTATTTTCAGAAACATTCTTCTTCTGCTGGGCAGCCTTTCAAAAAATAGATGAAATCTAAAGCCCTACTAGCCTGGGAGAAGAGCAGTAAAACATGTAAAACATAGAGGATATAGCAGTGCTTCCTCACATACTGCAGGAGCTATGGCAAGTATTTGTTCACTTGGAGTGGCATTGGTTTTCTTCTCCTTGTAAACGATTTTTTTTTGGTCTCCAGGGTTTACTTGCAGCTTTGCATCTTATCTTTGTTCTGTTTCCCACATAACTCAGGAACAACAAACAATTCATTTAAATTTTTGTAATGTGCTCCCTATTCCTGAATATTTGATATGTCCTTAAAATATGTTCTACTTTTTTTGTGTTTCTCCCCCACCCTTTAATGCATTTTTAATAGTTTTTTATTGCTGATCAAATAAATGTGTGGGGGAGAGAGAAGATCAACCTCATATTAAGACTGTATATCCTTCTTCTGGAAAAACAAAAAGCATTAAGTGATCCCAGAACTCATTTCTGCACAGACCTCCTTTTCCCTCACCTCCCATAATTCTCAGTGCATTTTTATCTGTGTATTTATTCCTGGAGGAAGACAGAAAAAGGCTAAGGAAGAGTTGCTGTGGGGTGCAGTATGGACCCAGCAGGTTAGTTTGTTTCTTGATCAGTCCCAGAAATTTTCTAGTGGTTTGCAACTAATAACTTGCTTAAGCTCAGGGCGCTTATAAATATCCCTGATAATTAAAATACATGTAGGTGTGCCTTATACAGATATACATACAAAGACATATATAAGAATATATATTAAATTTTTTTAGATTGTCCAAACAGCTTCTGAGTGAACACACTTCTGTGAATTGCTTTCTTTGTATCAGCAATGGATTTTAAAAAAATGAATATGTAAAATGTTTTTTCACTGTTTTTATGAAAACCAGTACAAGTCCTCAGTTTATGTTTGGTTTACTCTCAGAATTTTTCAATGCCCTGAGCAGTTTCAGGGACTGTATGTGGTTGTACAGAAAAGCAAAGAGCAGAGACTGCATATCTAAAATGAGAATCAAAAGGAAAGAAAACATTTATCTGCCTAGAACTACGTGTTAAGGTTTTTTAGCATAGGTAGTAATTTACAGTGCAACAGCTGGGCATATTCTGGATTCCTTGTTAGCCTCTTCTTGCAGGATTTCTTTGACAGATGGCACTCACAGATGGGCATAACATTCTTAAGGAGCTTACTCTTTCTACTCCCCTACCCACCAGTAACTCATGATACTATTAGAAATCTAAAAGCTTTGACATGAATTAGCCTTACTTAGCAGACTTTAATTTTTTAATCTTTAGAATATGCTGGAGGGCAGTAGTGCTTGTGGAGTTCCTAATCTGTTTACTTAAGTTCTTAGAAGCCAAAATGGAATTCCAATAAAGTTGACATGGCAAATATACTATCATTTTATTGCTTTTTAAATTGTCATGATCATATTTATTCTCATCTTCTGTAAGAAAAATACAGAATGACACAAAGGAGTGCAGTTTGACAATCCAGAAACAGCTCTGTCAACTGAAGTTGGCAGAATTCAAGCAATTTGCTTGGTATTCCATTGTAACTACATTGAAATATGAAGTGAATAAACATAATATTTAAAACTGGCTGCTCAATGGAGCTTGTTTCTACCACCATCAGCTTAAACTAGTTTTGTTTTTAGTATTTCAAAGTATCAACTAATAGGGTGCCTCAAGAAAAGAGCAAAATCTGCTCAAGATATTTGAATGCACTTCTGTGATAGTTACTTGTTTGTCATGTACTTGGTGTTGTTTCTCAATGTTCATGCAACTTTGGGCTTGAAGGCCATTATTCTTTCCAATGTTGACTCAAATGGCAGTTTTCCCTGATGAATGTTGTTGGTGTGGAGTTTCTGTTGAGGAATGTGAAACTATAAGCAGAGTGATCAGGTCCAAAAAAAGCATTGTGACAGCTGGGCAGGTTAGAGAGGCGAAAATAGTGAGTGCCCTCAGCCAGGTCCTCTGCTGTGTGTATTTGTAGCTTATTAGAAAAGGAGGAGAACACCAGATGGAGATGGAAACATGAACTCTGCTTTTTTTGTTTTGTTTTCTAAGTGCTGTGTAAATTGAAGGCACCCAACTCTTCCTTCAGGAATCATGCATAGCCTACTGTGGCACAGCTTCTGGTTCATGGCCTGTTTTTTATTGTGTTCTTTTACTTCAGGGTCCCTTGCTAGGTGAGCAATGCACTCCTTGCCATCCCATTTTCCCAGGGGCTCCTTCATTTCAGGTTGCTTCAGTGTTCTTAGTGTAGGCACAGTTAGTCACATAAGGATATGATTTAAACACCTCTTTGGAATCTTTTTGCCTGCAAGTAGTTGGGTTCTGAAGAACCCTCTGTAAGCAAACAGCCCTAATATAAATAATTTGCTTCTGCATGTGTTGAAGTGCTCTGTTCTAGGGAACGTGTATTCCTGAGAATAGTCTTTCATAATAATAAAAAAACATCCATATAGTTACTGCAAATTTACAAAACAATTGAGCTCATGAAAGGATGGTGAGAAAAGTAATCCATGCCCTGGAATAAGTAGTCCAGGCAGGATAGTGCCTAGTTTGCATCTTCAGCAAATTTCTTACGTGTTTTGTCACCCAAAAGTCTTTCTATAAACCTTGTTTTGCTCCTGGCTGTCTTAAATATATATCTGCACACAAATGTGTGTGCTGTAGGCATTCTTGTGAGGAGATGAGCCTTCTCTGATAGCCAAGACCTTTTACACAGAGAAAATTGTGTGACAGAGCAGTGGTGTGGAGGGCTGCTCATGGAGCGGTGTCTGATGGCTTCAGGCCAATCTTGCCAGCACTGATTATCTTAACATTGTCAGAGCAGTGTCAGAGACTGACCTTGATTGCTGAGCATTTTGGGATAAATAGGGGTTTTCTGTTAGTCAGACTTTAGATCAGGGAAAGGAAGCTTTTAATTTTAACAAATTTTGTAAGCCTGTTATTAAATCTCAAGATACAATCAAGATAATTTCGTGGGTTTACCTGTCATATCCCTACAGAGAGAGTGAAGGACTTTGCTAATCTTTATGAACTGCAATTTCCAGTGCAAAAATAGAGATATTCTTAATGCTAAAAGGCTAAAGATAGCTTCTGTCTTGAGCCACAAGAAATTAGAAGTTTGTAGGCGGCTACAACTGAACCTGTAGTACTTTGGTGTAACTGCATTTCAGAATTAGGTTGGAGGAGTTTTGGTGCAACATAACCAGAAGGTTATTAGTGAAATAAAATACAAAAAAAAGGCAGCTTTAGTCATAATTTCAGAATCACAGGATGGGTGGGGTTGAAAGGGATCTCTTTAGGTCAGCTGATCTAACCCTCCTGCTCAGAACAAGGGTCACTGAGAGCACATTCCCAAGACCCCTTTCCCACTGGATTTTTTTGAGTAGTCCTTTCAAATTAACCATAATTCTGGATTGGCTTTGATCACTGAGTGGCGCGGTACCTGCAGAGTTTACAGTATTTTGCTGTGGTTATGTTACAGCTTGTTTCATGTAAGAATATTTACCTCATTTCCCAAGCATTGTCTCCTTGATTTTTACAAATTACATTCAGTTAGTAGCAATTTTTACTCATTATCTGTGTTGATTTTTGTGATTTTCAAAACAAGTATTTGTTTTCCAAGTCAATTTTTGTTTCTGAAAAAGAAATAGTTAAAAACATTCCTGTTTTGTTTCTCTGATTTTATGTTTGCTCCTCTTTCAAACCTTCTATGCTTGTATCTCAGTCTTTTGCAGAAGGAGAGGCCATCATGAATAGCTATATAAGCTACTAAAAATACCCAAAAAGAAATGAGGTACAAGGCTTTCATATTTTCATGCATTAAATTTTACTCAATAATACTGTTCTGTTCAAGAATAATGCATTATTAAACATTCAAATGTTCAATACTTTGTGTGCTCAATTTTATATTTGAGTCCTTAAAAGGCTTTTTGTCTAATACCATTTACTCTGCAACAAGTCAACCCTGAGGAAAGTTATAAACTTCTATATTCTTGATCCACTGTGAGAGGCCTGTTAACTTGGGTTTGGGTTTTTCAATTTGTTTTTAATAGTTAACTTCAGTTTTTTAATATGAACTTGTTCAAGTTTCAGTATACATTGGACTTCCTCTTGCATGCTTGATTGTTTGTGACATAAGGAATTGGCTTTCTGATAATGTCTACCACTCTTTTATTCTTATTTCATTGGCATTTAAAATCAATCTGTAAATCAGCCTTGTAAGGAACCCAATTTACAATGGTTATCAAATAGCACAGTGTGTTCTCAGTTTTAGTCTGTAAAGCTGACAAGACAATAGAAATAATCCCTAGGCAATCACAAGTGACTTTACCCTGACATCTCTTTAAAATGCTGCATGAGGGGCCTAACCTGCATGTGAGGGTTTTTTCCATAGATATCTGGTTCTGTCAGCTGATTAGCATTTTAGATGAAGACAGTAGCTATGGGGAGTATGTAGCTGCCAAGCATTTATCCAAAAGAATTTTTCAAATCACCCCTTTTACTTATTTTTTTAAAAGAAGGAAGAAAATGGACATAAGCAGCTTTTAAAAATAATTATTTTTGGTTTGCAACTGTTATGGTGTTTGAGATATCCATTACTTGGAAACAAATACATATGCACAAAGCCCACAGGGAGACATTTTTCTGAGGTAAATTAATTCTAGGATATTATACTGTGATGTGGTGGAGCATATATTTATAAGCCAGTAACTACACTCTGCTCAAGTGTTCAGGAATGAATATGAGTGCCTGAACAAACTCAAGATATATATGTGTTGGCTGATGTACTCGTTCCCTGTTGCTTGTTATTTTTCCTTTATTAGCATTTGAAATTCATAAAGAAAATTGGATACCATAAGGTAAACACTGTGTTGTGTCCAGAATACTTGTCTGAGTGGCAGAAATTAAAGACTGTGCAGCAAAGGACTGGGAGAGGACTTGGAGAGGTCAGCTAGTGCTTTCCTTGGGCTTCAAGGCAGCATCCAGCTGTGGCTGAACCAGTCTGGCAGACATTTGTCTAACTGGTTTTGAAAGAAAAGTGATGGAGATGGTGGCATTTCCTGAACCAATCTGTTCTAGTGTCCTGTTGTCATTATTATGCATTTTCTGATGTTTCATCTGAGTATCTTTCATTGGCACTTAAATTCATTACTTTTTGTGTTACCACACAAAAACTCAGTGTGGTGGGTGAGTGTTCAGTTTAATCTGTTTTGCATTATATACTTCAAGTCTGTGGTGCAGATTCTTCATAGTAAAAGAAAAATGTAATGTAATTACCTTATTTTTAGTGAAAACTGAAATTATCTCTCTGTCTGGATTAGGGATTAAAAAAAGTACACTTTGGCAGAAACTGTGGTGTGGAACTAAGTTAGTTTGGAAGTATCTGATTCTGTAGGTGCTGCACTAAATGTACTGCACAGAGTACTGGGAACCTTGAATTTTGTCGTGTTTTTCATTTAGTTTTGTGATATTACTAAGAATAAAATTTGGTTAGGATGTGTGACAATATATGAATATAAAATTAGCCACACTGATCAATAAATAATGACTATATCACAGATCTAGAGCCTTTATTGTCATGCTTTGGTTGATGTTTCCAACTAATTGATGAGTGTCTGTCCATTGAATGTAATGAGATTTAGAGGAATCTCCTGCTGCTTAGAGTAGAGAGATGCTTTTAGCAGAGGTGAATTACTAATAATTTATTATCAAGAGTTAAAGAGAAAACAAGGGAGTTTTACACTGTTAAGGTACTGTTAAAGAAAAAATAATTACAAGACAAGGTTGATTATAGCATTTATTTTTTTTCCCTGTAGTTGCTCTTCGTATTAAGGCTTAAATTCTGAAGTGTTCAATCTTTGGCTATTCCTGTTGACTTCAGGGCTGTATGCAAGGCTACTGCATCTTATTTGCTTGTAAGCTTTAGTTTGTCAGCTTTACATGAAGCAGGTTTTGTTTAGTACACAAACATGCTGCAATGGTTTGGGTGCTATACAAATAATAAAGCTAAGATCAAAGTTATTTAAATTATTTTGGTTTCAATCGAAATACGCGCTTTTTGGATTTCACCCAAAAATGAAGGAGTGTCTGTTTAGGAGAGAAGGCACAGTAGAGTCTTGATAAGAGGCATGGTTAATGAGGTACAACATATTCCAGTTTTCTCATGCTGCTATCTTGTGCTGCCTATCTTGTTGGGATTGCTAAAGAATAACTGCCGACTGTCCAAATCTAATTTGGCTCAGTGCACATTGGTCTTTCTGCCAGATGGAGCCTATTTCTACTTTTGCTCATCAGAATTCAGATAAACCAGAGCTGGCAGAATATGGCAACGCTGACTTCGATATAACCCAGTCCACTGTAATGGAAAACAGAAAGAACCTGCTGGACATCAACGTCCATACCTTTGACTGTGAAAAAAGGCATTATTTGACTGGCATTCTCGATGGAAGTTCACCATTTGTTTCACTCTGTGTATCTAAAGCAAGAAGTCAGTAGAGCATCACTGAATGCCTTAATAAAATCTTCACAGGCACCAAATTTTCTCATTTCATTGGAGTGCTGCCAAAACCAAATGTCTTCATTTTTAATTGTGGATGTAGCATTTCTTTGTGAGAGAGGTGTATGGAGGGAAAGTCTGCCTGAAACAACAGAAGGGAGTGAAATAAGCAGTTTGCCAAACTTCTGTCCTGACTGAGGATAATCTTGTGTTCTGAACGGATTTTGGATAAAAAGTCCAGGCATTCTGGCTGTGAAGCATTGGTTGTGTTTTCTCTTAAAGTAGGTAACTTGGCAAAGGATGGTGTTTCTTGTTGTAAGAGTGAATAATTATAATCATTGATGTCTGCTTTTAATCTTTTGATTTATACTTTTGGGGAATGCTCTTGCATGTACAATGAGCAAATAATGTACTGTGAAATCTTTAATTGGTAATAAGTTTTCTGCATCAGTTTCTCTGTGCCAGCAGTTACACCTGAAACTAATTTGTTTTTCTCAAATGCTGGTGTTTTAATTTGCGTTGGTTGCATTAAAAAATGCTGTTCATGTGAATTTTTCACAGAAAAATAATTCACTTGAGCTACTCACTCTGTTCCTTGCTATTCAAAAATAGCATGTCTTGAGGCATGTGACCTGTTTAGGAAAATTAATTGATTTCCATGCTTTTCTAATGTTAGCATTAGAAATAAGAATTTGTTCTCCAGGTTATCTCTTTCTTATCTTCTGGGCTCAAATAAACTAGTAGCTCAGCTATCACATTGCTCCTTTGATTTCAGACAGGTCAATTTCTTTATTCAGGCTCAGTTCACATCGTGCATTTAGAGCAGTGTGAGTCCCTTTATTCTCATTTCAGTTCTGCTGGTTTTTGAAGAGCTCAGCTCTGTATGCAAGGGCAGTCCATCAGCATAAATAAAAGTCCATCAGCATCTGAAATTTATTCCAAGGAGGATATGTTGGACATATTAAGAGGTTCCCACTTGCACCACCTGGCCACTTTTGTTGATCTTGAGGAGGAGGACTCACTTCTTCCTCCATTTCTGGCTGATCATTTATGTTTTGAAAGTAAAAATGATAATACAGATGAATAACTAAACCAAGTAAATTCTCCATCATAACTGTGCAGCTGTAAAGAAGAGGGATCCCTACTGGTGACAAAATCTTTAATGCCACTAAGAATTGTATCACAAAAACTTAGAAGATAAATGCCTGTATGTTGACCCACTGGCACAGCCTTTGGTAGTGTTTGACACCACTGCTGCTCAGTCATTCTGATACAATTGAAATAATTGTCCCTCTGTTTTTGATACATCTTCCATTCTGTTTCACTGGTCCCTTCCTCCATGAAGCTGCCCTCGAAACAAAATTAAGATTCTTCTAAATCTGCTGCTTCCTGATGTGTAGACCTTAGGAACTTCATGTGGTCTTGAAAATAACAGAATTGCATTGATCCAGTGATTCAAGGAACGACATAGTTGAACCTTAGGAACCCATATGCTTTGAAACCATAAGATGATCAGATAATTTAAGTTGTAAGGAACTTAAGAGTATTTTCTAGTGCTAATTTCAGTATGCAAGACCTCACGATTCCTTAAGTTTCCTTTAGTATAAGAAATAAATCCAGGGAAAAAATATGTTCACATGTATTAAAAATTCTTTTTTAGTTTATTTTACAGCTGGAATGTGCTATGGATTTAGCATGTCTCAGAGGGAATACTTTTTCTTGAGTCTTACTGAACAAATGAAATTCTACTCTGGCTCATTAACAGAGAAATCAAAATAAATGGCAATAATCCAGGTATCTGCTGTAGTCCTATTTCAGAATGTTGTTTATATTAACATAGTTAGTATGTAAAATGTTTGGGTTTTAATTACAGCTTAAGAAGGTAAATGGTTTTAAAGAGGGGTGACTGAAGTCATCTGGGTAAACATGCCAATCTGAAGAGCAGCTCCCCACATTAAACTGAGAAGCATTATAAGGAAGCATTCATTAGAGATTTTTCTTTCTTTTTTCATTAGCCTTCACTCATTTTCAGTGCAAGTGAAGTGTTCAGTATTGCACACTGTTTATTCCTATTGCATTCTCCAAAGCTGCTGTGCAGTGCTGATTTTCTCCTACAGTCCAGATAAACAAATATCAGAAAAGTAGAATTTGCTCCTGGACATTCTGTTGAAGTCAAAGTTTAAATGGACATATCTATTTCTAAAGAAGTTTATTTGGTCCAGATTTCTAGTTCCTTTAGTGCTGTTAAATCCCTCACTAAAAAAAAAAAAAAAAAAAAAAAAAAAAAGTTTCTCTGGGTATGTTGAGTACCTGTGTTCCCTTAATGCAGTGTGGAGCATATTTGAAGAATTTGTAGTAGCTCGGCTCGTGCAGGTCCAGCTCTGGCAACCTGCACCCCTTGCACATTGAGCTTCCTCCCCAGAAGCTGCTGTCAGAGTGGGGCTGAACTGCTGGGGACTTGCTCAGGGTCTCCAGAGAGCACAGTGGTGTCAGAGCAATTCAGTACTTGTTCCCACTGGAAATCTGGCTCATAAAATGCCTTTCAAATGCTTATATTTCTTGAAAGTGAATTAGTATTTCATATTTCAAGTGGGCTGACCTTTTGTTGCAGTGAACTAATTGCAGAGTTAGTGGGGTATTTGGGCTCTACAGCCTTCTGGCCAGATGATATTAATTGCTTGACTGAGCACCATGGATCTTGTTGAGTGATGTTTAAATGGTGTGCCCACAATCACCTGGTAATTCTTATCTACAAAGATTCAGCCCAGTGCTCTATTCACTGAGCCATATAACTTTTCATTATTTGCTCGGTAATTTTGCCAGATTTTAGGTACTTGGTCTGGAATTTTCCTTCCTTAGTGTTTGCCTGAAGCAATAAGTGTTCCTCTTTCCAGAAACAGGATCAAGAATCATGGATTGCTTTTCCTATATATATTTTCAATTAAGAAAATAATTATTACAAAACCAGTGAGAAAATCTTCTGCTGCGGGATGGGGAGACTTGAAATTCAGGAAAGAATCCTCCATGAGTCATGGATATATTTTCATTCCTCTGCCCCCCACCTAGATACTTTCAGGTTATAATTTTTTCCTCAATATTCCAGTTGTTATGAGTTCCAAACCACTGTGTGCAGACTTTGATCCCCAAATACTTTTCAGTTTTCTTCTGCTGTATTTGCACTGCTTGAGAGCTGTGATGTTGAAGGAATTTGGAGAGATGCTGATAAATAGACACTAGAGACTCTGTGGAGTGTCTCTATTACTGATAGTCCTCTTCCTTTTGTTGCCAAAGAAGATTGCCATGAAAATTGGACAGGAACTGGACATGAGGAAAGAGGATAGTTGTCCTGTGTCACGGGAATAGGAAGCCAGTGGAACAGGACTGTGAGTAAATAGTGACTGCTGAGAACTGAAATGGGATAAAAAACAAGATTAGTTAAATTTGAACAAGCCAGGGAGATGAGGACTTGGGAGTGAACAAGGTGAGAGAGAAAGGAGGAAATAGAAAGGGAGGAAATTTGGGGTTGATAGGCTGTGAAGGGTTGGACATCTCAGCTTTTGAGGTGAGCCTAGGGAGATAGGAATAAAAATGCAGTAGAGATGGAACTAGAAGAAACCAGTCCATACAGTGAAGAAACTGGGATAAGCTGGGGAAGGTGGAGTGAATGTGAAGAGAAAATACCACGTTCTCTTTAGAACAGGAGATAGATCAGCTCTGATCACTAAAGAGAGTAAACAAATGTCATTCAAAAGAAAATCTGGAACAAAACTCATCATTCTAAAGCAATCTAGCTGCTGCAGGCTCAGTGAAGATGCAGGGTTTAAGACATTATTTTTTCCCATAATCACCACCTTCGCATTCTTCAGTTACATTGGCAATAATTACTCCTGTTCCTTGTTCCCCTCTGGGCCTCATAATTTTCTTTCCCTTTGCTTATAGCCTACTCTGCTCTGCAGGTACCAGCAATTCTTGTCTTTCAAACTGTCTTTTATTAATGTAGCTCAGAATTCAGAACAGTTGTTCATAGTCCATAGCTTCTGTTACAAGAGCTGAAAAGAATTTGTATTTATTAAGTTGGTCTTTTCTTTTTTCCTTAGCTGTAAAAGTTATTTTTATTATGTTATTACTGAGCATTACAAATGCCACTCTGCAAGAAATTGTTGTTCCTTCAAGTGCATTCAGTGTTGTTTGCAGGTTTGGTGTTGCACAGTGTTGACAACACAATGAGATTTTTCATGTTTTCTTGCTGTTTTGTGAGATTGAATGGGAGAGGTTGGGATGATGATGATGATGGTTATTAATGTTATTATTATTTCTCTTGGGAATATATTAAAAGATAGAACATGGATAAATGGAGCCTCAAGGGTGACTCATGTTTTTGTTTAGCTTGAACTAGGTCCAGCTTCTAGGAGGAACTGGATTTTAGGTGCATGTTTTTGCAAAGTGTTTTAAACTGAAGTTATAATTCCAGCAGTCTCAGTGGCATGTGTTTGTTTTTATTTAGAAGCGTGTTTAAGGAATGTTTTTGGTGGGTGAGTGCAAAACAAACACAACTATCTTATTCTGGAGGCTGCAACTCTTTGGCATAAACAGTGTCAGCAAAAATCAAGTGGAAGAATGGGCTTATGAGAATGGACTCAGTTATTTTTCTGATTTTCTTTGTAAAGAATTGTCTTTATGCTCACTTGCAAGTTGTGAAAGTGTGATTTCTTGCAGTGTTTGCTTTCTGCTTTGTAGATATTTCTGAGCATTTGAAAGGTGCCTAAAGTTTGTGTTCAGCATGAGCTGCTGCCTGCTTGTCTTTGAGTAACACAAATTCACTAAGTTCTTTTCTTCCAAACAACCAATTCTTATCATATTAATTGTCACCAGGTGTGGGACACTGTGACACCTTTATGCCATAACTTCTATAATGTTGTTCAAGGTGTGGTTCTAATTTTTTTTCTGTTGTAAATTATCAGTAAGCCTTGTCTATAACTTGACTTTTAGTTGAGGGGAAAAAACCCACCACCAACAAAAACAAAACATCAAAATCCAAACAACAAAATTTGCTCTTAGATGCAATGTGAACATTTAGCTTGTGAATATTTTGAGATTTTTCTGTAAAGCAGTCAGTGACATTCATTTTCTAAGTTGTTTGGGGAGTGAAGCAAAGTGAGGACTTAAATTTTCTTGCTGTTTTTTTAGGAGGTTTGTTCTTACATCTTAAAAACGTTCCCTGAGAAAATATTTGTAGACCTGTATTCATACAGTCATAACCTAGGTTTTGAATATAATAGATAAGGATGGTGTAAGAATTTAATAGTGTCAGATATTTTTAAAATGTAGCTTGATGTGTGTTTCTAATATCCATACTTAACTGAAATTTCAACATTTGAACCTAGTTTACAAGTTGAACAACAAATGTCCCTCTGGTAACTGAGGGCTTTTGTCCTGCTCAGCTGTGCACTGGGAACATAGACTCTACCTGTATTCAGTACACTTAGGAAAAGCCTGAGACAAAAAAAAGACCAAGTTTACAACATGAGGAGTTTATTACATGTTTATGATGCTTACAAGAGTAGTTCCATGCGCATCATGAGCTCAGTGGGGCAGCCAGAGCGTGGCCAGGCAGAGCTGCAGTGGTGTGTGCAGTGGTCATGTCAGCAGAAGCATGACAGATGTGCACAGTGAACTGAGATGCACGTGAGAGAAGAATGTCAATGAAAGACAGCAAATCTAAAAAAGTGTTAACTATTTCAGGATTTCACTGGCCTTTGTTCTGTTGTAAAAACTCGGGGTTGTTTTCCAGCTCCAGTATAAGCATGCATCTTCCACTTGAGAGCATTTCACTAAAATTCTTCAGATGATTTTAAAATTTTATATACAAAAGCTCAGAGCAAGTAAGATTCTTCTGTCTACCCTTGAGACATGAGAGGAATTTAACTACACAATTCTTACTAAAATTAAGAAGCATTGTAGGATTTGACTGATCTACAGCCTCATGAAATGTCTCTAGTGCAAATTTCACCATATCATGAGTGACTGATGGGTTGCTGGTTTTCAATGAAAAGATTAATGCTTGGAATACATCTCATGCAATACATTTTGTACTAATCCTGGCATTTGTTTTATTGCAGGGATATAAAACCAGACAATATCTTGATGGATATGAATGGACATATTCGATTAGCAGATTTTGGTTCTTGTCTGAAACTGATGGAAGATGGAACGGTAAATTAGAAAGAATGATACATTCCTAAATATTTTTTCTTCAGTCCATTGATAGCCACAAAATGCATGCTAATAAAGGGAATAGGTGCCTTATGGCAAATGAAATGGAGCTGTAAGTGGTATTGGTATATAATTGACTTTCTTGAAAATTCAACTGCAGACTGCTTGGATTTGCAGTATATTAAGAACTTTTTAGCATACAGTCAGCTCATGAATAAATAAAGGGAAGCTGTGCTGTCAATGCCAAGTAGGTGTTTATGAACTATGAATCTCTCAGTTTTAAGCTCTGAGCTCTAATCTTTATTGAAAATGTAAGCTGTGGTATGAGCAGGATGAGATACTGAAATGGGATGATGTTCTTCTAGTCCATTTAAATTTGCACATTAAGTGTGACTAGAATGCAATTCCAGTATGTTTAATCATGTCCCAGAGGATTACAAAGTATTTGACCTAATATGTTTGATTACCAAATCTATAATTGCTTACTGGCTCTAGTCCTGACAATTAACAGTTTTGTCCTTTATCTGTTTTTAAATATTGATAATGGTTTAGCAAAAGTATATCTATATGACTTTAGAAGCTTTTACTTGTATTTAGTTGTTCGTGTATGACAAGAATGCAGGACTAAATTTATATATACATGGGCATAGTACCACAGTGTCTGTAATGATGAAAGTTGATTTTAATCCTAAAACTGTAACTTCTCCAGGTCCAATCTTCAGTGGCAGTTGGAACACCAGACTACATCTCTCCAGAAATCTTGCAGGCCATGGAAGATGGAAAAGGGAAGTATGGGCCCGAGTGTGACTGGTGGTCCCTGGGCGTTTGCATGTATGAAATGCTTTATGGAGAAACGCCCTTTTATGCTGAGTCCTTGGTGGAGACCTATGGGAAAATAATGAACCACAAAGTTAGTGCACTTTCTGTCTGTCTCTAAGCTAATTTTTAATAATGGGGTAACTTGAACATGTATTTAAAAATAAGTTTTTATGTACTAATTATGTTAAGCCCTCATAAATGTGCAAATGAACAAAATGTGTAAATGAACAGGAAATATGTTTCCATGTAGCAAGTTAATGCTTATGGATTGCAGATGACTTTGCTTTGGAATAAGGCTAAAACTTAAAATCTGGGTTTGGAAACATAGATGTTAATTCACTCTGTGGAGTCTGTCTTGGCTGTATTGCATCAATCTTGTTGTGTTTCATTTTTCTGGTGAGCCCATTCCTTGGCTTATGCAGAAGATTCTAAAATGTTCTTCCACATGGAACTAGCTGTAAAATTCAACAGCTGTAGTGTAAGAGAAATTTAAATAAAGGAGAAAAAGTAGAAGACAAAATATCTTAATAGTTTCTATCCTTAGCAGAAGTCTTTTCCTTTAAACCTTACTGCATGTATTTCAGAGCTGGAGTGTTTGCACATTTCTTTTTCTAGTTAATGATTTTCACTAAGAAGGTAAATTTTTCCAACTTTTTCTTGGTAATAAACTATTTCTTCTTATTTTAATCTTTAAGGAGAGGTTTCAGTTTCCTGCTCAAGTGACAGATGTCTCTGAAAGTGCAAAGGACCTCATCCGAAGGCTCATTTGTAGCAGAGAGCATCGACTTGGACAAAATGGAATAGAAGACTTTAAGAACCATCCATTTTTTGCTGGGATTGACTGGGACAACATTAGGAACTGTGAGGCACCTTACATCCCAGAAGTTAGCAGCCCTACTGACACATCAAACTTTGATGTGGATGATGATTGCTTAAAAAACTCTGTAAGTATGCAATTAACATTTTGATGAATCAGCCTTTGTGGTATACTTTGTAACAAAATGTATGGAAAAGGCAGTTTATTGCACTGTGTTCTGCATAAATAACAGTTAGGTTCTGCTTTGAAGAACTGAGAGGGGAATACTTCCATGGTTTGTAGGCTGGTCCTAAAATCATACTTGTGTAAGGATAACTTTTGCAAATTCATTGTAGCTTTACGTGTCTTTAGTTAATAGACATCTGTTGCAGTAACAAGTTTAGTGTCTATGTCTTACCAAGAATAATACATTTACATATAGATAGTCTGCTAGACTGCTTCTAGCAGAGGATAGCTAGGACTTAGTATAAGTTTGCACATTGCATTTTACTGTATTTTATTACTCTAATCTAATTGCTCATGTTGGTGTTTGATTCCCCTCAGTTAATTTCCACTAAACTTTTTCCAGCCTTTTCTCCAACTTGAGTTTTGAGAAATGTAGGGGAAATATTAGAGCCATTTCTTAAGGAATGAGAAAATATTTTTTCCTTTCCTTAAAATGCTGCGCAACTATTGATTTTAACACACTTTTTTTATATGCTTTTGAGAAGGATGATAGATGCCTTAGCATTGGAGGAATGCCTTGTGTTCTCTCCTTGGAAATATCTTTGGGTGTGTTTGTGTGTGTGTCTGTTGAAAGATGCAGAAACCTGCTGTTTACATGTGAGATAAAGCATTTTCACCACTTTTGTTTTCTGAACTGCATGTACATCTCAGTTTCACTCAGTTTTCTGGGCATGCAGATAAGTGGCAACGTGAATTGTTGTAGACAAGATGATCATTATTTGCATTCCCTTTTCTCCAGCTGCTCATTAAAACATGGAAACCACATTGACTAAAACACTTTGTGGGTGTCAGTCTCTTCTCCCAAGTAATAAGCCACAGGACAAGAGGAAATGGCTTCAAGTTGAACCAGGGGAGGTTTGGTTTGGATATTGGGAAAAATTTCATAACCAAAAGGGCTGCCCAGGAAAGTGGTGGAGTCAATTGACTCACTGGAGGTTTTTAGACGTGGTCCTTAGGAAAGTCATTTAGTGATGGACCTGACAGTTAATGGCTGGACTCAGTGATCTTGGAGGTCTTTTCCAATTTGAAGTGATTCTGTGATCTCTGGTTAAATCTCAGACCCCTTTTCCTTATGGGCAAATTAAGCAAATCAGTGTAGCTGCATAGGATGACTTGCACTTTTTTCATTTTGTTTCCTCACTTATATCTGATATTTCCTCCTCCCTTCACAACAGAAGTATTTTTATCTTAAAAATTTGTTTATACAGTCTTCAGATACCAGTTTGCACATTATTTTGTCCAGCAAGATCTAGGAGGATGGAGTAGCTGGAGTGGATGCTGTATGTAGCAGGTCTTTGTGAAGCTGAGGTACTTTTTAGAGGTTGTTCACTCATTTTAGTGTTGTCCATTCCACCACTCCTCCTTTTTAGAGCCCATTCTCCCACCTGAAGTTTTCAAACTATGCCTGTATAGTGTGAATACTTTACCATTGTGAAGGAACAGGGACCTGCAGGTGAAGAATGCTCCTCTGCTGAGTTACTGGACTCTCAGCTGAGAAAACTGAGTCCAATTCTTAATTTGCTTAAGACATTTGGGGGTGAAAAGCAACGCCCCTGAACTGTTAGAGAGGAATGCCAGTTTCCAGAGCTTCTTTTTCAGTTTCCTAATTTGAAACATCTGAAGGTTTTGTTCTGTTTTAATATAAGGACGTTATTTTCTTGCCAATTCTTTTCACACCTAGTATCTCAGAACTGCTGAAAAAACCTAGCCTAAAGGCATTGCACGACTGAGAATATTTTACATTTTTGCTTTGACCAGTGGACATTGTATTTCATATTGCTTTCCCTCAAATTCCTTATATATAACTTGGAGGTATTTTCTCCTCCATATTTCATACATATCTTCTGAGGAAGTTCCACATATGCACACTGCTATTATAGAAGTCAGCAACACAGATAAGCCCATGAGACTTTTTTTTTCCCAAAAATTCTTGGCAAGATTTGAATTGCATAGAGCAAATGAGGAAAACCCAATGCTGAAGATAAAAGACAGTGTTGAAAAGCTATGATTGTTATTCTTCCTGAACTTTGAATGAGACCATAGTCCCATGGAAAAATTATATACATAATAATGACATTTAAAAAGTATGTTGAATGTACACACAATCATAAATGGCAAAACTGTGCTATTCAGGCAGCCTAAGCTGTGCTGGGCTTTAGCTTTTCAGTGTTTGGTTTGGTAGCCTTATTGAGAGATTCAATCACAATTTTCTCAGCATGGTTGTACTGCTAAATTCACACAAGCAGCAGGAGATATGTATCTTGACCTCTGCAAAACAAATTCTTTCACAGAATCTTACTTTATGATCAATAGAAACAATATTTTAGCTATTTAGTAACCTCTTAGTGTGGTATCTGAGAATTGTCATGTGGGCTGTTAAAATCATGCAATTAAGTATTTGATATTTTTAAAAGTTATTTGTGAATACAGTTTTGAAATTTGAATCTGTGAAAGGTGAAAGCAAAATGTAAAGGAGAAGTAGAATTTTACTTTTTCTAACCATAGTAATCTGTAATAATTGAGAATTTTTTTTTTGATTTAGTGGAAAGTTAAGGCTTTGTAATTTGATCTTGTCCTTAGTTTCCAAAATGCTCAACTTCATGAATTTACACAATCTAGCAATATCATTAGTGTTGTTTGGGAACTCTTTTATAACATGAAGGTTTTTGTCAGCTAAGAGGACAAGGTTGTGATGTAATATAGCTGACATCACCACTGGAAAGGTAATTTCAGATTTCTTTTGAATGCAGTCTTATTCCTTGTCCTTTCCTGCAGAGTTTTATCTGAAGGAAATATACAACTGGTTCCTTTCATTAATTTTTGTTTGGTTTAGAAAGAAATTGTTAAGAAAGGTATATATAATACACCTTTTCTGACAATTTGGAATCTTTTATCACTTCCAGTGCAATAATCATCTTCTTGAGGATTTTCTTTGTTGACTGTTATGGCTATCTCTAGTAGAGCAACATATACCTTGCATCTTGGGGTTAAATAGGAAGCTTTTAACAGAAAATTTAAGAATATTAGGACTTCAAATAGTCCAAATAAAATAACAACAGGGTTATTTTAGCCTGAATAGCAACTCAAAGATTTGTCTTTGTTTGTAGTTCTTTGTCTGGCAAGAAAGAGGAGCAAAGAATGAAGCAATGGTCAAAGCTCTAATGGGATTAGAACACTCTCTGGTATTATTTCTTTCTAGTAAATGCCTGCTGATTGTTCTTTCCAAATAGAGGTGGCCCACTCAGAAGTGGGCTGGTAATTCTACAGGCAGGAAGCCCTGTTGGCTGAATAGCAGAGAGGAGCATAGCAGGGAATAAAAGGTGTTGCACTTTGTGCTAAGAGCTTCTTGGAAAAATAGCCTGTTTAATTAGAAAGACATTTTTATGTCAGCATGCTCTGGTTTTGTATATGTTAAATGCTATTATAAATAGAATTAGTTGATGTTGTTTCGTATTTGGGCTGTAGATAAAGATGGCAGTAAGTATCGTTCACATGATACTAACACTTCTCATATGGTTAAATGGAAAAATCTGTTTCTTTTAAGTCCAGTAGGATACTGCTTACTCAACTGTCCTGTTATTTTTCTAGGAAACAATGCCTCCACCATCCCACACTGCATTTTCTGGCCATCATTTACCATTTGTGGGTTTCACATATACAAGTAGCTGGTAAGTTAAGAGTTCCAAAATTGTCTGTAGGCTAGTTACACAGTGTTCTAACTTTCTGGTTTTGAATCATATTGAACAGATATCAGAGAATGTGGTTTATTGAGGAAATTGCCATAATCTAAAAGGCTGTCTGTTCAAAAGAATGAACTCTCTGCAGGTAAAATTCACTTACATGAAAAGGTCAGCACCTGGGCTCAGGGGAGTTTTGATGAAAAAGGTTGTTACTAGAGAATATATAAAATTAAAAACATTACAAAGTTAAGACTGGATGTTTAGACCCCAACAGAACCTAATTTGTTAGACATTAAAACCACTTTTATTTCTAGCCCTTTGACACTTCTGTAAGTCTGAATAGAAATTTTGTAAAAATTGCCTTATTTGATATCTGCTATTAATGTAGAATTTATTTTACTCATTTCCATTGCTGAACTAAACAGTGAAGTCCCTTGTATGCTCCTTGTTTATGGAAATAAAGAAAGTGTTTACAACATGGAAAAGACAGGCCTGTTTCTGCTGGGAAAGTGACTATGTCCTAGAATGTCCTAGACTTCAAAAGCATTATTTGCATAAGTAGTAGCATGTGTACATGAGTAGCCACAGCATTTCTGACATGTCCATGCCCCAGTTGTTATGGGATAATTTCATACCATTTTTAGTGATTGTTGTCTTTAAAGTATTTGTGATACTTGATTAACTGTTCTCAAATGAACTACTATTGCAATTTTACTGTCTAAGCTTTTGCTTTTTTCTATCTGGCTAACATTGAGTGTCCATAATGATTTATAATCAGGAGTTCATCCAATTCTGTGTAACAAAAAATGCATTGAGGAGATCAGGCATGCTGGGTAAAAATTATATAATTTCCAATGAGCACATACAAACAAGGTATTATAACAAGATGTTATAATAAATGGCATAGTAATTAATAACTTAAACAAACTGTTTATTGGTTGATGTTTTTATAGCAGTGTTTTAAATCAGGCTGTTGTAAAATCCAATACTATTTCTTTTTTCCCCAGTGTTCTTTCAGACCGCAGCTGTCTAAGACTGACAGCTGGACCACCCTCCATGGATCTTGATGCCAGCATTCAGAGAACTTTGGAGGATAGTTTAGCCACAGAAGCTTATGAGAGGAGAATAAGACGTCTAGAACAGGAAAAGCTTGAACTTAGCAGAAAATTGCAAGGTATAGTCATTAAAAAAAAAAACATTCCATCACTTTTTAAACTTAGATTAACCTGCAGTTTTGTAAGGCACTGTTTATACTGTGGGAAAAAAATTAAATATACTTCCTGGAATGCTTTTTAGCAGAAAAGAACTCTTTTTATTATTTTGGTTGACAAATTAAATTTCTGTTACACTTCATGCCTGAAATACACCATGTATGCAACTTCTTGTGCTAACTTTGTTCTCACTGTACCATGGCTAATATGGCATAAATATTTAGTTCCTAAAACTTGTAAGAACTTAGTTGGTCCAGCTGATAATTACTGAAAAATTGGCACATAAAAATTGGAAATTGCAAATTGTAGAATGCCCAGTGCAGGATGCTTTGGCATGTCTTAATTTATCGGTAGTATCTCTTTGATCTCCTCAGATGTCAGACATGTTATTCATCCCTCTCACTTCTATCTTTTTCTAGAGTCCACCCAGACAGTGCAGGCTCTGCAGTATTCAACAGTGGATGGCCCAATAACAGCAAGCAAAGATTTAGAAATTAAAAGTTTGAAAGAAGAAATTGAAAAGTTGAAGAAACAGGTAACAGGTATGTTATAAATACTAATGTAAAAGCTATAACAAGAAACTGTGTTTTGTCAAGCTTTTTTTTCTCTCCAGTTGCAATGCTAGTTCTCCTTGGCTTTATAAAAGTTTTACAGTCTATTTTTAGCTTCTCATTTTACCCATCACTCTCCCACTGTACCACAGCATTTTCTCCAAATTCAGTCTGAGTTTTCCAAGTGGCAAGGAATAGTGCATGAGAGAGGATACAATGGGCCATGAGGCTGCCCTGCCAGCTGCAAAACTGATCAAAGAAAACTGCCACCAAAATAGGTCCTGCCTACACTCCTGCATGGCCCCTTCTCAATCTGTGCATTCCCTGCACTCTCTCATTACTTTGACTTGATTAAACAAGGAAAATGCTGATAGAGAGAATTTAATCAACTTGTGATCAGATAAATCAGCACAAGGTGGGCAATAGAAGCATGTGGGGAAAGGGAGATGAGAGGGAGAAGAGCCACCTTTCAGCTCTGCTGTCAATGAGCTGTCATTCCTTTCAGAACTGAACATTTATTTTCTTTGCTTCTGAGTTCTTGAAGATTTTACGAAAACTAAAGTTTTGGCTGTCAAGAACCTCAGTACTTTAAGATGGAAAAGTGGTTTTGAAATCTGTGCAGCTAAAAAGATTATTTTTAAAATTAATGTTACGATGCCTTTCATCAGGACATTCACACTAGTCAAAAAGCAAAGATCTACTTAGCCCAGTGTGTGTGTTCTACAGAGGCAACTGGAGATGTTTAGGGAAAGATCCATCTTTTTCCAGCCTTACTTTTCCAGATTCTGGGCAATTCATGTTTTAAGAACTTTGAGAAGGAGGGCTTACATTGCACCACTATATTGAATATAGCTGTGAGGGAACCAATTTGCTGTCTGTTTAGCTAATATATTTTTAGCCTGCTTTAAAGGCTAGTGTTCAGTATTCTTGATTTGATATTCTGAATTAAGTTAAAGGAAGTTTTCTGTCATAGTGATTCATAGCATAGGATTGCTATGCATCTCCATAATGCCATCTTTAAAATAGGATCTTAAGAGCAGAGACATCTCAAAAAAAAAAAGAAGAAAGGAAGCACAGCAAGATTTTTTTTTTATTTAGGAAAATCAACAAGAGACTGTTAGGTATCAGGTGTGGAACCAGAGAAACAGAGAGAAAAACCCAGTTAATCTTATAGGAAGATGTCTGTGGTTTGTGTGAAAAATCAGTCACAAGTTGTGGTAGATACATCTCTGTTACATGTCCATATCTTGCCTGAGACAAGAGAAAAACAAACAGCAAGAAATGTTGGAGGAAACTACAAAAAACATTTGTTCTGGTTTGTATTTGTGACAAGACTTTGTTCAGTTCCTGAAAGCGTCAGGAATGCCAGCAGCGACACCCACAGAAAGAGTAACTTGAACTCAGCTTGCAGACACTCGAGTGGATGTGTTTGGAGTCTGCAGCTGCCTTGTGGGGCAGGAGGAGCTGTGTGTGAGCTGCAGAGTGCAGCACACAGATTACAGCCTGTTCAAATTGTGTAGTCTGAAAAAAGCTTGTTACAGATCCAGAGTTGGACAGCTGCTCTGGCGTGATGCAGCAGTTTTGTAGTGTACCATGGGCATTATTTTTGGAGAGGAACATGGCTTAGCCAGCTCAGGGAGGATCACTCTGGTTTGAGTGATGCCATGTTGACATTATATCAGGACAAGGGGGTTTTGTGAAATTTTGTTCCAGCCAAATGTCCCTCCTCCTGCTGCTGTAATGAGGATAAAGACAACGTGATCAGAAATCCCTTCTCTGCAACAATCCTTAGATCAGGCTTTGAAAACTGACTTTTCAGTTTTCTTCTTCAGTTTTCTTCTTCTTGTAAACTGAAAAGCAACATTTACAAGAACAGTTTTTGAATGAGACCAATCATTCACAGAAAAACATCAAAATCAGCTTTAAATTGTATTTTATTCTTTACTATTGAGCTGCAACTTAGTTCACTGCTGAAAGTGTCACTCACTTCCTTTGGTATTGAAAAAAAATAGTAAAGGTGTGGAAACATTCCCCAACACATCTGTTGTCCCTTTTGAAATTGAAAAGAAGTCAAAGTCTGGTGAAGGTGGTCAATACTGAGACGTTTTTTCCTAAAGTAATTTTCTGCTTCACACCACATACATATTTGTGTATTTATTCTTAGACAGAATGTGTACTTTTGGAGTTTGGTTTGGAAGTGAATATAGGATCAAATGAGGAAGATGTAGAGCTGCCTAACCCATCCCCAGTCACTGCACAACTTTGCCAGTATATGCTTGAATGCTTTGTCTGATCCAGCCATTTGTTAGAAAAGACTCATTTGTGCCTTAAGCTGCAACTAATACAAGCAAATTTGATAAACTAGAAAGAGAATTTTCTATTTTACTTGATTTTTATGGAGGTTTTGAGATAGATTTTAGAACTATATTAATGGCAGAATACAGAAACAAACCGAGTGATGGCCATGTCTGAATACTTCCAAATACAAGGGAGCTAGTTCCAGGTTTTCTGGATAGCCTTTAAAAGATCTGATGAACTTTAAGAAGGTTCAGTTCAGGTGCAGGGATGGGCTTTTTATGCTTTGGGCTCATCTCTTGAGTTATTAAATGTAATAATGTATTACAGTGAATGTTTGCATATATTATCTAAAGTGTTAGCTACAACTAGGGTGATTAAATGGAAAATTACCATTTACAACACATATGTCACATCTAGCTTTTTGTTACATTCTTTAACCTGTTTTACTGCCTTTTCTGAAGCTGCAAGAGTAAACACCTGCTTGAAAAGGTAATAAAGAATGAGCTCAAAATTGTGTCAAATTCAGGAGTGTCACCGGGAGGGCTTAGAAAAATACATTTTTCTTGTCTATCTGGTTTTCCAGGAAATGACAAGCTAGCATATGCTTTCAATTTTTGAGGTCAAAGTTATAATTTTTGTTCGCTAAGTTACATAGGAGAAAACTTTGAGGAATCTTTAATATTGCCAAATATGTAAAGGGCAGCAATGCAAGAGGAAAACAGAGCTGTGGAACAAAGTAGTTCATGCACAGAAGAGAGATTTATCTTGGCTCAGCAGAGCCATATATAAACTTTCTTTTCACTGGTGACTTCAGAGTAGACTACATAAGGAAGGCAGTTAATAATTTCTGGCTTTGAGCTGCATCTCTTATTTAAGTGCATTCTTTTAAATTTTTAAACAAGAGTGAGTGAATTAAAACAATAGTGAATGTTTTTCTGGGTATAAGCTAATGGTATTAATTTGCTTATAAAATTCTTGTGTTTCAGAAATTAACCCTCTTAAAAATGTATGTGTTTTTATATTTGATTTCTCTAAGAGCCAGTCTCTTAGGGTTCCATTTATGAAAATGTAGTTAAAGGCTGTTATTAAGAATATAGATGGGTTCCTGTTCTTTGGGTAAATACAAGTGGTCTGAAGACCTGCCCACAACTGAAATAAAAGAAAACATATCCAGTGATTTCATAGAACTTGGAATTAACTTACCTTCCTATATATCTTGCTTTAAAGTCTTGTTTTTTAAGTAAAGACTATGAGGAAAAAAAAACCCAAACCCACTCACTAGTTAGAAAATTTCAGTTGCCATATGTTATGGGTTTCAGGTTTTCTTGTAGAATTTGAGGGTATTTATATGGCATTATTTAACTGTGCCATAGAAATACACTGTCGCTGTGTAACTGACTGTTGGTAAGAAACTGGCTGCAATAGTTCTCCCTTATTTATAGCAGTAATAAAGCAGATCACATAAAAACAAGTGGTTTTCACACTAGAAATAAGTAAAATCAGCTGAAGTTAATTTTAAGAGTACTGACAGGAGAACACTTGCCAGCTCTTGAGTGACCCATTATTTTTACTGTTTCTTTTTGGGGGAAATTGGGAGGAGGAGGGAGACTGTTTATAATTACAGTGTAATAAAAGATGTATTATATATTACATCACAGCACATAGAAGTCAAATGTATAAATTGTGTTAAAGAATACATTACAGAATTATGTATTAGAGCTGGTCATTATAATGTGAGAAAACAAGTAATTATCATTTTTGTGTTATATTCCAGCAAGCTGGGACCTTTCATTCTGTTCCCTTTAAAGCAGATAATAGCAGCTGAAACAACCTCCTCCCTTTTCTAAACCAGATAAGATTTGCCTTGTTTTGTGATGAAGTGGAAACCAGAAAAACTATCAAAGGGGCTCCAAGCAGCTCGGCTATGCTATTGTAGAATTCTGATTTTTCCCTTAGAATATTTAGAGTTCTGCTGCTTTTTCTAGAATCTGGTCAGCTGGAGCAGCAGCTCGAGGAGGCCAGCACTGCAAGGAGGGAATTGGATGATGCCTCCAGACAAATTAAGGCTTTTGAGAAGCAAGTCAGGACGCTGAAGCAAGAGAGAGAAGATCTTAATAAGGTAAAATAATTTTGTCAGCAGCTGTTCTAAACCCTCAACACTGTTTTATTTTTGTTCATTTTGCTTGTAATAACTTTCAAGTGTAAAACTAATGAGCAGATAACAAGTGTGTAGCATGACCTACTTAGCTTTCTGCCTTTTTTTTTGTTGAAGTAAAGGACATTATTTAACACATTGTCTGTATGACTGCTGGGTGCTCCTTAAGTGATTGCTTCCAGATAGTGAACAACTCCATAATCCACACTGCATGGTGGCTGCAAAAAAGGTTTTAGAGCTTCACATTTAGGTGATAATGATAGGGGTTAGAAGACAAAGTAGAGAAGAACTATTCCAGACAATTTAATCTGAAGTATGGGTGAGACTTTAACAGTGAAAAAATGTGAAGAATATGGCATTAAGGCTGTGTCACAGGAGTATTTCCAGAGGGAGATGTGATAAATTGCCCAAGTATGAAAATTGAAAAGTAATTTGAAATAACTACAGCTAAAGAATACTGGATTTTATTTCTGCTTCTCTATCTCCCTGATCCCTCATTTTCTTATTTATAACTACCATCTTTCATGGCTCTTTTTTGTATTTGTTATTAAATCAGCCTGTATTCAGGTGTGAAATACATAAAACTTGTTTTTGTTGTAATTATATTGGCTCAGTATTTTAGAGTCCACTTAAAGTTGATGTGCCAGCTGTGTTTAACACTGTTCCTTCTGACCCTTAAGGCTCTTAAAATTTTGAGAGTTGCCAATTTCTCCCAGAAAGACCATCTCTCTTCTAAACCAACTCTTAGTGATTAGGACCTCTTTTTAAGGACCTCAGAAACATGTTTAGATTTACATGGATGTCAGCAGTGCCAAATATTAATTCTTCCAGTTGGTGGTTTGTTTGTTTTTTAAATCCTGAAATTTGCTTTTCCTTGCTTCTTTTTTCTGCTCTGGTTTGACTGAACGTTATGGAACTATTTAAAGTGTTGTGGTCCCTCACTGGTAGTGGGGTGGCACAAATCTAGGGCACAGCAAGCTTTGTGAAGTTATTGTAGTTGGAGTTAGCACTGCACTAGCAGTGTTATTTCATGCTGATTCTTTGAAAAGGATAGTTATCATATTGCTTTTATTCACTGCAGTGTTTTATTGCCTGAAACTTTCTCTGATATTTGATATTAAGGTACAGTGTATGGAAATAATATTTGCCATTGCAGGCCAGTTTTCTAAAGATTCTTGAGTAAAAATTTTCATAGAGCAGTTTCCCATTCAATTTTAACCATTAAGCATTTGAGATTCTTGTAATTTATTTAAGTAATTATTAAAAACCAATGCTAATGACATTTTTGCATTAAGAAAGCAAGGTATTTTTGTATTGTAATGCAAGTGCTTGAACACCATTGTGTTTACCTGTAAAAATGGAGTAGATTCTTACTTGGTTTACATTTATGGAGTTTTACTCACTCTAGTAGTGTAAAACATGCCTCTTTCCTTATTAATAGAGGCATGCAATCTGTACTGTGGATGCATTCATGAAATCAAAAAGAATATGTAGTTTCTATTCACTCTGGAAAAGGTCTTAGACACTCATCCAAAGACAGAATTGGCCTTGTAGCTTTCTAGGTTTATTACTTAATTCTTTTTTTAAACTGTAGGAACTGGCAGAGTCTAGTGACAGATTAAAATCCCAAGCCAAAGAGCTGAAAGATGCACACAGCCAGCGGAAATTGGCAATGCAGGAGTTCTCAGAGATGAACGAGCGGCTGACAGACTTGCACTCTCAAAAACAAAAACTTGCCCGCCAGCTCCGAGATAAGGAGGAAGAAATGGAAGTGGTGATGCAAAAAGTAGAAAGTTTAAGGCAAGAGTTACGCAGAACAGAGAGACTTAAAAAAGAAGTAAGTGGTGAGAAGACTGTTTAGACTCTATGAAATAAGTTATATAAAAGGTTTTCTGAGTTTTTTTTAATTTGTAAATCTTTAACCTTTTGTCTGTTGTTTCAAACAGTACCAATTTTGTTTTCTAAGACTTTGAAGTGTTCAGTTTGGTGCTGAAGATTTCTCTCTTATATTGAAAACCATCAATAGAACTTGAAAAAAAACCTGCAGAGTCCTATCTATTAAAAACGTATGTACTTTTGTAGCTGGAAGTCCAAGCTGAAGCTGCAGCTGCTGAGGCATCCAAAGACAGGAAATTGCGAGAGAGGAGTGAACAGTACTCTAAACAGTTGGAAAGTGAAGTAGAAGGGCTAAAGGTTAGTCTGTTTTGATATTAACACCTGCAAACTTACTAGTCAACTAGGACTTGGATCTGTTTGATTGCTTTCAGATGTAGGACAAAAGGGTTTTGTCAGTCTGTCATTTCACTTGGTGCTGAATGTTAACACAGGCATGCATTGCATTATTGCCCAGAAAAATTAACATTTGCCTGATGTGCTGTTTCTTAATAATCAACCTTGTCTTACCACATTGCTTCCATTAATGCTTTGCTTAACTTTACCTGTTAAAAGCTTTTTTATTTTAGCATTAGATGGTTGAATATATGAAGACAAACCTGCAATCTAGGCAGGTTTCTGCAGAGGTGTTCTGTCTGCTGTGTTGTTCCTCATGTTTCCTGCACAATGGATGTCAACTGATGTAACCATACGGGAACAGTTTTAACAGATTCTGCCTCTCAGCCAGAGGATGAGGCATTTTTATCCAAGAACAGCATTGAATATGAAAACATTGTTTATATTGATGAGATTGCTCACATGTGCATGTCATTTTAAAAGAAGAAATTTAAGGCAGCCAAGAATATTAACTGTTAATTTATTCTGTGATTTAGCTTTTTATGCAGTGCTCTAGAGAAGTTAGGCTTTCTCAAACATTGAATAGAAAGTTTTTAATTTACTTACATGGATTGCTGTTCATTCACAGCAAAATCTCGTTCCAAATGTTTCATGCAGTAAGGTAATTCTAAACTTTTTTGGGCAAAATGTGAGATTAGTCCTAGTCTGGTCTTAATTTAAATGAACAACCAAGTCTTTTTTCATTAGAAGTCTCTGGGACATTCATCAACATTAAGTTATGGCACAGAAAATTTGATGGTTTTATGCAAACATTCTTCTATTTGGCCTTCCTCTGCTAAAAGAAAATAAGGAAATTCATTCAATATGAAGTTTGGATTAATGAAGTTTCTACTGCTGTGAATTCAGATTGTTATCTGAAAATTAACATGTGCTCCTTGTGCTCCCATGAATCTTCCCCATCAGCAAAGAGTTTGTATGATAGTTTAAGAGGCGAGAAGAATTTATGGGAGATCTGTTGACAATAAATGATATGCTGATTTATAACAGCAGGGCAAGTTGGTCAGAAGAGGAAAAGGGAATTTTAGCTTTCTTGGTAATATTTTACAATTCAGTAAGCACAGTTTGGGTCACGAGTGGTTGTTGTGATGCTGCACTGTCCATTCAGTAAAAGCTATGCATGGCTCCTAAGTTAAATTGAGGAAGCTCTCCTACACAAAAGTATTTAAAGAAGAAAGGAAGGTTTCTCCAAATGAGGAGAATAGAAGAAACTATAAATGATGGAAGATTAAATGTAAACAGGATGTTGAAAGCTAAATAAAGAGAATTTAGGAAGCATTTCGCAGAGGATGCTCAGAGTGATTGTGGATTTCTGCTTTAAGTCCAAAGCAGAAAACCTCAGGAAACTCAAGGGGCTGCTTGGGGATGGAAAAGGCAATCTCTGAGCTAATAGAGCTGCGGCATAAAATGCTCCACAAGTCCTCAGTGTGTCAGACTTCACTGCTGAAGGAGGGGAGATTGCCACCCAGTGTGTTCTTTGCAGCAGGCTGGGCAGATGGGCTGGATTGTCTGGGATGATTGCAGGGAGCAGGAGAGCTGGCAGGTGAGTCAGATGTGAAGTCACCTGAGGCAGTTCTGAAGGAACTTAAATGACAGGAGAGCTGCTGGCCAAGATGTGAACACTGACTCTCATTCAGAGCATCTGGAGAGGTGCAGAGGGCTGGGTGCAGCTTCCTCAGGAAAGGAGCAGAGGCTGTGGTGAAGGATAATGTCAGAGTTCATGGATGGAACAGGCAGAGCCTGTTGGGAAGCAGGCAGTGTGCCTTCTGTCTGTCCTTCTGTGCAGCACTGACCTGCTGGGGTTCTGCAAACCTGTTAGTCAAGTGTGTGGACAGAGGGGATCCTGTGGATGTCACGTATTCAGATTTTCAGTAAAATCAGACTCGGTGTTAGTCAGTAGTGTGCCCTGCTAGCTGAGAGGGGTGCATTAAACAGCAGCTGTCCATGTGCCAGGAGGTGCATTCTGTCTCAGTTGCACCATTTGTCCATTTGAAATAGGCATGTATGAAAATATCTCTTTGAAATATGTGCTCACATCAATTAAAAGTGTATTCTCTGTTTGCTATATCTCTCTAGTTCTCCAAGCCATTGTCCAGTACCATTGGGCTTTCTCTTCTACTGCACCATGTCTCTTATGGCTGCAATAGATCTTTCCATTGTGGTAAAAAATGTGCAATTCCACTAAACATTTTATATGCCTGCTAGAGGATGTTGCAAAGCCTAAACTTTTTCTGTGCTCCATTACCCTGTATGTGTGAACAATTTAGGGTGTTGGGCAGTAACAAACAAATTTCACAGTGCCTGTGAATGAAAGAAAATTCCTATGCTGCTTTTTTTTAAAAAAAAACTTCTTCAAAGCATCTCCTCTTAGGATGGTATCTTCCTTCTCCAGTTTAGTGTTCTGCATCCTAAGGGCAGGATTTTTCTCTTAGATCAAACCAGATGGTTGTTTTGATGAGTTAGAGAAAACAGTGCAGTAGCAGCACATCTCTGGCTCTTACATGTAGGGGTTTTGCAGTTTTTTGCTGACACAAACAGCAAGGCCCAGCTTTCTCACAGAATTTGTCACGGTACAAATTCAGCTCGTCAGAATGTTCTACAATGACATTTAGCTCTTAAAGCCTGCTCATACATCAGGAAAAGAAAACTACCCAAAGCCATGCCAAATTAAGGGTGACTGAGAGGTTTTTAGCATCTCATGGTAGGAATGGAGATATAATTAACAAAATACCTTTAATCCACTGGAAGGTGTGACAAAGTCACCATAAGAAAGTAGGTTTTTCAGTCACCTGCACTTTTTCAAAGTGTTTTTATGAATTTCCTTTCCTTAGAACACCTTTCATTACACATTTTGAAAACCAGAAGAAATTCCAAACCAAATTGTCTGTATGTTGACATTAAAAAGTCATTTCCAGACTTGGATTTCAGTGCATGTCATGCCACTGTCTCATTTTGAACCTGATCTTGCTCCTCCTCTGTATTATGGCAGGACATTGAGTTTAGTGAGTGCAGCATTTGGTGCAAATGTGTATGTGTCCTGAAGTAGTGTTTAGAGACTATTGAAATGCCAGAAGACCTCACTAAGTAAGAGAGCTATGAAACTGCAGAAAGTGAAGTAATTATTCTTATTGTTTAAAGCTTGTTTATCCTATTAATTCACTATGATGGAAATGGTCAGTTTAAGCTAAATAGGTCAGGTTTCCCTCCTGACTGATACAATCCATGTAGTATTTCTGTAGCTAGACTTTAGCTTTCAGTTAAGCCTCTGCTTGTCTTAGTACAGCTTTTCCATACATTATTTGTCCTTCAGAATATATTATTGTCCTAGTTCTTATTCTGCTTTTCTGAAAGTCACTTCAACTTGTTGCTGTCAGCTGTGTGAGTGGAAGCATCAAAGTCTTTAATTCTGTTGTCGCTTTCTGACTGCATTTAAGGGGAGTCAGAACATGACCAGAGGCATTTAATGATCAAATTTTCAGTAGCTTGAAAACTATTACTGCACTTAAATAGCAAAATAATAGAGTGCCATTCAGATTTATGCCCTTAAAAAATTTTGAAATTAATTGAGATAGATGTGTTTAGCTCAAGGTTTTAATGGGATATTTCTAAACAAAGGCTTTGGAATATTGAGTTGTTATTGAGCATCATTTTCAACATCCTTGACTGTTAATTTGGGGCTGTTCATTTCAGCAAAAACAGGTTGGTCGCTCACCTGGCGTAAGCAGTATAGAACACCAGCAAGAGATCACTAAATTAAAGGCAGACCTGGAAAAGAAGAGTGTTTTCTATGAAGAGGAACTATCTAAACGTGAAATGATGCATGCTAATGAAATAAAAAGTCTGAAGAAAGAACTGCGGGATGCAGAGAGCCAGCAGCTTGCCCTCAAGAAGGAGATCATGGTTTTGAAAGACAAGTTAGAGAAAACCAGAAGAGAAAAGTGAGTATTGTATGAAATTTTACGTTTTCTTAAACCTTTGAAATCTCCTAGTATTGTTCCAAACACACTGTGACTTCCTTAAGTGTAATGCAGATTGTTGCATTTTGGCTGAGCTGATACCAGGGTTAAAACCAGTCACCTTTAAAAACACAACAGAACAAAAAGCTCCACATCCTTGTATTGAAACAGTTAATTTTGCACCAGTACTGTTTTAGTGGCTGACCATTCCAAGGTATGTAACTTGAGTTACAGACTTGCAGCTCGGGGTAAGTTGACCCCTGAAGCTTATGTTGCACTTTAAAAGAGTTTCTCAACATTTTTCTTTTATTTGGTATTTTCATCTTTTGATGCAAAACTAATGTGTTAGAGATCAAGTATTGTTTACATTTCTGCCAGCACAGGAACAGTCACTTAATGTGAGCTGGGGCTAATCCATGCTGGGTTCCATCCAGTGTTAACATCAGTCAGCAGACTACTGTGGGCGTAAGCTGCTTTATCTCTCCTGACATGGTAATTTGTCAGACCTGCTTTTTTCTCTCCCACATGGTGGAGCTTATAACTGGCCTTGAGATTGTTCCTTGAGGCATTCATCAATAAAAGCAAGTTTTTCTGTTGGATGGTGTAGTAGTGGGAATAAGTTATAAATTGAACATGCTCATGTTCATTCATAAAAAATTCAGAATGCTTTGTAGACACTAATATAGATGAGTCTTTTTGCTGCTGTAGCAAGATGGCAGATGAGAGAAACCATGGAGAAGTCCCTGCTGAGAGGTTAGCCAAACTATAGCAAGACCTTTAAATATAAGTAGTAAATTAAATATAATTTTTCCAAAAAGTTTATGCAAATAGAGGTGGAAACACTGTATCTCTTGTAAGCTGTATTCAGCAGGAATCATAAATCATACAGCTTAGAATGCAGTGCATGAACTGTTTCTTCCTAGCATGCAGCTATTCAATAGGCTGGACCTACTAACAGCACAGGAGTTTGCTGCTTTGATCTGGGTGGAGAGGTGAAACCTGCCTCAGCAGCATGTTTTCATTGTGACACCACTTAATGGTCATGCTGACCAATGAGTTCCAAATGCACAAAAGGCTGTTCTGTCTTGTAGCACAGAAAGGTGATGGTATGGCACTCTTTTAAGTCCAGCAGTCTCTCAGAAGGAGGAATGTTAAATAAAGAATCATGAATTCTGCTTTCTGCAGGTTAAACTGTTTGAAAAGATCATACCTGCCAGCAGTGACCAAATAAAAAAACTCCTTCTTTCCCAATTGAATTGGGAAATTAGAATTCTAATGTTGCACAGCTGCATTCTAACTAAATTTCTGTTCTAGCTAGTTCATAAACTCTCTTTCAGTTTGGTCTCTATAAATAAAAAAAGAACTGGGTGCAAATCTACAGTGGGTGCTGTCATAACCATGTGTTTCTGTATGTGGTTCAAGTGTTTGTGTAAGAGAAGGTTTTGAAGTGTGAGCAGAAATGTGTCACCTAACCAGGATCCAACACTCACGGCAAGGGCTGCAGGGCCATGTTCAGTCAGGGGTCCAAGCACATGATCAGTGCTTGGGGAAGGCCTGATCTTACCTGTCTTTGTTAAACAAATCTGCAAAATCTCATGCAAGCATTAGGACTCCACAGAAAGGCAGAAGTCCCCTGTTCAAGTTATGCCATGGTTTCACTTTTGCAGTTTAGAAGGAAAGCTTAAGCATTAGGAATGCAGGAATTGCTGTTGCTACTCAATATTTGGTTGTTTTCCTTAAAAGAACATAAGTTTTCTGTTTCTGCTTATCCATATTGGTGTTAGCTTTTGTAGCCTGGCATGAAAAGCTTTTTGTGAGTCTTCCAGTAGAGAGGTGTTGAATGTAAGCACTGCAAAGGAAGCACCTGGAGGCTTTGTGCTGAAATAAGTGGAATTATTTCAACAATAGGCTTGGGGTGGGTGTGGAGTTGAAGTGTGCTTATACAGCTTGGCAAAAATATTTTAGTAGTCTAAAAATAGTTGCCAGTGCATATTAAAAAAGATCTTGGTAAGAGGATGTGGTTGTATTACTGTGTAAGATGAGTGAATTACATAGGTTATTCTAAGCAAGGATCGGGAAGAGCTTTGACAAAATCTTTATGTTGATTTTTGTGTAACTTGCATGTTGGTGGTTTCTGTTTTGCATTTTTAAAATAGATATTTTCCTTTGTTCCTTCAATTTTAAGCTTTCTAACTTTTGCTGTTTCTAAAGCACAAGTCTTCAAGGGAGATTACCTTCCTGTACAAAATGATTGCATTTTGCTGAAGTCTCATGAACTGCATGCTATTAGAGTTGCAAGCAGAGGAGCACAGTATCAGGCCAGTGATCTGTGTAGCATTAAATTCCATTTCTTAGAATTGTCATTAGGAAGTATTTCAGAAGAAGATGCAAGAAACTCTGTAAAATAAATCACATTTGTAGAAGCTTCTTTTAGGCCTGTCATTTCATGATGGATTTATATAGCAGAGAACTTTATAGAACAGCATTTGCTGGTTTTAAATTGTGTGATATAAAGAAGCCTGGGGGCTGGTGTTTGTTTCAGGTCTATTTTTCTTGGTTTCAAAGCAGTAAGATAAAATATTTGGCCACTTTGTACAGATGCAATAAAGAGCTGGAGTGACAAAGTGATACCATGAAGCACTATTTCACATTGCTTGCATGTGATTTGCTGCAGTTCTACTGAATAAAAAAAAGCTGGGTTGTGTCTATTTTCTTAACTTTAAGAGAAGACACAGAGGTAAATGTTAGATGAGAGAGGAAGTTTGATGGGAGAGGAAGATGCCAGGCTTCAAAGCAAAAGCATTATTTTGATCTTGCTGCCTGTCCAAGGTACATCCATGGAGTCTGTCACAGTTGTGTTGTTTGCTGAGTGGCTGTTTGGGTGTGATGGATTATACCCACATTCTCCTCTGTTTCAAATTTATCTTCCTTTTTGTATTATACTCTAGCAATCTGACTTACTGGGGTAATCACAATCAGCAGCAGAATTAAGAATGTAAAATATAGAAAATTACAAACATGTTGGGCTCTTTCACTAATCCACAGTGTCCTTAATCCACTGCCATTTATGGCTGCTTTGAGCCCCAAAGCCTTAAAGGAATACATTTAAGACAAATACTGAAAAAAATTCCTAAACAAACCCATGAAAGCTGCGTGAAAGAAATTCATTAAAAGTTAGTTTGGACTTCTGTCTGCAAAATTGGCTTTGAATCTATGCCTTGAAAACAGAAGCAGGAGCTGTTATTAATTCCTATGACAGCCAATGCTTTAATCTCTTCCTGCCTTTTCCCTATACTGCTCATCATATGCATGGAATCTATTGATATAGAAAAGGAGTGGTGGTGAATTTCAAACTTGGCATTTAAACAGTGAGATAATATGTAACTTTACTAGGATAAAGTGTTATGTTTCAAAGGACGCCTGGCAACATAGAATTTCACCATAAGTCTGACATGTTGTACTAGGTTTCAAAGAGTGGTTGAAGCGCTAAATGAATTTCAAATTAAGGGTAGGAAATTCAAAGCAGCATTGCTCTTAACTGGGTTCACTGTAACCACTGGTATTTCTCATCTTTGGAGAGTGTTCTCTCAATTAGGCAAAGCTGTAGTAGTTTTGCATCTCAGAAAAAGAAGCTAGAATGTAATTCGTGTTTGCATTGTGTAAAATTCTGATCAGTATCTAGAAAAAAAATTGCAGTGCTCAAGACAGGGTTTCCCCTGGATTTTAATTTTACAGAGTTAACCTTTAATACTGGGCACTTTTTCAAGTCTTTTCAGACTGGGCAGTGGTATTTGCTGAGTGGATATTTTCTGTATCTGTGGCATTTATAGTATAGTTCTACTGATGAACTTTAGTTGGTAAAAAGGTGGTACAAGAGGCAAGGCTAGTGAATCTGAAAACAGTAGATGCAAGGTGAGAGTTACACATCTAAAACATTGCTGTGCACCACTTGAAGGAAATTCCATGGGTTTTTTGGCAAACAGAGGGCCTGCAGCTTCGTTTGTTTTCAGGTTCTCACATTCATTGTGCAAGATCAAAGTTGATATTAAGCAGAATCATCCAGGGGTTCTCCTCTAATGGATGACATCCATGGGAGAAGAGAAGGTTTGGGGGAAACAGCTACTGTGAGATTTTCTTAGGTAGAATGGTCCAAACTTGCTATAAAATCTGGTGATATTAGGAATGTGAAAGTTATCATATACCCACTATGAGCAAAAAGTGGATGGATATCTGAATTAACAGTTCACATATGACAATCTGGGCTGTTCTAAATTGCCCAAAGACAAGCCCATATATGCTTTTTTTCATCAGAGACCCAGCCCTGAGTGCTCTAATTTAGTTTCTGTATGTTCTGGTTCCATGTGTGGTCATTTTTGCCCATCATTCTGTGTTAAACTTGGAATTATAGAAATGTGTGTGTTACAATAATGTTCATGTAAGCTGAGAATGTACCCTGAGCATTTTACAATGTGGACACATTCTTTGGTCTGCTCATTGTTTAAAGGATACATCTGAAGAATAAAATTTGTGTAAGTGGGTTGATAAACATTGGTTTGGTGGAGCTCTGTTAATTCTGTAGTGAGGGATTCTCTACTAATTCTAAAATTCAACAGGCTGGCTTGCAATCCTAAGATGGTGGTTTATTAAACTGCTTGATTTTAATAGCCCTTGCTATTATCAATGTAGTACTTCCCTTCGACATGTGTGTGCATTGATCTCTCTGTGTTTAAATGAATAATGGGGTGGGTTAGAATAGAAAACTTTGTAATTCTGCTTCACTTTATTTCTTAGCCAAAGTGAAAGAGAGGAATTTGAAACAGAGTTCAAACAAAAGTATGAACGAGAAAAGATTCTGCTGACAGAGGAAAACAAAAAACTTACGAATGAACTTGATAAGGTAAGTGCTGATTAGTTGAGCCCTGAATTTTCAACTATTTTATGCTCTGTAAAAATTGGACAGTGTGGAACTGCATTGGTTATTACTAACTCTTAACTGAAAGCAGAAATTGATGTTACACAAAAAATTGGTGATTAATATTAGATTTGAATGGAGTATCCACATGCATTTGAACTTGAGAAGACATGTGCATATATATATACACATATATGAGTATTTATGTGTGGGAATGGAATTAGATGGGCTTACATTTGGTAAGACTAATTCCAGACAGCGCTGTAAGCCAACAATAAAGGATTATTTCATTGTATGACCCAAATATAAAAATACATAGTTAATGATGTGATTACTTAGACTACATTTGCATGTCAATTGTTTGAAATACCGGGGCCCCTCCTACCCTTTGAGATTAAGTGTTACTTTGAGATACTAAAAAAATACAAATGATAAGGCGTATTATCACACAAATGAAGTGTGTTAAGCAAGAAATAATTATGATTTGTGCATTTGGATTGTCTCTTTATTGTTCATTTTGACAGGTTGTTCAAGTTCATTGTGCATTATCCAAATCTTGCTAAACTTGTCTATTCCTTTTGTAATGCAATAGATTTTCTAAAAATATGATGAAAGTACAATGTTCTTCAAAGTAAGCATGTTTGCATGTCTGTGCTCAAATTGCAGTATATTTTCATACCAGTATAAGACAGACAATATATATGCCTATAGGTAGGCTTGGTCCAAGAAAACTGAGGAAAAGCCTAGTCGCTTTGATAGTTTTTCTGCTCTCTCTCTCTTCCCCCATTACCTTTGTATTTTTCTTGTCAAATGACATATAATAAGAAGGAATATTTAAATTATAAGCCCATTTAAATGATAAATAGGGTGTGGAGTTATTAATATTTGAAGTAAAAAGCAAAATAGATTTTAAATTGGCCATTCTTTTATTGTTTTGAATTGTTAATATAGTTCAGTACTAAAAGAAGCTTTCACCTAAGATTTCATTCTCCTAATCAGACCTTCCTATAAAGTCTATCTGGTCTCTGATTCCAATTTGACTCTCTGAATAATTACTTAATATAATGAAGGTTTAGTTCCCAATACCAGCTTGAGTTAGCTGTGGCTTTTGTCTTGCAGAATGTGCCTGTATGAATGGCAGCAATTTGAATGAGAGAGGTTAATTGCTAGGTATAACATATTGTACATGGAGATGTGCATTTAATTTCAATTTCCCTGTCTGCTAGTAAGTCAAATGAAAAATAAGGGAATGTGAGACACCTGGAGAATCTCAGGACTGTCTCATGCCTGTATCTGTTCAGTTTTTCTCTCCATGGTTGCTAAACAAGGGAGAGATTCAACAGTCTTATCTGTGCCATAACAATTTTTATTCCTTTGCTTTGCTCTTCTAGCATAGATTTTTCTATACAGAACATTCCACACCTATATGGTGCAAAGCAGAAACCTTCTAAGAATTTTACAGGTATTTGGAGACTAATTCTCAGAAAACTCATTAAATTGATTGAGTAAAAATGTTGTTCAAGTCCTTAAAATTGGCCTTTCAGTACAGCTAAGATTATACAAGAAAAGATTCTTATGTAAGGTTATATAAGAAGTTATTCTGGCTTTTAATGTTACATGATGTTTATTGTGATGACCAGTACCAATTTTTAAAGCAGATGCAAGGTGTGGGAGAGGGGAACACGTGGTTTTGAGTCTGCACAGAGATGGAGTCACAGCAGTTTATACTTTTAACGAGTTGTTTAAATTCTCCTTCAGCTCACCACCATGTTTGAGAGGCTGAGTATGAATAATCGGCAGCTGGAGGAAGAGATGAGAGACCTGGCTGATAAGAAGGAGTCTGTGGCTCACTGGGAGGCCCAAATCACTGAGATCATCCAGTGGTGAGTGCTCTGCTCTCCTGGCATGACAGGAACCCCTCAGCAAGTGGTGGGGCTGGTGCTGAGTTTTTGTTCTTTGCGCATTGCACTTGGAAGCGCTGAGGTGAAACCTCACGCCCGTCTGGGATTCTGCTGGGGTTTTGGCTGAGATTTTAATAATATACAAATCCAGAAAATTGTGTTCCTCCTTAAAGAGTGAAAGTGTCTCCCCAAATAGAGCTTTTCAAAGTGCAGAAGAATCGTGGCCTTTGGGTGTGGCTTGTGGCTGTGGAAGAATGCTGAAAGGAATCATGTGCTGAGCTCACGCCTCTGAGAGGGAACAAGCCTGGGAAAAGCAGTGGCTGAGTGTTTGTGTCTCAGCTTTAATTTCCTTCATCTGCTTGGCATGTGGCAGAATGAAACAAATACAGTGCAACTTTTATGTGATTTTTTTACAAGGAGAGTATTTGAGACTGTACCACAAATCCAGTCAAGCGATGTTTGTAATGGTACTTTTGCTAAATAATGATGTTATCTTTATAGAGTCTTCTGTCCAATTCTATTAAATTAAAGAGAAGAAAAAAAAGGTTGAAACTACTAAGAGAAAAAGATTGTGTATTCTGAGTTTTTCATCTGTCTTTATTTTTCCTCTTAATGCCTGTTTATCTCCCCTCACCTTTAATGGTCCATTGCAGTGTTTCACGTCTACAAAACCAGTTGGCATTCAGACACTTTATTTTACAGATCATTCACTTCTAGGAAGACTTCATTGTGATATACTAGTGTTTTTCTGTTACTGATTGATTATTCCCTCCCCCTGTTTTTCCTGTGTTAGTGAAAAAAAATCGAATTTTTTGTGTCCAGGCAAAAATGGGAAACATTATTTTAGGGAAACCTAGTTTGGTATTGTTGTCCTGTTAGTTCAATTTTGTTGTCCAGATATAGAGATGTTTGGCTTTTCAGTAGTGCCATGTGAATATATAACAAGGCATAAGGGCCGTCCTCTGGGTTTCCAGTGTGTTTTAAACAATGTGTGTTGCATAAAAGTATGTAATGCTGATCTGTGTTATGAAGTCCAGTTTGTCTCAAGGCATTGTGTTTGTAGCAGAAGTTAAAAAATGTAAAGGGTCCACTTTGTGTGTGTTCCTTTTAAATTTTGTCTCTCATAGCGGTGATAGAAGTGGACAACCTGAGTCACAAATATTTTTTTTTAAATATTTTACTGGTAGTTTAAACAGCTTTTAATTTCTGGCCAATTGGAAATGCTTATTCAGGAAAAAAATCAAGTTAACAAGTGAGACAAGTCTATAATTTCACATTCCTTATTGCTTTAAGGTAGTGCTTATCTGTCATATTGCACCTAGGTAATCAAACACAATTTTTCAGATTTACATGTGAAAACTCATATAACTTGGAAGTTATATGAAAAGACAAATCAGAATTAATTGTCGATTGTTCCACTTAATGCAATATAAAAATGTACCAACAGCCATTAAGAATGTACCTTCTCCTTTACTTTGTGAAAGTGTTTAATATTTTAAGATGTATTACTGATGTGGTTCAGGCAAATGATAAAGCAAGCATTTTTCATGTTAGGGATGTCACTGTAAAGGGTAAAAGGGTTTGGGCTTCAGTTTTTTATTATCTCTGAAGATATTTAGTGAAAAAAGATCAGGAACATGCAAGACTTAACTTTCTGAATGACAAGCATTATTTACTGATCCCTTATGATAACATAGTGTCTTCTAAATAGTACAGAACTAAAAACTAAAGAATTATGTGAAAAGGAAAAAAATAGAAGTACTGAGGGCAAACATTAAGGGAATTTTAAGAGTCTGGCTTGGTTCCAGTTTTTCATCACTAAACACATCTCAGTTTTCCCTCCATACTTTTCTCTGCTTATGTTAAATTTTTTTAGCTATGTGAGGCCTTATCTTAGGTCACATTTTTTCCTTGTTATGTTTAGATTTTTCCATGTGTTACTCAGATAATCTAGTCATGTCCATCTGCTGTTCTTAGAATTCAGCACTGAAACTAGGCCCTTCTCTGGGGACCATGGCTGCTATATGAAGTATTTAAGCATCTATTATAATGAAAAATATTTTAAAAGTAAAAAACCTCCCCCTAATTTTGGAGAAAACTAGTCTTATTTAATCACTCACAAGCCTGTGTTTTCCTCAGAAGAACACGCAGTTCAAGTCTGTACCTGTCCACATCTTCAGTGTGACAATGGAATGCCTTGGTGCTAGCAAAGTAGGGGAGAATTTGTGGGCTCCCTCTTCAAAACTTAACAGATTTCTCACACAATATTGCATTAAAATATGTGGTTTGGGTGCATTATTTCCAGAAAGGATAGGAGGCAGTAGAAGGAATTAGTTACTGGGTTTGTAAACAGTTTGCTCAGCAGCCTGTAGTAGTTCAAGGGACTTCTTTTAGTCCTGTTTGGGGTAACACAAGCCCAAGAAGTCCCTAAATTCTTATAAATGCTTTGTCATCAAAATGATACCTTTCAAGAAATTCCTTTGAATTCACACTTTGGATGGTTAAGATTTGTCACTTTCTTCATGATTCCTGGGGCCCTTCTAAATTGCTATTTCTCTCAGATTTTATAACTTGTGAGTAATTTTAATGGCTTATCACGTTCCCTTTAGCTTTTCCTTGCTTTCCTACTCAGCAATATTGCATCTTTAGGAATAATGTATGAAAACCTTTTAATCTTGCTGTTGCCATCTCAAGGTACCATAAACAAGGCAATATTTTAATATAAACACTTGAATCAGACTTTCACTGGAGATTCTATTGTGGACTCAACAGACCCTCACGGATCATTCAGCCTTAATGGAGCTATTATATTGACGAGTTTATATTAGCCAAATCACTCATCATTCCTTGACAAGAGTAAGAAATATTGAGGCTTTTATAGTGGGCTATAAATTTTCCTGTGGGAGATGGGAAAGAGATTAATTGCACTGGAGGTTAATGCAGTCACTTGTAAAAAGGAATATTTTAAATAGCCGTGGTACCGTATTTCTGTGCTGTGCAGAAAGGAGGTCACTGGAAATCTTGGTAGTGATTCCCAGTGTACTTGGCAAGAATCTTGACTTGGGAGGGATTAATCTAACCTAGTTGTACAAGTCCTAAGGTAGACAACTCAATAAATCCCATGACTGGTACTCTAGAAGTCTGGTTTTCTCACCACAGGTTGAAAAGGAAACCTGCACAACTCATATCAGATGGATAATTCTGTGTCCTTGAGTATGTTTATGTTGATGAGCTGAATCCTACCAGTTTTACCTGTCGAGTGGTTGTTAGCCTTAGATTCAGCTGTCACAGTTGTTTACCACAATATTTAGTTAATATTTTCCTTATCACCCAGATTTTTGTGCTGTTGTTGGTTTTCTCTTAATTGATCTCATTGAAAAAATCCCCAACACAAAATCACTATCAAAAGGAGAAAGAAAAATACCCCTTCCCAACACTTCTAAACTAAATCAAACCTAAAAAAGCCCCAAGATTTGGGTTGGGGTTTTTTGGTTGTTTTAAAATATGTTTGCTATCAGGAAAAACAAAAACAACCCACACACAAATTGTAAACAAAATATAGCAAAAATTCTGTGCATCTTCAACTGTTAAGAAACTCAAATCATGTAAAATTCTGAGATGTTCTATGTTTGAGTTACAAATAGTCAGAAGTTAATTATCTCTAAAATAGAAATTCTGGAGGGCAGGGTGAAATTTTAGGGCTTGGGAGCAGAGAGAAGTGTTAAAAAATTGTAGAGAGGTATTTTTAAAAAACAGATTTTATTGGAGACACCAGGGGAAAAAGTTGGAGACCTTGAGCATACTGGTACAACAACAGAAATTTAAAAGCATTGAGAGACTAGAGGAGTCATGACTATCAGATTTCCTTGGGGTTTATAAATCAGGTTAAACAGAGCTTGGTGTAAGACACCAGGGCTTTAAGACCACTTCTGTTGAGCACAATTCTTTAGTCCTCTGGGTCCATTTTGTATTGTAAAATATCCCAGGTGGAGACCCACTCTGACTTCCTGAGCATCCTGACAAACACCGTACAGGTAGCAGCCAGTGGTTATGTGAAGGTTGTCAGGATGTTGGCTCCAGCCAAAAAGTTAAATTTAATTTTACAGGAATTTCTACCATATTGCTCTTCTGGGTTCTTCGCATTGAGGACCTAAATTTGCAAGGGCAATTATATTGAAAACAGAACAGTTAATCCAGATTTTCAGTAAAGAAAGAAGTGACTGGGTGGAACCTTGAAGACCTTTTCTTCCTTTGGTCTCTTGCTGTGCTTGTCAGGGCTCTCTGTCAAAATGAGCACAAGGAGAACAACATTAGTCAGAGTTAATTTTCCATTCTTGCACTTTTTTACTTTAATTTTAGTTTTTAAAGCCTACCAAATGGAACAACCCCAGCAAAACAGTAACAAATAAAAAAAGCTCCAAGAGCTCTTGGGTCCACATAATGTTTAATAACATATGGCATTATTGAGAGAATTTTGCCATCTAGTGGACAACAAAACCACCTCAGTTCCCAATGGTACTGCTTTAATTTGCTGTCTTCCAGGGCTTGAGGAGTTCCCTTGAACTCAGTACAGATATTTGTAAATATTTACTTTACATTTTCATTTTCTAGATTTCTGCTTGTCTGTGGAACATCTTTTTTGAGTTTTTTTCATGAGCAGCTTTTCAACATTTGGAGCCTGAGGGCTCTGTGCACCCTAAACCAAATAACTCAAGTGTTTCCTCACCTTCCATCAGAAAGGATCTGTGTGACATCATAAAATTGGACATAGAAATTGGACCCTTTTTTTCCTGCAAAGATTTTATGTGTCATTAAAAACAGAGAAAATTAGATGCTGATTCCTAAATCTCTTTCCCTCCTCATACATCAGGAAATTTAGTCTTACCTTGAGAGCCTCACATTCTTTTTATTTCTGCTTAAGCTTTTTTCTTTTTACAGTGTATTTAATTATGCACCCACTACCTCCAAAAAGCATCTTTAGCTACTTCTCACATCTTTTGCCCACTGTTACAGCCTAAGTGGTTTGTGTAGGCTCAGATTATCTTTATCAGATTGTCAAAATGTGTTATCCAAAATATTATGGGAAAAGAAGTTGGTATGTGACTTCCATTGAGTTCTGATGTACCTTGGGAAAAACAGTGACTCATTAATATAAAAACTCTCACTGACTTTTAATAGTCAGGACATGGAGAGCTTCCCTAGATTCCTCCCCACCTCTTGAACTAAATTATAAGCAGGAGACAAAGAAATGGAGGCCCAATAAATGCTTCTGCGTGTGAGATGTGTGGAAAAGGGTTGCTAATTTTGCTTTTGGCTCTGCTGTATTACAGTATTCTCTCTTCCTTACATAAACCTTAAACTGCACACCCAAAAGTCACCACAGCCTGCAGATACTTAGCCTGTGGCTTTCACGGTGTCATCTTGTCCTAAGGCCACTGTGGGAAAGCTCTTCAGTTCCTCCCTTGCCCACGACAGTTCAGAGTATGTGCTCCTTGTCTTCCCTGCCTCCTGGCACCTATCTCTAAATCTGTGTTGAAACTTTTGTAATTAATTGTAAATTTGCAAGCAGCACCATTTCCATGTTCTGTGTGTGTATGAACCCTGGAGTATCAACCAAAAAAACTTACATTGCCTTATAGGCACAAAGGGGGAATCACTTCACTGCAAGATAAAATCAACCATCTGGAGGATTCTCATCTCCAGTTCAACAGACTTAGGGTTAGAGTTACTTTTAAGTATCAGGAAGCAAGGATAAGTTAATTCTCATGAAATAGAAAAAAATATAATCCTACTTCCCTATGTTTTACTTAAAGCTATTTGAGGTTCAGTACTTTGAGCAGATCCTAAACATTTCAGTGTTTGGTGTTGATGAGACTGAGCTGTGATCAAGCTGTGGTATTGCCCTGCAGCTCAGGAACTTGCATAGGGCCTGGTGTTGCAGAACTGGGATTGTTCTTCTGTGGGCAAAATGAACGTGTTTAGAGCCAGGCATGTAAGGAAATGAGGTGAGAGGGATGGTGTTGGTTTTTTTTCTGTTTGTTTGTTTTAGGTTTTTCATAAGTTACTTCGTTTCAGTGAGTTAATTTTTTAGCAACTTTCTTTTCTATGTTAACACCTGAGGCAAAGTGAAGAAAGAACCTTCTGTTGTGATTAATCACAGAAAGTTGTTGTTCTTTCTTTGTAACTGATGATCAAAGAATCTGAAAAACAGGCATGTCTCCTGCTTGTCTTTACACTCAGAAAATATGTCTGGATAGAAAACAAGCTCGGTGGATGAGAGAGCCTCTTCTGGCTTATGCTGTTTAATAATATTAAAAGTAGACTCTCCCTGTTTAATTAGCGCTTCTTGAAGTTACATCACTGTTCCACTAATAGTTCTCATAGTCAATTGATTCAGTGAAGTTTACCATGAATTCCAATATTTTCTGGACAATAATTGTTAATTATTGGTTGTGAATTTTGTCTTAAATTACTCCCTAAAAATGGGTTGAAAGATTTCTTTCTCACAGTCTCAATTTCAGGTAGATGGTAGGTAGTGCTTCAATTTTCAGTCCTTGTCTTAGTGATGCATATTGTTCAATGGAACTCCACAAAGCAGCAAAGAATTGGTTCTGTGTGGTTTTCTGTTTGGGCTTTTTGTTGTTGTTGTTATCCTTATGTTTTATGATTCTTTTTGTATTCTGTATTTATCTGTTTCTGGTTGTTGGTTTGTTGAAGAGACTTCTGTTTTTTTCTTTAGATTCTTTGGTTTAAAACACTTTAATTTTTTTTTTGTAATCATTTAGGGTAAGTGATGAAAAAGATGCTCGAGGTTATCTTCAAGCCTTAGCCTCTAAAATGACAGAAGAGCTGGAAGCCCTGAGGAACTCCAGTTTGGGAGCAAGAGCTACAGTAAGACTTTGCTTCTATATGTCAGAAGGTTTTTTATTTGAAAAAAACACTGATTTGACAATTTCAGCTGCAACAATAATCTGTCTGTAGAGTCTCTGTTAATTGAAAGTTAAACTTTCCTAGAGCTTCTGAAGTACTGAATACCAAATTTATTGTTTATCAATTAATTAACCACCAAGATCTTTATAATGTGATTTTATCTGTATTACAGTTGAAGTAGCTACTTTATAATCAGATTTGAATTTGTTGAAGGAAATCATGCTTTTGTTCATGAAAACCTTCAAGTCTTTCACTTGTGAAACAAGTGAACACTTGGATGTCCTTTGTAGCTGTCATCTGAATTGAGGCACATCAAAACCAGATTTCAGAAAATCTCTTTGCTTTTGAGATCAGCATAAAACATAAAATTTGTTACTTGAGTTCAGAAATATTACTGCTAACACTACTCTTAATCTTAGGTTATTTTGGAATTAATGAACGCTTACATCAAGGACATAATAGACTGGGAAATGTAGTTGTTGAAGGTAGTTACATTCCTCATGCTCAATTTCCTTGCCTCTTACTCTTTCTAATCCAATTTGTTGGTTCTTTCCTAGGACATGCCCTGGAAGATGCGGCGCTTTGCAAAGCTGGACATGTCTGCAAGGCTGGAGCTCCAGTCTGCTCTTGATGCTGAAATCCGAGCCAAACAGGCTATTCAGGATGAGCTGAACAAAGTCAAAGCTTCCTGTATCTCTACAGAGTGGTAAGACTCAATTGTTCTCATGCCAATTTACTTCAATACCTCCCAGGAAATATCATCAAATCATTGTTTTATCTGCCTTGTCTGTGGAAATTTGATCACCCAGATGAGGAAAAAAACCCAACATCTCTCTTCATTGTTTGAACAGCTGAGCACTTCCTGGGGAAAGTTGAGATCTTGAAGACTTTCAGTGGGAGCACATTCTCTTTTAATAATATGATCTCTCCTAGTTGTGATAACAAATCCAAATCCATAGTTTGGGTTTGTGTCTTAGAATATATTCTTTTTCATTCTGCTGATAGCTGCACTGGGCTGGCTGACTGAAATTAATTATTGCATACTGATTTGCACAGGAAGAAGGAATAATGGTTAATGGACTATTAGGAATTCTTTTATTCCTTCCTCAGACCTCTCTCTTTCTCACTTCTACCTCACCACCCCCACAACAGAATTTATTCTGAGTTGTGTAATGCCTGAAACGGGTTGGTAGGAAGTCATTCCATTTTTAGGTGTCCAACTTTCAGCACTGCTGGGTTTTGCAGCTTTAGGAAAGCAGTAGGACAGAGCTGAGATTCAGGTGTGTTACCTGTAAAATGGGAACATCTGGTTCACCTGCCTTGAATGGTTTTCAGGCCAGGTAATGTGATGACAGGCAGCATTGGAAATCCTGTAAGGACAGGAGAACCAGTGTTTGCTTTGACAGGCAAGAATGAGAAATGTGCTGAAATTGCAGAGTGGAATTACCTCTCAGCTGTGAGTCAGAAAGCACTGAAACAACTAACTGTAAAGGAACTGAGAAAAAAATAGTTCAGCTGAATCTATTACTATCACAGGTACTTAATTAGCAAATAAATTTTAATGATAAACAGGTCTTTCTAAAACATAAAAATACATACAGTCTTTTTTTTCCTCATTCACATGGATACAAGCTCATTCAATTACTTAGAAATTAGAAACATGAAAAACATGAACCTGTTGAATAGATAAATGGCTTTTTTATGTAAGCTGAACAGAATAAATAGAAGTAGTAGAATAAATCCACTGTCCCAGTAGATTTATTCAGGTATTTGAAGACATCAGGAACAAGAGTGACTTGTATCTTAGGTTCTCAATACTTACATACATTTTTTGTGTTCTTTTGAAGTAAATTGCAAGAATCTGAGAAGAAGAACATGGAGCTTTTGGCAGACATCGAAAGGCTGAAAAAGGAGACAGAAGAGCTTAGATCAGAAAAGGGTATGGCAACTGATATCCAAGTAATAGTGTGTCACATTGGTGGGTGCATCTTCTCAATCAAATGTCACCTTGAAACTAAAATATGACACCAACATGTGGGCACAGCACTTGTGTGTCAAGATGTACCCACAGTAGTTGCATTTGCATTTCTAACACCTGTAATAGGCCTCAGTTTTGTTGGTATCTTTGAACCAGTAAGGTACAATTTGAGTTGAAGCTGCATTGTTTTTATTTGGCCTGTGTGTAGTGATTTACTGCCAGGAAACTGTTAGAATATAGATATATTTCTAACCTTTTCTCCTTTATGATGAGTGAAGGTATTTAGACATCAATACTGATCATAGTGTTGTTCATCTCTGAGTGTTTTGGGCCTGTCTCCAGAGAGAGTAAACAACTACAGAGGAATTCATAGCATTTGTTTGTTTCTGGGATTACTCCATGGATAGGCTTTGCAGCCACATAGTGAGCAGTGTGGTCATGAGTGCTTTGCTGTGGTATTAAGAGCATGTTCTGGGATTACTGTTGCATCTGTCCAATACTATTTTGCATTGTTGCTGGGAGAAGAGACTGGTTTTTGTAATTCTGAATTGAAAAAAAGAATTAATTAAGAGTTGAATAATGATTTGGCTGATTCTTTGCAGTTTCTGTAGTAGCTCTAATATTTGTGTCTTATGAGGCACATGGGAAGAGGTATTTTTCAGGCCAAATGGAATTACCTAATTTTCTGTAGTTCTGTGAACTCCAGAATTTAAATACCTTGGCAACAATTGCTGCATTGGGATGTCAAATATTGCTCACCTTTTCCAACTTAATGGCTGGTTGGTCAATAAAGTATTAGAGTTTGCATTCATCTCCTATATATAGGCCTTCCAGTGCTGATTGACTGGTAAAAATAATTCAAACCTGTACAGAGCATTAACAAATGGTGCCAGATAGCAAATAAGACTTAGGGAATTGATACTCCCTCATCTTAATGCTTAGCACTGATACCAGGATTATTCTTCCTCCAAATGCTTGGAGAGAGGCTCTTGATAGCATCTCCCTGGAGACAAAAAGACTTTGTCATGTTTAGGTTTCATTTATATGTTCTTGAACTTCCTTAAATATTGTGCATGGTTACTTGACTTCTGAAATCTTCCTTTGTGTTAAATAACATTGTGAATTTATAATTCATATTTTACCCTATATTTTTTCCAGTGTTTAAAACCTTTTTGTTCTGGTGAAATAAACATTTACTCTTTGCTGAAAAGAAGGAAGCAAAAAAGTACTGTTCAAGGAAACAATAGTCATGTTTCTTTACAGAATTATATTAGTAATATTCTGCTGCAATTATTCAAATAGTCTGATAGAAATACACCTTAATCTAAATCATTACTAACTTTGATTTGGTTTTCTCTTAAAAGAAGAAATATATTGCTGTTTGAATTATGAACTGTATAGAACATTCAAATGTAGTCAGGGTACAGTGGTAACTTGCAGTCTGTGGAAATTGATTTCTAGGAAGGGATTATTTGCATTAGCACCTAATCCTTTCATGTTTATAAATATATTTCAGAAATTCAAACCGGTGGGGAAAAGATTGCTGAGAGTATTCCATAAAGTTGGTGGTAGTTTGAAAATTTGTTTTAATATTTTATTGTGGTTTCAGTGTATTTATATTTTAAAGAGGAAAGTGTCCTTTGCAACTTTATTCACTGTGGGTTATATTTAGAACACACAGATATGGCTAATTAGAGCAAGACACTGACATTTTTAAAAAGAAATAGGTAACTTCTGATAGCATCACTGTTTTGAGATGCACACAGTCCTGCAGGCTCTGGTCATAATAAATATATATATGTGTATGTGCATATATAGCGTGTTTATAGCATTGAGAAGAATAGAGTTTATACACATCTGTGAAATATAAAAATATAAACACCCACACAGCACCTTGAATTAGAAAAGAAGAAGAAATAAAAATAGCAGTTGGAGCAAGTTGAAGTAAGAGCTGAGGTGTGGCAGCCCCTGCAGCTCCAGGGGATGCAGCATCCCTGCTCCGCTCGCTGGCTGAGCATCACTTGTGTGGTGTGACACAAAACCTCTGAAACTTCCCCCAGGATTGTGCAGCTGCTGGGCACTCAGCAGGGAGAGGTGGCAGGCACAGAGCATGGCTCAAGGAACCCATCTGGTTTGGAAATGCCATGGTTTTTTTTGCTCCAGCTGTCCTGCCACGATGGGCCATCCCACGTGTCCCCAGGGCAGGGTGGCACCTGCTGGGTTAGTGTATGGTGCAGATGGACATGGGCACCCTAGAAACCAGTGCCCTCTGCATAACAGACATGGACACACAGTGTGTTTCCACGAGGAGCTCACCCCACACACATCCTGGCTTGGGAAAGGTTGATTAAACACGTGCTTGTCCATTAAAAAATCATTTACTCTGGAAAATAAACCAAATGTGCAGCTTATTTCAAAATACATAGATATGCTTCAAGTGGACACTCAAAATTCTGATTCAGCAAGGCAAAGGTCCTCCATGAGAAGGTCGTATTTTCTGTAGCTTATAAACCTGCTGCTGTTTTCTAGGTGTAAAGCACCAAGACTCACAGAATTCTTTCTTGGCATTTTTGAATGCGCCTACCTCTGCTCTGGATCAATTTGAAGTAAGTGCACAGCTATTTTTTAACTCACTCAGTGGAACTGCTGTTGTGTGCAGGTCCTGTGCATATTTGCTGAGGGTTTGCTCCTGTACTTTAATTGTATTGCACCAGTAATATTTGTGTATAATAATTATTTATCATTTACAGTGCTGGCTGTCTTCTCTTGAATGCTTGTAATCACAGTGAATTCTGTCTCAAACCTTGAATGCAGAAATTTGCCTGATTTTGCAGGGAATGTGAACAGCATAGTTGTTGAAATGGCTTTTCTTTGTATTCAGAAAATGCTAAGTAATGCAGGCAGTGGTTTGGTAAAAACAAGAAAATACCAAATCATCCTTGATTGTATCCCATGAAGTCATTAGTACTGTTTATTAGGTTGTTTTCATCATCTGTTCATTTACAAAGATCTGTAAAATCCAGATAATTGCTACTCATTTCCTCTCCACAGATCCTTTTATTTTAAAAAATGAATCTGTTTCATACCTTTGTCACTTCTAGACAAAAGACCAAAATAGGTGGAAAGCCTGGCAGGAAAAAATTTAAACAATATGATACATTTATTATCTTCTTTTCTAATCAACAAAGCAAAGCATCATCTTTCTTTTAAAAGAACAGCTGAGGTGAAATATTGGTCAAACTGAATTCAGAGGATACAAGGCACTACCTTTACAGTTAGACATTAATCTAAAGTTTGCCCAGTTTTTCCTATTGCAAATACAGCATCATCACATTTAGCTATGAAAGAGCATAAATCCCTGCTGTTACTGCTGTCCCAAAATTCTCACTTTCATTATGTATTCACTAATTCATTGTTCTCTCTTGAAGTCCTCACAATTAACATAGTTTTTAAATTTCCTTTGTAATAATTTATCTTATAAATTACTTTCAGTATAAGAATCCTATTGAGACTATAACAATAATACTTTATTGAGTAAATGCTGTAAAAACACTGGTTTCTTTACAGATAGTACATTAATTAATTGTCTGTGAAAGGCAATTAATGAAAACGTACTGAGGTAATTATTACTGCCACTGGTTATTTACAGTTCTTTATTTTTGCACTTTTATTTATACTGAACAGTTTTCTTCATCCTTTTCTTTCTCTCTCTCTCTTTTTTTTTACTGCTGTGTTCATTAAAATAGGATTCCTTTTCCTCCTCTTCATCCTCATTGATTGATTTTATGGATGACGTAAGTCTGACTTTCAACCCAGTAAATCCCTCAATAACAGATCACTTGTTTGATTTGGAATATTCAAACATTAATGCAGTCAACTTAAAAAATCTGCACATGCAGTGGAGAACAAAGTATTTCTGTAATAGCACTCTTGCACCTATTTATATGGATAGGTGTTTTGGTTTGAAATAAATGCTTTTCTTTAGGTGCAGGTGAAGAATTCTTAATTGCAAACAGTTTTTCTGATGGGGAAAAGCTGCTTTTAGGCCTTGTCTATTGACATGGCCTGTAAAAAACAGTTCCAAAATCATCAGCACATTTATGTATTTAATTCTTTTGCTTCATATTATTTCTTTATCACGAGCTGTTTCCTTAAATTTTCTAATCACTTCTCTTAAAAGTTTTCCCTTCCATACAGTTAATTTGTGTGCTCAAATAAAATATTTTCTGATTTTTAGCCTGCATTGTGTGAAGTCATTTTCATTATGACTGAAGTGAACTTACTACTTTTTATTGCCATTTGATATGCAGGTTTTCTGTCAGGACTTTTAAATATTTAAACTGTTAAATATTCCCACTAGTTAATTGAATACTAAGGGAATTGAGTTAAAAGCTAAGAATTGACTGCATTATATTTCTTCCAGAAGTAGTAGGCCCATAAAAGTAATTTTTAATAAAATTTTTGAAAGCCAGGTGTATAGAGCCCCATCCATTACAGCTCTGTAGGAATAATTGTGTGTGTGTGTGTGTCTGTGCTCGTAGATGTGTTTGTACATATGATACATCCATACATTCACACATATTTGTACATATGTGTTTAACACAGTGTAATCCCATTGGCATTGCAATTAGATAAAGTTAATATTGTTTGAGAAATCTCTGCTGTGAAGGGTGTAGCAAAGAGGATGAGGTTTTAAATGGGCCTTTTCTGCTGTTTTCATTTCCTTTTACATACTCTGAAAAAATGCTTTTCTTCTGGATGCTTTTTCTCTGTAAATCAGGTTTATACCTCAGACAAAATGTCAAGGTTCATCTTTGGTGTCATAGTAGAAGGCACTTCCCTGCTTTTTTGTATAGCATACACAAAGCTTCTGGCTTGCTGATAGTGTTGGAATTTTCTTACACACACAAAAAAAAAAAGGAAAAAAAGAGGTACAGTTTCCTGTCGTGTAAATCCACAAAAAACAAATAATATTTAATATTCTTTATCTGGGTTAAAGAAAACATGTTCTGTGTTACCTGAGTATTAGAAACACTTGGTTAGTATCAGCAGGTTCTTGAACAGAAATTTGTCTTTAAAAATACCTAAAACACTCTCCTAAAACCTATTAAAAGAGAAATAAAGTACTTATGTGGCAGTTACTGATAGTGTTCTATTTTGCAAGGAGAGGCTTAGGACATGGGTATTTTCCTAGTTGCTCTCTAGTTAATTCTGAAGGACTTCAGTACTTTATTTCTTATTTATTGTTGCTTGTTTTGGGGGGTTTTTTGGGTTGGTTTTTTTGGGGTTTTTTTTTTGAGAAGGCAGCATTTTTTTCCACAAGCATTTTGACAATTTTGTTTTTTTCTTTATGGAAGTGAGTCATTTTCAACTGCTGGCATACATCCTTTCATAGCAATTCTTCTTGATTGGTCCACCCAGATCACCCAGATCAGATCTTTGCAGACCTTTTAGTCTTGGGTAAAGGTTCAGATATTAATATTTATATTGTTTACCTGTAGTTAGCTTCCTGCAGATGGAGTCAAGCTTCTCCTGTTCCATCTTCAATTTGAGTCCAACAGGAGTGATTTTTTTCTCAGTTGCACTGGGCAAAAGGACATCTCTGGGCTGGACTGGCCAGGGGCTCATGTCTCTAACACCAAGGCAGAATTCTCTCTCATTTGACCAAACTGCAGAAAAAGTAGAGTTGGCTGCTCAAAGATGGGAAGAGCACCTTGCAGATAAATACGAGACATTCTGTCTTTGTTAGAAAGAGAGATAAAGCTGTTATCTGTGTTAGTAGATGAAAAGTAATGTCATTCAGTTGTGCTGTGAAAGTCAGTTCTGTATCTTTGATTTATTGGACAATCACTTGATTCATTCATAGCATAATTTATAGGCTGAATTATCCAAATGAATGGATATTTATGATTTAGCTCATTGAGTTGGTTTGGTATCAATATATTAGATGGACTTAAATTAAAATAGGGCTATTAGAACTCCCTGCCCACTGGATGTGACCTCCATTCCCTTCCCAATGACTCTTACTGGCAGTGGTTACCTTGAAGGACAGCCTTTCTTGCAGCATCTCCAGAAGAATTAGCTTCTCAGTCAAATCTGAGAAGTCTGAGGGTTCACTGGGGTCTTTGTAAGACCAAGGAAGGATTAGAAGTCCTTAGGTCAGTGCTGCAATATTGCACGGGGTTCAGGAAATCCTCGCTTGTAATCAAGAACCCCAAGTAAGTATTTCTGTTGGCCTGGATTGTTTCTTCAGACTCTGTGCCTCATTAAGGAGGGACAGAGTGTGTGTAAAATAAGGTGCAGGTGCAGTTGGAAGGCATTCCTTGCAGGATCTCTGAAGTCTGTTCAGCACACAGATGTGCGCACTGCGCTGGGTTTCCCAGGGTGGGTATGTCTCGTGTGTCTGCCATCCAAATAACATAACTATTTATAGCACTCTCTGAATGACTGGAGTTAATTCTAATTATTCCAATGAGGAAAACAGTAGTTTTGCAATTTCTGCTGGAGAGAAATAAAAATAGATGTCCTGCTGCCTCTGTAGTCTGCAGATGCTGAGGAGAAAGTGGTAGCTCACTACTCAGATGAGCAGCACTCACTGTTGGTTCCTGCCTGGAAAAGATGCTGGCTCAGGTTGGCAGAACTGGTGCCTAAATCCTCCTGGCTGTGACAGCCCACAGGTTCAGAAACCATCCTGGTCTGTCCTCTGCACACAGGGGAGGAGGAGTGTGTTTGCAGTCCCTGAATTCCAGTCTGGGTGGGGAGGGAAGGCACCCCAGTGACTGTAAGAGACTAAACCCTGCTGCTGTCCCTCCTGTGTGTTGCAGGCTGTCTCAGTGACACTGTCTGGGTGTTAAGTCTCCTGTGTTCACCAGAAGTGTCTGACAGTGGAAGTGTTGGGTTTTGTTTCTTTGCCAGGTGGATCTTTGTGAATCCCACTAGCTGTGAGAAGCAATCAACTTGTTTTGTTTAAGGATGAATTTGTGGTTATTTCACAGCAATAAAATGGAATCCCATTTTTCCTTGACAAAAGTATTTTTCCCTCACGCTCAAAAATACTAATTTTTGCCCTGTTACTAGCACATTAGAAATTAGAAATAGATTTCTTAAGTCCTCCTGCAGTCTGTCCTCACATGCAGTCCCCATGGGCTTTGCTAGACTAAACAAATCTGAGCTCTGCAAGTAGCCACAGAATAATAAATGGTGTTCTGAATTCTTGTTGTTGAACAGAATAAGTCATAGTGGTGTGTGGTGAGAGCCTTGACTTCACCTGCACGTTCATAATTGAGTAAATCTGGTTCATAAGGATACTTTAAATTGGACATATTGTGCCTCCAATAGATTACTTTATTCATCTTGTTCAAAGCACAGAGATGCCAACTGCAAATTAATGGTGCAGTGTAGTCTGCAGCTCTGCTGCTATTGTCCAGTCTCATACTGTTGACTTGGAATAGGAATAGCTGTTCCTTTTTTTTTTTTTTTTTAATGTTTCTTCCTTCTTGTTAGCCCAGAATAGCTTGTTTTTAAAATCCTTGTAACAGTGAACACGCCTGTGTGTGTCTAAACACTGCCTGTGGAGATAGAGTGAGGAATTCTGAGGTGATGTATGTGTCACTGTTTGGTTTTGTAACATAATTCTCCTCCTCTCTTTGTTAAAGCGCTCTCCTTCCTGTATTCCAGCTAACAAAGGCAGACGTGTAAGAGGCTGTCTTACTCTATGTGGCCCTTTATTTTTTGCCTGTTTTGTCCATGCCTATGTTTAATGTATGGATTGTGTATTTACCTCACTGCATGTCTTGTGCTGCTGCTGCTGCTGTTTGCTGCTGCTGCTGCTGTGCTTTCTGTTGTTTTCCAGCCGTGGGCTCAAAGCTTTTGGATTATTTCATTTGGCAATCCTATGAGCTGAATATCTCTGAAACTGGACAAGATGCTTTGGGTGCTTTCTCATTTCAATCAACCCCATGAGCAGAATGTCTCTGAAACTGGAGAAGATGCTTTGGGTGCTTTCTCATATCAATGAACCCCACGAGCAGAATATCACAGTAACTGGACAAGATGCTTTGGGTACTTTCTTATTTTAATGTGGAAGTTCTGTGTGGAAGCTGATCAGGCAGATGCAGGTTGGGAAGATGAGCAAACATCAAATGAGGGCCTGTTTGTTTCCTTGCCCTTAACAGAAGGCACGTGTTAAGTCATAGGAATTGCCCATAGAAGGTCAAAGTTTGGCATTTGGGGGGAACATCACAGCAAATGATAGAAAATCTCACAGTACAAAGATAAAAATGAAGTGGGGAATTGAGTAAATGGAGCATCAAGGAGGATAGGAAAAATTCATACAAAGAAAACAGAGATGGTTGTGTTGTAGCTAGTTAAGCTGGAAAGGTCTATGGTGTTTCAAAAATCAAGGTGGGTTTTTAAGGGTTTACAGATTTTATCAAAGCAGACTCAGTGAGGATGAATTCCTACCAGTTACGCTATGTCCATTTTAATCTCATACTGCCACTTCTGCTTCTTTTATACAGATATTATGAAAGGGATAAGTAAGCATACACAGCATTTCTGTTGAATGTTCAATAAACAAACAGCAATGCCCATCAGCTCCAATGATGTCCTTAGCCATGCAGCTCAAAGCACACTGCTGACTCTCTCAGGCAAGGTTGTTTTTGTTGGTGGTGCCTCCAGCTGAGAAGTTCTCTCTCTCCTGCAGGTGTATTTAAACACTGGCCAGCTTTGGCTCAGACCTGCATAGTCCTGTGGAAGACAGCAAAGCTCTTGCAGTTTGGTAGGAAATAGTGACATCTGCTTTGGGTAATCCAGTGGATTAGTTTAAAGCCAGTTTGAAAGATGCTAACATGATCTTCATAAACTGTTGACTATCGTTGAGTCAGGCTGCTTTTGTGCTTGGTTCTTCTCATTAAAGCCAGGACCCCAAGATCACTGCAGCAATACAGCTTAAAGCCCTTGTTTCTGCACTAAGGTGGTGATTAAATTCCTTTCTGCAATGGTGGACCAGGTTCTGTGTGTTTTGTGGGCTTTTTATGTTTGTAAGTGAAGTGAAAATGCATTTGTTACTGTTTCAACAGTTGTCTTCAACCACAAAGGTTTTGTAGCACATTCCAGAAAGGTTCCATCACTGATAGCAGGCTTGTACTACATTTTTTCACAGACACCATGAAAATTCTTTGGTATGCAGATGCTGCTTTGAAAGGGAAAGCCCTTGGAGTGTCTGGAAACATTTATGAAATGATAGATTAGATCTCCAGGTTTAACTTGTAGGAAAAAAGGAGTGTCTGTTTCTTGCTATGAAAAAATTTGCCTGTAGTTACTCACTGGGCTTATTTTTTAGTAACATTTCTAAGGAGGAGGTAGAATTGTTGAAGGTTAAACAGTCTTTGTGTGGACTCCAAGTTTTCACATGCTTAGACAGGATTAAAAAGAAGTTTAAAATAATTGAAACATGTTGCATTTGAGGATTTACTACTTAAGGCATCAGTGTTTCTAATACTGGGTAAAGCTTTCAATTATTATTTGCTTCTGATAAATCTGAGCACAAAATGTTCACTTTACTGCTACTTTTTGCCTGAATGCTTGAAACACATGATCTATGTGTAGTAAACAGGTGTATCCCAGTGTGAGAATTTCCCATTTTCGTTTCAGAAATGCTTGCAGGCATGTTAATATGCCTAAGTTGATTAAACTGATGAGCATTCTCCACCAGATAATTTTTTTGGAAAGGTATGGTAAAACTAGAAGCCATCAGACTTAACTCACTATTAAAAAAAATAAAATAACACTAGCAACTGCACCTGTTGGCTACCATGACTGAGCTCCTGAAGAACAGGACTGTATGTGCATGTGTAAAATTGGCTTGGCAATATAATTGATTCCCAAAAAGCAGTAAAGTTTGTGGAATTCTTGGTATTGTCAGTGGCAAATGAGATGAGAAACACTGGAATGTTCAAATGCTTTCTGTAAACATGGCTGCATATTTTAGTTTGTCTGCAAGCTAGGCAAATCCTTGGCAATGCAGAACTGATGATAGCATTGCTCCAGAAAATCAAGGCATGCCGTGAAGCCTTCTGCAGGCCTGCAGTTTTTATTATTAGTGGGAAAGAAGCATTTTCACAGCTTGTGTTTTTTTTTTTCCTAATATAATTTTACATAGGAAACTTTGCAGAGATGTCTTGTTTTCGAGGAAGAATCCTGCCTTCTCTGATTTTTTCTGCTTTCCTAACAAAAGATGACTTGTTACCCAGGATGCCTCTTTGTACCTGTGTGCCTTGTTCAGTGTAGCTCTGTGTTGGGCTTAGTTTCATTCTGTATATCAAGGACTAGGAAAACATTCCCCAGAAGAATCTGTGTTCCTGGTAAGGATGTTTCTGTAGTTCAAATGGGGTGCAAAACCCCCTCAAGTTCTCTGTTATGTAGTTATCAGGATATACACTGCTCTGCCTTTTCTCCTTGTTTTCTTCTGAATATGTTTGCAGGAATTTACGTGGGCTATGTGGAAATTCACTTCTAACAAATCCCTGCTACCAGTGGACAAAACCCAGTAGCGTTCAGAAAACATTCACCCTTGAAAAATGCTGAATTGCAAGTGTCTTCAAGTGGTTATCAGGGCCCTGAACTAGCAGCTCTTATGCATGTGCTCACCTCTCAGCAGAAGCCTTGGCGTGTTTACATGCAACAATTTTCATTCCATTTTGTTGCTTTTAATTAGGAAGTTGCTTAAAACTGAATTTTTATCCTCTCAGTTCTCTCTTAGGAATTCTACTGCTCCCATATCTTATTTTGGTAAGAGTTGAGAATTCGTTTTTAATGATGTCTTTGATTTATTTCTTTGGTTGTTGTTTTTTTTTTTTCTTTTGAATTGTTCTCCTAGATTGATTCAGTTGAGAATTTTACATTGTCTAATACTCCATCACGGGATGAAGATAGCAAGTCTCACCTCCACTCAAGATCAAGGTCCCCTTCTACAGCCAGTGAGATTGAACCAATTGAGGTACTTCAGTGTTGAAAGATATTTGTCCTTTTTTTTCCTTTTTAGGACTAACAGTTTCACTTATATAAAAATGAGTACTGCAAGTCTTTTGTTTAAGGTGGAGCTCATTCTTCTGCAGCAAGACTTTTTAAGACTTTGTAATGGCCTTCTGCACTAGTGGTCAACTGTGTTTTGGGGAATGTTGTATTTCCTTTCACATATGGTTAATTGAATAGGAATGGGAACTATGAATCAATTATTAGTTATGGTCTCTCTTCATAACATGTCCTCAGTCATGAATATTTAAGAAATGTTGGCACAAAGATGGTTTATAGTTTGTAAAAATGCGCTTTAAAGCCCTGCTGGAAGTCTTGTTATTATGAAATGTTAGCCAGATTCTGCAACTATAATAATACATTGATGTAATAATTTATCCCCTTTCCCTGATTAAAAAAAAGTGTGTTTTCTAGTATTTTATATTATAAAATATCTAATCAGATGTTTCAGACAATGTGAAGTTGGTTTTAACATTTAGGAGATGAATCTTGCTGAGAAATAAGATTCATTTTTCTGAGTCCTGCATGAATCAATTTGGTTTCATGGCTTGGATACTGGGGAATGCAGTGGGTGGGACAGCATGCTCTCCTTCCTTTATCCAGGCTTTCTTTGGTAGTGTGTTCTTGATGTCTGATTGATCTTTGGGGGCTCTGTGCAGGTTACAGATCATCCTCCCCGTTCCATTCACACGCCCACCATGAGGACAACGTACATTGGCTCGGGACTCTCTGCACCAAAGGTACCCTTTTGTCAAGAATTCCCACTTTCTGTGTAGCAAGGGCAACGTGGCACTCCTGGGCTACAGCTCCAGGAGAGCTGCTTATCAAACACTGATCTTACCAGAGCTGCCTGGAAAGGCATTTAGGAGATGAATATGTGCGGTGTTTATGTGCAAGCTGGTTGCCCTCTAAAATTTAAAACCCTTGATTCTTGCATTATGGGGTGTGACAAGCTGCATTAGGAATTCCACAGGCATTGGAATGTAGGAAAAATGGTAGTTTGGACGCCAGAAAGATGTAAATGAGCTAGAATGTGAAGAAAGCAAAGTGCCATCCTAGGAAGAGAGTGTTTTCTGACCAACATGACTCTCTACTCTTTGCATACAGGAAAGTCTCAGATTAGCATGTCTGTGTGCTAATTAGATGTTTGTTCTTGAGAAAAGGCAAAGAGTATCCCTAAAAATAAAACCACATATTTGCCTGTCTTAAAGCTGTGTAGAGTGAGCACTACAGGAGGAGATTTACAATTTTCCTGTCTTTTGACTTTTACCTGCATAAGTACTGATTTTCCATCAGTTGTTGAAATCATTTTGCTGTTGCTGAACATGCCAGTATATGCTAATTCCCAGGAGATTATGTCTATTCAAGCAAATGAAGAATAAATACAGGCTTTGAAGGAAAAAAATTCTTGTCAAAGTTTTGAAAATTACTCAATGGTTTAGGAATCTTCTGTATATTTAAAAATAACAGGGTTTTTGTGCAACTAATAATGAAGTAAGCAAGCCTTTCTAGTAGATCTGTTTCTCTGCTTTGATAAATTGCAAAGTGGTAGAAGATTCACTTGTCTAAAAGAAAGCTAGAAATTTTGAGCAGACAGTGCTCTGTTGGCAGCATCTTAGTAGATCAATTAAAAAAATACTTGAAGTGCCCTTGGAATCATGTGAAACAGACTTTACTGTCTACATAATTTAATTTTTGCAAACATTTTGCTCAGTAAGTAATAACTTGCTTTATAATTTATTATGTCCCCTAAAGAACCTTCTTATTTTTTGATTGCATCAGTGTTTAAAGCTGGGTGTTGTTTCCCTGCAAGTCTCAAAACAAAACATTCTGTAGACAGAATGCTGCCATTGTAACAGTAAAGCTATCATTAAATATGGATAAGTTTGAGCCCTTAGCTGTGATATCTTATGCTCTGAAAAACAGGAATGTGAGTAAAATTTTAACATACCTACTCTCCAAAGTAATCTGCAAAATTGTCTTGTTTGCAATCACATACATCATCAGGGGTTTTTTGGGACAGTCTTTGCATTGACCCAATGCTCTGGCCTTTCTTTGTTATTAACTCCCAGTTATTTGCTGGGAGTTTTTATAGAAAAGCAAAGCAGCTTCCTGGATCTTATATAAGGCCATCTGTGAGTCATCCTGCCACATTATGTGGGCCCTTAGCCTTTAAATAGCAGCATCAGCATGGCCATCCTTGAGGAGAGGGAGAGAATGAAACCACTTACTCATGTACTCTGTGTTCCCAAGGAATAATAAGAAAAGAGAAACCCTTTCAAAATCAACTTCATCTATCACCTTCAGCTCTTGCCTTTAGATTGGGTGTTCTGAATTGCCCCTGCTGAACACCATAAAAGGGGGCTCTGCCAGTGCTTTCTGGCATAAAATTTTGAAAAAGTCTGCTGTTTTTCTTTTAACTAAGGCAGTACTCCTGACAGAGGAGCACTGAACTTGCAGCTTAGAAAATACTGGTTTGGGTTGACCTGGTGGCAGTCAGGTGCTCTCCAAGCACATGATGATACACCTTCAACTTCTAAAGTGTAACAGAATCCCTTGGGCAGCTTTCCTATCTGAAATGGAAGCAAACTCATGTTCTGAGACAGGATCCAGTTTCCATGGCCTTGTTTACAGAGGATGCTTTAAATTATCAACAGTGGGCGCAGTGAAAAGGAAATTTTTTTGGCTCAGATCTCTTTCAGCGAGGACAAGCAAGCTGCCTGGTGAAATGCACCTATGCTCTCTTGTCTGTGAAAGAAATAACTGTACTTGAGAAGTGTTACAGGTGCTAACATCCTTGTCTGCTCATTTCACAGCCTAAAGCTCACCAGTTTGTAGTGAAATCGTTCAACACACCAACAAAATGCAATCAGTGCACATCCCTGATGGTTGGCCTGATACGACAGGGCTGTACTTGTGAAGGTAAGCACTTGGGAGAGCAAAACAAGTGTGAACTGAAGTTCTTACAGATGCAAATGGCACAGGAAATGTAGTGTGGTGATGCAGGAGTCTTCTGCTTATATTTTGAATAGCAGTATATGCTCATGCTTCAGTCTTTAGGAGTAGAAGCCAAACACTTTGGACATACATAAGAGATTGCCGAGTTATCTGGGGACACTCTTATTCCAGTTGGTGGTAGAAGAGCTTAGTTCTGTGTACTCAAAATAGCAATAAGGGGCCACAGGTGGCCCCCTGAGTGGTCACACCAGCTTTATGTTGCAGGGCAAAATTTAATAGACATCCATTCTGACTTATGCCAGAAAGAAGCAGAATTGGTACTGAATGGCAGCTGTTCTTGTTTGTATGCACACAGAATTATGCGTATTATTTAAAGGATGTTCCAGTGTTTCGTTTACTAGTAGAGTTGAGCCTAGAGGACATAATAGAGATTATATTAGGCTCCTTCTTATCTGTGTGAAAGCAGGTGTATCCATAAACTATTTGAAAAAGAGAAATTTAGGATTTAGAGCAGATAAAAACATGAACTTTGCTGTGTGCAGACTTATATTCCTGTCTGTAGCAAGGTTCAGTGAGATTTTTCAGATGCTGGTCAAAAAAGGAAAGGGGATTTCTTTGTAAATCTCGTCATCATCATCCCAACTTCTGCATTGCACAAGAAATAACCATCAAATCTTTTTGTTTCTTCTCCTCCTCACAAGTGTGTGGATTCTCTTGCCACGTGACCTGTGCAGACAAGGCTCCTGCTGTATGTCCAATCCCTCCTGAGCAGACTAAGGGACCTTTGGGAATAGATCCACAGAAAGGCATAGGAACAGCTTATGAAGGACATGTCAGAGTAAGTAGGAGGCTGCTGCATTTGGGGCACTTATATTAAATTCATTGTTTTCCAGAGCTGGCATTACTTTGAATATTGGGGGGATAGATTCAATTACATCTTAGGGTAGCAGTTTGGAAACTAAGACCTAAATTTTCACAAAGCAACTCTCAGCAGTGTCAGCAGTGATCCTCTCTCCATCTCTGTTGGTCAGTGTGCTTTGGGTTGGTCTTGAGTAGTTCCATCTCTGCAGATCAGATCATCTTCCAGGCTCTGTGAGTTTTTTGAGCCTTTCTGCTAGTACTGTCTGTGGTTACTGGTGTGGATATTTGCTCAGAAATACTAAAAGATTTACTCAGCATAGTTTTGGCCATAATTCTGTGGCCAACTAGAAATGAGGTTTTGTCTCCATGTTTGTTAATACAGCTCTGAATGAATTTGTGAAATGAGCGGAAAGAATCTGTGATGCTATTAATTTATTAAGTAATATATTGTCTGTCTGTGTTTGTTGGTCTTACTGCTCCTGGGCTCTTGCAGCCCAGATGAGCAAACTGATTTTTGTGCTGTTTGAATTTTTGATTGTATCTAAACTAACAGAGAGTTGATCGAATTTCTCTTTCTAAAGGTCCCAAAGCCAGCTGGAGTAAAGAAAGGGTGGCAGAGAGCACTGGCAGTGATCTGTGATTTTAAACTCTTCCTGTATGATGTAGCAGAAGGAAAAGCATCTCAGCCCAGCGTGGTAGTGAGTCAGGTCATAGACATGAGGTAAGCTGTTTGCTGCTGGTGGGAGCTTGGCAGAGGCACTGGGAGGTTTTGTTCTGCTTTTCCTTTTTGTCAAATCAGTAAGCAAGCTCCAGAGCTTTTATGAAACCCTTTAATCCATGTTGAAAGGCACTAATTTTCTGGGATAAAAAAAAAATAATGAAAGAGCAGTTAGCAGTTACTTGGAGTTTGCCTGAACGACGCTTGTTTGTTCCTATGTGGATGTCTAAACTTCCATTACGACATCATGTGCAAAGAGCATCTGTTCAGCTGTGCAGAAGATCTGGAATGAATAAAGAATTAAAAATAACACCATTTTGAATTGAATAGAGTTTTGAAAGACACAAAACTTTGTTGTAGGGTAAATGTATTACAATTTTTGCTTGAGAAGGGCTGAATAGTTTCTTCCCACTATCTTCAGTATTACTGAAATACTACCAGCCTCACTGAAGGCTGAGCATATCTAAAATAGCAACTAAGTAAAGCTCATCTCTGATCTGAGTTAGTTCATCCAGGAAGCCCCAAACTGCTGAAGGTTATAGCTTCTAGGTGAGTTTGGATTTTTGTGAGACTTGGAGAGGTTGTTCTTTGTTCCACTTATTTTTTAAGTTGGACTTTTTCTTTGAAGGTTTTAATTTATACAGATTAAAAACAGTTACAGAATATCTGAATAGATTTATTTCCATCAGCATTTAACAGGAATTAATTATGCAACATTGCATTTGTGAGTTGTATCTTCTGATACCGATGAAAGGATTATTTTAAAAATCAGGTTTCACTGCTGACTTGTTTCCTTCACTAAACAAGGCTATTGAAAAAGTAAAATCCAAACAGACAGATTTTGTTCACTAACTCTTTTCCAATTATGTTTATGGTCTCCATAAGGGATGAAGAATTCTCAGTGAGTTCTGTCTTGGCCTCAGATGTCATCCACGCAAATCGGAAAGATATCCCCTGTATCTTTAGGGTGAGTATGACATCCTGGGTTTCACAGGGTGCTGTGTGCTGTGACAGCTTGCCAGTATTTTATTTCCTTGGCAAGTTCTGCCCCTGTGGAATCCATGGCAGCAGCAATGCATAGGGATCTGTACATATGTAATTTCTGTGGTAAAAATAGCTCTGGTACATCTAGACAAGGATTCATCTCCGTGTGGGTTGTATTTTTTCATCTTCATAATAAGACGTATTTTCCTCCATTTCTTCTTAGTGATTTGAAATTCTTCTGTTCATCATGACCTTGTGCATTTTCATTTCCTCAAGTTGCCCTCTGCTTCTCAATTTAACTGACTGGGCTAATGCTGAAGTCTTTATTTTTTTACTTTTTTTTTTATGTTTGCATTGGATATCTGAAAACTCCCGTCCATCAGATAGTCAGTATAGAAATTTAATGCAAAATGCTGATCAAAATTTATGTCTAGTATCTAGTATCAGGATTTTTGCCATTACTGGCTTATTCTAGTATTCTTACTTTTGTTAGATACTCTGTTAAAGCTTTCATCTCAGTGAAATCTCCTTGATGTCTTATCAGTTCCACTATCATTTCTTTACTGTGCCTTTGTATTTCAGTCCTTGTTTTTCCAGTTTTTAGACTGTTCATCACTCAGTGTGCTGAAAGGAGATAAAACCTACAAAAGGGGCTTTCCATTTTATCATTAATAGCTGTATCAAATGCATGAAAAGGATCACAGAGCATTTTTCAATGAAAGCCATTCCTATTGCATTAAATTATTACTCTTAAAAATACAGAAAACTTTATAAAAATGCTTTTTTTTATAAAATTGCTGTGAGAAACAATTGACTGCCTTATTAGTGCAGACATTCATGAATTATAAAATAAATACAAATGCATTTAAAATAAAGCAAACATTTTCTCTGTTCTTTAAAATATTCACATCTGGTTTTCTGCTGTGGCTTCTTGATCAATCGATAAGAGTGTTTTCTATCAACTGAAGAGAAATTTTTACTTCCTTAATTCAGACAACTAATTAAAAGGGCATTTACAGGCATCTAATTCCCTTGTAAAAACAATCACGAGGAAATTATCACTTATGACTTAAAACTATGTTTTGATTTTTTTTGCAGGTTACAGCCTCCCAGCTCTCTGCATCCAGTAACAAGTGTTCAATCCTGATTCTAGCAGATGGTGAGAATGAAAAAAGCAAGTGGGTGGGCGTGCTGAACGAGTTGCATAGGATCTTGAAGAAGAACAAACTCAAAGACCGCTCAGTCTATGTCCCCAAAGAAGCTTATGACAGCACCTTGCCCCTCATCAAAACAACACAGTCAGCAGCAATCATAGGTATGAAGGTATTAAGAAGAAAGCTCTAAGAAAAATGGGTATGCTAAAAGCATGATTTTTTAGGAAAAAAATGTGTTAGATGGTTATCTACGGAATAGAGAGTAACAGGTAGTGGTTTTATCCCATGTGGAAATGTGTGTGGACCTAAAAGAAAAGTGCAAGTTAGTACACAGCACTTTTGTCAGATCTTTTAAGAGTATTCCCTCTATTCACCCATATTCATAATTATTCACCAATATTCATAATTATGAACAATTTTGACTGAGAATTGGACATTCCTCTTTTGTTACTCTGTAAACATAATTCCCTAACTGGGCAAAATTAGCACTATAGAGTAGGTGTGAATCACACTCTTCAAAATCTGCTGGTGGGACCAGAGACAAGATGTAAGACCAGAGGTTGAATTTAGTAATTTCAAATAGTACTGCATAAAATATGTTAAATTCTGATTATGTAAATTATTTCAATATAATAATATAATTACTTCAAAGCTGGTGCTAGGCTTAAGTTCTCTGAACAGTTTATTAAAAATTATATTTCTAGCTGTTACTTTAACTAACAAGAGAAATGGGAAAATACTTCTTTTTTGAGAAATTTGAAAGATTGGGAGTTTGCCAATTTTTTAAAAATACATTAATATATTAGGTTTTGATTTATATACAATTATTTCAATATATTCTAAAAACTGTCTCTGTTAATGAGAATTATAATGATTGTTTATGTGATTCATAAGATACTTCCAAAGAAAAATAACCTTCCTTTTTTTCCTTAATGTCATAGACCATGAAAGAATAGCTCTGGGGAATGAAGAAGGGTTGTTTGTTGTGCATGTCACCAAAGATGGTAAGAAACTAGGAACTGGTAATAATTTCCCTAATACTAAATCATCTTTTCCTTATTCAGTATCTTCTGGTTTCATTTTTCATTATTTACTGCATTATCAGCTGCTCAGCTCCATGAGAGAGTTCTGTGTGCTCTCTGGTTTGGGTATCCTTTCCAATAACAAGGTTTGGGAATGCGGTTGAAGTTTTTTCCTCATGTTTTCCCCAACCACCTCAATACTGATTTCAGACCAGGTTGCTCAGGGCTTTATCCAGCTGGGTGTTGAAAATCCCCAAGGACACAGGTTCCATGATCTCTCTGGACTGCCTGTTGCAAATTACTCTCACAGTGAAACCCTTCCTTTTTATATTCAGCAGGAACCTTCCTCATTTGAATTTCTTGCTGTGCACCTCAGCAGGAATCATGGCTTAATCCTTTGTGTAACCTCCTCCTTGGTACTGGAAGTAAAAACTTCTGTGCAGTACTGCAAGATGTGCTAACAGATTGCCCAAGTTAATTCAACTAATGACATGTTTAATTGTGTGCTTCAGCTCTGAGGCTTTTCCTTGATTCAGTAGGTCTTTACCATAAGCTGTTTTTGAAATGAATGCTGAAATAATACACTTGTTGTTACTGCAGCAGATCTGCTCCTCCCATTTCTGATGAGGAAGAGCCAAAGGTTTATCCAGAATTTGCACATCTGGTGTTACTAAAACATTAGTTTTGGTTCTGTACTTTTTAATACTGCAGGGAAGCAATAAAGGGGATTTCCTGGGTGTCGCTCTTGTGCCGAGGATGACACAGGAACAGGAGGGAAGCAGGATTGTAGAAAGAGCAAAGAAGGTTTTATTCAAGAGAACCATGTGGTTTTATGGAGTGATAAAACAGATTCTCTTTGATTAGCTAACTAACAAAAACACCTTCCTCACACACTGTTCTTGAGAAGAATAGAAAGATGAAGTAGAAAAACACCACCTGCAGATTGCTTATACTTAACAAGTTGCCACATCCTTACAACTCCCTAAAAATTCTCACAAGCCGCTGTGAGAAACACTTCCCATTTCTCTCTCTCTGTCCCATGGCATCCACACTTGGGTTTCTTTCCTAGTTCATCTTTACAAATACATGTTATAATCAATTCACACTTGACCATTACTTACTTGAATTTGTGGGGGGCTGTGGTGGTGTTTGCAGGGGTCCCAGGATGGGGGAAGAGGTGAGAATCTTGACTCCATGTTTCAGAATGCTGATTTATTATTTTATGATATATATATAGGTTATATTAGAAGAAAATTATAGATTAAGACTATACTAAAAGGAAAGAAGAAAGGAGACATCAGAAGAAAAGAAAAGAAAGAAAAGGAATGATAATAAAATCTTGTGACTGACCAGAGAGTCCAAGATAGCTGGACTTTGATTGGCCATTAATTAAAAACAACCACATGAGACCAATCACAGATGCACCTGTTGCATTCCACAGCAGCAGATAAGCGTTGTTTACATTTCGTTTCTGAGGCCTCTCAGCCTCTCAGGAGAAAAGATCCTAACGACAGGATTTTTCATAAAGCATGTCATCTTTACAAATACATGTTATAATCAATTCACACTTGACCATTACTTACTTGAATTTGTGGGGGGCTGTGGTGGTGTTTGCAGGGGTCCCAGGATGGGGGAAGAGGTGAGAATCTTGACTCCATGTTTCAGAATGCTGATTTATTATTTTATGATATATATGTTATATTAAAATAAAATGATATATTAAGACTATACTAAAAGAAAAGAGAAAGGAGACATCAGAAGGCTAGAAAAGAAAGAAAAGGAATGATAATAAAATCTTGTGACTGACCAGAGAGTCCAAGATAGCTGGACTTTGATTGGCCATTAATTAAAAACAACCACATGACACCTATCAAAGATGCACCTGTTACATTCCACAGCAGCAGATAAGCATTTTTTACATTTTGTTTCTGAGGCCTCTCAGCCTCTCAGGAGAAAAGATCCTAACGACAGGATTTTTCATAAAGCATGTCTGTGACAGGGGGCTTGTTTTGATTTTTCTTTCAGAGATTATCCGTGTTGGTGACAATAAGAAGGTCCATCAGATCGAGCTCATCCCGAGCGAGCAGCTCATCGCCGTAATCTCAGGACGGAACCGCCACGTGCGGCTCTTCCCCATGGCCGCCCTGGATGGAAGGGAGACTGACTTCTATAAGCTGGCAGAGACCAAAGGCTGCCAGGCCATCGTTTCTGGGCACGTGCGCCACGGGGCCCTCACCTGCCTGTGCGTGGCCATGAAGAGGCAGGTGCTCTGTTACGAACTCAATCAGAGCAAGACGCGCCACAAAAAGATCAAGGAGATCCAGGTGCAGGGGAACGTCCAGTGGATGTCCATCTTCAGCGACCGTCTCTGTGTAGGCTACCAGTCAGGTTTCCTCAAGTACCCCCTCCATGGCGAGGGCAGCCCGTACAGCCTGCTCCACCCGGACGACCACACGCTCTCGTTTATCTCACAGCAGCCAACTGATGCCATCTGTGCAGTCGAGATCTCAACTAAAGAATACCTGCTGTGTTTTAGCAGCGTCGGGGTTTACGTCGACTGCCAGGGCCGAAGATCCAGGCAGCAAGAGTTGATGTGGCCCGCAACTCCATCTTCTTGCTGTGAGTTGTGCTGCTCTGTGTGTGTGTGTGTGTCTGAAGTGATCTCTGCTTGTGTTGATACCCACGGGAGGTGAAGTTCTGGGCTAATTACCTGACAGGTTAATGGATGCTCTCAGCCCCCATCACCATTTTTAATCTAGTCTGAGGGTGTCAGAACTCAGGAAATTCCTCTGGCTGCCCTGGAGGACTCGAGACCCTGACAGGGGGCTTGGAGACCTTGTCACGGAGTCAAAAACATCTGTGCCTTTGATTTTAACCCTTGGAAAAAACAATTACCAACCTTAAATGAGAATTTACAAGCCACAAATGTTTAAGAAGAATGATAGTTTGTTACAAGATAGAAAAGTAGAATTTTGAGTTTTTAGAATGGAGGTTCAGAAGCCAAAATGGAGGGATTTGGGTGTGCCTTGTCCTTCTTCTTTCTTCTTCTTAGCCTCCATCTTCTGGGTGATGTTGGCACTTTTAGATTGGTTTAGGTAGGAACACACTGTCTAACATAGGTGAAAGGTATTGGGAAATTATTGTAAATAATGTACACGTAGTTTTTAGTATAAAAGACAACAGTGCCTCTGACATGGTCAGTGTGCCTCAACCCAACCTGCCAGACAGACCTCGGCGAGCCAGAGAAAGAATATTATAGATAACAGCAAATAAACAGCCTTGAGAACCAGAACAGAAGAATCCTGACTGCTCCTTCAGCTGCCGGGCTGGGAAAAGAGCCTCTGACACATCTCGGGGTCATCATGACCACAGAGACTCCGAGAAGAGGGCTTCATTCTCATTTATGCTAGTTTCAACAACTCTGGCACTGGCCTTTACTTGCTGGAACACAAAGGGGAATCATGAGTCAGGATTTCTAGCACTAAAACAGCCAAAAGCTTCAGGTTCAACAAAGCCTAATGGGAGCTTTATGTATTTGCTACCACCAGTGCTGGACTGGTTTTTAAAGTCTTGGAATATGATTGTACTTTGGTTCCAGCTTTCTTCATGCTGAGAGTCATTAGGATCTGGTAGTTTGACTTGCTTTTCTCTAATGGTATTTGTTCCTACTTACTAGTCTGTTTTGTCTTTTCTTTCTTTATTTGTTCATTCTTTCTTCCTCAGCAGGTTTTGTCTACACCCTTCTTTTTCATCTCTTCTCTCCTTTTTCAAAAAGTCACTAAGTTTCCCTCCTATCTCTCTCCCTTTCCAAAATACAATGCATAGGAGGCAATATAAAAAAATATATTTCATAACCTTAAGGAAAAATAACTGTAATTTTTCAAGATTTTCATTTCCACCAAGGTCTGATAAACATTTATTGCACCTTATTTCAAAGCTGGGTCTTTATCTCTGTGACAGTTTTAAGGGAAAAAACCAAACCTGAATGTTTTTCTTTTTAAGGTCTTTCTGAATACAGATAAAGATTAGCCAAATCTGCACTCAGAGTAGTGAGGAAGCCCAATTTTGTGTTGGTTTTTAGAATAGTCTGCCTTCTCACCTCACTGTGGCAGCAGTCCAGTCACACTGTAAAGGGGAGGAGTATTTCACCTGGCTTGAGTGAAGGCCCTTCTGACTATGGAGGGAGCAACATTTGCAGGGTGTTTGCCAATTCTGGATTTCAAGCAATTTTACACAATTGATTATTGCAGTGGACTCAGACAATGAATTAATCAAAACAGAATGTTTTGATATCACAGAATATCAGAAATGTGATAGATTGAAAAATGTGTATTTTTCACACATAGTTCATCTACACTTCCCATTGTTATTTGTGACAGTTTTTTGCTTGTCATAAATGAAGTGATTTGATGATGATGATCTCCATCTCAGAATGGAGGTGTGTTTTATAGCAAAAGCTGTTACATTTAAACACAGCTTGGATGCTGTTGTTAGTCTTGGCAGACTGTGGCAGTCTTGTTGCCAACATGGAAATTCTGAATTCTCCTTTAGAAGTGGTCCCAGTGAAACAAATTTATTCCTGGGGAAATGTGCCAGATAAGTAGCAGAAGATTTCTCTTTACAATCCGGAAAATGAGAAGAGAGAATTAAGGAAACATGACTTTTATGACTGTGTCATGGTGCTTAGTTCCAAGTGATGCTCATTTAGTGCATAGTCCAAAGATTCAGGGATCAGTTCAATCAACTGGCAGTTATTAAATAGAGCAGAGTATTTTCCTACCACATCATTTACAATATGTGAGCTCTTATTAAAAATGGGGCTTTTAGGAGGAAAAAAGCCTTTGAAATACATCAGAATTTGGCAGAGTAAACCATAATGTTATACAGTTCAGAAAGTAGGTTTTCAGCAAAGTTAAATGTCATGGAGGTTGTAAGTTTTTGGGTGGTGCTGGTTTGCCTTCAGAATAAATTTCTTGGTAATTTTTGAGTTAAAGCACGTTTTTCAAAGCTTTTTGTTGGATTGTGGAGCACTGGTTTTATTTTTCTTAAATAAATATGATTGAACTGTAAGAAATTGTCTATTTTGGGCCATGTCCAAAAGCAGTTGACACAATGCCTCATCATTCCCTCCCAGGTTACAATGCACCATACCTCTCTGTGTACAGTGAAAATGCAATTGATGTTTTTGACGTGAACTCCATGGAGTGGATTCAAACTATTCCTCTCAAAAAGGTAACTTCCCATTTCATTGTGGGCCAAGGAGTATGTCCAGAACCAGTACTGCTCATTAAAACTGCTTGTGGGAACATAATTGAATTAAAAGAAGAGCTACTGCAAAGAAATTAATGTATTTTTGTTGGAAATAGAAGATAGAAAATGTGCTTTTCATGTGGTTGCCCTGTTTTAGATGAGTGGTCAATCTGGAGCATATGGCTATGTTAGATTTACTGATACTGTTATAATAACGAGAGGAATTAATTGGCATTAATTACATATGGCTTCCTTGGGACTGATTGTGATTATTACCAGAGGATGGTGGATGTCAAGATAATTACACAGGCCTTCAAAAATTTATCCCCTGCTGCTTCTGAACATATGGTAGACAGACAGGGTTAGAACATTTTGTTTCAAGCAGTAGAAACACCAACAACAGGATGATGTCAGTTTGGATCTTTTATCAAAAGGAAGATGTTTCTGAAAACTTGACACTTCCTTGGTGTTTAGAAGGTGTTTGCTCAGCTGTATTTGGAAAGAAAAGAGAAAAGTCAATTTTTTTTCCTTGTGGTTTAGACTGACTTCAGCTTCGTATCAGGGTCAACACAATTCCTTTACTGGCATTCCAGTGAGACAGAGCTGCAGGACATTGCCCCTGTGGTCTTGTGTTGGTCATTCAGTCTCTGCATATCAATTTCCCACATGCCAGATGCAAACCAGGATATTCTGGCAGTGCTGTGAGGATGCATAATGCAACAATCAAAGTGCTCAGCTATTGACCATCTTGAAGAGAGACCAATCTGGACTTTTATGGGGAAGTTCTTTCTGGTGTCCAAACTTTGAGTTATTAAGCAGTAGGAGCATTTTTTTCCCCTACACAGTAGAACGTGATTTAATACTTTGATTAATATTTGGCTCAAGACTTCCCTTTTAATGGAAGCTACTTTCAGCAAACAAAATTACTACACTTAGGAGTCTCAAAAATAGCCATTTATTATGAAGAGTCTGTTTCTAACACAATTTACAGAGTGTGGAATGCCCCTTTCACTTTTATGTTGGAAATCACAAATACCAGTAGGTTTTAGCAGGCTGTGTGTGCTCTTCTCAAGCTGCAGAGCATTATTGTGACATGGTGCTAACACGAAGTAAAAGCTCAGCTTATTGCTTTGTACATCTAATGGAAAAATTGAGTTCATATATGAAGTAGACTTGTAACACAACTATTCATTTAAATGCTGGGAGGAATGGTGTTAAGCCTGTGTCTTGAAGTGGAGTTTTAAGCAACCCCCTCTGTACTCATTCTCAAAAAAAAAAAAAGCGTTTCAAATTCTTCTGAACTCTTCTTTGTGTCTTTAATGACTTGGAATTGTTACTCTTGAGAGTGTTACAAGGACTGTTTTTCCTTGTTTCAGGTACGACCCTTGAATACAGAAGGATCATTAAACCTTTTAGGCCTGGAGACAGTCAGATTAATATATTTCAAAAACAAAATGGCAGGTAAGTAACGAGAAGTCAATTTTCATCATTCACATTTTTGTTTAGAAAGAGCATTTGTCTGCATCTGTGCATTGCATAAAGGAATCTCTTAAACGTCTGTGTGCTTGTTAACTTGGGAAAAAGCCAAAGCTTATGGATTCCACAGTGATTGCAATGCTGTCTCTTCTCTGAACTTCTTTTGCCTTTTGAATATTCAATAAAGACTTGAATGAAGACTGGAACTAGAAACTAGAATGACTGGATGCTCCCTCCAAATGTGGGATCACCTGCCAGAACACTGCCTAAAAAAGCCTGCACAATTAAAAACTTCAGTAGTCATTTTGGCAGCACCAGATTAAGATCAATACTATATTTAACCTTTAATACTATATTTAACAAATGTTTCCCAAGCATTTTAAAGTAATACAATGTATTTGTAACTTATTATTAGGGCCAGCTATGACTGTGTGCCACAATTTTAGCTTCAAAAATCTGTTTTTGTTAGGAGTCTTTCTGACTTTTTTTTTTAAGTTTTAGAGCCCCTTTCATAAGCATGCTCCTGATGAATTTCCTAAAACTTTTGTTTAACCTCTTAGGTGGAGAGGGGACATGGTCTGTTTCGACAACCAAAAGCTATAAATTTTTGTTAACAATTTTCTGAAAACAGTGGAAATAAACACTGTAGGAAAATGTACTGCTGCTGGCACTGTCTCAGTGCTTATTTCAATTGCCAGCAAATTAGTACAAAAGGAATGGCAGTGGTGGAGAGGAGAAATATGCTGGAAGTATGTCTAGAGAATTTTCAAGTCTAATAAAGACTGTACATTAGAGCTGCTCGTAAAGAAAAAAGAGATTTGAGTTCCATACAAAACTGTTTTGTCAGTGAGCACTGAGCTTAAGTGTCACTTTAGTCTCCATAAATAGAAAACAAGATAGAACAGTTGCAATGGTCATTCAAAGTCACACAGCTGTTGTGTGATTATCACTGTTTTCCTTTTCATGTCTTTAATAAAGATCCCTTGGTCAGATGTACACACATGGAAAAAAATCTTGCCTTTTCCCATAGTTGCGTGAAAATACATTGATGTTCAAACATTTCAAAAGCAGTGTTCTCTTCAGAGCAGGGAATGAATGAAAGAGAATGTTGCATTTAGTTTCCAGGCAGTCGGCAGAACAAGACTGTTCTAGTGATTTTCACTGGGAATTTTGAGACAAGACTCAAATTCCCTTCCTGCCCACCAAAATGTTTATTTCAAAGAACACATCAGTGGTGTTTTGAGAACACAGGTGGTGGCATCTCGTGTGTGAAGAAGGGTTAAGTCTGTTGCTCCATAACAGAGTAGTAGATAAGTGGCCAAGGAAACCCATAAACCAAAGAATGTTTTTTCATGTTTGGTGGGAAAGGGGTGATGTCCAGCACTGGCAGAGCAGAGGTAGAGTGTTGGAACTCAAATTCCATTAGTAGCTAAGGAACTGCATCCCCATCTTTGTGCTGGTTTCAGAGGGGGACGAGCTGGTGGTGCCCGAGACGTCAGACAACAGCCGGAAGCAGATGGTGCGGAACATCAACAACAAGCGGCGCTACTCCTTCCGCGTGCCCGAGGAGGAGAGGATGCAGCAGAGGAGGTCTGTATTCCACCTGTACTTGTCCTCTGTCCATGCCTGTAGGCCCTGATGGACACTGACTGGCGCCAGGGTCGTGCTTCGTTCATTGTGTGGCTTTCTGGAGTGGCCATTCAGGTGTTCCTGTCTCTTCTCTGCCCTGTTAATCTCAGTGTTTGGCTTGTGTCAGTACCGGCTTGGATATGGATTTGCACTGGATGCACAGTTAGTTCAGATGAATTGTGTGAAGCAGCTGTAATTTGGAATGCATGCCTCCACTTACTGTATGCAGGTGCATAGGTGTGCACATAGCCTGTGTTTATATAAAGCTCTCCAATAAACACTTTGCAAAAGGAGATTACTTTAACTATGCATATGGATCAGTTACTCTCAGACTCTGGTTCTGCTTTTCTTTCTGAAGGAGATTTTCCTCTCAGCACTATTCCAGGACATCTGTTTCTTTGATTTATGGATTAACTACATGGAGTTTCTATAAAGCTCACAAAACTCACCCCTTCAGGGACATAGAACTGCAGGGTGTATTTCTAATGGGAGTGTTTAGCAGGTTACAAATACTTTCCTACATGGCAACCATAACAGGTCTGCACTACTGGCAGTGTTTGCAGAGGATGTTATTGACCATTTGCTGTCACTCACTAGAGGCGACCTGCTGCTATGCTAAGGCACGCCAAGAGTTGAGTATTTCACTTTTCTAATTTCCAGCATCTTGCACCACTGGTTGGCTCCCAGTTTGTCTTTTTGGCTCTAAGGAAAGTAACAACTGTATGCAGTGGAGATAAAATTCCATTTCTTGTTCTTTCCTTTTCTGAGTTGATTGACATTTGGTCTCTTTAAAATTTTATTTATTCTGAATTCTGAAATGCATCCTTGCCATTTTGAAGAGCTTTTAGTTCTGACCACAGACTGAGAAAGGTACTGCAGTATTACTTTGATTATATTTTCATATTTTATACTTCATTTTCATCTCCACTTTGTAATATATCCCAAGCAAGTTTGGCTTTTGCTCATCTTACAGAGTTTTTTATCAGCTCATTCTGTGAATGTTAGTAACTACTGGGCATGGGCTGTTAAGCTGCAAACAGCATTGTTTTATCCTGGCCCCTTGCCCTCTCTTCAAGCTGGACCCTTCTCCACACCAGTACTGACAGCAGGGATTTATTATCACTGTTAACATGGTTAAATAGAGTCATAGACTCATGGGATTGTTTAGGTTGGAAAAGACTGGTTAATTTCCATTTGAAAATAGCTGATTATCAAAGGTGTACATGTTTTATAAATGCCCATCCTCACCTCAAAGGAAATACCTAAACAAAGTATCTTCTCTTCCAGGGAGATGCTACGTGATCCAGAAATGAGAAATAAGTTAATTTCTAACCCAACTAATTTTAACCACATAGCACATATGGGTCCAGGAGATGGCATACAGATTCTCAAAGACCTCCCAATGGTAAGTACAAAAGGACATGTGAGAGTGACTGACTGCTGCAGAGGCTGCAAATAAGTGAGAGAAAAACAAGTGCAATTTTCATGTGTAATCAGTGACATATTTCCTATCAAACAGTGTAACGAGGGGAATGGAGTAAAAATGCTCTGCTGTATGTAATGAAATTTAAGGAAGGAGCATGACAAGCATTGAGTAGGGGAGGAGAAAGTGGAGTGCCTAATGCCTAATGCCAGGCTGGCCTCACAGTGTTGATGATAATTTTTATGACCCATATGAATGTGCAAAATTTACATGATTTTGTGCTCTTTGTGGGTATGGAAAGAGAAATTCCCTTCTCGGTGAACTGGAGTTCAATTCCTTTTTTCTCCTCCCATCTTTAGCACCAACTTTGCCTATTTCTTCACAGCCTGTTTTCCTGTAGCAATTCAATAACCTGTACTGCTCAAATTTCTTCCCATGCCAAGTGCTGTCTTTCCTGTTCTCTCCAAATTAAGTAGTCTCAGTGAAACAGAACTTCCTGCATAAAAACAAAGCTTTTAAATTGAAAAATGGAAAAAGAAAATGTGCAATAGCACATGTTCATTTCCATAAAATCTCATGTAGGAAGTAATCACTTGGAAGTTACTGAAATCTGTGATGAGCTGAAGACTGATTGATACTTTGCTCATAAGGAAGTACTGTACTGCTTGCTTCAAGCTACCTTGAGCATCTTTTGTGTCTTTATGTGTTCTGTATTGTTTTCTAAGCACATCCACAATGACACAGATGTGATTCAGAAGATGCTAATTAGCACTGTAAGAAAGATGAGATGTTATGATAAAAACAGATGAAATTTGTTCCAGCATAACACTCAGGCATTAGCACAGAACTGGTGTCTAAAATGATTATTGTTACTACTCAGAGTTTGTGCAGAAAACAGGAAGTAGATGCTGAAATTGGGATATTCTGATGCTGAAAAGTGCAAAGGAAACAAAAATAAGACTGGAAAATGAAGCTCAGCATGCAGTTGCACGAGTTTAGGATTCTAATCTCTGGTCTTTGGATACTCATTTTACCTCACTTTTGAAGGAAATGGTACTTTTATGTTGCACTTGACTGTAAAGTCTGCACTTTGATTTATTTTAAAGTTCGTATTAGACACACTCTGAGAAGCCTCTCAATAAGAAATATATTTGGTGTAATGAGAAAAAAACACTACTGTGTTGTTTGTATTTTTATAAATGAACACATAATGAAGGAACTGTTTCTAGAAAACACATGACAAATCCAAGAGATGTTGGCAGGTGTGTTTCTCTTACCTGGATACAGGATTGCATGTGTCTAATGTTAGACAGAGAATGATGATTTGCTTCAGGGCAGGATGTAGATCAGAGCCTTTCTTCATTTCTCCATCTCTGGTAAGTTCTTTAAAATATTTGTGGCTCTTCTGAAGCAGAGAAAATAATCTGCTACCTCTGTAGGTAGAGCAGAAGTCATCCTGTGGCACACCATCAGTAATTGAAAGTTCATAGCACTCAAAAGCTGCAAGGACTCTTAATCAAGCCCCACATCTGACAAGTGTAAAGCAAAGAATGATTCTGTCTGTAGAAGGGGATTTTTTACATCATTTCTTCAACAATGTCATCTCTCCATGGCTTTCAGCTTTGAACCCTTTCTAATTGCACTTGCCTTGTATTAGCTCACAGGTCCTGTTTCAAGTTAGGACTGGTGCTGTGCTATTGCCAATCAATACAATGCTTTGAAAATAATTCATGAGTCACTTCCCACACTTAAAAGTGATGAGAAGAATTAGAAACTGTGTACAATGTACAGTTGATTCCTGCACTTGTTCCACTGCTGCAGCTTATTTTTAAAAGGTTATTATTAAAACCTCCTTTTTGCAAGTAAGTATCAGTCTTAATGCTGGGAGATGTTGCTGCAAGACAAAGCAAATTTGTTGTGTATTTTTCCATTAGTTCCTTGCAATGTCACGTTGTATTTGTATTCTTAACTTAATTGGTACAGAATTGCATCAAGCACGGGACTTGAAAGTGTGTGAATTTGAAAATGTAACTTGAAATTAGGAAATAAATGTTCTGTCAAGAGCAACTTCAGTCCAGGCAGCTTTTTCTTTTCCATCAGCTTCCTGTAAGGTATTTGCCTGGACTGAGTTTCCATTTAATCCATTCCAGACTAAGAACTTTGTTTCTCCGGCACAGAAATAGAAGAAAATGAGTTGTGAGGGCATTTGAGGTTATGTATAGAGTCTAATGTTTTATTGGAAAGAAATTTAGAATGTGCAGAGGGCATGGAAACAAAGGAAGTTTCCTGGAGAATCAGTACACAAGGTAAAGAATAATCATCCAACCCTACAGTGTACAGTTCATCTGTGTGGTGGTTCCTTTTCCAGGACATGGAATTATTTCACCAGTTTCATACCTTATTCACAAAAGGTGAACAACTGGGGGTTTTCTGTGCTGCTAAGTGTGTGTCCTGATTTTGCAGCTGGAACATCTCCTTTGTATTTTTTAATAGATTAGTGTGGTTCAGAAGAGAAAGTATTTATTTTTCCTTTAACAAACTTTGGGAAAGATTGCAGCACTTTACTTTGGGAATGCCTGTTCTTGTTTGTGGAAGTGAATGGTAAAATACATTTTTGGGGCCAAGGCTGGGGGTAGCAAGCAGTGCAAGGCTAATAATCTTCCCAAATTCTCTTCCTCCAGCAATTTTAGGTGGTACAGATTCTTTTTTTATGGGGTACTGGAACGCAGAAAGTGCATGAAAGAGTGGAATGGGATTTTTCATTTGCAGTTTCTTCTTGTTTATTTGAGCACCTTCAAATTTGGCTGGATCTTCCAATAGAAATTTTTCACCCAGCATTGAAGTTAGTATAGTGCTGTATGGGCAAAAGGGTCCTTAGAAATAAAACCTAGAAATAGGTTTTAATAGAGAATAGATATTTTAATCTCTGTGTTGCATGAGATTGTCACAAACTAAATAGCCAGCTCAGCCCAGCTTTTATCTAGCACACATGGGTGAACTTTATAAAGCAAATGACAGTTTTAGGTATATGTATGTATTTTTATTTATTCATGAATATGCACCTATTCACTTCATAGATGCAATGTGAATCAGAAAAAAACTAACCACTCCAGCCCCACTGCCTTTTTTAGGGGAAATGCCAAGAACTGAGAGAAGCAGGGTTAGGATTGGTAGTGATGCCCTTGATGGGTGGCTGGGCTGTGTCTGTGGGCAGCAGGGGACCTGCACTCGTGCTGCTCTAAGCCTGGCCTGGTGGGTGCAGAGCCTGCTTGCTCTCTGCCCACCCCTGTTTTAATCTTCTAAAAGATCAGCTGTAGAGAGTTTAATTTGTGTTGTAACTGGAATAAAGGGAGTGTTCAAACCCTTTTGCACTGTTTGTTGTGTTGAATCAGGTGCCTGTTTGTGTACAACATATTCACCTGTTTGTTTGCCCTTGCTGGTGCAGCCACATGGGGGAGAAAGAGGCTTTCTCTGTGTGTTGTTTTCCAGTGTTTTCCAGTTTTCTTGGTATGCACCAGACACTCTGATGTGTTTGTGGAAGTTGCAGTCTCTTGGCCTAGTCCCACGTTGTTCTTTCCATGAACAGACAGCCTTGACTTCAGCAGAGCCCTGGTGTTTGGGCAGAACCATGGCCAAGGCTCAGAGGGAGATCAGATTTAGGGGGTTTCAGGCAACTGTAAATTTGCATCCTTCTTTTCTTCATGGTGAGCATTCGTGGTCTGGCTTTGGCACACAAATCTGTGGGCTGCAACACACCAGAAACCAGAAGCTGTCGTTTCCTATTAGCAGAGCAGTAATCAGTACATATTTGTGTTTTATTGCTGTGGATCTGGGTCATTGTCTTGTTTTGTACAATTTGGAATGGTTCCTGTTAGTGTATCCCCAAACTTATTTGTTTACATGTTTTTCTTCCCTAGCAGCCTGTCACCAATTAACCTGGCCGTACAGTCTGGCCTCCCTTCTGCCCTCTTGTCCCCTGAAGCCACTTTATCGTGGATGCTCCTTTGTAGTGAAGATCTGAAATCTGGAACTGCACTTACTGCAGCACAGACCACCTCTCTGTGTACATCAGATGTACAGGATTGATTTTGCTTTCATATTCTGCATGCCTAAGTATTTTTATACACAAAAGCTGGTCTTGACTGCCATTATATTTGAACATTATGCTTCAGTTTGACCTCATTATACATGAGCCATTCTACTTCCATTCTAGATGATGTGTGAAGCTTTGCTTGTTTCAATTGAGAAACTTTTAAAGTAAATGAATACTTATCTATATTTGGTATTCTTTAAAGAAAATGGGAACCCCATGCATGCATCTAATGGTGGAGTCTATGGAGAAAGTTCCATGGAGTATCATTTTTAAAATGTTGCCATATCGTGGCTTTCTCACATTCATGAATGCTGGCTAAATATTTTCATGATCTGCAGCTGGCCTACCCTCTGCTTTTTAGCTTGTGGTTTTAGACATTGCCATATCTCCCTTATTGGCTTTTAGGAATGTAGCTGGCTTTGCTACAAGTTCTCTGCAGAGAACTCAGCAAAGTCTGCTGTCCTGGACCATTTTGGAATGGTGGCTTCTTGTACTGATATTTAGATGCTGCTAAAGTTACTAAGAACAATTTAATGTATATTATGTCTTATATGCCATAATGTGGTAATTGATGTTTTGGTTAACAGGCAAAGCCTCATAATAACCATGTGTTTTAAAAAAAAGTTGGATTTTACCAGCTGAAATGAAGAGAACAGTAACAATAATGTTTGATATAATATGTATTGGGATGTGACTTAATGTTCTTCCAGACTTTAATACGTTCCACATACAAAAAGTAGTGCCTTAGGTTTAGTGGAGGGGTAAGCTATATTTTTACCATATTTTATATTTTAAGTCCTAACATTTCTAATATTACTTAGAAATACCTGTTTTAAGGAGATGAAATCAGTTGGACGAGGGGAAGAGGAACTTAGAAAGGAGAAAAGGTGTTCTGATTTACTGGTATCCATAGGAAACCAGCCCACTGCAGGCTGACTGAGCATGTACAGATGACACAGGGAGGGAAACTGAGCCTTGAAAATCTCTTCCATTAAATCTGGATTTAGATGGCTTTCAATTATACAAGCACTCGTATCAGCACATTCCATAGAGATTAATTAGAAACTGTTCCTGTTCGATTTGCAGGGTTATTTCTCCCCTCTCCTTCTTCCCATCACGCTGTGGGAGCACACTGCTCAGCTGACCTATTACAAACATTTGAATTTCCCACTGTTTTCACACTTTCTGTGCTGAGGAAGGGCCTGGTCCTCTGCAGGGATGGCAGTGCTGGCTCCCCTTGGCACTGTCAGGATTGAGCCAGTGTGGAGCAGTGTAGTAAAAACAGGGTGACTCCAGCTCTGGGGATGATTGGCATCTGACTCCATTGATTCAGAAAGCTGAACAATTGCTTTATTAAAACTATATTATATCGCATTATACTATACCATATTAAAGAGATATTATACCACTATACGTGGTAAAGAAAACTTGTGACTTCTGAGGCAGCCAGGATGCAGTTTTGAGCCAATTGGCCAAGAAATCAAAACCATCCTCAGCAGAATCCAATTGACAAATCACTTCAGGTGAACAATCTTCCTAACACATTCCACATGTGCAAAAACAGCAAGAGCAGCAAGTAGAGATAAGAATAGTTTTCTTCTCTCTATGCTTCTCCAGGAAAATTCCTGTGAGAAAGAATTATGTCTCTCTGTTCAGAGAATGTGAGTGCCACAGAGCAGGACATGGGCCTTGGTCACCTGTCAGCAGAGAGACTTGTCCCAGTGGTCTGACACTAACCCCTTCACCTTCCCACACAGCCTTGTGTCCCCACCCTGTCAAAACACTGTTCCTCCCACTGTTGGAAATACTCTGTGTTTGTTGTACGGGTGATGATTTTAATGGAATCACTAAATTGCATGAATAACAGAAGGAAATCTCTTAACAGTCTCTAACTGCTGTGTATGCTCATCTTTTCTTCTCCCCACACCACCTCACCTGTGTTCACCTTCCTTTGTTTGTGTTATGTCTATTTTAGATTGTAAGCTCCTCAAGGCAGGGAACTGATGCTTCTCAACTGTCTGTAAAGCACCTTTTACAACTGTGGTGCTCTTTGAAATATCAAAAAATAATAAATATTAGAATCGATTCCCAATGAGTTAAAAGTTTTATTTGTTTCTAATGTTTTAGCCAACAGCAAGGGCAGCAGCCCTGTCAGTCTCTGTGTCAGGAAGGTGCTCAGAGGACTGGGGGTGGCAGAGTCAGCCCCTGTGTGCTGACAGCCAGCAGGGTTTGCTGTCTGCTGTCCCTGCTCCGTGTCTCGCTGCTCTTGTGGAACTGCTGGTGCCGGTGTAACCTGTACAACCATCCTTCATTGCTTTCTCTCTCTGTTGTCTTTGATAGCAGCGTTCCCCTTATCAATTCCCTCATCATCACTCCCGTCTGATCTCCTCTCCGAGCAACTTTGAGCACATCTACCACATGACTGTTAATTCAGCTGAAAAATTCCTCTCTTACGATTCCATACACCCTGCATTTTCCCCGCCTCCACGCTCTGTCCTCGGTACTCCAGACTTTGTCACTCTGAGGGTATGAATGGCTGAGTCAGGTGTTCACTCTACTAACACTGTGTGGTTTTCCTTTTGCCTGGCTATTAACGTGGGAGAAAACCCCTTGTAAGCTGTTCCTTCCCCCCTCCATTTCCTTTTTTCCCAGACGTTTTACTTTCTGCTATCAGCTGGGGTCTTCCCACAGCTCTGACAAGAAACACACACTTCATCATGGCCTTAGGATAAAAAAAGAAGAGTTTGGGCCTGAACTTTTTGCTATGAGAATGAAATTTTTAATCAGCAGGAAGGAATGAGAAGTTCTCTGTTCCACCGTGTTCATCCTCCAGCAGTCAAAGTGCTACATACCAGGGTGAATTAGGAAGAGGTTCTGGATCTGTCTGTGTTGGACCAAGTTTTCAGGCTGTTTGTTTATGATTAATTCATGTGGAATGTGAGAATTTGTGCACTGTACTGGACACAGATGGAAAGGGACAGACACAACTAGTGCCTCAAGCAGTTTCTAGGTTAAAGTAAATAAGTTAAATTAGAACATGTAGAAACGGGATAAAAATTCAAGAAGGTGACAACTTGCTGATGTAGATCCTCTTAACCCTGGTAGTTTTAGGAAGAAACTGAGCTAGGATGCTGTTCTGTAGGCATCCTTCCAGTTGCAATGTAGATTGGAGGGATGGAAGTGGTTTTCCCTTTTTTTCTTGCATTGTGCATCCAGGTCTGCCTGCCTGGGGTTTGCTGTGTCCTGTAGAAATCCAAACTGGAGTGAAGCAGGCACACAGGTACCTGCAGTGCATCACAGCTGTGCACCATGCTGGGGCCTGCAGCTCTGCCTGGGACAGATAAATCAGGAATAACCTGTAGGTAGATGTGTGTGATGCTGTTGTTTGCTCAGGATTTGTGTGGGTCCAGGCCATGCCCATTGCTGTCATGGGAACATTGCTCTTGGTTTCTGGCAAACCTTCACTGCCAGGCTGCTTCCAGTGCCTCTGGGCTGCCCTGCTGGAGCCCTGTCACTGGGAAGGTTTTGGAAACATACCTGCATCCAACACTAGACTGAATTTAAAAATGCAGGAGGAAATAAATCTCCTCTTTATGGCTCCAAAACCAAGTTGCACAGCTGAGCTTTGACTGGTTACATGCATGGTCATGTGTCACTGCTGTGAGTCCCAGTTGTCACAGCCATTAATACACGAGAGGAATGCTCTGTTGAAATGCAAAAAAAAAAATACTGTTAAGTTGAATTGAAAGCTGTTTCTCTCCTAGAGGGCCATTATAGGGTCACTGAAGCTGTATTTCAGTTCTGGTTGTGACAGGGTTGTGTTAATCCAACTGTGCTATAAAATTGTCTGTGTTTAACATGCAGTGATGTGTCACCGGACTGTGACCCTCCCTCTGCCTTCCCTTTCTCATGTGAGTAGTCTTCCTGGGATCAGTAAGGAATGACCCCTGGTGCTTTAGACAGTAACTCTCCATTTTTTCTTTAGGAGCATCCTTCATCCTAATGAGGCAGCCTCCTAGCATAAACTGGAGGGGGAAAAAAGTGAAGTGGGCAACCTGGAGTGTCAAGATCCTGCCTTGTTATCTCCTTAGAGCACTAGAGGTTTAGTCTTGTGCGAGGAAAAGTGTTTGTCTGCTTTGGGGCATGAGGGTAGAGGTGCTGGAAGCTGTATGGAAAGCCAGGCTGTGAGTTTGATTTCATGTCTGTCCATCCTCCCTTTGTGCTTGGAGATGTGTTAGTGTAAGAAGGGTGCCATGGTTCCAGCTAGGATTGGATATTGGAGTCAGGGCAGTGTGGAATCCATAGGGGAGTTGAAAAATGACTTGTTAAAGCAGAGTCTGTCATGTTATTTCATGGGAGAGTTGAAAGCTGAGTTTTATAGTGTTATGAACAGAGCACCACTTTAGTGAACAAAAACAAACCCCAAAACAAGACCAAGCAGCACGATGGACAGAGGAACAGAAGCAACACTGTGTGCTGGACCTGTCCAGTCAGAGCCTGTCCCTCATCCCAGTGCTGGAGAAGGTGCCCAGGGAGCTGGAGCAGGAGCAGAAGCTCTGTAACCCTGGCACTGATTGCACCCACAGCTCCACTCTCCGGCTGGAATGGGATGCACCCAAATAATCTCTCACCCTGTTTCACAGCGATTCACTGTGCTCAGCAGCAGCTTCTCTGCTGCTGCTTTCCCCCCCCACTTCTTTCATCTTTCTCCATTTGGTCCAGCAGTGGGGATGAATTTTCCTGCTAGGATTTGAATTGTTGCTCGAAATGAGGGGTTTTTGTCTCTCTAAAGCAAGCTCAGGTTTCCTTTTGTTTTCTGTGTTTTTAACCTGCTGCGTTGTGCTGCTTTATAACTACCGCTAATAACCGCCGTTTATTTTCCTTTGAATCCCCTTCCTGCATCATGTGCACACCACTTCCAGGAGGTTTGGTCCAAAATGCCAGCAGCCCTGGCATGTGCTTATTTTATTTTTAGAACAAAGAACCATGAAAGATTTGCTTTGTGGAGAGACTTCCTACAAGGAATTACATGGACGTTGCGAACTGAGGGCACGAAAAATAATCATCTTTAGAGCACAGTGTTAAAACAAATGAGTCTTTTCTTGTGCACCCACCCATTCCCTCCTTCCCCTGACGCCTGTATGTTGCCTGCTCAGTCACTGTGAAGGAGGTTAATCACCTTATCATTAAACAGAATTGTTCTCTTTGCAAAATGAACCTCTGTAGATTTATACCAGCCTTGCAGCCCCAGTGTACTAACCCCAGTGCACACGTGCTAAAAACCAGTGCTGCACGTGGCTTTCCTTTCTTTCTCAAAACACAGCAGTAACTCATCCCTCAGCCCCTCAGTTCCTTTGTGTACGGTCAGGGGAACGAGCCTCCATGGTTTAGGTACAGCCAGGATGCTCAAACTCTGCATCTCGGTTTGTCACGTGGGGAAAATGCAGCAGCTCACTATTTTGTACTACAGAGTACGTTGGTTATTGACATTAAAAAACAAAAGAAAGAAGGGGGGACGCTAAGCAAGAGACAGCAATAGTATCCCAAAAATAATTTGAGAGACTGTTTCAAGCCTTTAGGTATAAATCCTCATGGTGCAGCAGTGGAAGAAGGGAGAAGTAAAAAGGGCTTTTTCATTGGTAAGGTCTCTGATTCTCTTTTGCTGGTGTTTGTGAGAGATCTGGGAACAGATGAGAGATTTTAATTCTTATTTCCTGCACATTAAAAATCAGCCATTACTGGCACCCTGGGAGAATGAAAAGCCAAGCGTTGCCTGTAAGATCAAAGGGGCCTGTCAGAGCAATGATTCCAAGGATCATTGCAAGACTGGATTTGGCTGCAGGTTGGTAAAATTTATCTGATGAGGTCTGACCTGTATAAAATCTGTTTCTTACAAAGCCTCAATTTAATTACCCATTTTTAAATACAGATAGAGACATGGGTAGTACCAAGGTTCTTTGAGAATATCCTTGTGGGGTAGAATCTTTGTTCTGATCTGAAATTTTCATTAACACCCAAGTTTAAAGAAGCACTGCACTTGCAACTATTGTTTTATATATTCTTCTCAGTGTGAGGATGGGGAAATAAGAAAATATAAATAGGAAGAAACAAACAGTTATTGCAGGAGGGGTGCTGTAGAGGGTAAAGGAAGTAATTCTTAGAGCTACCTGCATTTCTTTCACATTGTGCATCTATGAAGGTTCCCTGAACCTAGTCCCAGTTAATGGTATTGGCTTAGTAGTTAATATTAGCTTCACTTAATGGTACTGGCTTAATAATCACTCTATTGATGAGGTCTCATATTTAGCCAGGGCTGAAATGACACACATGGCCAAGTCCCTCTGGGCTAGGCAGCCAGCTCATACACAGAGAGAGGGGCTAAATAATCTGAGAGGTTTCTCCCCTAAGGTCAGCTGTAGGTTAACAGAAGCAGAAATAAAATCTCCCAGAACTCACTTCAAATTACTCTTTCACCTTCTTTTAAAGACAGCTTATGTTTGGGGAACTGCCACGTCCAAGTAGGGAAGTTGTGGTTTATCTCCTCAGTAAAGGACCACTTCAGTCCAGCAACTGATTAGTTTAGAAAATCACACTGAAACTCTCAGGATTCAAAAGAGGAGCAATAATTAAAATATGTAGAAAAACAGTGGCGTGTGCTGTGGTCCTCCTCTTTGTGCAGGCTGGAAACAGGAGGCTGCTTCTCACTTTGGCTCAACTAGTGTAGGTTTGGGGGGATGCTGTTAACACCTTTGGAATTTCATAAGTAATTGCTATACAGATTGATCCACTATCTATTAATAACTCTGCAAGCATTAGGGATTAACCTGGATATTGTATCAACTTATGCAGTCATGGCACAGACGATGGCATCAAAGAGAAATTGTAATGAGATCCTTGGAAGCTTGTGTTCAGAGAGGAGGAGTTATGCAGTGTGACTTGAATAGATCTACAGCAGCTGAATTAGGCTTGCAAGCCATCCTTTCAGGGAAATTCTGGAATTATTCCATGTATTCTCTCAGTTGCCTGCATATGTCCATGTAATTCAGCACTTGACTGCCGCGTTGCGTGTGCTGCCAGTCTCTGCACTAAACTGCAGAATATTATTTTGCAATTTTTGCTGACTTGCTGCCCAGATACTCAGCTCTGGTAAGGTCGGGGCTTTCCTGTGTTTTGGGGCCGTACAAGACAGAACTGCACGGTTGAGGCAGCAGTGGATCAGTGACCGTGTGGTGTGTGTGTGCGTTTCAGAACCTGCGGCCCCAGGAGAGCCGGACGGTGTTCAGCGGCTCCGTCAGCATCCCGTCGATCACCAAATCCCGCACGGAGCCAGGACGCTCCATGAGCGCCAGCAGCGGCTTGGCAGCACGTAAGCAAACAGAGCTCTCTTCTTCTGGGGGCTGGGCACAAGGGAAAGGGCTGCCTGCACTTCCTTCTGTCCACGCTGGATGAGGATTTTCCCAGGTGAGGGCTGACTGTGTTGCTGCCAAAGGCCAGCAGGGCAGTTTAGTCTTGCTTTAAAGGAGCATGTGAATAAGCAGGTAGTGCTTTTGAGAGTCCCACACTCGTAATTAGTCAGGTTTATTTTAATTGATGTTAGAATTCAAACTACATTCTTAGCCCTGGGACTGTTTTGCTCCCGCTCAAGTGTTTTAAATCAGTGACAAATTGTTCACAAGCTCCATTGTGGTGGTGTTCGCAGGGGTCCCAGGATGAGGGAAGAGATGAGAATCCTGACTCCATGTTTCAGAAGGCTGATTTATTATTTTATGATATATATTATTTAAAAGAAAATGATTTATTAAAACTATACTAAAGAATAGAAGAAAAGATTTCATCAGAAAGCTTGAAAGGAATAGAAAGGAATGATAATAAAATCTTGTGACTGACCAGAGTCTGAGACAGCTGGACTGTGATTGGCCATTAATTAGAAACAACTACATGAGACCAATCACAGATGCACCTGTTGCATTCCACAGCAGCAGATAATTATTGGTTACATTTTGTTTCTGAGGCCTCTCAGCTTCTCAGGAGAAAAGATCCTAGCAAAAGGATTTTTCATAAAAGATGTCCGTGACACTCCATGGTTATTAATTTTGTTGCTGAGCTGTGTGTAGTTCTTGATGCCTCTCCTGCCACTATTGCAAAGATAAAGGAGTAGAGAGGTGGCTGCTGGAATGGAAGAGTGGCTTTGCATTGAAAGAGGCCAGTGGAATTAGGCAGCCACCACAGCTGTTTCTGCAACTGCCACCTTTGCTGGGAACTTGGTGACTGGGTAAAGTGTTCTTACACTGACAAGTGTAAGTCGGCCAAGGGGCAGTCTGACTGGACAATCCACAAGAACTGCAGCAGCCGAGATAAAAGCCCACACAGCCTGCAAGCCATGAGTTTGGCACCTTGGGATACACTGCAGGAGATCAGAACTAGCCAGAGAAGCAGCTGAACCAGTTCCTGGTGTGTTGAGTGGGGAAGGTCGTCAGGGAAGGTATAGGTGGTGGTGTTCACAGGGGTCCCAGGATGAGGGAAGAGATGAGAATCCTGACTCCATGTTTCAGAAGGCTGATTTATTACTTTATGATATATATGTTATATTTAAAAGAAAATGATATAGTAAAACTATGCTAAAGAGTAGAAGAAAGGATTTCGTTTCATCAGAAGGCTAGCAAGGAATAGAAAGGAATGGAATGATGATAAAATCTTGTGACTGACCAGAGAGTCCAAGACAGCTGGGCTGTGATTGGCCATTAATTAAAAACAACCACATGAGACCAATCACAGATGCACCTGTTGCATTCCACAGCCGCAGATAATTATTGGTTACATTTTGTTTCTGAGGTCTTTCAGCGTCTCAGGAGAAAAAATCCTAGCAAAAAGATTTTTCATGAAATATGTCTGTGACAGTATGGGTTGGATATTAGGAAAGAATTTTCCACCGAAAGAATAATAAAGCACTGGAATGCTCTTCCCAGGGAGGTGGTAGAATCACCATCTCTGGATGTGTTTAAAATAAGCCTGGACATGGCACTTGGTGCTACAGTCTCATTGAGGTGTTAGGGCATGGGTTGGACTCGGTGATCTCAGAGGTCTCTTCCAACCTCATAATTCTGTGACTCTGTGATTCCCTGTCTGTAACTCAGTCTGATCCCTGTGTTGCAGGATCGTCGGCGCAGAACGGCAGCGCTTTGCGCAGGGAATTCTCGGGAGGGAGCTACGGAGCAAAGCGCCAGCCCATGGCATCGCCCTCGGACGGGTCCCTGTCCTCAGGGGGGCTGGACCAGGGCAGTGATGCTCCCACAAGGGACTACGAGCGAGAGGTGAGTGGCTGCAGCAGGAGGAGGAACCTTACAGGTGTGGATAAAGGCGAGGCACTTCAGTCCTCTCATGGGGCTGGCTACAAGTTTGGGAGTCGTTGGCAGTGGAGAGATGGATTTCCTGTATTTCAAGCTACAAAAGGCTGTGGTCAAAGTGTCAGCTCTGGTGCTGGTATTTAGCATGCAGAAAAAGCTCTCTGCATTCCTTAGCTGGAGATGTGTGAGGCTTCCCCAAATACTGGCCCGGTAGAGCAGCAGCTTGATCGTGGCATATCACAGCTTGAAGTGCTGATATTCCTTTTGGCCTTTATGTGCAAAGATTCATAAGCTATCTTTGCAACCACTTCACAAGGAGACACTTTGTACTCAGAAGTTAACAAGGTAATTCAAGAATTATAATTTCATTTAGAGCAGGAAATTGATTTAATAATTTCTATTCTGTGCAGTCAAGACTGTGATTAGGATAGGACTGAAATCCTGCCCAGTGCTAAACTCAGTCCCTCCAGCCAAAATTGTTTTACATGGGAGGGTTCAGTCTGAAACTGGCCTACAAAACTTCCCCAACCCATTTTCTTACCAAGGAGTGTGAAAACAAGAGATCACACAGGCTTTCATGATACTGCCAGTGGAAGCTGAAAGGCAGCTGTCAGCCCAAATTCAGGCTCAGAGTTGCATTCTGCTGTGCTTTGGAAGATCCAAGTAACTCAATAGGATGTTTGAACTGATACCCTGGGGCTGACATAGAAGAGGGAGCTGTGATGAAGCCACAAAGATTTCTCATTTTAGTGCAAGAGCATCCTGATCATAATCTGTGAAAATGCAGGAGCTGTTGTAGCTGCACACTCTGCTGGCCAAGCAGCCCTTGGCAACACACAGAGTGCCAGAATCCCCCTGGTGCTGTGTCCTTATGTCAGTATCACTTATGCCTGCTGAAAGCAGAGTGACCTGACCGTTTAATCTCGGGTCTCCTTGGAAATTGTGCGCAAAAAAGATCCCTCAGTATTTTTAACCACAAACAAAATCCGCAGAGGCCTTTGAATCCAGCCACTGTTGCTGAGACACTCTGTGACCCCCAGAGTTGCTGTCCTGTTACTTACTGCTGTTCCTGTGTGTCTCTGGGCTGCAGGACTCTGATTCTCCGAGACACTCGACGGCATCAAACAGCTCCAACCTCAGCAGCCCTCCCAGCCCGGTTTCTCCTCACAAGACCAAGAGCCTCTCCCTGGAGAGCTCTGACCACGTGAGTTGGGACTCATGAACTGCTTCAGCATTCAGATTTGGCATCACATCAGCTTGCTGTCCCCATGGCTGTCCCCTTCACTTGCTCCAGTTCTCACCTTCATCCTCCTAACCCTCCCCATTCCCTGTCGGAAAAGGATCTGGGAGTGGAGTACAGAGGAAGGTAAAAGCTGGTCGCCTTCAGCACCGTTCAGCATTGCCTCACCTCCCCAGATCTGACAGCAGCAAATGAGCAAAGCTAGGGTGTTGGTAAATATCAGATGCTGTAGATTTGTATTAGTATTGGTTTCATTTTTGTGGTTACAGCTGCTTCATTTTTAAAGACATATTTATCCCACTCCCCTTCCACTTCCCAAAAGGTAGCGTAAGTAGACCAGACCAGTGTCAACAAGAGAAAATTGAGAGGGATTTTGTTTTCATACAATAGCTCATTGTACTGTACAAAAGTAGCACAGAGACCCCTTCCCCACCATGGGGAATGATCAGTATGTCAGAGGCACATAAAAGCTTTCAGCCACCACGTTTGAATGTCAATCTGATTGTCGCCAGCAAATCCTTATTGATTAAAATGATGCATATTTTACTACAGTACAGAGTTTAAATAAATACGCAGATGTTAGAGTAAAATACGTATGTATATATTCAAAGAAAAAAAAGCATTGTGTATGCAGCAGAAGATGGATGCTTATTTAAGAGAGCCTTTAATTTAAGATTTGTGTTGTCCCTGTTTTCATGCTCAGTGATTTACAGACTCGGAGGCCTGGCTAAAACCTCCGGCAGGACAGAGATTCCGTGTGCTCGCGGCACTGCCCCCGTGGTGCTCTCACTACACTTCTCTCCTTCTGGCCTTCAGTAGCAGAACTGAAGCTGTAATTCCTGTTTTCCTCACAGTCCCCATCCTTTTCAGAAACTACAGCAGTTGGCAGCAAGGCCCTGTCCCAACAGCCAGCCACAGGCTGCCCTGGCTCCGTGCGTGCCACCTGTGAGCTGGAGCCTTGCAGCAGCTACAGGAGAGGTCCTTCAGGCAGCAGGGGAGTTCAGTGCAGCTGGATTCAGCAGGGAAACTGTTCCCCTGGGTCAGCCTTTCAGCAGGTTTAACTCAGAAGGGAGCAGTCTTCTACACCTCCTTGACCATCCCTAAGCAGCAAACTCTTACAGTCATTACCAAATACTGGTTGCTAATACACATCAGCCAAACGAGTGCCCTTAGCCCAAAGCTGGCCCTGGCTGGCTTTGCTGTCACTGTAGCAACAAAGAACCTTGAAGACTGACCTCACACTGTTCACACTGTGGTAGTCAGAGGCACCCGGTGACCCACAACTGCTGCACTGGCAAGGTTGGTTTTCCTCTGCCCCCTACCTGTGCTGTGGGTTTGTGCAATTTGCAGTTGTTTCCATGTGCTCACCTGCTGTTTGGTTCCAAAAGCAGGGCAGGTCGGAGGGCAGGAAGTATTGCAGTGGAAGGCAGAGCCTGCTGAAGCTGGAAAAATAAATAAAAAGCTGAAGTGGTCACCCGGTTGGCAGAATAAATGAGAAACTGATAGCAGATGTATGGTAAGAGGAAGATGTCTCTTCTCTTTAGTTAGCAAGGCAGATTGTGCTTTTCATTTGGGATGAGCCTCTCTTCCCAGTAATGTTGTTGCTGACTTCATATTATGACCATACTCAAACACATAAGGGCTTTTTGTATTTAGACTATTGGGGTTTGTGGGTTTTGGAAACTTGTTATGGCTCTCATTAAACCATTCTGTGTTCTTGCAGTCAGCAGTTATGTAGAGTTTCACCCACACAGAGGTGTTTGGAGTTTTGCAGTTTCTGTCTTCCCTAATAGAAGTTGTAGGTAAGTTCAAACCATGTACAGTAATTTCCAGGTATGATCTAAATGTGACATAGGGAACAAGACACAGATCATCTAATCCATTTAATTGTGCTGGGTCTGCTAGGTAAGATTTCTCTTTCACTCTTTCACTAAGAGGCTTATCCAAGTTTAAGTTCATTCAGTGTTATTTTGGGACAGGGATTCAAGAAATTATCGTAGGAACCATCATATCAAAAGCCTGTCTCTCTCCTATTTGGGTATTTCAGAGTAGCAAGCTGGTTGTGTTGTTTGTTTTCACTTCAAACCTACTACTTTTGCAAGCCTGGCATTTGAAATTAAAAGCTTTAGCAAACAGCAAAGCATCAGAAAGTAATTCCTCCCAGACAAGTTTATGTATTTCTGAGGGACAGATAGGCAGGGCATTATTGGCATTATTGAAATTCCACATCAGCTTCTTTTTAAAGGCTGCATATTGCTTCAAGTATAGGCACTGCTTTTTCCCCACAATTCCCTTGTTTTGGTGAAGCATGTCCACGCACTTTTCAAAGCCTTTGCAGACTAGTTTTGTATTTACTGTATGTTGTATTTAAATAATAATCTTATTTTGATGTTGAGAGAAGGCATTTAAACAGTAGTCATTAAAGACAGAGCAGCCTGCATGGCAGTCCCCTGAGAGAGGGTCACAGGATTGTTTTCCATGGATTTTATTTTTCTGCAGCTGTGCTAAAGCTCTATCTGAAAATGGAACCTGAAGAGCCACCACTTAGCAAACATTAAATTGAGCAAACCCCTGTGTTTGCTCTGTTCCAGTGCCTGCAATCTATTGATACCAACCCCTGGCATTTTCAGGCAGAGCATAGGTCAGCTGTGTTCCAGCACTAAGCTCAGAGGATGAGAGCTCCACAGGCCCACACTGTTTGTACACTACAATGTCCAAGCCTCAGCAGTCTTCTCTAGGATTTATTTCGTCATTAGTTTGGTCCTGTGCATTTTTATATGTGTCTGTTCAGAAGAGAAACAGCAACTGTTCTCTCAGTTGAAAAGCAAATGACCACATCACTTATTGGAAAAGAGAAAAATTGTCCTAGGGCTTAAATAGTTTTATATATTTGGGGACCATTTGGTTATAGACTCAATTTGAAACCACACTCATCTTTTTTTGTTGGTATGCATACTGCAGCTGAGCTTTCTAAAGACTCACTGGGCTAGGAGAAGTAACTTGGTCATTTGAACTGTAAGACTCTTGACTGGTATCTCCAAGGCAGTTGTCTCCTGAGTTTGATGTTTGCTCCTTTGCACTGTAGCACTGCTTCAACTTCACAGGTCGAGGGCTGCATTTTGTTCTGGGAGCTGAAACCCTCCCCCTGAATTCCTGAGTGTGGCACATGTTCTCTGTACGCAGGATGTGTTTCTAGCTGGGTTTTTTCCTTTTGGCTGAGACTGAAGGTGTTTGCATTTTTTGACAGTGCTTGAACAGATGGGTTGTTGGGGTTTTGCCTTTTTTTTCCTCTCCTTTGATGGCAACAAGGATCTGAACAGATTCAGGCAGCTACTAAGGATTCCAGGTTATAGGATGGAATAGGTTTGGTAAATAGTTTTCCCCTGCACGTGTGCACACACACAGGTATGTGGCTTCCTCCCACATTTCATAAACCCAAAAGCAGGGCTACAGTCCTCTCTTCTCTCTTGCCTTTGGCCTGTAGAAGACAGCTGGTGGTTTCAAAAAAACATTCCTGAGACTGTGGTGAAATAGTTGCTTCTTTTTCTCTCCATTAATTGCTGTGGCTTGTTATGAATGTGTATTTTGCCCATTTAAATGAGTTTCAAAACTGAGTCAGGAATGTTCTCTCTTTGATTTGATTCTGATAAGTTACAACCCAGGTGTGTTATTCTCAGGTACATGGCAGAGGGAAGTTAAGGGTCTTGCCATAGCAAAAAAGTCCAAAAAGAATAGTTTATTTATAGAAATGTAGTTTAACTGCACCTAAGTGGTTCACAGTGTGTCAGCCCTTCCAAACAGAGCAGTTGGATTATTAACACAGAAACAGATTCTGGCCCTGTGCTGTATTGCATGGCCAGACCCTGAATGACAGGACAAACATGCTCTTGGGTGGAAAAAAGTTTTCTTTTCCATTTCATGAATGCATTAAGGGTAAAACTTACTGCAGTGCAAGTACCCCCAGCTCCTGAGCCTTAGTCTGAGAATCAAAGTGGCACATAGCAATTCCTGCTGTGGGTTCTTTTGTGAACACGAGCCCGTTCCATGGAGGAAATGGGACAACTTTTCTGCACTAACACAAAGTGTGAGCACCCTTCTGTGCACTTTGTGTTCACAGTTTGTTTGATAAACACCCCCAGAGGCCACTCTGCTGCAGGCTTTCCAGTCTGAATTCCAGCTCCTCTCATTCCAGCTGCAGCTCAGTACAAACCTGTTTTCATTCTCCATTTGAAACAGTCATCTACAGGGAAGAAATCCACAAACAAACCAGTGTTGCTATACCTGCCTTTTTATGTATGACAGTTTCATATCATTTATTTTTAAAATATGTTTTTTAGGTTTTTCATTGTAATATTATTGTACAGTTTTGCATGGCATAGATGTAATCACTTTTTTTGTTTTAGAGTATAAAAGCTGACAAGTGTGCGTGTGGGGGAAAAAATTCTGCTTTTTGCCTCTTCTCACTCTTTTGTTTAATGCCCTCAATGTTGTAGGGGACATTGTAAGAGATTCTCTGCTACAGAACAATGATGTAGATTCTTTTGCACAGAAATATTTAAGGTGGAACAGTCAACAATGTAAAAATGACTTACCACCAATATTTTATGTTGGTAACACACTTAATATTAACCTACTTTGATGTACTGCAATAAAACAGGGAACTGTTAGAAATGTAATGTTCTGTCTTTTTTCCCACCTCCCCCCATTAAGCTTTGAGGAGGAAATGGAAATGGTGAAGATACAACATGCTGGTTCTAACACATTTGCACAAGTGCTCAGTGGGAAGGAGTATGTGAGAAAATCAAATTTCCTTTAACAGCTTTCAGAAAAAATAACCAGATCCTTTTGAAAATACAAAATCAAAGTGACTGGATACTTTTCTATATTGAACTGCAGTTTTCCTGACCTTTTTCTTGGGTCAGCTGTGCTGTGATGACCTAAGAAATAGGTAGCTGTGGAGTCATAGTCAGTGGTTTTGGTGTTACTCCTTCATTTGTAGTTACACATCAAATATTTCAGCTGTCTTAGTGTTAGAGCCTGGATTGTTTGTTAGTTCTGAGCCACCAGCATCACATTGGCCTTGATGCACTTTTAAGTACATCTCAGAATATGTGAAGTTTTGCATGTGCCCTGGCCCTCTCCTGTCATCCCCCCATCCCTCCCAAGTCAGCCTGGAATTTTTCCTGTACCACAGTGTGTTGGTGCATCTTCCTCTTCACTCATTCCCCTCTTGGTGTGATGTTGGAAATGGCCTCATTGGGCCTGGGGAAGTTTAGATTAGATAATAGGAAAAATTTCTTCACAGGAAGGCATGTGAAATATGGGAACAGGCTGTGCAGGGAAGTGCTGCAGTCACCATCCCTGCAAGTGTTCAAAGGATGTGTGGATGTGGCACTTAAGGACATGGTTCCATGGTGAACAAGGCAGTGCTGGGCTCAGGGTTGGTTTTGATGATCTTGGAGGTCTTTTCCAACCTCTGGGGTAAGTCCTGGCTTTGGTACCTGCTTCAGTGACCCCCTGCAGCAGGAATACAGGACTGGGCTGTTACTCATGCCACACTGCCAGCAGTGCCAGCCCTGGCATTCTTCCATTTCCAAATCCTCTCAAGACCAGGCACCAGGATTCCCACTTCTTCCAAGGCTGCCTGACTCTGGTCCCTCTCTTTCAGTCAAAATGTTCACGTGGATTTAAGCCCATGGCTCATCCCACTGAGGCAGCTGCTGTAGCCCTGGGACATACCCTGGTTCCTGTGCTCTGACTTTTCAATCAGTGCTTGATTTCTGATTTCCCAGGGGTCCAGTTGCACATCACAGCTGTGAAAGTCCTGGGAAATGGGCCTTGTAGCCAGGGATTTGGGCATTAGAAAAGCAGAAACTGATCTGCATGTTCACCTCCTGTTCAGCTCCTCAGCATGCAGTTTCTGTATTGATGCAGCAGCCAGGCTGACTAAAGAAAGAAGGTAGGAAAATCGCTGCTACCAGAGGTAGCCTGAGTCTTGTTCCTTTACAATGGAAAATCACTGTCATTCCAGAGGCAGCTTTAATCTGCAGCCTGCCCTGTGCAAAGAAGGAATGTTTTCACAAGAGATTTTTCTAGACCATAGAAGCTTCCTGCAGCACAGAAACAGTCACATCATCCTCAAGCCTGCAAGCACAGCTCAAGCAAATGCAGTGCCTGGCATGGAGCCAGTGCTCCTGCTCACTGCACAATGTCACAACTTCTCTGACTTGAAGCCAGAGTTTCTAACTCACGTTTTCTACAGGGCTGTTCCTCTGACATGCAATTCCTCCTGTCACAAATCTCTCTGGACAAAGCTACAGCCATTATTAATGCTTTCAGAGCATACACAAAAGGTCAGGAGAATTAGTGACTGAGGGCTCTAATTAGCTCTCCTAATAAAGCAACATCTCAGCTTCTGCAAGTTGCTACCCTCTGGCAAATGCAAAACAAACTCCACTGTTCAGCTGGATGTCATTCCTAAACCCTCTTGGGAAGGGGAATGTTTGCCAGGAGTTGAACACTCTTGCCCCAGCATGGTATACACAAGATCTGGGCTGACACGAGCAAGTGGAAAAGTGAACTGCAGTGCTCCAGCTTACTCTGCCACCTTTGCAAGTCCTCTGAACACGCTGGCCTTGAATCTTCAGTTTCAGAAAATCTGCTCTGAAGCTCACCTAATCTAATTCCCTTGTCAGCTTTTTATACTTTTTAAACTTTAACATAAGCATTTAACAGCTCAAACAACTCTGCTGTTTTTACAGCTGCAAGGTCTAGAGCCAAAGGAGAAAAACTAAACAATGTCTATCAGAACTCAAAACAAGGGAAGTTACTGTAACTTTGTACACTGATAACCTGCTTGATGCAAAACTATTACTTCATTGAACAGCAGAGTTAACTCTTCTCAAAAGTTTAAGAATAATTTGACTGGGATTTTGAACTGAACTGCACTGCATTTTGTTCAATAGAGTCTTAAATGAAGTGGCTTACATGTTTATGGCTTTGGAATAAAGGTAATACCATGACCTGTTTTCCTATTTCTCAGAGGTCACTCCTGAGAGAGACCATTTATTCACTCACCTGTTCTCCCCCTCTCAAGTGTCAGCTGTTAGGATTTCACACATGCTGGAGTGTAAGATCAGGCAACCTGGCCATTCCTGGGCTCTGTTAGCTGAGCAGGAGCAGCTGAGCCTGCTGGTAAATAAATACCTGGCACTTGCCTTATGAGCACCAGGGAAGCCTCAGCTCCACCAGCCTCTCCTCAAGTGAAGGAAAGGCAGAGAGACTTGTGTTCAGGAGGCTGCTACCAGAGTGATTAAAACAAAGGAAGATTACCAGGGATTTTCATGGCATGAACAGGCCTCAGCTTCTGCTGAGCTGCTGTTTATCCCCAGAACAGGACACTGCTCACCTGAGTGTCCATTCCCACACCAGAAGATGACACAGCCACAAGCAGCAGGCCCACAGCACAAGCACTTGTTTATTGACATCAGGATTCGTACAGGCTCAGGCTTTGTACAAAAACCTACAAAAGTCAATTTCCTAGCTTGACTCCAGGAGTTTAAAACTGTGCGTCTGGTTTGAGCTGTGTGACATTTCAGCTGGAGCTGCAGCTGCTCTCCAGAGGCAGGACATTTGTTTGCCTTGCTGCAAGTGCTGCCTCCCAGGGAAACACACAGAGGTTTTAGTCAGGAGTCCAGCAAGCAGTGGGGGTCAGAGCTGTAGCTTATCTAACTTGCCCTCAGGAAAGCTGATACCTACCAGACAGTGCAGAATCCCACTAGTTGTGCTCAGATCTAATTCTGCTGATTACGTTTGACTCCCAGACCTGAGACGGGTTGTGAGAGTGTGCATGTGTGTGTGTGTGTTTAAAAGAGACTGGCATTCAATTCTCGGACTTTTAAAATATTTCCTATGTTTAGCTTGCAAGCCAGAAAGAGGCAGAAAGCATCAAACTTCAACGTACACACATGCCCCTTGCATTAAATCAATGTCAGAAGAATCCAGGAGGGTTCTCAGACTGCCACCACTTGACTTACAAAAACGTGGGGGAGGTGCTGGATGTGTCTGTGGTAGGGAACACCTTGGTATTTCATTCTCTAAATTCACAGTATGAAAACTACTTGAATTCCACCTCAGCTTGAAAGAGGGAAGGTTTTTAAAAAACAATTTGTGGACAATTACAAACAGGTTTCAATATTAAATTCTGCTCTCATCCTCCTTCCCCTACTCGTTATAAAACCCTCTCAATATGCAGCCACCATCACAATGTTACAAATGCATTCAAGGTAGTCAGCTGGTGCCTTGAAGCAGCACAGAAGCACTCAAGAGTTTCCTGCAAGCTGTGGGCTGTGCTGGCAGTCCAGGCAGGACAGACACAGCAGGAAAGAGCAGCTTTGTCCTCGTGGAATGCACCCTTGGCTTCCAGGACATGGGGCTGCTGCATCTCAAGAGGATGGAGGGCTGGGGAGCAACGCAGGGGAGGCTTGGAACGCTCTCTGCAAGGCTCAGCTGAACCGAGCCCTCACAACAAGACAAGTTCCTTCTTACTACTCCTCTGGCTTCTTGCCCCTACTGCTCCAGTATTTGCTGTATGCCTCTTGGAACATGTTTTTGCAGGGAATTTTGGCCTTCAGTTTGGTGCAGATGAGGAAAGAGCCGCCCATCTTCCGATGAAGGGAGTAGGTCTCCTCTGGCGGGGGGATGAGCCGATGCTTCAGCATGATTGGGATTAAACCATGGATCTTCTCAGTGGTGCTTTGGTTGCCAAAATCAAAAGGCTCCTTAGATGCAAAAGCCTCTCCCAGGATGAGGACAGCATTTAAGTGGGCATCTTCCATTTCCTGCCCAAAAGGAAAGAGAGATAAGTAACACTTAACTAGAGGGATAACACCACTAGCTGTGACAACCACCAAGGAGGAAAAGAAATGCCAGTGCTAACAGCAGCAGCTCAGGAGAAACAGCCCTGTCCAGGACAAAGGGAACCTCCAGCCCCCAGCAAGACTGAGGAACATTTAGTTCATAGAGTTTTGAGCAACCCAATCTTCCAGAAAACCATCTTCCCAGTCATACAACATGCTGGTTCTAACACATTTGCACAAGGGCACAGTGGGAAGGAGTATGTGAGAAAATCGATTTTCCTGTAACAGCTTTCAGAAAAAATAACCAGATCCTTTTGAAAATACAAAAAGTGCCTGGATACTTTGCTGTATTTCATAACTTCCCAGTCATGAAACTTCAGGAATTGCCATCAGCTGCAGGGTCTTGCACAGGGAGAGAAGGAAGGACAGTGGTTTTGGGGCTAGCTGTATCCTCATTATTTTCCTGCTCCCAAAAGGAAGTGAGAACAAAAGCCAAAACCTTTTTTACCCTCCTTTCTCATGCTTATCAAAAGGGCTTTTGGACTGACACTTTTACCACATCAAGAAGTCTGGGGAAGTTCACAGTCCTGCAATCACCTTATCTGTGGCCAACACCAAAATCAGACCCTTTCTGCTCCATACCTTGATTTCATAGCCAGTGAGGAATTTCATTTCAATGGACTTCTTCAGTACTCTCTCTCTGTCCATATCAGCAGCTGCCTTGATTACCTGAGAAGGAGGAATACTTTCAGGAGAGCCAAGAGAAGAGTGAACAGCAGGACTGCTGCCCAGGCCACAGGAGCACACATCAACACCACCCACCTGCTCACTCCCTTGCCTCTGCCCTCTCCTCAGGGCCCTGCATGCTGGGCAGGTTAAGAGCTACTGGCTGAAAAGACCCACCTCTTCCCAACAGGGCTGCACATGGCCCACAGAATGTAAGGGACAGCAGAAAAAGCTTCACAAATAGCCAGCCCCTCCCCAAAGAAACAGCAGAGCTGACTGTGAGCAGCTTTAGGTGGCAGCTGCTGGCCCTGGCAGCTCAGTTAGCATGCACAGAACATGGTGAGCACAAAGGAAGCATGTTTGACTTCACATCCATTCATCTATCTGTGGAAAATCTGAAAATCTCAGGAGGAGGTGGGGAACAATTCCTACATATCCTCATATCAAAATCACAGAATTGTGAGTGCTCTGATACACCCAAGGCCCCCAGCAAGCATCACTGCAGTGCACTTTTGTGAACATCCCACCTCAGAGAGGCAGCAGCTAGCAGCACATCTGCACACAGCCATGGCAAGGGATAAAACAGGAATAGAGACCACTCTTGCCTTCAGCCCTGCTTCCCCCACATCCAATACAAAGTGATACAAAGTGATAACAGCTAAGAGATAAGAGTACTTTCAAAATCAAGTGCAGCTCTCTAGGGCACAGTGCACATCCTCACCTCTATGTAGACATCTGTGAACTTCTCATCAAACCCTCGCGTTGCTCCAAAGTCCAGCAGGGCCACCTGGAAGTGGACAAAGCTGTTTGTATTAGAGCCAACCACACCTGATCTTAAGAATCCTCCTGATTTCTGCAGGAAGCTCAGCTGGCTTTCCCAGCTCTCCTCGGCATCCCAACTGCCCCTGACTCCTTTATTCCCAGTCTGCAGCCCAACAGGGCTGAGGCCACTGCCCAGTGCCCACACTGCTGCTCCTGCTCTGCTGGCAGCTCCACTCAGGCTCCATGTGCAGGGACAGAGCAGCACTGAACCTTTTCCCAGCACTTTGCAGCACAGACCTCAGGAATAAAAAGCAATTCCATCTCCCCTACAGAGCACAGACAAGCAGCCAAACCAATGAGCAGGAAATTATCACCCTTATCTTCAGCACAGCACAAGAGCATTTAATTGAAGAGTCCTGGCTCAGGTGTGTGCTGGTAGAGCACTGCCTGCTGCAGCTTCCCACCTTCAGAACAGATCCTGAGGTTAAGGAAGCAGCTGTGACTGCTCAAGGGCCGGGGTTACAGCAGCCCTGCTTTCCTACCAACCCTGTGCTATCTGCCCATGCCTCAAGGACAGGAAACTGAGGGAATCTCAGTCGGGACTCATTAAGGGGGGAGTGGGAGCAAGGAATAACCAAAAGCTGGTGAAAACTGATTGTTGTAGAGGCAGGAGAGTGGCTGCTCAGGCTTACCTTGTGCAGCTGTGGGTCATAGAAGAAGTTGGACCAGTTGGGGTCAGTCTGCATGTAGCGGAACTCAAACAGCTCCCGCAGGCACAGCACCAGGATGTTGTGGCAGATCTTTTACAACAAGGAGAAACAAGAAACAAGCCCTATTCACACCTGTAACTTCGAGCAGGCATCAGCAAACAGGGCACACATTGCCACACCAGCAGGAACCATCTGCTCTGTGCAGAGCTGAAGGAACACCTCTCACCACAGCACCAGCAACTCCCAACCCAGCCCTGCCATGGGGTGTCCTTAGCAGATGGCACAGATGCTCCAGTGCTCATCCAACTGCATTCTGGTCCTTCCTTTTCACTTTCCAGCATTGACTACACACTGGGTGCTGCAAGAATGGGAATCCTGTATGATACCTGACCCAGCATGCACTCCTGTGGGCTCAGCACTGACCCAGCTTGAGGGAGGAGCACAGAGCCACACCTTGGGACCAACAGGCACAGAAAAGCAAGAGCAGCAGTCCCTGAAAACCCCCCTGCTGGATTACACACTCCAGCAGAGCTTTTCTATGAGAATTGCTAAGCTGGAGCCTGTTCAGCAGAACTGCCAGCCTCACTCTGCCCCTCTCCAGCTGCTGCAAAGCTGAGTGAAACATCATATCCAAGGTGGAAGGAAGGGAGCACCAAATGCAAGCCCAGCCCTGCTACAGGACACTGCCATTGGGTCAGGAGGCAGAGGGTGAGCCAGCCCAGTGGCTCTCAGGAAAGAAGGGTTGTTCCTGCAGCTCACAGCCTTTTAAAATGAGTCCTGGTGATGGAGCAGCTCATTGCTGGGGACAGTCCCTAAGAATAACCAGCCAGCTCTGGCACAGCTTCAAATCTAATGTGACACTGAGATCTGTTTAACTAGGGGAACAGACTCTGCCCTCTTCCCCAGTGACCTAACAGCTGACAGCTCACACCAAGAAACACACACACACACATCCAAATACCAGGATAGTTATTTCTGCTGCTAGAACAGCTGCTTGTCCCACCACAGCACTCCAATCCCTGGCTATATTCAGCACCAACACCCACCTATCCCCACATCCCTGCTTTTGTTTACTGACAGGTACTTTTCCAGCAGCCCTGTGCAGCACAGGCCAGTCCTGCAGGAATGACACCCAGCTGCTTGCACTGGGATGAGTCTGCAATCCTGCCCAGCAGAGCAGCTGCATAAGACCCCTTTGCCCTTACTGACAGTCCTCCCAAAATTAAGGTCACCAGAAATGGCATCACACAGTGAGGCTACCTCCCCTTCAGCTGCCCTTGCCACTCACCCCCTCCAGCCCCTCCCTGCAGAATGCAGGTGCCTGCAAGGCCCAAATAAGCCTGGAGAGACTCCAGTGTCACTGCCACCTTCCCTAAACAAGTCTTCCTGGAGGCTCCAGACAGTCCTGCTCAGGGATTGCTGTGCCACAAGGCATGTCCCCGAGTCTGGCACAGGGCTCTGAGCAAGGGCAGAAACCCAACATCCCAAATTCACCTCATTTCGAATCTCCTGGCTCAATCCTTCAGCTTGATCCAAGGGAAAGCCAGACACCAGCTCTGTGGTCAGCACGTGCTTGCTGCACAGCTCATCTATTACTCTTGGTACATAAAAGAAGGGGTGGTCTTTCAGCAGCTCCCTAGGGGTGGAGAAAGGAGAGGGAAAGGTTTAGAACCCATCGGCAACACCTCACACAGCCCTTGACCGGCCTCTCCCCACACCCTGCCTGGGGCTGCCAGGAAATGTTTCCCTCAGCAATTACAGTAGGGATTAAGTCAGCAGAAACCCTGCCAGTGACTTAGAGCTGCTGCCAGCTCCTGAGGTCCCATCTCCTGCCAGAGCAGTGATATTAAGAAGGCTCCAGGCCAGGTGCATCAAGGGGCACTGGGCTCTTTTGCTGACCCCACTTGGCTTTAGGGCCAGACTGCACACATGGAAGAATTGCTTTGCCAAGGGGAGCAGTGCCACAGTTCTGCAGCAGGACAGGAAGAGCATCCAGTCACCATGTAAAAATAATCTGGGTGCTTTGGCAAGCCAAGGGAGCAGGCAGCACTGCTGGTGGTAACTGCTTGAAGAGAGCTGAACTGAAAACCTTCCTAGGTTGAAGGATGGGAGAAGTTAACAACAGTAAGAGCACATGGAAGAGCACTGCAACCCAGCCTCAGGAGCTGCTGCAGCACCTTCCCATGTGGCACAACAGACAGACTTGCACCAGAGGAGGTGATCACATCTCAGCTGACTGAAGCCATGCCCAGCTGAGGCAAGGTGGTGATTCTGGGGAACAGCTCAGGCCACAACCATGCAGCCTTCCCCTGTGCCACAAGGCAGGGCAACAGCAGTCAGCCCCCACCAGCTCTCAAGTTAGGCAACCTCTCCTGCCTCTCCCACACACACAGAAGGGGCTCAAGGCAGTGGTGGGAACATACTGGAATTTCCTTGCACAGGCAGCTTCTCTCAGGTAGTCACACTCCAAGGCCAGCTCTCTGCTCACCACTTCAATCAGGTGCTCTGGGAACAAACCTGAAAGTCAAACAGCACAGGAGAGAGCAGGTTTAGAAAAAAGGATCTCCTCAGGCCCCAGAGAGCCAAGGTGCATTTCCAACCAGATGCAGGTTGTGCAGTAAGCACAGCCCAGGCTACACAGCTGCTTTTAAGTCCAGGTACATCCACAGCACTGCTCTGTCCTCTCCCAGCTCCCACCCCACAGCCCAAACTGTCCATTCCTGCTACTGGCATGGCTGTGCAGGGACACACACCAAAGACAAGCGCCAAAACACTGTAAAAACAGCAAAAACAGCTCCATATCTGCCTGCAAGTGGCAGCAGGCACTGCCAGGCAGAAACAGTCAGCATGACTAATGCAGTGTACTGCAGCAGCAGCACGTAGCCAGGGCCTGAGATGCCAAGCCCTGAGATGCCAAGCCCTGAGATGCCAAGCCCAGTCTTCTTAGTCTTGAATTTGGAAAACCAAGCTACTTCTTGGGCCAGACACAGCTGGGGCTGCTGCAACCTCTGCAGGGCCCTGCCCAGCCACCAGAGAGAACAGTCCCAGACTTTGTCAGCACCCAGCCTGATTTTAGAGAAGCATTTGTACATTCCCACTGATATTTACAGCTGCTGCTGGCATGCATTTGGAGAAAGGAGTGGTAAGTCCTGCATTCCCTGTGGGAAAAGGGACTTATCCATGTGCTGGGGCACTAAGAAAGTTCTAAGTCAGTTCTCCACAGCTCTGAAAGAATAGAGAACATCTGGGAAGAGCACAGAATGACAGGCATGGAAAGCTACAAGGGAACATGGAGAAGGATGAGTTCTGCCAAATGTACCAGAAAGTATCAGGACAAAGCAAGACTACCTCACCTGAACACTGCCCACACTCCAAGCCTAGAAAGCCATCAAAAGTGAGTATTCCCAGGCACTTTATATTTTGCCAAGAATCCCTATGGGTCTGTCTCTATAGAGAACACAGAGACAAGTGCAGTTACAGGTGTGTGCACACACATGGCCACAAACACACAGCTGCACTTCCCACCCCACCAGGTGGGCACTGGAGCAGGCCCCAGCAAAGGCAGCACAGCTCTGCAGCACAGCAAGGGAACAGAGCATGGCTCCCCAAGCTGGCCCTGCACCCTCTGCCCACATCTGCTGCCTCTCCTGCTTTCTGCAGGAAATCTGCTCCTGGGCACACTTAGCATCCTTAAGTCCCTTTCCCCAGTCCTTGGAGGGACACATGAAATGTGCTGCTTGAAAGGGGTTGGCAGAACTCCACCTGGGAACACAGGGCCTGCCAGGGTCTCTGTCTTTTTACCTTCTGGGAGAATATTGCTCATGCTCAGGACAGCCATCAGGTTGTTGACATCACTGTTGATGCTCTGGGCGACTCCAGGGTACTGTGGGACAAAATGGGAGAGGGCAGTGCTGGGGTTAGATGAGGCCTGATGTACAGGGCAGGATAAAAACACAATGGGCCAGGGTATTCCTGAGCCACACACCCCTCCTCTAAAAGCTTTTCAAAGCCCAGCATCTAAACCAGGGGACACACAGAAAGGCTAAGATGCAGCTCCCTGCAATCAGAATGGCCTGTTCAGATCCTCTGATGGGAATTCTTCCAAGGCATGACGAGTTCTCAGACACACAAATCTCACAACAGCCATGGCAGTCAGTCCCTTCCCTCCCACAGCTGGAAGCACACGCCCCTGGAAGCCCCAGTGTGTCATTCCCAGCAGTAGGGCAGGTGGTGAGGCCCCAGCCCAGCCCTGGCAAAGGCACCTCACCCTGTTCTCACCCTGTCTGTCAAGGGGAAGGAGCCTGCACTGCTGAGGAAAATGCATGCTGATGCCAGAGGGTTCAGTTTCTGCTGCTGTTACCTTGGCCTGACTTCAGAGAGTACTTGGGACACAAATGGCTTCAGAAGACACCCACACCCATTAATTACTATTTCTAAAGTCTCCCCATACTACAAAAACCCACCAAGGAGTTGACCAGCTTTGCCTGGGATCCTGCTCAGTCAGCAGGAACCTCACTCCTTGGGATTACAAACCATGCTGTAGAAGGATGGTTATAAGCTTTAGCTCTAGAATGTCATTTTGTTAGAAACAGCCACCTGAGGTAGCTGACACCCAGAAAGGGGCCTGGGGCATGTGCACATCCCTGAAAGGGGACTGACCTGGAGAGAAGGTGGGACCCTCCCATACAGCCCTACAAGTACAAGCAGTCCCTCAGCACCATTATCCCATACTGCAGTGAAAAATCTGGGATGTCTCCTGCTCATCTGGACTCAGACTGGCTCAAGCTGCAAAACCTTTGCTGTATTTTCCACTCAGCTTGCACTACATAAGACATTGTATCTTCACTTCCATTAAAATGTTTCTTATTTCTCTAGCAGTACACACACAGCTGCCCTGCCCTTCTCTGAGCACAAACAAGACATGGCTGCTCTGGAAAGCCCACCTGGATTTTCATGGCAACTTCTTTGCCGTTTTTCAAGCGTGCCAGATGAACCTGACCAATTGAAGCAGCAGCAAAGGGGCGTTCTTCAAAGGACTCCAGTTTATCCCTCCAGTTGGGGCCCAGATCGTTGTTCAGAGTTTTCTACAAATAAATAGAAAGGATCAGGGTATGGGGAGCAAAGATTTAAGACTTTCAGTCTTGGAAATCACGTTCCTAAGGTGACTGAGTTCTGAGTGCCTATAACCTGCTTTTCTAGACCATCCTCTGTGCCTTGTCATTGCACACCAAGGCAGGGAGTGGTGCAGCCAGCAATGCTGCCCCAGCACTCAACAGGTGCTGATCAGATCTCTGTGGGGCTCTGCCCTAAGGGACACAAATCTTGAACACAAACACTGCTGCCTTGGCATACAAACATCCCTTTTAGGTGCCACTTGCTATCTTCCAGAAAATGAGCAAAGAAAATGAGTTAGCTATTTCTCTCTCCTCTTTCATCATCCTGCCAAGCTGAAGAGAACCAATCCAGGCATGACTCTCTTTAAGGCAATATTGACAATTAAACATCACAGCCTGCTTTAACATCTTTTTTGCTACCCTGCCAGACTGCCACATTTAAGTTCTAGCTCTGCTTAGTGTCTTTCAGAAGATAAGTAGTGCTGGCAGTTCCTTTGGCATCACCCTTTACACATTAATTTACAGAGAACATAAACCCCTGGGAAAGCAAACTTAGCTTAATTCTGGGTTTTCTTGATGGCAAGTTAACCAAAATGGTAAGGACAAAGCTGCTGGTTATTTTCCATCAGACTGAGGCTTGTAAGTCTATTTCTAAAATGGGATGTAGACATATCTAGACACCACCTTAAGACCCACAAGAAAGAGAAGAGGAAACACAGGAGGAGGCTACACTCAACAACACCCTATAACCATATTTGTGGCAGCATCCTGCTCCACATCAACATTAATCTCAGGACATTAAAAACTCCCACATTTTTTTTCCCTCTGTCTAAACCCAAACTTCCAATTTTTTGAGAGAAAAGACAACACACAATTGAGAGAAGCAATCACACTTTACCCCCAACTGAAAATATGTAACCTTATTGAAATCTTCTATAAAACCCCCATCCACCTCCCTTACTAGGGCATGTCACAGGTGACATTTTTTCTGTCCATTGTCCCTTTCCCTGACAGGCACTCAGGAACATTGCTCACCATCATCTGCTTTATGGGCATGAAGTCGGCACTCTGCCGCACGCGCTCAAAGATCCTCTGCAGGTGGGGGTTGATGAAGGCATCATCTGCAAGGGAAAGCACACAGCACTCAGAGCAGGCATTGCATCCTTCCACACACCAAGAAATGTGCTCCTGCATTCAGGCAAGTCAGGCTGTCCTGCCCCAGGCACACCCCAGGGAAGGGTTTAGATGTAATTCTTTAATTCCTTTGGTGTGGTGACAGGTGACAGAGCCAAGAGCAGAGTGCACACACACCAGCCCATCTCCTGGCTGGCAGCACTGCAGCATCCAGGTCTAGCAGAGGCCACTGCCTCATGGGAACACAGGTCACAGAAGGGACCCTGGAGAGCCATCCCAACGCTCTGAGGTTCCCAGTGTGGTTTAATCCAGTTCATTTTAAGGGGCAGCAGCTCCTCTAGAATGCTGTGCAATGGTGAAACACCACTTACACAAGTACTGAACTCTTGGAGAAATCAGGATTCAGCGTCTGCTATTGTAAACAACTGCCCAAAAAACACAGAGCAACTACAAATGGGCAGCAGAGAACACAGCTGGGCCCAAACTTTTAAGTCAGAAGTATTTAGCAAGCAAATATTTACACTCATAAGAGGAGGGGCTGGGGCATCTTGAAAGATTAGTCCTCTGCTTGAGCAAAGGCTTCTACAACAGCTCAGAGAAAAATCACCACTGCTGGCAAACTTTTCATTTCATAAATTATTATAGAGAAATCAGATTTATCTGCTGCTCTCCCAACACTGGAAAAATCCAGGCTACAAGCCTTGATCCTGAGAACTGAACCTGCACGTGCAATTGTGACATTCAAACAAAAATTTATTGTTCCTCTCTAAATACACATGCATGAACCACCTTATATCTATCCCAGGAAACAAGAAACAAACAGTGACCTTAAGAGGACTGTCCTGGGAAAAAGGATGGAAAGGGATGGACAAAAAAGATAAATAGTGCAGAGATGTGACATTAACACTGAGCATTATTTACTAATTCCCACTGGAGCCATAGCAGCATTTAAAAGGACTAACAAAACCCCACTGTGGAGCCAAGGGAAGTTTTTGAGAGGATCAGGCTTTGCAGGAACAGTGAGTGGAGCTCCTGCTGTGACGTTACAAACCCGCAGGAAGGTGAGACATTGCATTTGCGTGTGCACTGACAGAAACACCTGCTCTGTCACTGATGCTGTATCACTGCCCAGCCTCTGAACATGCTAAAAAATATTCTCAGGGCCCTGTGAAGGTATTAACCACCATGCTGCAATGTGTCACCTGCACTGCCAAGGGTGACTGGGCAAAAGGAGAAGGGATCTCACTAAGAGTGACTCCCAGAAGCTGTTTGTGTCAAAGCATCAGCATCTGCCACAAGCATTCAGGATCAACCTCCTTTATTCTGCTCACTCCTGACATCCATAAAGCTCTCAAAGGGTTTCCACCCCTAGTCTGGGAGGGCATCCATCCTTACCTGGGGTGCTTGACCACCCCCAGCCTTTCTTCCTGAGCACAACGTCAAATAGCCAAGGAACCTGCAAGGCCAGGCTGACTGTACAGAAACTCAGCAGCAATGTCAAAAATCAGCCCTGCCGTGGAAGCAGCTCTGCCAGGCTTACAACACGCTGATGAATAAGGTTTTACGTCTTTGTGGTCAACTGCTGAGGCCTTACTGGAACAAAACACGAAGCAGGAGCCAAGGTAGGGCGCTCTCAGCTGGCAAATGCAGCTGCCTTTCCACCATCTCCCACAACACAGGGTGGCTGGGGGCCTTTGGCATCTTTTCTGTGCAGGACCTTCAGGAATGTGGGTCCCTAACAAAGCCACTGACTCCCACATCAGGGAGGCACAACAGACGTCAGGGGTTTTAAGGAAATTGCTTTGTGACTTGTGCTCAGCTACAGGGAGCCCCTGCCCCCAGTTAGCACCCAGACCTGCTGACAGAAGCAGTGAATTCAAACTCACCAGGCCCCAGAGAAGCCCATGAAGTGGCAGGACCTGCATGAAACCCTCCTGTCCAAACAGCCACCCCAAGAAACAGACACTCTGCATTGTCTGATTTATCTCACCACAGCTGTCCCCTGGCAAGGTCACCATAGGGCCCATGTTCTTGCCAGGCACAGCAGAATCCACACTCTTAGAAATGAGGGCTGGGTACAACCATTGAGGTGCTGAAGGCTGTTCCTGACACCAGAGTGAAGTCAATCACCAAGTATTTGACACTGCTGCCAGAGCAGTGTAACGTTAGGAGACAGCAGGCAAGTTATAAAAATCCAGAGCATTTCTGCTCCTCATAGACAGCCTTTCATAGCTGCCTCCTCTGCACTCACATCCAGGCCCAGGGCAGCTGTGACCACACTTGGGCACACAGCAGGCACAGCTCAGTGATGTCCCAAGAATCTGAAATTAATCCCACCTATGGTAGATGAGTTTCAGTGCAGAGCTGATTTCCAGGCATGGCTTGCTCAGCCCACATGCCAGAGGCACTGGAAAGCAAGGAGCACAGGAGCTCCTCCTGGACCTGCACTGTGAGCCATCACTGGCATCCGGCAGCTTCTGGAGGGTGAGAAAACAGCATGTGGATGGCAGCCTTTGACACAGCAGCTGATGCCTCCCACTAGGCTCTGCCAGGTGGCCATCAGCCTGGCAACCACCTAAACCAATTGATTAGCAAATGAAATGCCAGTCAGGGCTCTCTGGGACAGTGAACTGATCTTGTTTGGTTGGTAGGCCCAACAAAAACTCTAAACTCTAAAATCCTACCCTATTAGAGTATTTAATGCTCTACTAGATCCAGTCTCATCAGTTGATACCTACAAAAATTCAAGTAGAAGCACAAGCCAAGCAAAGTGAGTACTTCAAACACTCAGACACTTACTCAATTTCAGAAACATATTGAAAGCTATTTCCAGACAAGTCTCACAGCTATTTTTGGCTGGCTCTTTCCTTCCCTATCAGGCTGGGCAGCAAGGCAAATTGGAAAGATCCAGATAAGGTTTGAACTAAGCACACCTGCCAACTCCCTAACAGTTTAGTGCAGACACTGATGTCACTCATGCCTTCACCTGTGGTCACTGGCCTCACAGCTCAATGGGTTAAGCAGCAGTTTGAAGTCTTCTCAGGATGGAAACAAGTGTTTTATACCTGATAAGATTATCAGCTGTACTGGCCTTTCCAGTAAAGCTTCAGTGCCCACAGAGCATGTAAACCACAATCAGGTTGCTATAATGGGAGAGTATTGTGGATACAACCTTGACCACTTTTGGTGAACAAAGAATAGGATCATATTCTTCTTGTCACCCTCCTCCTTTCTAGCAGGACACCTGCAATTAGAGTGTAACACAGCTCTGCTTCTTAACAATTGCTTGTAACAGACACTAAAATTCAGTGTCACCCTATTACCAACCAATTTCAGTTACACACAATAAGGACACTGAGAGTGTGGTGGGATTAGATGGAACTCAAACATTTCCATCAGTGCTCTCACAGGAGAAAGCCATTTGTTCAGAGTCTCCACGTTCACTTGACACTGCCTGATTGCACACAGCTGACCCTGTGTCACACCTGGCAGCACTAAGGACAGCTGAGGGCCTGTGCTAAGGACACTCACCTTGAATGCTCAGCATCTGTCCCAGCTTCAGTGCTGCTCCCCGGACCTTGCACAAGGTCCTCACGATCCTTTCTGCATTGGCCTCTGACAGGAAGGGGCTGGAATCCATCACTGCTTTCTTCCCTGAGGGAAAGGAGAGAGGGTATGAATGAAGAACACCCTTATCTTGGCAAGCCCACATTCAACAGGAGATTTGCCCTTCCCTGGGGAAATCAAACCAGGACTACACTGAGTGCCTTCACTGCAACCCAGGACTGAATTGTACATGTGCCTTGGGACAACTTTGCCATTGTTGGCTTGAGGGCCAGGAACAGAAAGTCACAGCCTCCCAGAATGTGCTGCTCTGCAAACTGTCTGGGATCCTGGGTAATGCTGGTGCTTGAACTCACTGTGCCAGCCAGCACGGCCTAAAACACTGTGCAAAGGTGTCTTGAGTCCCACAGCACGGGCTGCAGCACAGCCACAGCCTCAGAAGGGCAGTGGGAGTGAGCCACAGCAAGGAGGAATCCTGAAAAGCCTTGGAAGAACACTGGCACAGACCAGCAGGCCTCTTCCAGCCTCTTAATGTGGGAGCTTACACAGAACAAGGCCAAAACATACACACTCAAACACACACTGTCCTGTCCCCAAGCATGTGCAAAGCCTGGTGTGTGACAGGCTCAGAGAGCTCGCACAGCCATGCACACACAGTGCCACAGTTCCAAGTATGCAACAGGGGGATTGTGTGGCATAAGGAGCACTTCACTTTAATTTTATTTTCTTTTTATTAAGGGAGAGGGGAAGGAGACCCTGATTCTAGTTTGTGGTCCCTTGGGGAGAAGCAGCCCAGAGCTGCCATCCAGGGCAATGCCCAGTGGAGCAGGGACAGAGGGGGCAGGCAGACACCACCCACCTCTCCTGCTGACAGCCAGCCAAGCAGGAGGAAGGGCAGGCTGCAGAGCTCACAGCTCACATGCCAATCTTGCAGCTACATTGGTTTTAGAATATTTTAGAGGAACAGAACAGCTGAAGCCCCCATAAACAATAAGCAGGACCCAAAAAGGCACAGCAGATGAAAACAGCCCTGGAGATCTCAGGCAGCAGATGGAAATGACTGGTGACTAGAGCAGCCAGAGATCCTCTCCTGATCTGTCAGGAAGGTACACAGAGGGACTTAGACTGGCCAGGGGACAGGAGAAATAACAGACTGAGGTAGCTGCTGTCTAAACTCTGGTAGCTCCCACAACTTGTTATCATTTATTGAGGTGCCAAGCATGTTGCTGAACTGACAGACACCCTTCAGCCCCTGCAAGCAGCTGGACTGCTTACAGACCTTCCCTGCAGAAGTGATTCCACAGAACTCTCCACTGGCAGAGCACAGATGTGCCAGGTACAGGCTGCTCTCCTGCCCTTCATCCCCCCTCTTTCTTTCATCTGTTTTGTGGGACAGCAGCAGGATGGGAGTGCATGTGTGACATTCTCTCTACGAATCCACATCCTAGGTCAAGGATGTACAGGAAAAAGTGAAATAAAAACACCAGGAGTACACAGGACAGCCATCCTGCTCTTGAGAGCAAGATACGGAAAAGCAGGACAGGTCCAGAATTCACCACTTCCAGCACATTGCAATCTTCAGAACACATTTTGCTCTGGATAATGGATGTAAGGAGACTTAGAGACTGAACAGGGAGAGCTACCCAGGCCAGAAGGATCTGGCTTCACACCCTTGAAAAGCTGTCTCTCAAGTGTCCTGTCAGGAAAACTGTATCCTTAGCAATGATGAGGCAGATCCCTGTATGAGATGCCACACAGGACCTAGGGAAAGTACTGAACCAAAGCCGTGCTCCCTTCACAGCACTGCACACAAAAACATCCTCCTTTGAGTCAGCAGCAGAATAAAGGAGTTAGTTAATGATTAAAGCCACATCCAGAAGCCAGCGAACCCTGACAATTTTAACTCTTATCAGAGAAAGGGCCAAACGCAGGCAGTCCCAAATCCTCTTCTCCTGGCAGGCTCCTCACTGAAGTCAAGCCTCCAGGAGCAACACCTGAGCACCAGGCAGCCCAACAGCACAGGACAGCTCTTGCTTGTGTGCTTTGCTACAAGTGGGCCAAAGAACAAGAAGGTGACCTGGAAGCAAGAGTGAAAAGCAGTGCTTTGTCAATGGCAAGAGAGAAAACAGACACAGCCTTCCAAGGCTGGGTGGAAAGGAAGTGGGAATAAAACCCAGCACAAGTTTATGAAAAAATATACTAATTTTCAGTGAGTTAACATTTTACCCAAAAGATGGCTGGCACCTTTTGGTGCCTCACATTATTTCTTCCTCATCTTCAGATCACAAAGCTGGTTTCACCTATTTCACTAGGGAAAGGAAAAAATGCAAACAGGAGTCACATACAAGCTGTGACAACATGGACACCACAGAAATTAAGGCTCCTGCAGCCACAGTGCCTGGGCCTGTGAGCTCTTCCACAGAACAGGCAGACGCCCTCCCTAGCGCTTGACCCACTTTTATTTTTTCTTCCTTTCCAAATTCAGGATCAGCGTGAACCTTTCCAAGCCTGTGTGCAACTCACTGCTGCATCACTCCTTTGCCACCATCAAATGGAGAACCAGTGTCCAGACTTTGTATTTGTTTTAGGATCACCTGCCACAGAAACTTTGGGGCAAAGGGATATTTAAGTACACGGGCTAAGCACTTGAGACTGACAACCCAAGAATATTGCATTACTGCCTTTGATAAGAAATCCAGGCCAAGTGGCCAGACCCAGGCCAAGTGCCAGCCTGTCAGGGCTCTGTCCAGCCTGGCATTTGTGCAGAGCCTGAAGAACTGCCCAGGACAGATCATTAATAAGTGACAAAGTTGTCCTTGAACCCAGTCTCTATACTTGTAACAGCAGCTGTTTATTTGGGCACTCTCATTTTAATTCCTGGGAATTTATTCTACTTTTCCATTCCCACCCTGTGTGGGCCTCCTACTGTATTTACATACAAGTGTGTATTTACATACAAACTTTAAATACTGGGGCTGCCATCAAGGTCACCAGTGACAGAGGAGGTTTTCAGCCTAACAGGAAAATTCAAACTGGAAATCAAGTCAGTCATCTTCTTTTTAACAAGATAAGATGAGCCAAACCACTTAAAGATGGCAGCATTAGGGCCTTAAGCATTATTTTTAAAAACCCAAAAACTCAAAAAACCTGCATCTACTTACAAGAATTTGACAGCAGAATGAATTTATGTCCAGGACATCAGGCTTGGACAGAAAAGGAAGAAATTCACCAATTCTTGCACCAGACATGTTTGTTCTAGGCTAAGTCCCTAAGAAGTGAATTGTTTATGGAAAAAGAGACAATCCAAAGTAGGGAGAAAGGGGTCCTGAAGCTACTAAACAAAGATGGGGAAGCTGAGCTGGAAAAAGCAGATCAGCACTAGCAGAATTGCTAGAGCATGTGCAGGAGAGTAGGAATTTGCAGTCCCTCTGATAACAGCAATGGAAAGAAGAAGTACAAGCTGTGCTGTCAGATCATGTGTAGCGCAGGAGTGTCTGGCAAAGGGGTTGGGACTAAAGGACCAGTGTTTCTAACTCCATTTTAAAGGTGTAAAGACCTTTAATTTGTACTGTCTAGGCAAGAGGAGAGCAACCAAGTGAAAACTCTTCCTCATTGCTTCTGGATGCCAGTGAGAGTGTGAAATTCTTAGGCATGCCTTTGGGCACAAACACACAGCCCACTTGTTTAAGTCTGGAGTGCCAAGAAGTTCCTATTAATATTGCAGCAGTAGGGAGAGAAATTACATCCTCCAGCAGCTTCCCAGGAACAGGACAATATGTCATTCTCCAAAGAGACAGGTCTCAACCCAAACTCATGGTGCTAGCAGCCACAAAACTTGGGAATAAATGCCTTGAGCTGAAATCAGGAAAGGGGTGCAGAGGTATTTTTAAAGAAATGTGAAGATGCTTAGGAGATTTTCCCCAAGAACAGCTCAGGCTGGTACTGTCTGAAAAACAGTAAGAAAATGCAATCTTGGGACTCCCACTGTGTACCTACCTGTCCTCTGCTGTGCATTTCTGCAGGAGCAGAGCCCATGGAGAGAAGCTCTCATTCATGGAGCCTTACCCATCACTAAAATACTGTGGAGAACACATCCAAGGACACGAGCTAGAGGTGTGGCTGAGTCACCTGGAAACCCTCCTGTGGCTCTTGCCTCAGAAGCTCCAGAAGAGTACAAAGGCTGGAAGTGTTTCATTTTTGCCTCACCTCCACACTTGCTGCTCTTGGCCCATTCTTAGTTCCACTATTGATATTACTCTACAGCACAACCACTGCTCCAAGATCTTATCTAAGCAGACTTGACAGCAAGATGGGAAGCAACAAGGAAAGACAAACAAACACCTAAAAATAAAAGCCAGGTCATTTTCTTATTCCCTGCCTAGCACTGAAGTTGGCAGTTCTCATGGCTGCCTTTTTTAATCAAGGTTTATTCAAGAAAATCACTCTTCCCAAAGCAAGATTCAAGACTGTGACAGAGAAAAATAGTAGTTTCCCCATCAAGAAGATAAAAGATTAAAAGTTTAGACTTTTTAGCAATTGCTTCATTACAAAGAGAAAGTGTCTTCTGCTCTCTAAATAATAAAAAAAAATAAAACTAATCCTTCTCATGCTGGAAGAGAGAGGGAAAAAGCTCATGTTATTCCATCAAACTTCAGAGCTCTGCAAGCTCATGTTTTCATTTAGGGTGTGCCCAATTAGAAAACACTCTGGCAAGCACAGAAATACCAACAGTTGTGCAATTCCACCTCTGTTAAAAGCAACACAAATCATCAGCTTCCAACAGGTATCAACAACCTGTCAAACATGCCAGGTGCTGAAAGCAAAAGGCCTTCAAGGATTCTCTACAGGATGAGCTGTGTTTGCCTGAGTGCATGTTTTTAAATCAAAGCAAAGAAACCCTCCCATCCTCAAACACCTCAGGTCTTAGAGAGAAACAAGAACTCTTTGCCAAGGATCCTTTTTCTCTGCTGGGCTGCTCTGTGTTGCCTTGCTGTTAATATTTGCATTTTCATATTCCAAATACAAGCAGAGTCCTGGGTCATCCACAACCCCTGCCTCCCACTAACAGGAATGTGTTTCATATCCTGAGGTGTTGTTTTATGGTTTGGGAATTTATTTTTGTTGGGGTTTTTTTGTTCAGTTGCTTTGTTTTTTCAGTGTTTTCCCCCTCCAAATGTCACTGTTCAGCCACTCCAGTACCTCCTGAAAGAAAGGTTCAGTTTCCATCCTTCTTCCACCCCTAAAGATGACCAGGGTGAAGACAGAATCAGAGTAGAATTACAAGGACCCAGCAGTTGTCATTATCTGAAAGTAATGCTTCTGAACCAGGAACAATTTGACTTCATTTTTACTTGTAGCTACAAGTATTTCAACCTTTCACCAGCTCCCTCCAGTCACACAAGTAACCTAAACACACAACCACACCAGCCACAGCAGAGAGACCAGCTGGAGACCAAACAGCCTGCAGCAACTCTAACAGACCTTGACACTCTGCAGTCTCCCACCAAAGCTTTTTCTGGATAACAAACAAGTGAATGGAACCACAAACTTTAGAGTAATCTCATGTTTTCTGGAGAACAACACCTGAATTTTCTATGCCCTAAAGCATTCACCCACAGACCCCCCACAATATTTTACCAACACCTATGCTTAGAAGAAAGCCACCACAACATGATCAGGTACAACTTAGGAACATTTAACCTCCAATTTCACATAAGCTGGAAAGGAAAGATGATCAGGTCAATTTGCACAGCACAGCCTTTTGCATGTTATGAGAATTCTTTAGAAGGCAGCACAAGACAGATATTGGAAATAGATAATTCCCATTTAACAGGAGCATAAAGTGCTTTGTCTCTCTTACAAGAGAACAGCCATCCTCCAAGTTCCTCCTAGGCAGAACATCCTTTCATTTCAAACAGACTGCAACACTAACAAAATTTTCAGTACAGAGGCTCATGTAAAGTTTCTGTACTGATAGAAATGCATTGTTTGACTGAACAGTTTAAAAAGAATTGTTAAGACAATCCAAGAATGGAGACAGGGATAGTATTGAACCTCAGGGATGGTTATGAGGAAGTAAAGATGTAGAAACTGCTGGCACAAAAACATTCTCAGGAATATTCCTCTGACCTCTGTCCATGTAGTTGGGCTGTGGTGTACAGAGATGGCAGAAGAAGAATAATATAGAAAATAAAAAAACTGCCCACATCCCCTGTTATTCTGTCTCACTACCCAGCTTTCAAAAGAATACAAATTTTGCAAATGCAGGTAAACTGTGTCTAGAGATAAAATAAAGAGGAAGATAAAAAGAAAATGGAAGGACATGAAAATGGCTTACCACTGCGCTCCTCAGGTCTCAGGCTTTTCTTTGCCACTTCTGCCAGCGCCCCAATGCCAAGACCAACAGCCAGTCCTTTAAAATAACAAGAAAAAGACTCAAGTCAGAATGAAAAAACCTTCCAAGCCACATACAGAAGCATTTTTGGTAATTAGCTTTAAGCCACACATTCAAACGCACAACAGCTCTATTAGAACATCCTGGCCTTTGCAATGGAGCCATCTTCACTGGACACTGAAGAGTTTTCCCCTGTACTTCTTCAGCCCAGCATGCCAGCCAGGAATCATAGGCTAGGCCAGTCTGGGACATCTGGCTTTTATAAAGCATGTCACAAGTGTTACTCAGAGCTTTGTGCTCTGGCTGATGTCCTGCTGCAGACTCCAATCATGGAGTTTAAAAAAGAGAGAAGAAAAAGAAGCCAAAACTCTCACAAACATGGTTCTCAAAGCACAGTTCTCAAGAAGGAACAGAATCCCTCTCACTGCCCATCATGCCACAACAGGAGGAAGAAAAGCATCATTTAGGATGAAGCCACTGCCAATAGAGTGTAAAGTTGTGCAACCTTGCTGTCCAAACTTTAGGTTTAATTGTGCTCATTAGCTGCCTCTTCCTTCCATGAGCTCATTTACTGTGATGAACAGAAACACGTTTTACCCCAAGGCTCACCTTACACCAGCAGTGTTGCAACCTGCAGCCCAAGGAGCTGGGCTGGGGACTAATCCCACACAGCAGTAAAACCAGGAGACAAAACACAGCACTCCCCATGCACTATCACCCTGGCAGGCAGTGAACTGCAGGGTGGTTTCACAGCCACAGGTGAAGGACTACACAAGCAGCATTATCTGCCTCTGCTAACCACAGCAAAGGCACCAAAGAGTAAATGAGGCACAGATCTACTCATACAACCAAAGGTCTCATTGCCTTCCCAATATCAAAATATTTATTTTTCTGGATGATAATAAATGGCATGGGCAATCAGAACAGATGGTGCTGCTCCAATCTCCTCAGCAGTGGTGCCTCCTGCTGTGCCCTGCTCCCACACTGCTGACAGAACTGGGTGCACCTGCTTTCCAAGCACCCCAAGCCCTCCCTAAGGCACTGCTGGAAAACTTCCCAGGTAAAAGAAGCAGGGAACAAAGTCAGCACAATGAAGGAAGCAGAGCTGTCTCCAGCACATGGCATTTTGCATGTGTGCAGGAAGAACCACATGCACACAAGTTTTGTAGACTCAAGTGAGAAAGCCTGGCCACAAACAAGGTGACCCTGATCCTGCACTGGAGCTTTTCCTCTCTCCCATCAGGCAATTACAATTCCCCCTCTCCAGTGCAATTTCAGGCTTGTGTAGTTTGTCTGCTTCACAAACAGCTCCACTTTTAATCTTACAGACTACATGCACTGGGGCCAGAGAATCCTGCATGAGGTGAAGCATAAGAGGCATCAATGACATTACAAGGTGCTTGGGGTTTGGGTTTTTTGGTTGGTTTGATGGGGGTTTTTGTGGGATGGTTTTTGTTTGGGGATTTAAAAAAAAATCTATATTTTCTGAAAGTTCTTCTATGGAGTCACAGCACTGAAGGAAGTCTGATGTTAGTAACTATCTTGTGTAGACCCTTCACTTGTGGCAAACCATGCATCACCAATTAACAAGTGTTTTGCACCAGAAATCCAGAGATTTTATTAGCTAAACAAAGTGAGAAAAATACCCCTAGGCTTCAGAGAAAACAAGCAAAAAGGTTTTTCAAACACAGCATAAACACCTACTAAAATGCTGTACACAATTATTTCCAATCAGATCCCACATACAAGACAGTAACTTGGAGCAGGCAGCACCAAGAGTCAGATAGGAAGCCAATAAATACATCTCATCAATAAGATGTGATTTTCTAGATTAAACACCATTCACAGAAAATTTCTGTTGGCCTTGATCCCACTTTTACCACCTCCAAAACAATGCTCCTCACCATAAATCAGCTTGGTCATTATCAGAGCTAGACTGAACTGACTGTCAGTAATTGGTTTCAGAGTAAAAACATCACATCTTCTTCTACAGGCTCTATGTTCAATGTCTAAAATTAAAAATTACCAGATTTACTTCCGGGACATAAAATAAAACATAGCTGAAGTTTCTAATCTCTTCATCATTAAGACACAAACCACTTCAAAGGTACAGGAAAATCTAGGAACCAGATTCTACTCTGTCTTGCAGAATAAAGCTGAAGAAGTTACAGCTTGTTTAAAAGCAGCTTGGGTTTACATCAGCGTGGGCAAGATCAGAATACAAATGAACGTGTTCTGCACCTTCCTTCTCATAAATGTGCACAGCTAAGTATCTGTACTAATATTGTAGACTGCACTAGAAAAAGAACTGCTTTTTCAATAGGTGCTCTTAAAACTTGCTCACTCTATCCAATTTCCAAATCACCAATCAACAACAGTTTCAGATAAACTAAATAAAGTCAGGCAAAAACAAGTGCATGGTTAAACAGCTGCTGAGCTTTAAAGATCTGAAGTTCAAACAAAGGCTTCAAACACCTTCCAACTATAATCACAGTGTTTGCTGCTGCTTAGCAGTCAAGCTTGCAAAAAAAAGGAGGGTGTAAGGGTGGATGTTTGAGCTAAGGTGTTTGCCTTCCCAGGTAACTACTACAGATGCTGAGGTGCTCCTTCCCAGGAGTACAGGACATCTGCCTGCCAGCAGGGAGTCCTGAATGAACTCCTCTGGCTGCTTTGCTTGAACGTGGAGCTTTCTTTGCTTCCCCTCTGAAACTGTCTTTATCCTGGCTCCCAAATTGTCTCCAAGTTTTTGCTCTTTCCTATTCCTTTCTGCAGTGGGAGGAAATGAGTAGGCAGCTCTGTGGGGCTGAGCTGCTGCTGTTCACCTGTTTCCAGGAACAAGTGTCCCTCCAAAAGAACCTGCAGTGCTCCAAAAAAAGCTCAGAACATTTCTGTTGGCCTTGATCCCACTTTTACCACCTCCAAAACAATGCTCCCCACCATAAATCAGCTTGGTCATTATCAGAGCTAGACTGAACTGACTGTCAGTAATTGGTTTCAGAGTAAAAACATCACATCTTCTTCTACAGGCTCTATGTTCAATGTCTAAAATTAAAAATTACCAGATTTACTTCCGGGACATAAAATAAAACATAGCTGAAGTTTCTAATCTCTTCATCATTAAGACACAAACCACTTCAAAGGTACAGGAAAATCTAGGAACCAGATTCTACTCTGTCTTGCAGAATAAAGCTGAAGAAGTTACAGCTTGTTTAAAAGCAGCTTGGGTTTACATCAGCGTGGGCAAGATCAGAATACAAATGAACGTGTTCTGCACCTTCCTTCTCATAAATGTGCACAGCTAAGCATCTGTACTAATATTGTAGACTGCACTAGAAAAAGAACTGCTTTTTCAATAGGTGCTCTTAAAACTTGCTCACTCTATCCAATTTCCAAATCACCAATCAACAACAGTTTCAGATAAACTAAATAAAGTCAGGCAAAAACAAGTGCATGGTTAAACAGCTGCTGAGCTTTAAAGATCTGAAGTTCAAACAAAGGCTTCAAACACCTTCCAACTATAATCACAGTGTTTGCTGCTGCTTAGCAGTCAAGCTTGCAAAAAAAAGGAGGGTGTAAGGGTGGATGTTTGAGCTAAGGTGTTTGCCTTCCCAAGTAACTACTACAGATGCTGAGGTGCTGCTTCCCAGGAGTACAGAACATCTGCCTACCAGCAGGGAGTCCTGAATGAACTCCTCTGGCTGCTTTGCTTGAACGTGGAGCTTTCTTTGCTTCCCCTCTGAAACTGTCTTTATCCTGGCTCCCAAATTGTCTCCAAGTTTTTGCTCTTTCCTATTCCTTCCTGCAGTGGGAGGAAATGAGTAGGCAGCTCTGTGGGGCTGAGCTGCTGCTGTTCACCTGTTTCCAGGAACAAGTGTCCCCTCCAAAGAACCTGCAGTGCTCCAAAAGCTCCTCTGGGCCACTAATCTACTTGCACAGCACACTCCTGATGTCCTTCACTTCCCTTGTCTGCAAGAGGTGTATTTCCTCCAAGATTATTCATTTTGGGACATGTCTCAGCAGTGCTCAAGAGGCATTGTTCAGCACCTTGAAAAAATAATACCTTTAAGTACCTCTATATCCTGCAGTTTGCACTTCATGCAGATTATTTCAGGGCCTGGAAAATGCCACTTGGTTCTATACCAGCAGAGTGGCTCTTAGAATATTTTCCAGGCATCTGCAGCATCTGGTACACTTCAAACCAAGCCTATCAAGGGATGATCTGGAACCAGTTTTGTTCAGGGCAAAACCTCTTGCTCAGCAACTGAGACAACAAAACAAAATAGGAGCTGAATGGGGAGTTACCACTGCCCAGCCTGCCAAGCACAGGGTGGGAGCAAGACCCTCCCTGGAGCAGCCTGTGCCCTGGTTCTGGCCAGGTAAAACACCACACAGCACACACTGAGAGCTCCCCAGCTGGACAGGGCAATGGAGAATATAATGAAAGGCTCATGGGTCAGGATAAGGAGAGGGAGATCACTCAGCAATCACCATCACAGAGAAAACAGACTCGACCTGGGGAAATTGGCTCAATTTATTACCAATCAAACCAGAGTAGGATAATGAGAAATTAATACTAAATCATAAAAGATATTCCTTCTACTCCTCTGTGGGATTTGCAAGGAGTCCCTGAGTGGGAAGAATGATGTGCAGAACTCCAAAGTCTGGGAATGACTGGCATCGGACTCCATTATATCAGAAGGCTAATTAATTACTTTATTGTACTATATTATAATATAGCTATATTACACTATATCACACTAACAAGAACTATCGCTAACTAACTCAAAAAACTTGTGACTCTCTGCCCCAGAGTCCCAACACCCACACATGGATCCAACTGGTCAATGAATCAAAACACCCTCACCAGAATCCAATCCAGCAATCACCTTGGGTAAACAATCTCCAGAACACATTCCACATGGGCACAAACACAGCAGCAGCAGATGAGATAAGAACTGTTTTGATCATTCTTTTCTCTGCTTCTCTCAGGAGAATCCTGAGAAAGCTAAATCTCTCTCTGTTCAGAGGGCATGTGAATACCACACTCTTCCCTTCTTCCTGAGTTTAACTTTACTCCTGAATTCTGCTCCTCCCTCCTCAGGGAGAGAACTCCTCACACTCTGCCCCTGCTCCAGCATGGGGTTGATCCCACTGGAGACAGTTCTCCACAAACTCCTCCAGCAGGAGTCCTCTCCATGGGCTGCAGTTCTTCACAGCCTGCACAGACCCAGCACAGGGTGCAATCCTCCAGGATCAGGCTGCTCCAGGGACACAAGTCCTGCCAGCAACCCTGCTCCTGTGGGGGCTTCACAGCTTTCTTCAAGCATCCAGCTCTTCCCTGGGGGCTCCTCCATGGGCTGCAGGTGGAACTCCTCCACTGAGGCCCTCCATGGGCTGCAGGGACACAGCTGCCTCACCACAGGCTGCCAGAGAATCTCAGCTCCAGCACCTGGAGCACCTTCTCCACCTCCTTCTTCCCCAACCTTGGTGCCTGCAGGACTGTTTCTCTCACTCCTCTCTCCAGCTGCATTTTTTTTCTGAATTTTTTTCTCCCTTAACTCTTATCCCAGAGGCTCTGCCACCAGTGCTGGTGGCCTTGGCTTGGAGCCACCTTGGAGTTGGACACGGGGGAAGTTTCTGGAAGCTTCTCCCTGCAGCCAAATCCTTGACAAGCCAACCCCATCCACTCACTTGCCACTCACATGAATCCTGCAGCTGTCAGGTCTGTGTATACTTTACTAACACACCTCAACAGAGTAGGTTTTTGCTTTTTTTGTTTTCAAAATTGTTAACATCCCATTAAATCTAGACTTCACCACAGGCTTCCTGAATTTTCTTTATTGCAAAAGAATCTTATTATATCATTAAAATAATAAACTTAGAAACCAGGAGTATGATCAAGGGAGACAGGAACAGCTTAGAAAAGTCAAATAAGGCAAGGAAGGGAGAATGGAAATATAAAAAAAATCAAGAACTGAGTAGTGGAACTGATGACCCATCAGGCTACAAAACAAGCATGGAACAAAAAAAAAAACCCAGAAAAATCTGTTTTGTCAATTACAATCCTGGGAAAAATAAATAAATAAAAATCAAGGATGCTATTTAGTACTATAAATACTACCAGCAGTCACTCTGGCTGCTGCAAGAAGCAAACAAAAATACATATAAAGGACTAAGAATTTCAGTAGAGGATCTTGTGCTGATCACAGAGCAATATTAGCTCAGTATTACAGGCAAGTGTTGGAAAACATGATCTTCAATCCTTCCAGTAAAATGTTCTTTGCCCAACAGAAGAGGTGAGAAGCCAGGCAAACTCAGCAGTCCAAGTATTTTTGCCTCCTGTTGCTAATTTGTCCATCACTCACCAGAATGTCCCAACATCATGGCTGAGACACAGCTGAACACTCCCTATAACACTGGAGGGGAGGAAAGAAAACAAAATGCAAAGACAGGAGGAGGAATGGGATCATGCCAACAGCATGGGAATTCAGCTATCTGAACCCCAGAACAGTTATATGAACTCTGGTTTTGACCTACTCAACATCACTCCATCCTACCCAACATTAAAATAATACTGTTCCAATACAGAAATAAAGGGGGAAAGTTGATTTCATTTTAAAAAAAAAAAATCAAATGCTAGTTTGACCAGTGTGGAGATTGTAGGAGAAGAATCCACCTCAACCACTTTATTTCCCAGAATGATTTTTTGGGGTCTTCAAATGAAGATAGCATCCCAAAGCACACAAGAAAATTGCTGCACAAAAAGTTTCCTTGCTTTAAGCTACATTCCCTCACAGACATGGAGCAGCCTCCTGCCCTTAGTTATTTTTAAGGCAATGTAAAGAGCCAGGCAGTAGAGCAGGAATAATCACCGCCCACCTCTGCCATTCCTTGTCTGATTCTCATCATTTGAATGTCCTAGGAAGTGAGGACACAGCTGGCTCACTAATATTCCACAGGTTAACAGTGATGTTTCCTGCAATATTTCTTCATCCTCCCCCATCCAACCTGGCCTTCAACACCTCCAGAGATGGGATATTCCCAATTTCTCTGGGCAGGCTGTGCCAGTGCCTCACCACCCTCTGAATAAAGGATTTATTCCTTTATAACTAACAACCTTTATAACTAATCTAAGCCTGCCCTCTGTCAGTTTAAAGCCATTATCCCTCATCCTGTTACCACAGGTCCTTGTAAAAAGTCCCAAAATAATACCAAGGGATATCTTAAACAGAAATAAATTACCTATAGACCACATCTGTTGTTTGCTAAGCCACTGTACTGACAGTACTGTTTCTCTTTGCTGTTTCAAATTAAAATTCAGAGGGAAAGATAAGCAATGAATGCTAACATGAGATTGCAGAGACCAGAGAATCTGAACAATTTCTGCAAAACAATTTTCCCCCAGCAGCCCTCTAAAAGCAAGCACTCTCTCTTGCCAGCCATTTTACTCATATAAAGCAGACAACTGGAGGAGAGTAGCAAGACCAAAAAAAAAATAAATGATGCAGAGATGTCTGGAGATGCTGCTTATAAGCAATCTTTTTCTTTCCCACTCTCCCTTAGTGGTTTTGGTCTGATGGGGCTATTTGTTTTGGTTTTTACCTTGAGGTTAGGAGAAGACAGGTTATACCTCCCCTAGAAAGGATGAGTTAGCCTTCCCTCCCACAGCAGCCTTGGCTGCCAGAAGCTGGAACATAAAGCAACAGCATTGGAACCCAAAGTTCACAGAAAATTTGGTCATCTGCCACTTCACATGCACCAGCTGTCAGCAAGCAGCAAGAGAGGAACTCAGAAGATGGGAGCTGAAAGTGCTGTGATAATTCCCCTAACATTCAAGGCTAGATTAGAATGGACACCTGTGTGCTACTAGAGCTTGAGAACACAGTCAAGTGAGTTTTAAAGTAACACCTTGTTACTCCAAAAAGCAGATCATGAACCCTGCTTCCCCTTAAGGAATAATAAGCATGCTGTGAAGCCAGAGTGCCTGCAAAAGACTACAGGGTTAAAAAGATCTGACAAGCATGAAAAACTTAGCACAAAATTCACTTGCTGTTTATTTCTGCACTGCATAGGATCAGCCCCTGCCCCAGCTCCTCCTAGTGTGCCTATTAGTCTGACAAAAGGACACACAGAGACATACTAATTGTTTTTTTTCTGTAATAGTTGATTTGAATTACATTTGACAGGTTATTTTTCTTTCTTCTGGGATCTGTAACACAAGGATGTCTACTTTGTACATGTGCTTCTCTATCAAATTTTGTGGAAGAGAATCACAAGAGCCACAAGAGACTGTTCACAACCTAGATAGCCACTATCATCTCAAAACAGTAGAGTCACAAAAAAACCCCAACCACAGCAAAACACAGACTCCTCATCCAAGGAGGAGGATTACCCAAGTAGCACAAGCTGTGTTCATCTCTCCACCTGCAATAGGTGATACCTTATTCCTTAGGAACATGTTAAGTCCTTTGATGATTTTAGATAAAAGACATTTAATAAGCATCATCTGTCAATATTACTTAAGATATTTTCCTGCTTTTTGATATAGTAAGTCTCATTCTGCAAGTAAAATTCATTTAAGTTTCAGCTAGCTTGATCTTACAAGCTCAGAATTTACATCCTTCCTGGGAGAAAATGGTCTACAAGCAATGACTTAATAAATCAAACCTTGACTATTATCATCTCCCCATGCTCAAAAAGGAATACCAGGAGGAAATGTTTTATATTTAAACACTGTTCAGAGAAGCAGCAAGGATAAGGTTGGGAAAAGATTACTTAGAATAACAGCTGCTCCAGCTGTCTCTGCTTGACAGTAACAACAAACTGTAAGGACTGGGAGAGTTTCCTCAAAGTGCAATCACATGTGCAGGACCAGGGTGTTTGTACAGGCTGGGGAACAGCCTGCACCTCAGTCTCCCATTAGAACAGCACAGCCCACATGGACGTGCCACCCTGACAGCTCTACTATGCACCCCCAAATTATCTGCCCCAAACTCTAAAGAGCAATGGCAAAGCCCAAATGGAGCTGTTTGTGGGAAAGCACTTTGCTGTTAGCAAGCTGAACTGCTAATAGGATGGCAGATGGAACCCCCAGTGGTGCAGAGCAGGAGCCCTGTCACAGTGCCAGTGCCATGGCAAGGGTGGCAGTGCACACTGACCTCCGAAGTTGGCGAGGCGGCCGATCCTGGTGACGGGAACCTTCCTCTCCCGGGCCCGCTCACTGAGCTGCAGGGGAGAGAGAGAGAGGGGGAAAAACAAAACAAGAAATCCACAAATTAACTGGGCACATGCTCAGACACCTGCAAAGTCAGAGCACAAGCCAGAGCACTTGAACAACTCCATGCTGCCGAAACGCTTTCCTTGAACCCTTGAGATTTTCAAGGGAATACCGAGCACAACGGACACATCCTGAACTGAAATACACACTGAGCAGAGGAGGGGACAGGGGGGTGGGAAAGACAGAAGAGCTGATAACCATGTTGGGAAACCCCATTTTCACTTTCAACAGCCCTTGTATGTGGAACTTGGAGAAGCCTCACAGTGCTAACCCAAGCTCCCTTCCATGCATGGCATTAGAATTGATGGAGGGTGATCAGATTCACAGAACTGTAATTCACAGGACTGTAGACAGTTCCCCCACACACCAGCAGGAGCAGCTAAGTGTACAGTTACATCCAATATCCTTAGGGAGTGAGCCCAGTGGCATCTGATACTGGATGTGGGGAAGGAGCACAAGGTCAGAGCAGGTGACAAGTATCTATCTGCACTGGGGGTTCTGCACTCACACGAGGGCAAGAAGCACTAAAGTGAAAATTGTGAGCTGTGCTACTCTCCAATCTACTCATGCTCAGGGCAGCATTGCCTCCACCTCTACAACTGCAAGATGCCACACAGGAAGCCACAGCCTCCACTGTGAGGAGCTTAGGTCCAACTCTAAGCCTATGTACACTTTTTAAACATCCTCTCACATCAGATTATCTGACATAGAGGGAGCAAGTGTGAAAAGAGAGACTGAAAAGCTATTGACAGAACAAATATCACAGGGTTAATGAGCACTGACACTTCCCTCTTTTCCCTCCAAAAAAGGGAATAGTGGAAGAGGAAGAAATGAGAGAAACATAGGAGAAGGTGAGTAAGGGCAATCTGGTACAGACACCACAGTAGTGAGAATCCTTAATTAAAATAACATACCATCTGTTTGTAGGGTTTCTGTCCTGAACCTGTTTTGGCCTGTCTGGCTTTATCAATATCTTCAGCTGTTAATCCACCAACAGAGGAATGGTCTTGGTGAAAAGCTCTGTTTTGTCCAAAGGCAGTAGCAAAAGGATTTCCAGGGTCCCTAATGCCTCCAAATAACCTTGCATCCATTTTGGGAGGGAAAGGCTTCTGACCCATGCCAGAATCTCCAGTCTCATCAATATTTCTAAAAGGTCCATTTGTTGTGTAGGAATAAGCAGGGCCTTCGGTGCTGTGTTCCTGAGGCTTGCCAGGGGCAGTGGAGAAGTCCATTGGAGCATCTGATGGCTCTCTGGCTGAGAAGTCATAGTCTTTCCCAAAATCCTCACCAAGGTCAGTAAAGTTCTCCTGCTGTTTGCCAAGCTCCTGCATACAAGAATTGAAACACGTGAAGAAAAGATCTTAAACTTTGCTCCCTACCCACCCATGGTCCTCAGAGATGAGCATACAGCTGGGTGTCATGTCTTCACAGTAAAGAATTGTAGAGACAGAGACTCTGGCACTGCAGACATTCACAGCAAGAGACAAGAAAAAAGGAAGAAACTGAAGATGCCTGGAATCTCTGGAAACCTTTTAACTCCACTGATGGGACAAATTCATTAACAGTTTCTCAAATATCCATAACTGGAGACACCCTGTTTTTACATACACTGCCAGAAAGGGTCAGTAAATATGGAGCTCACTAGAAGCAGTGCACTGCTCAGAAACAGCAGGTGATTGGAGCTGCAATATCACTTAAGAATAATGTTGTTCTCCCTCCTCCCACCCTGTTTCCAGCCACACAACGTGAGCACTTCCAAGCCCAAAGCCACCTGAAGCAATACCAGATACCTACTTACAGGCAGAGTAAGCTCAGCCATTCACAGTCATAACACTACCAACTGCAAAACACATTCCATTATTCAACCACCAAACTATGTGTTGTCATCCCAAAATAAATAAAATTCTGTGCCTGGAGCAAGGATAACAGCATCAGGCACAGCAACGCTCCAGGCAAGCTCTTCCTGACACTTTTCTGCCCTAACCTTGCAAAAGCTGCCCCACAAAGTCCAGGTATTTTTTAACACTTTTCAGTCAAAAATGAATACATAAATAAAATTCAACAGCAGAGCATTATCTCTAGTTACTTATCTCAGCAGCGGCAATACCATAAAATAACTGATGACTATTACAGGCTATCAACAGGATTTTAAATCCTGCTGTGGTCAGGCAACCAGGCAACATATTTTGGGCTCTTTCCTAAATACTAATTACATTTCCCTTCCTTAGAGAAAAAGCAGAACATGGTCTTTCCTGTTATTCAGCAGGTCTCATCTCAACATCACAGTGAGGGAGGAGAGGAGAAATGTTTACAGATGGGGACTGTGGCTTACAATACTGACCAGTGATTACAAGCAAGAAAGCTTTCTTACCTCCACACTTGAATTTTTAGAAACATGCCAGACAGCTAAACCACTGCCAATTAATGTAAAAGATCTTCCTCTCTTCAAAACAGAAAATGCTGTATGTTTATATTTCTTACTGAGCTCTGCTTTGGCAGGAGTTTCTCTTGCAACCCATTTACCTAAAGCAGGGCAAATGCTCTGCAGTTGTGCTCATTGGGCTTCTCTTGTGCAGAGAAACACGAACAGAAACAGAACATCTCTCCTCTTGGGTGCAAGAGGCAGACAATGACAAGACAAAGCACTATCCCACAAACAAACATCCAAGTTAGTTCTACTGCAAGCTTAAATAGAACCAAGAAAACACTGGCCCAGATTCTAGGAGTGAAGCTATAGATTGCTCATTGAATAAAAAAACCCACAAAATCTCATTCCTTAGTTTCTGCTTCAAAAATGATCATCTGAGCTACACACTCCTTCCAGAGAATGATGAGAAAGAAGTACCACCCCTTGCTTTCAAAAGATGGCAGCACAGCAGATGTGAAGCTCTTATGAATCTATCCCCATCTCTGCTGAGAGAAGCTGCTGTCTGGCTTTCCTTATGTTCCTCATTTGAAAGCCAGTTCCAAAAATCCAGCCTGGGCTGTAAGTGGTGAATGTGCAAACACCTGACCCTTAGCCATTCTGAAAAATATCACGTGCACCAATTCTGCCAAGAAAGGAAGCAGCACTGAGATAAATGCAATGCACTCTAAAAGAGAGGTAAACCAATGCCCAAAGTTCAAAGGAGATTCTAAATAACAAAGTTGCTGACCAATCTTAGTAAGAGCTTGATCTTTAACAAGATGGGACAAATAGAGCACTTTTCTTATTCAGCATGTCTTAAACACTCAGGAATTGAAACACTAACATTCCCCTCCCATTCCTGTCCAAGCACCTTCCACACAGCACAAATTCCAAAGAATTCCCAGAGCACTGCAACATTACTATTATCAATCCCACACTTCAGAACTAGGCTCTCATTCAGGACGTGAGTTCCCTGACAGTCACACAACAAAACCAAAAAAGGACCTGGAGAAAAAGCAAAACATCAGATGGACTGTGCTCAAAGAGCTTTGCTCACCTGCACCTTGCCCAGGGCAGAGCTGAACTGTTCCTCAGCAGTGGCCTGGAGAGTCCTGGCAATGGTGACTGCATCCCCCCCGAGGAGCACCTGCCGGAGCTGCCCTGCCTGGGTCTCCAGGATGGCTTTACTCAGCTTGGTCAAGCCCCTCATGACCATGATGGCATCACCCGCCATGACTGATGAATTTCTGTGCTGAAAGACAAAAAGGGAGAGGGAGCAGAGAGACAAGATGTCAAGAACAAGTTTGCAGCAGGTTTCATATCCCCAAAGAGCTGGTAGCAGATGCCTGGAAAATCTCTTCCTGCTTTGGCAAGCAGCCACCATGGGAACCTGTCTGTAGCCCAGAGAGCACCCAGGCCAGCCTGAGGGCCCAGCTTAGCTGATCTTAGCAGGAAAAGAGAACTCTCATGAGTTAGGATAACTTTCCAGGACTCTACACAAATATCCAAGTTACCATTGACCAAAGCAAGCAAAGACAGTAAATGTCGGTAAACACTACAAAGATTGTCTTGATTCCTTCCAGATGTTAGAAGTGGATTAAAAACATTAACATTTGACCTTTAATTATTATGGAGCCTTGGAACATGTTCTCAGGTCCTGATAGCACCGATGAAGTTCTCTGTCACATTCCATCCCTGCCCTGGAGTTGTGCCTGCTCATTTTACATGGCTGAATTTCTTTACTCCCACACCAGTGATTAAGTTTTGTCCATCCTCCAAAGGTAGCCTGCTCCGTAGCCTGTTCTGTCCCCAGATTGTAGCTTGTAATGATTTGGAGAGGAAAAAAAATGTTCTGACTACAATAGGTAGAGAGCACACATAGTTATTTCCTAGGTAGGTACACAGGTATTAATCAATTTTTACAAGATACCCTGTTAGTATGTACATATACTCAACTATAAATGTTAATATACTGATGTGTACAAGCGGTCTTGAGTTAACTCTGCTACTTCTAATTGGAAGTTTAAGCATGCTCACAACACCAACCTACTTCAGCATTTGCAAAGTGCTGCACTACAGTCAATTTTTGACTCAGCCCCTCTTCCTTTTCAAGGGGTTCCATCTCAGATTTGTAACATCCTGTGCCACTTCAGTGTCTTCAAATACAAACTGGGCACTGCAGGATGGAGGACAGAGTGTGTCTGACAAGAGTAATTTCCATCAACTCCTTTGGCTCAGCCTAGAACCAAGCTCAGGCTCAGGACAGTGGCTCTCCTACATCACTGTGGTTCATGTCAAAGAAATCCAGTGGTCTGGGTGCAAAACCATTTTGCAGGGGAGATTTTCACCTGCTTATGTTATTTCCTAGGTAGGCACACAGGTATCAATCAATTTTTACAAGATACCTGTCAACATGCACATATGCTCAACTATAAATGTTAATACAACACCAACCTGCATTTGTGCTGCACACAGTCAATTTTTTGGCCCCTCTTCCTTTTCAAGGGGTTCCATCTCAGATTTGTAACATCCTGTGCCACTTCAGTGTCTTCAAATACAAACTGGGCACTGCAGGATGGAGGACAGAGTGTGTCTGATAATTTCCATCAACTCCTTTGGCTCAGCCTAGAACCAAGCTCAGGCTCAGGACCACATCACTGTGGTTCATGTCAAAGAAATCTGGTCTGGGTGCAAAACCATTTTGCCACCTGTTATTTCCTTCTGCTAGGCAAGACAGGGTCACAGCTCCAGGGCTGGCTCAGCTGCACATGTGCCCATCCTTACTGACACAGAAGGCAGAGAGGCATGCAGTTGGAACAAGATGCTGACTAAGCTCCAACCTTGCCCATACAGCAGTCTCTAATGATTTGGAGGAAAAAAATAATGTTCTGACTGCAATAGGTAGAATGGACTTATTTCCTAGGTAGGCTAAATCAATTTTACAAGCCTAAATTTCTGTCACACTAACCTGCCCATACAGCAGTCTCTAATGATTTGAAACAAAATAATGTTCTGACTGCAGTACACAAATTTGATACTGCAATCACTCAACTATAAATGGAACTGGTCTTGAGTCAAAGCATTACATCCAGCTGCAGACCACAAGCAACTGGATCCAGTTACCTTCTCAGGAAACACAAGCTCTGTCTCAAACATGTCTGCTGTACCTGTCATGAAGGAGAAGAATGGACTGCAAAGGTCTATAAAAGGAACCACAGATTACTGGGATTATTTGTTCAGGATAAAACCCACTGTTTTGTTCAACCACTGTTTTATCAGTGATCAAAATCCGGAACAAGCACTGCAGCCAGGAGTGTTACACTTGCATGTTCTAAGTACACTGTTAAAAGGACAGTCAAGGGCTTACAAGGAATCTGGGCATAACAGGTTAGCTGCAAAAATAAAACTCAAGCCCACCTAGGTCATTTTTCTGTGGTTCTCACTACAATACCTATCCACATGCTCCAGACCTCTAAGAAGTGTTACTCCTGCATCTGAGTTCAACCACTATGATTTGTTTTAACCTTGTATAATGCACTTTTAAATTCAAAAGTTGCCAGTCAGGCAAGGAGATCTACTCTGTCAACAGGAAGTGTTTTTCTACCCCTACATCTTCACACTGGAAATTTCCACATGGATCTCACCCAAAGCATTTATTTGCAGGCTGTCCCTGCAATTCAGAGCCAGGCAAAGAAATCAGCCAATAACCCAATACTGTCCCAGCTGAAATGAGACCATTCAAAGGTTGCCACTATTAAGAAATAAGTGCTTTTGTGATCACAAGTATTAACAGCAAGGAAAGCTTGAGTGCAAAAAAAGTTCATTTCCTCCATCCCAAGAAGGGCAACAAAAGGTGAGCCAATACAGACTTGGACAACACACACAAAAACAAATCCACTTTTAACATGTATTCTTACTAATCAATAGTAGTAAAACTATACACTTCTTTCACCCCAAACCAGCCAAAGACCTTGTCATAAAGTGCCAGTTAGGATATGCTAAATGTGTGCTTTCAAAAAGAAATAAATCTCCAAACAAAATTTCAGGGAAGCTAATGCAGCCACAAGTAGAAAACATACATTGCACAACACTCATTCAACCCTGCACTGCTAAATATATCAACCTGCAAAGAGGAACCTATTGCCCTGCACAGATATGGCCACAAGACACTGCACAGGACAAATTCTTACCAACCTCTCTCTGACTTCCATTTTATCAGCCCCACTTGCTCTGCACAGCAGCTGGAACCACCTAGGTACCAGGTAAGTAAGTGGTTTGTTAGCTCAGAAGCATCAGCAACATGCTCCTATGCAGTGCTGCCAAAAGACAGGCTATTCTAAATAAAATATATGCCAAATAATCATGAAGGTAAAGCACTACACACACACCCCCCAAAAAAAAAACAAACCAACAACAACAAAAAAAAATCCAAACATTAGGAAAATTACCTTTTTTTTTTTTTTTAATGAAAAGGCAATAAGCACAAGCAAGGACAAAACCCCAAAAACTGAGATAGGAAGCACACACTTCTGAGAAGGTTGGTACTGCACCAAACAACTACACTTGTGTTAATATCCAGCACAGACAGCAGGCAAGGCATTTTTTCCCCCCTAAGACAAGTTCTATTCCTACCCTACTAAATCAATAAGTACAGTATAAGCAAGCTCTATCAGAAGGAGATTTAGGGAGTGGTTCCAAATGGAATTAGTCCAAGTGTACAAAGTCTGTATCACACTTGACTTGCTCCCTGAGGATTCTCTATCTGGCACTGGCAAAGTGGGGCACTGCTAGCACAGGGCATGGACAGGTCAGTGGTGTCTGCACAAGCTGTCAGAGTGCCTCTGACCTGGCCTGAAGAGGGCTGACAAGTGTGGATCCTGAGCCCTTTTCCAAAAATAGGCAGGGTCATGGATTTGGCTTAGTAAGCTTCTCCCAGGTGAATGAACCCCTGAAACCCCCACACCTTCCAGCACTGGGAAACTCGAGCCAAGGCACCCTCAGACACCAGGCGAGGGACACACAGTGGGCACAGGGCTCCTGCAGCTTAGATGCCACCTGATTGAGAGCCCTGTTCTAACAGCAAAACCAAACCAGTGCTGGGATCCTCCTGTGTGCAGCAATCAGCCTCACAACCCAGCATTCTCTGGAGCCACTGACTGCCAAGTGTTTCCTCCCCTTTTCAACATTCCAGACTATTGGACTGAAGGTTTAAGCAAGTGCAGCTTGCTTATCACTCAGCTTATCAGAGGCCAAGAACAGAAACCAAGAGCCTCGCTACAAGCAACACAAGAAATCGTGTAATTGTCCCACTTTAAAAACACATTTTTTTGCATGTGCTAATATGTGCTCCCACAGGCACACAATCTGCTTGAGACTCCATGAGCTTTCCTCCAGATGCTTGTACAGTGAAAAGTTTTACTCAGATATACATTTGCACATGCATATACAAACACACACACATATATAGGATGGACCAAGTTTAAACACAAGATTTCTAATCATACAAATAGCAGAAACATATCTGAAAGTTTTCAGTGCATGACAACACAGTCTCTTTCAGTTTATGGTAACTACTACTACCAAACGCTGTTGAATAGTTTAAAAACCAAAACAACATAACACAAAATAACTGACCAAAGAAAAAACATCCAAAAAGTCCCCCAAACAAAAGCAGAGCAGTTTTCAGTAGCCCATATTCCCTCCATCAGGTCTGCAGTTTTAGCTGCCTTCTTTATCTTCAACTTTTATTCTAAATAAATGAAAATAAACAATAAAATAATATTAGCTTGGACAGATAGTAAGGCAGATAATCAGATATCACATATCAAGAAAACAGCCTCTACATCTTCCCTCTATCCATTATCCTTTATTACAAGCACTGTTATCTTGGTTGTATCTAAACAAGGACTAAAACCCTGGCTTCAGTGTTCTAACCACCCACACCATCAGAGCAAGTGTGGCAAGAGTATAATGAAATAAAAATAATAAACACCACAGACAAGATGCAGAAGGCCAGATACTCAGGACATTGTTCCATGGCCACGAAACAAAAGTAGACTAAGTTCAATATAACTGTTATTCATTAAGCTGCTCTGTAACTGTTCTTTTACAGATTTTTTTCCATTTCTTTTTATGTTTGTTGCCATACCAACCCTTTCATGTGATCCTTTCATTCATGGCCTTTTTCAGTTCCATCACACACCTCCCCACCAGTTCCTTTGATACCAGATTGCCAGGTCCCTGCCTAGATGTATTTTCATTAGCTGGATTCCTTGGGTTGCAGCTGACCCAAATTTTAACCATGCAGGGCACAAAACCAGCATTTTAAAAGGAAGAAGTTGCCATCATCCTTCAAATCAAACTGAAAATCCACCTTTCTTGTCCTTCATTCTTCCCCATAATTCCAATACACTGCAGCTCCAAAAGAAATGTTTTTAAAGATGTGACCTGTAACAGAAGGACCCCCAGATTTGATCCTGCCCTGTGGCTTGCACTCAAGCCCCCTTAAGCTGAATTCATCAAGTCTCTGAAAGCTGCTTTACAAGCACCCCTCCACAAAGCACTTTGCCAATGCCATTTAAAACAAACACCTCTGAAGGGCAAGTGGAACTGGTTTGTACCCTAATCACTACAATAGCAGTGCCCACACTGATAAAAATGGGCTGCTGGGCACACGAATGCCTCTTTCCAACAAAATTCAGAGGGCTTAGCACTCCTTTTTGGCAAATGGCAGTTAGTTCAAAACCTAATTTTCCCCCATAAATGGCTTGACACACATAAGAGTGAAAAAATGCTTGGACACTTTAGCAAGGCCTGCTTTATTTTAGGCACAGATACATCCCTGAATGCTCTGGACCAACAGTGCTGCTTACTTCTCTCTGGACAATGTCTGGGGAATGCAACAGCAACAGCCCACATGCCTGGAATTAACACAGTCCCCTTCTACCCACAGATGGAAATAAGCTAAACAGACCTGGAAATAATTTAGCCACAATTAAGATTTACCACAATTAAGAGAGCACAAGCCTCACTACAGGTCACTCCTGATAGTGACAGTGCACCAATAAATCCTGCCCTGGGCACCCACACTTTGCTGCCACACTGAGGTAGATCCAACTCAGTTGCTGTGATTCTAAGGTCACTGCTCATTCACTGTTCCCAAAAAATGTGATCTCTATTTGCTCCTGAGAATTAAGTCTTTGCAGTTGGGGCCCAAAACAATAATTTTTTTAAAATCCATTATCCCAATTGCAAGGGAAAATGTTTTGGGCCATGGGGATGGATTTCAAGCTGGAATTGTATTTATACCCAACACACAATCTTTGTATTACATCTGTTACCAAGAGGAAAGGAAGAAAGAATTAGAGGACAAGGGAAAAAAAGGGTTTTCTCTTCTGTTTATGTAGTGGGCTGTGCTTATAAGTGCACTGCACTGCATCCTCTGCTTAGCTCAAAAGCCTTAAAGTGTAACTTTAATCACATTAATCCAGAGTTCATCAGAATTATTCATGTTACTTCCCATGCATGTAGATCTTTCACTCAGCAACAAGGACAACAGTATATTAAAATCAAAATGGAGCATGACCTCCAAGCACACAGATTAATAGGAGATCCTGGCAGATGCAATATTTGAAGCATGCACTTAGGAAACAGAACTACTACAAGATGAAACCTTGATTTAGGTTTATGGCAAGTTTACACAAAAGGACAGTTCACTAGTTCCAAGTCACCCCATCAATGGTAACACACAGCATTACTTGAGAAGATAAATCCCCCACACCTGTATGGAATAACTCTACCTAGCAGTAATTATAATAGGGTTACACTAAAGCTCTTCACTGATCAAACCCAAACACTGAGCTTCAAACAAACTCTGAGCACTACCAACACCTTCCCCAAGTGTGCAGAGCAGCTCTATTCTCTCACTCACTTTAGCATTAGAGCACAGAAGATCATCAAAGCCCAACTCTCTCTGATGCACAGTTCTGCACAGGAATCAACAGAGCTCCCCTGAATCAGAATATAAAGTATAAATTACCTTGAATTAGAATATAAAGTATAAATTACTCTGAATTAGAGTATAAAGTATAAATTAAGGAGGTTATCAACTTGCAGTTAATTTTTTTTTTTTGCATACACTGTTATGGTACAATTGTTTTTAGTGGAAGTTTTGACTTTGCAAAAGCACACCAAGGTTAATTTAGGAACTAGAAACTGATAAAGTGCTGTGCCTCACAAACAAGTGCAGATTCCTTTAGACTCAAATACTCCACTACTTAATGCACAAGTCTTGAGAAAAACAGCAGCTCTTCCTCTTGCATTTAAACACACAACCCTCTTCACTTATAACTCTCAAAAAGCTCAGGAAAGGGCACTGATACCACAGTTGTCGACTTTAGAGGAAGAGAACAGGTGATCTACCCAAACTTACACTGCTTGCCAGGCACAGGGTTGGGAACAATCCCAGTGCTCTCCATAGGGATCCCTACAGCACACAGCCTATCCCTAGGAGTCCTCTAAACACCCACCTCTGCAGATCAAAGACAAACAAGGATTTAGAGCTGGTCTGCTGGCCCCTAAACCACACATTGCCAACAGTCACCATTAAATGCCACTTGGGCAGTGGCTTCTAGTCAGAACCTCTCTAAGAACTAGGCACAGCCTGTAGCTGAGCTGTGCAGCTGCCCTTCCTCAGGAATAAGAAGGGATTTTGTTTATCACCCTTTGTGTACACCAGGACAGACCCCTGCCCAGCACACCCCAAGTCAGTAAGTGGCACCCCCACAGGTCTCCCTGGGTGCCAAAGACACCCCCTGTGCTGAGAGCTGTCACCTCTGGCAGCAGCAGGCAAACCCCACGGCCACTGATCCCACCATTGATCCTGCGGGCATTCCTGTCTGTATCGATCTCATGGCTTCCAACCTTGCCCTAGAAACTGGGGTTAAGTTCCAATTTAGCAACTTACATCCTGGTCTATTCATAGCCCCCTGACACACCAGAGCCCTGGCTGTGAGAGCTTCCATTTTTCTGGCTGTGCCAAATCCTCCCCACAACAGGAGGACCATAGGCAAAAAAAAGAAGACCTGAGATGATCTCTGTGCTGCAGGGGAACATGGTCTATCTGAACCTACAGCTCCTGCATGGCAGCTCTGCCACAGACAAGTCATTTCTGTTTGCTCCTGCTCCCCACACATAGGCACTTCTGACACTAGGGTAAATGAGAATAACGAGTTCTATATTTCTCTTATAGCTAAGCCTAACCTGATACAGAATCTGTAATCTACAATTGTTTATGCTCTCTATGTATAGACTTTATGAAATCACATGTGCATAATTTAAATATATTGACTTTCCAAGCTAGAAAAACCAAAGCTTTTTGCAGCTTATACAGTTTAAAAAATTAAAAATCTCCAAACTCCAATTCTGAATTCTGAAAAGCCATGCTCCATAATGTTTGCTGTGCAATGTAAAATTGTATCAGGCTTACTGATTTCAGAAGGGTTCTCTAAAGGACACACTCAATCCACCTGCAGTTTACTGCCCAGTCATTCTCCCTGCCATCTCTTCTCTAATCCCAAGTACTCTGTTGATGAGCACTTTGACCAGATCAAATTAGGATGAGGATTTAATCCTTCCAAATGGCACAATCCAGACAGCAGGAGAGCTGTGATATTTCAGAACAATGCCCCAAACCCTTTTATAGTTCACTTGTTCAGCAGACCCAGAAAAAAAACAAGGCATGCAACTGGTTAAAAAGGATGCATGAATACCAAAGAAAGGGCACACACAAGGATGTAATCTACACCAAAAACCAGCAAACTACAAACTACAGGGGAAAAACAAACACAGTAGGAGAACTTTGTAAGTGGAAGTTATCACCTGCACATCACAAAACAGCTCTAGGACCATGCAGAGCACAAGTAGATCATCTTTCCCCGTGTCTCCACATGCAGAATCTACAGTCTTTACAAAAAAGACAAAGTCTTCTGCAGCTTCCAGTAAAAAAACCACCTGTTTTTAAACTGTGGATATGCATGCAGACTTGTTTAAGTAAACATATAAACTTGTAAAGTTTCTAAAAGCCAGCTCCACAGACTGGCAGGTAAGTTTTTCAGAGCAAGTAATGTCATTTTCTGTGCTGTGAGAAGCACACAGAGCATTTCAGAGACTGGGTAGCTGGGAACTGAACATGCTTTATTTAGCTCCACACCTCTACTGACTGACAAAACACAAAAGCCATTAAAATAAAGAAACACAGAACGTGCAACACAGAATGCAGAAACACAACTGTGCAAAGAAAGGGCAAAACTTGTGTATCCAGTTATTTCTTGGGTCTTTGTCACCGGCTCAGATGCATTTAATTTTGCCATCTACCATACGGAGGAAGGGGAGGTGAGAGGAACAAAACAAGTGGCATCTAAAAAACTGAGAAGGTAAAGACAAAAAATTTAATGTGAAGATAGGAATGTGCCTATAAAACAAGTTTTCACTGCTGGGTGAGAAAGCAGTGATTGAACCCACGCCCTCAAACTACTGAGCTTCACTGCCAGCTGGTATTTTAGCTCCACATGCAGATAACTGATTTTCTTCTTCAGATCCTGAAGGAAAGCAGGCACCCATAGCACAAGGCAAGACTTTTATAAAACAAGCTGAAAGAGAAAGCTTTTCTCCTAAAGGTGCTCTGTTCCAGGATATACAGCTCCTTAAGGCAAAAAGGCTCCTCTTCCAGCTTCTTTCTTTTGTAGATGTGATTGCTAAATACTGCTCAGACTCACTGCCTCCATCCTAGGCTGGACTGCTCACCCAGCAGGACAGATTTAAGGAAAAGGAGAAAGGCTTATTCATGCACTAAGCTCAGTCCTGAGATGCATTTGGCAAACCACCTGGATCAAACAATTTATCCCACACACACTGACACACAAGATGACAGACCATGAGACAAACGTCATCCCTTGCACCCAGGTTAAAACAATGAAGACAAAACACATGCAGATGAAAAAAACCACCAAACTCTACCTAAAAAAATCCACAAAGAAAGGGCAAAACTTGTGTATCCAGTTATTTCTTGGGTCTTTGTCACCGGCTCAGATGCATTTAATTTTGCCATCTACCATACGGGGAAAGGGGAGGTGAGATGAACAAAACAAGTGGCATCTAAAAAACTGAGAAGGTAAAGGCAAAAATTTAATGTGAAGATAGGAATGTGCCTATAAAACAAGTTTTCACTGCTGGGTGAGAAAGCAGTGATTGAACCCACGCCCTCAAACTACTGAGCTTCACTGCCAGCTGGTATTTTAGCTCCACATGCAGATAACTGATTTTCTTCTTCAGATCCTGAAGGAAAGCAGGCACCCATAGCACAAGGCAAACTTTTATAAAACAAGCTGAAAGAGAAAGCTTTTCTCCCAAAGGTGCTCTGTTCCAGGATATACAGCCCTTAAGGCAAAAAGGCTCCTCTTCCAGCTTCTTTCTTTTTAGTTTTAGATGTGAAGACAAGAAGACCTGCACACTCAGACTCACTGCCTCCATCCTAGGCTGGACTGCTCACCCAGCAGGACAGATTTAAGGAAAAGGAGAAAGGCTTATTCATGCACTAAGCTCAGTCCTGAGATGCATTTGGCAAACCACCTGGATCAAACAATTTATCCCACACACACTGACACACAAGATGACAGACCATGAGACAAACGTCATCCCTTGCACCCAGGATAAAACAATGAAGACAAAACACATGCAGACAGAAAAAAACCACCAAACTCTACCTAAAAAAATCCCAACTCCATAAGCAATCAACTAGTTTTAACAGAAAAATTAAGAAGCAGGAATTCAGCTCCTGTCCCTTGCTCCCTCTCCGTTTCCAGAAAAACAATACAGCCTGGCAAACAGGGTGTGAAACAACAGATCACCACCTGCCTTTAAAAGGACTACTAGAAGACTAGAAGCCAAAAAAAGTCCAGGTCTTGCTGCATGGATGCATTGAGCTATTATTAACTTGTGTGAACTATCACAAATGAATTAACCAGAGCTGTACTGCACAGAATTCCCCTTGGCAGGAATGAAACGAGGTGATCTGCACTCAGACAATAAAGGAGTCAATTCTCCACATCTGGCCTTTTCTTCTGCTCATCTCACTACCTCATTATTAAAAGGGAGACACTGTCAAAGCACAGCAGGTCACTCACTTTTTTTCCCCAGTAAGACTGGACCATATAAAGCTGTTTATTCTAAGCATACTTTATTCAAGGTTACCAGTGTCACTGCTAATTAACAGCAACGAAAAACACGTACAAAATACAAAAAGAACTCTCCTGGTCTAAGAGCAAGAAGGTTCTTGCTTGCTCTTGCTAGCTGCAGTTCCTGTGAACTAAACTCCTTCTGATAACATATGAATGTTCTTACCCCACGACAGAAATGCAAAACTACCAATATACCTTTAGACACCAATTGCATTCAGTCTGCATAAAAACAATTTCTTAATCCTTTCTTTTATTAAGTCTTTTATTGAGCTACCCTCCTACACCCAGTGCTAAGGCTTATTTTGCATATTCTTAATTAATACACCAGAGTCTAGTAAAACAATATAATTAAAAGACAAGCAACTCAGAAAAAAATCTTAAATTGTTAGGTCAAGTCTTTTTAGGAAAATTATATTTTCAGTTATTGAAAGAAAATTTAATTTCCTTTATTTTCCCTTATTTCCTTATTCCTTTATTTTCCTTTGCTAATACTGACCACAAAGTATGGATTTTCATTGCATGGAGGGGAATACAGAGAATCTCCCTACCTACATTCCTGCAGGGTGGCACATAACCTTGTTGGGCTATTAGAAATAGTGTTATTTCTTATCCTATAGTCCTGCAGAAATTTAAATGGCCAGTAACCATAAAAACAACATTATACAGTGTTGTTTGAAACCAAACTTTCATATTTGCAGTTATTTATAGGTAGCTTGTTCGATGTCCGTTTAAAACTAAGTATCTCCCCATCAGCTCCCGTTCACATTGTTACAAAGACTTCACAAGCCTGTTTGCCTATAGAAATATTATTTCCTCAGGCACTTTACCAAGAGGCTCAAAGGTTTTTTTTGTCCCCATTTCAGCCACAAGCAAAGCTTTAAAAACAGCCAACATCCTGATTTTACAGCCCTCTCCAGCCAGACGCGCGGATGGGTCCCAGCAGCAGAGAGCGGCGAGGCTGCAAGCGGGAGCAGCCCGGAGCAACCAGGTCCGCGCGGTATCCTCGGGCAGGGCGCATTCCCTACGGAGCGGAGCAGGGAATTCCACCCTTTTCCCGATCCCCCTTGGGCTGCGCTCCCCGTTCCGTCCGCGCATCTCCCCGGCTGCGCCGATGCGCCGGCCCCGCTCCCGGCCGGGCGCTGCCGAGCGCGGGCAGGAGGCGGAACCCGGCCGGCCCCGCTCTCGCCCCGCCGGGACGCGGCCAAGGGCACGGCAAGGCCGCAGCTCCGGGCGCCTCCTGCCCGGGCGCAGCCCCGCAGCCCCGCTGCCGCCATCGGCCGCCGGACCCCGCACACGTCCCCCCGCCAGGGAACGGGCCCCCGGTGAGCGACCCCCGGCCCGAGGCGCCGCGCCGGGTACGGGCGTGCTCCCCGCGGCAGCGCCGGTGCCGCCATCACCCGCATCCCTTCCCGCACCGCTGCCCCGCATGGCAACGGGCGAGCTCCCACAGCCGGGGCACCGCCACTACCGGGGGCACCGCCACTACCGGGTGCTCCGCTGCCCCCACCCCGCCGCCAGCACAGCCCGGCACAGGCCACCCCTGCCCAGCCTGGCCCCTCCACTGCCGCGGGCGCTTCCCATACCCCATACCGGCACAGCCCAGCGGCCACCGCTCGGCTCGACTCGGTTCGGCTCGGTCCGTTCGGCTCGGCTCGGCGGCCGCGGCCCGGGCCCGCACGCCTGTTTACCGCCGCTACCGCCCCCGGCCGCGGCCGGGCCGCTCGCCCCGCCCCCGCCGCGCTCCCATTGGCGGAGCCCGTGCGCCCCGCGCCTCCGCCAATGGGCGGCGGGCTCGGGCGGGGCTCCGGCCAATGCGGGGCGGGCCCGGCGCGGCGCGCGCGACGGCTGCAGGGGGACGTGAGGCCCGTGAGGTCCGTGCGGCGGCGGGCGGGGGGGGTGCGGGCGGCCGGGTGAGGCGTGAGGAGCGTGTGCTGCGAGCGGGGCGGCGACAGCCGCCGTCTGTCGGCGCTGGGCTGGCTCCCCCCGGGCTGGGCTGCTCTGGCGAACGGGGACCGCCCGGTCGCGGTGTCAGTGGGAGGTGGCGGGGCGGCGGGGGGGGGTCCCGCGGTGGGAAAGGATGAGATGGGCACGGGGAGGCCGGGGGTTCGCTGCTCCGGCGGTCCCACATTCCCCGTTAATGTGCATGGGGAGATGGGCAGGAGCCCGGCGCCCGGCAGGCTCCAGGGAAATGCCAGGCGAAGGGAGCAGCTCCCGATTCGTGGCGCTCCCTGTCCGGGAGAGCTTTGTTTGCGGCTGCCCGTGTGGTTTGTCAAAGCATCGTGTCACGCAGGCACTGGGAACTGTTCAGGTTGTTGGGAAGTGCTCGTGTGCACGTTGGAAACAAACGCGGTGCCCTGTTCCCCGCAGGTCGATGGCAGGGATGCGAGGGCTCACAGCGACAGCCGGCTCCGCGCTTGTCTGGATGCTCTGGTAAGCGCCCGCCGCTGTCAGCAACTTTCCCGTCTGAAAAATAACAATACAGGCGTTCTGGGGCATTTGCCACATGGCTGCACCAGTGCAGGAGTACATTCGGATGAGGTTTGGAGATGAAATCATTCCTTCCTTCCTAACCAAACAGGATTCGTAATCCTTCCAGTTGTAGCATAACTTGCAGCAGTGACCAACAAACAGCCCTGAGCTTTAATTTCACCATTGTCAATTGCTTGTTTTGGCTCACCTTTTCAGCTAACTAGTAGCTTGAATTGAGCACTTAGATCCACACCGAAGGACCTGTATCTAAGTCAGTAGGAGCTGTGGATGCTGTGAATTTTAAAATCAGTAGGAATTGTGGATGCTGTGGATTTGTGAGGAAGGAAAATGGAAAAATGGTCTGCTTTAAGTGTGTAGAGAGGTTGAACTGTACAAAACCTGTGAATATTACTGCCAATCTGCTATTGCCAAAGTTGCCCTCCTCTGTAGAGGGAGACAATTATTATCTTGTTTGGGTGGTATTTACCAAATATTGTTCAAGTATTACACATATATTCCTTCATGTTTTTTAAAAAAACCCAAAAATATTTATGTCTCCCCCAAGCCCCTCTCAGTTTCCCACGCAAACCCTGAGAAGGTCTCTATAAAGCACTGAACAGACAGCTACAAATTAATTTAGCAATATTCATCACCCAAACATTATCGAATTAGAAGCCAGCTCCAATCAGGACTAAAAAGGCTGGATTTGAATTTGAAAGGTGAAAAAAGAAACAGTTCCCTGGGAAAGGCACATTATTGAATTAAATTCTTAACACACAGGCTGTGTGTAGACAAAATATATCTGAAATGGAAAGGGCAAACACAATACTTTGATAAGGGATGGAGGCTCAATATGTTGATGAAGCAAAAACATGTCTGTAATAAGATACCAGCCTTGAGAAGTTTTGTCCAAAAAATGCCTCGTTTTCTTCATTTCAATACTCAAACCTGTGGAAATATACACAAATTAATTGCTCTATTTGTGCTTAGGTTCCTACTATTTCTAATAAAGGAAAGATCATATATGCCCTCATCTGGAAAGAGATAAGTTTTGGGTGTCTTTTCTAGGGACACCCCTTTATCTATTCCTGTGCTGGATTTGGGTGGCAGTGCTCAGTTTCTGTGTAACATCACTTTGCTTGCATCAGCTCGGCATTAATTGTGAAACATCTTACTCACAGTGCTGAGCACGGAGAACTGGAGGGTTTCTGCATGAGCAGGCTGCCATGGTTTGAGATGGGGGCAGAGCAAGGCCAGGGTGAAGCTCTCCCCATCTCTCAAAGACAGGCCTGGCTGGTTCCCTTCATTCACACGTGGTAAACCATTGGATATTTCTGCCACTGCTGTTCAATTTGCATCACACCTTCTCCCGCCAGACTTTCTGCAGCCTTAAAAGACCCATTGAACTTGAGCTCTTTCTGTACGTAAAGAAGAGAGAAGTGTCTGTATTCCCACCTAATTTGGAGTGGCAAAGAGGTAGGAATGAAAGCTGGACTGAAGCTCCTGGGAAAAAATAGTGTATGTCTCTCTTTGTTACTTTTTAGTTCTTAGGGGGAATAGGGACAGGACACCCAGGACTCAATCCAGAATCCAGAGGTTAATTTTGCCTACTTTGTCCGCAATCCTGAATAAAAAGTTGAACATGTTATATATGAAGTGCTGGGAGAGCTGTTCCATGGGAGATCTCCCTGTAAACTGAGGAAAAATGGTAACAGAGAAGAAGTATTATCAGTATTTGGAATTGATTTAGTGCTATCAATTATGAGATTGACAGCCTTTGATCCTGAAAAAGGGAGGTGGTGTAGGTGGGAAATAGACCAGAGAGTCATCCTTTTCTTCAGGAAGGGTATCAGTGGTTCATATAAAGCCTTGTTGGCTGTCTGGGGTATTCAGATTCAGGTTCCCTTCTCTGCTTGTGAAGACTTCACAGCACCCCACACACTGAGACCCTAATCATTATGCATCCTCTTCTCTCTTCAGCCTTACTCATATTATTTAATGGGAAAGTTCAGCAAGAGGAAATGAGAATGGAGCACTCCTCCAATCCCATCCAAATCTCAGACAAATCTGCAGTCAGGCCTTGTGCAAACTGTGCCTTGTCCAGTGGCAGGAGACATGGACAGGAGCCCTGTGGGGATCAGCCCAGGCTGCCCCATTCTGGGTCTGTGCCCTTCACCAAAGCAGTGTAGGTGAAACAGCAGCTTCATCCAGGCACTGAATGTGGGCAGGGTTTGTGTAGAAGCTGATCTGCTGAATGTGCTGTGCAAACATTAACTCATAAAGTCCTTCCAAGCAGGGTGGAGGGAAGAAATCTAGTCCCTATAGGGAGGTCCTTTTTCCTCCTTGTCCTGTAGGGACATAAGGCAAGGAAGAATGGATTCAAACTAAAAGAGAGCAGACTAAAAATTAATTCTTTGCTGTGAGGGTGGTGAAGCCCTGGCGCAGGTTGTCCAGAGAAGCTGTGGATGCCCCATCCCTGGAAATGTTCAAGGCCAGGTTGGATGGGGCTCTGAGCAACCTGGTCTGGTGGAAGGTGTCCCTGCCCATGGCAGAGGGTTAAAATACTCAAACTTTTTAAGGTCCCTTCCAACCCAAATTATTATATGATTCTACAAAATTTCTTTGTAAATACCTAAACATTGACATCCATGTGACAGCAGAATGAGGTTGTTGCAGGTTAAAAGGTTTTGCATCAGTGTCTCAATCTCATGTAATTTTTGTGCTGTACACCTGCACTCTTTTGGAGGTGTGTGCAGTGCAGAGATGGATTTGCAGAGCAAGCCAAAGCAGTCCTGTGAAAAAGCAAGTTCCCAGACTTTGAGGAGTCTCTTGATCAGATATAAGAATAAGAAGTGAACATTATTAATAAATCAGCTAAAACACATTTTTGGCAATACAACTGTCATTTTCTTCTTGTAGCTTGCTTGGTAGTGTTCTATTCAGTCAAATTTCAACATACTGCCTTATCTAGAAACATTTCTGTGAGCATTTCTAGCAAGAAACTTACAACTATGAGGAGTATATAAATCAGTCTTTTATTAAATTATAATAAAATCCTTTATGAGTTTGATTATAGTAATATTAATTATTATAAAGCTATAAATGCTACAATGATCTATCTATCCTCATGATATATATAAATATAATCAAAATTATAATAAATTTAAAATATAACTAATAGTTACAATTTAACTATGTCAGAGTCACACTCCACAGAGTGGGAGTTTTAACCTACTCAGGTTAAAAGGATATGTTCAGGGTAATTTAATTCTCAAAATATCCTCATTTTCCTCAAAGCCTTTTACAAAGCAGGACATGTTCCCAGGGAGGAACACAGAGAGGAATGAGCCAGAAGGGCTAAACTTTTGCAAACAGAAGAAGTTAGAGAACCAGAGCCTGGAAGGATCTTTGGGCCCTGCAGTGAGAAGGCCTCCAGTGCAACAGAAAATTACTAGGCAGACTACTGGCCTGCAGAAAAAAAAGGTAATGGAGCCTCAGTTAAGCAGCAGTTGGTCATGTAATTAGGTTGACAAGTGTCCAAGCTGTTCAGAGAACACTCAGAAATTCTCTTGCATAGGACAGGCCCAAGCTGTTTCTCCAACCACAATATGTATGGTTGGACTCAATGAACTTGGAGGTCTTTTCCAACCTTAATGATTCTGGGAATCTCTAATACACATCACCATTCTTCTCTCTTGTTCATACAGCTAACCACAAAGCAAAAGCTCCTCTGGAAGTGTTTCCCTCAGTCTTCCTTCTCCAAGCAACTTCTGAGGCTCAGATGAGCTACCTCTTGAGGGGTTTTGCCTTGAGTTCACTCATCTTCTCTAGAGGGTAATTTCTCCAGGGCAGATGGAATGTCTTCTCTGACTCTGTAGATTTATGGCGTCCCATCAACATAATAATACAGGGATGATGATGAAGTGGAACAGCTCAAGTGGAAGTCACTGGACAGGTGGCTTGGTTTTAGTAGTTAGCTTGGAGGTATTTCAAAACTTTGGCAGGTGTCAGTGATGCTGTTTGTACCATATGTTATTTATATGGCTTTTTTTATGGCCAAGAATGAGAGCAAGAGCTCTCAGAGAAATGGCATCTCACTGACTCAGTCAATGGTAGATGCACATCCAGTATCATCACAGGATCCAAATGATGAGCTATTTTTGTTAAGCTTAGTACTGCTCTGGTTTTTGAACTGTGCATTTTCATCCCAAAGCATTCTGGCATTCATTGCACTTGTCCTTCCTTTTTCTCTCTCCACTTACTGCAAGGGGACAGAGACAAGGTGCCACTTCAGTTAGCACTTTAATTTTAAGATGATTTAGTGCTGTCAGAAGGGGGTGGTGTGGCAGTTCTTAAAATGATTATTTTCTGTCCAAGAGGAAGAGACAGTGCAGGGAGCAGGACAGATATTTCCTAGAATGATAGAATATGCTGAGTTGGAAGGGACCCACAAGGATCATTAACTCCAACTTCTGGGCCTGCACAGGACTCCACAAGATTCACACCATGTGCCTGACTGTATTGACAAACACCTCTTGGATTCTGTCAGGCTTGGTCCTGTGACCCCTTCCCTGGGGAGCCTGTTCAGTCCCCAGCCACCCTCTGCCTAAAGAACCTTTTCCTGATATCCAGCCTAAAGCCCCCCTGACATGGCTTTATGCCATTCCCTCAGGTCATGTCACTGGCTCCCACCCATTTTCCTTCTGGAGCTTTCAGTGAGCAGCCTTGCTCTGCACAGCTGGAGAGGGCAGGGAATGCCAGTGGGGCTGGCAGGAGGTGAGCAGAGGTGGCTGCCAGGTTCTGTGCAGGAGAGGGGACTGCTGAAGGGCTGTCTTGTCCCCTAATTGACAAAAGGAAGGGTGAAGAAGACACAAAACCCTTCCCTTTCCCCCCTGTGTTTTGCCTTGCCTCTCTGTGCCCCTGCTCACACCTCCCTCCTTTCCATATCACCCAGCAAGGAGCTGCTTTGGGGAAGGGAGGGAGGGAGGATGATGAAAGAAAACAAATCTAGGTGCTGCTGTCAGGGTGAGGTGGTGACAAGCCACGACAGGCCCGAGGCAGGCCGTGTTCCTCAGTGACAGGAGGCTGCCAGGGAGGGCTGTGCAGCACCATGGAAACACCAGCAGGCCAGGAGTGGCTGTGCCTCAGCCACCCAGCTCTCCTCCAGACCTCATGTGGGTGCCAAGTGGGTCCTGGGTGCTGCTTTGGAAATTGGACACAAGCCCATGGGAGTGGAGTACATGAAGAGAAGGACAGTGCCAGGGGAAGAGGTGCAGATGCAAGCACTAAGTGGAAGAAAGGGACACCAGCCCTTGGTTTTGGGTTAGTGTGTGGGACAGTGCAGGCAAGGACAGGCACCCAGCCACCTTAGCAATTTATACAGTAAAACATTCACAATGTTATCCTTGCCAGTTCAAATCCTGTTGCACAACTGTGCTTTTTATGGGTGTTGAGCAAAGCCATATTGAATGAGATGAAGAGTGCAGGAGCCTGATTTGCAGCTGTGTGCCTCAAGAACATGGCATTTCTGTTTCTCTGCTGGACTCAGTTAAAACATTATTCAGTCTGTAATTCTTCTTTGTCTGGACTAGACAGATCAGTTGTTTCTGCTCGTTGTAAATTGCATTTGCTTGCATAGTTTGGTGTTTTGCTCTCTCCCCTTGGCACCTGATTGTTTACATGTACCTGAACCCATCCTGCATGGACCAGGTGGGAAGGCTCAGTTCTTTGTAGCTTCCAGCCAGGATTCACTTTACAGATGATAACTGGCAAAGCCATTCACCCCCTGGGCAAACATGGCAAATTAATTTTAAAGCCAGACAAACAGGAACAAGTTCTTTGCCTGCATTTAGCCACTCTGAAGAGCCTTTTGCCAAGGACAGAAGGGTTATCTGAACGATTTGGGCAGAGTTGTTCTAAACGGGAAGACAGGCTGGAGCCAGAGAACATGGGAGAAACAGAGTTATTTCTGAATACTTTACTGGAACTAAGAATTAACATCATAGTTCTGCTGGTTAATGGCAAAGTGTGCTGCCAAACTCAGCCACTGCCCCAGCTTTTGGCACAGCATTGCCATGTCTCACAGAGCTGGAGAGCAGTGAGCCACCTTGCCCTAGCCTGGAATCATCCCCAAGACACCCTGTTTTCTTTCACTGCCCTGAAAGCCAGTGCTTGTTCTGGCTTCCTGGCTTCCTGCCTCGCTGTTCCAAACAGAGCAAGGTGTGAGATGGAGACTGGAAAGCTGCAGGGTGTTTCTGAGTGCCTGTGTGGCAAATGGACAAACTCACAACCTCCATCCACTTGCCAGATGATGATTCACAGATAGTCATGACAATTTACTTCCAGCAGTCAGTCTGCAGGGATGTTGTGGCTTCAAAAACCAAAAGCCAAAACCAGTGTGGGAAAGCAGGATTGTTGCTACCTTTGGATGCTGTCTGACCCTTTTCCTGCTTTGCTGTGGCTATCAATCCAATTCCAGAGGCCAATTGAGCAGGACTGCATAATCCAACCTCTGCTATCTACATCTGTGTCTGCATACCTGGACACAGGGAGACCAACTGGGGGCAGAACATCCTGACTGACACGTACCAGAGTGCAACTAAGAGGGAGACACCAGCAATTAACAAGCCTCTGGTAGGAGTGACTGATTGAGAGATGCTCCAGACATCCGGGTTAAGCCCTTCATTTGACCCTGAGCAAATTATCCAACTCCTATCTGTAAAATAGGGTTAATGGCATTCTTCTGCTCTGTCGTACTCCTAATGCCTAAAGAAGTGTTTGGAAAGCCTCAGTGGAAGCACAGCAGGAGGAATTTCAACCTGCTCTGTGCTAGTGTGCAGGGAAAAGGGTTTGCCTTCAGGCACAGCTGTGCTGAGAACCAGCACTGCAGGTTCACTCTCTGCAGACACTTGTGAGATTTCCAGCCTGCAGGAGCCCAAGGTGTGAGCACCAAGATGTGAGCACAAAGATGTCCCTTTCCTTCAGCAGTGCCACCAGACACAGCACCTGAGGATGCAGCTGGACAGTGACTACACCCTGCACCATCCACTCAGTGCACTGCAGCAGCTTTGGCTGCAGTTCAGCTGCTGCTCTGCTTTCCCAGCTCAGGAAATGTCACTGCTTTCCTGACACACACATGTCCTCACTGTTCTGCAGCAGTGCTCCTATCTCATGGCAGTGGTACATAGCATGTGCACACAAGAGTAGCAGAGAAGGTACCTTAACCCTTTACATGCTAAATGCCCTCATTTCCCCATCCTGTTTAAGTCCTCTTGCCATTTGATTCCTCCTTGTCCACCCAAATCACACAGGGACAGAAATCAGGGCAATTCTTTTCCATATTAAAGAAGAAAGTTAAACAGTTGTCACGCCCCTTGAAACTCACAGAACACTCGAGAAGAAGACTATTAGCACAATAGCTGGAGAACAAAAATAACTCAAATCTGAACTTCCCAGAATATCACAAAGATTGTATTTGGTAGGGGCTTAAAGAGAGGGCATGTCTTTTCTGGCTTGATGAAGGGATGACATTCCTGTTTAGAACAGTTCTGTTAATGCTACTGGCATTTTATTGCTACTAACTGTTGGTACACAGGGTAGGTAGCTTTTAAAATAATCCTGAATCCTACACCTTCAGCTCCAGGGATCTTGCTTGTCTTACACCAGTTTTGAAGGAAGGCTCATATTCTTTTATACACAAATGCAGCTCAGTGAAGTCAGGGAGAATTTTAAATGCTTGTAGCTTAAGCTTTGTAAAGATGGCCTAAGTTAAATAGGCTGGATCAAGTTTTCCACACTTTCATTTATGCATTGTTCTTGATCTGCTTGAATGCAAGTTAGCTGTGGAGTTACTCATATTTTATACCAGGGTGAGCAAGGTCTCCTTGAAATCACAGAAACCAGTGATCCAGGAGAAAACAGGCCTAATGCTTTTCCTACTCCACCCCCTTCTGCAAGGCAGGTTCAGGAGTGCCAGGCTTCCTGGCATTTATTTCAGCACAGATCTAATCCAGAGTTGGCTGTGGGAGCTGTCACTTACCTCAGGCTGCATTTGATAGGGCTCCAACAGTTCTGAGTTTTGGAAAACTTCCACTCCATCTACTTAGCCCCGTACCTGTCTCAGGTTTCTGTATCAAGGAGTTTAGCTAGTTCCACTTCAAAGTCTCTGTTTATTTAGATCTTTTTAATAGTGAGCCACAAATAGTGCTGAGCACTGACACCTCCCAAATTGTGCTCTTGGGCACCTGTCAAATGTTGCACAAAGAAGATAACAGTTCATATTTGATTAACTCCTTCAGTGCTCAGGGCAAACATCTTGGATTTAAGAGTGGCAAAAGGTGGGTTATGGCAAACCTGCAGCAAAGCAATATGTAAAAAAGAAGGAACAGTAACTTGTATGATGGTGTTTGATGCCATGATCTGATGTGGATCTTCCTCATGTATCCAAGATCTTTCTTGTGTATCCAAGCTGAAACCCAGCATGGTCATGAGGCCTTCCAGTACCCAAGGGGAGCCAAAAAGAAACAGGGAGAGGTACTTTTTACCAGGGATGTCGTGATAGGACAAGGAGGAATTGCTTCAAACTGAAAGACAGTAAGTTTAGATTAGTTATTAGATTATTAAAATTCTTTACTGTGATAGTGGTGAGACACTGGCACAGGTTGCCCAGAGAAGTTGCTCCCCATCCCTGGAAGTGTTCAAGGCCAGGCTGGATGAAGCAACCTGGTCTAGTAGAAGGTGTCCCTGCCCATATGAGGGGATTGGAACAAGATTATTTTAAGGTTCCTTCCCACCCAAACCATTCTATGATTCCATGATTTACTGTCTTGCTTTGTTTCCCACTTGTAGAATGAGAACAGCTCACATCACTTTACCTGACTGAGGAAGAAAGGATAAATTCAATGAGGAATACAATGTGTGTTTGGGGCATACAAACAGTGTTGTAGGAGAACTTCTGGCAAAGATACCACACCTCTCCAAAGGTTGTTTTGTCCTACAAAACAACCGAGTTCAAGAAAATAAGATACCCCCAGGTCCTCCTGAGGCACAAACAAGAGAGAATCATAGAATGGTTTGGGTTGGAAGGGGCCTTAAAAACCATCCAGTGCCAACCCCCCTGCCTTGGGCAGGGACACCTTCCATTAGACCACGTTGCTCAAAGCCCATCCAACACTATCTAGCTTGTCCCTAGATTTCTCAGTGCCAAGAGCTGGAAGGACAAGCTGTGTGCTCTTTTTTCCTCCCAGATTAGCAAGACCTACTGGGATAAGAGACTGGAAGTGAGAGGAAGAATGACAAATCAGTAAGTATAATTATTCCTTTCCTTCTTGAAGATGCTCAGAAGAAATCTTTATGTAATAAATTGAATTTAGCAATGCCTGGGGGAGCCCCTGACTTATGCTTGGGGCTTTGAGAAATGAAACTAGGACTGGATGATTTATTAAAAAAAGAAAAGGGGGGAGAGAACCCAAACAAAATGGAGTGTAACAGCAGCATCTCACCCAGGACTGCAGTGCTGAACACGGCATCACACTGAAAGCAGCTGGTTTTAAATGAATTCTAGTTCAGCTTGAGCTTGTTCTCACTGAAAGTCTCTCCCATGCTGGACCAAAACTGCAGCTGTGCTGGGGTGTGGGGTGCCTGCCTTTCTTTTTTTTCCTCCCATGAAGGAGATTGCAGGGCCTTCAGCCTCCCTGAAAAACAGGGCAGAGTATTTAAAATGGCTGGTACTTCTCCACATGGACCTACTGCCCTCCCGTGGCTGCCAAGGAGCAGAAACTGAGATTAGGGACCGAGGGGAACCATAAAGAAAAATAACTCAATATTCAATTTAAACCAAAGCCCAGTTTGAGTTACAAGGATGAGGAAAGCAAACACAGTGGGATTAACTGGAAGTACCTCTGAAGACAAGAACAAAGAGCCTGAAGTCAGGTTTGATGAATCAGACCAAGAGTATCAAATTAAAGCTGTGTGCTTCTGCAAGGACTGTCCTGTTTCTGGTTTTTCATTATGACTGTGATGCTTCTTGTGCATCCTCTGAGGACAGGGCTCATCTCCAGTCTTTGACACACAGCAGACACTTCAGCAGAACAACCCCAGACCTCCCACCAGAAGTTTCACTGAGGGGTTGCATTAGGCAGGCTCACCACTACATTTTTGTTTGTGGACTTGGCTTCAGTCTTAGATCTTCAAGACTGATGTGTGCCCAAGCTGCATTTGAGAGCAGAAGCAATGAAACACTCATTTCAGACTGGAGAGGAAGGGTGAGTGTGAGCAGGATCACACAGGAAAATGCCAACACATGGCACCTCCTAGAGGACTTCAGGTGTTGAGTGACACCAGCACCAAGAAAGGTGTCACCTCTGTGTACCTGGCAGCTGTGCTGGTCCAGAGCATGCAGGACACTGACACCAGTGAATGAACACATTAGGCAGACAGATGCTTTGCTGATTCAAGTTGCCAGGTCACTGAGTCAGTAGCAGCCAGCTGTGAGTAGGGTAAATCCTGCCCTCTGCATTTCACATCTTAGGCCATGCTGCACAATGTTAACATCACAAACAAAACTTCACTTTATACACAGGTGAAAACATCCAAACATCCAAAGAGATGAGAAATCACTCAGTGTAATTTTAAAATTTGCGTGTCTGTGTGTATATGGACACACAAACACAAATATATATTTGTAGTAAATACATAGGAACTTTTACACAATTATAAGCACTCCAGTATATCCATGATATACTCCTTTCACTCACCAGGACAATACATTCTGTTGCACTGCCAGAATCTCTTGCTCAGTTACCTTTTAAATTAAAATTCTTGTAAGTTCTGCAGAATTGGTCAGTGGAAGGCCAGTCTTTGCAAGCAGGTATCTGCAGAAAACCAGTGGTGATCCTTCAGTATGTGAAGGGTCCCCTGCCAGTTTCCTTCAAGTATTAACTCTGCTTTCATAGAAATACAACCCTGATAAGCCAAGCAGGATTTTTCTTTCACTATATACAAATAATTCATATCCTCTCTACACCATGCAATGCAAAAAGTAAAATCACGTTTCCCAGTGATTCTAGTCTGATTTGGCCCCATAACTGTTTTCATTAAAAAGAACAAACACTAACAAACAAATAGAAAAAGCAACTCTCACATAAACCTTAAAAATCAGCAAACAAAGCTCTACTGATTTACATTTCCAAAGGAAATACCTTTTAGTAATAGTTAACTCTGCAGTTGTTAAGTCCAAACGTTGCAAATGTGAGAAATGAGGACGGAAAACTAACAAAGAGCAAGAGTTACTGACTTGTCCAGACTGAGACACACACACACACCCCTTGTAAAAACACTTAAGCACTTTTTAAAAATTAGTCTGAATCACCTGTGTGATATCCTTGTTAATTATCAAAGCAGATGAGCTTGAACAGGTCTACTGGAAAAAGCACTACATAAAATTGTGTAATTCAAAGGCTTTGCTAAGAAGTATTTCCAGAAATTAAATTCTATGTCTCTCAAAGACATTGCATTATTCATGAATTCTCACATAATGTTACATTTACTGATACTGATCAGCTGTCAAAGAAAACTGAGCTTGTTTGAGTAACAGACACAGGTAAAAAGAAAAAAAAAAATAAAATCACAGAACTTTGGCAGCTATTGAAAAATGACTCAAAGAGCAAAACAAAATTATTTTCCAAAGTGGACAAAACATAAAGGTTCAGTCTGACCTATGTATTTTTTACTGACATAAAGCACTGTGATTTTCTTAATGAACTCACTTGAGGGTGTATAGCTCTTCCTAAAAGTAATGTAACAACAGATTGAAGTTTGCACCCCAATATTTTGATACAAACTATAACTGGATATTTCCAAAAGAGTTCCTTTGACACTAAATAGCTATTTTAAAATTTGTAATTAAAAAAATAATCTTTAAACAGTACAAAAACCTAGGTAAACCAAGTCTCAGTCAGTGTAAGAGAGGACCTCTTAATAAAGGGAAGGTAAATCCTCCTTTGGAGTAGTTACAACAATGCACAGAAATGAGACCAGAAACACAGGAAGTAAGTTACAGGTCCGATTTACTGGAGTGGTTCAGTCATTTCCACCTTAGGGTCACTTCAGGATTGTAGTAATGACCCAGAAAAATATTTCCTAAAAAATAAAATGTTGGGAGGAGAGAGCAGTATCTGTTTCTGCACGCTGAGGATCTGATGTGCTGCAAGGGGCAGCCCTGCCTCCATCAGCTGCTTGCTGCACTGGTGGATGTGCTCAGAGCCAGGAGGCTGATGTTCCACCATCCCATCACTGACATCCTGTCTCAATCCCTCATGGGGATCCTGACTCGATCACCATGTCTAACTAAGGTCAGAAGAAATGGGCCTTTGGGGCATTTCAGCAGATGCTGTGTGCACAGCAGCCAGCACAGGGAGCTCAGCCTCACTCCTCTAATGGCTCACACCCTGCTCTGTGCATGCTGCCAGCTGTGCTCTTCCAATCACTTGCACCTCGTGTTTGCACAACACTTCAGAAGCGTAGACTTAGAAGTTCTAAGTGAAAGCTTAGAAATTCTACATTATGGTAAAAGATGACTGGAGTTCCAGGGCTAAAACACCTTACTTAGCTCCTGGAAGATCAGACCCCTCACCTCTCCAGTGTTCCATGCCACATACAGGTTTCTGTGCTCACAACAGCCACTGTGCACATCAAATAAAATAAAAGTAACACTCTGACATCAGCAAGGAGCCAGGCTTTTCACCAAGAGTCCTGTGAAAAATCTCAGTTCAACATGTAACTATTAGATTTTTAGTACACGGCATATCAAGGAATTAGTGTTTTCCTTACAAATATATGGCACTAAGTGTAAAAATTTTATGACCTATTCCAAACATTGTACCATACTTCACAGCAAAGCTTGAAAAAGAATCCTCTAAATCCCACTTCTTCTAAATGTACAGCTGGTGGGAGGCCAGGGTGTCCATGAACGGTCGCACAAGGTTGTCTGTCGAGAAGTAGAAGATCAAGCCAAAGGTGATGGAGATGGGGAGAGCAGGCAGTGCTTTCTTAAAAACAGCCAGCAGTAAAAGTGTTAGGCATAAACCCTGTCAGAGAGAACAGGATAAAAATCACAAGGAGGTAATAGTTAAGACCACCAGAAATACATCCAACAAGCCAACACACAGATAATTATCTAAATGCACTGCAGAGCACTGCAGACTGTCTGAGCTACCAGCAGCAGAGTATGTATGTGCCCACAGCTTCATATTTCACACAAATTGGCCAGGTTTTTCCTCAGCAATATTGAGCACAAAAATCTCTGCTGAGAAAGTGGTATGAACAGCAAATGCAGAGGTACAGCTGACCCCGAGAGGTTCACTTCTTTACACATTATTTTACTCCTTGTTCTGTGCCATTAGGAATGAAGTACTGATCCAGCAGACAAAAGCACTTAAATCCTGCTGAACTACACAGACAGGAGTTCCACTAAAGGTTTATAATACTTATAACACATTCCCAGTTTACAAAGTCCCTTAGGGTAAAAAAGAAAGAAAAACAAACAAAAAAAAACCCAAACCCAAAACAAAATCAAAAATCCACTGCTGTTCTTTTGGCTGGATTGCTTATTACAATGGGTGAATTCTGGTTTTACCTGGATAGCAGGCCAAGATCTGCTTTTTGGAGCATGTCAGGAAGCTGTTGTATATTCTGAGTAGATACTGTGGCTAAGTACCTCTAGATTCCTTCTTTCATCAGAGCCCTTTTTAATTCTTCCATGATGACAAAACTTCAAAGACATTGGGCTCCAAAAATATCCACTAGCTAAAGATCAGCAGACAGGATTTTTAAATTCTTTTTTTTAAATCAGTGTTTCTAAACTGCAAACTTGTGCACAATCTACTCGAGCCTGTAGTTCTGTTCTTATTTTCTCAGGGACCATATCTGGCCTACACCTGCTCTTTAAATGTCATCTCCCTTTTGAGATGTGCTTACTGAGGGGACATTTTTGGGAACCAGAAAGCCACATAGCAGCAAGATTATGAAACTGCAAAAGGAGATGGAGCAAGTTTTAACAGTACCATAAAGACACAAAATGGGGCATTTGGCCTCACAAGATGGATGACCAAGAACATTCCCCCCAGCAAAGGGACCCCGCCCCGTGCTGGACTGCAGCAAAGGGAGTTTGGTGATCCCAGGGGTTCCTCTGAGCTGTGGGGTCAGAGAGCTGCAGTGAACAGACTCCAGTGAAGGCAGCTCATTTCTAGTTTGCATGCTTTCTGATGCACAGTCTTCACAAGTGACAGTCAATGGCACTGTCCTTGGGATCTAAGCAGGAAAAGAGAGGCCCAAGAAGGACACAGAAATCGATTTTCTTTTACATTCTAAAAGTCCTGCTGTTGTCTTTCTGGTTAATTTCTATGAGGATGTTGAGGTAAACAGCAAATGCATAGTAATTATTTTCCACTCAGATGGAAGCTTAACAGTGTGCCTTCATTAGACCTGGCAGGACCAACTCTTTAGCAGCCACAGTATGTTAGTCATCTGCCCTTACTGATAATTTCCATGGATTTAGGTCTCCTTTCTTCTCATTTTTTTCCAGTTCAAATAGTAGAATAAGATAGGAGATAGGTCCTCACCCTCTTATCTATCAGCTCCCCCTAGCATAACAGAGTTAACCTTTTCAACTACACTTGCTAATCAGTGTGGAGTTCCAAATATTGACTCTTGTTCCCTGGGGCTGTTTCAGCCCCACCACATCCACACTTGGCTCTGCTCTGATTAGTCTGGATCATTCTGCTGCAGTGCCTATCTAGAGAAAGAGTATTCCTAAATACCTAGCAGGTTACCTGGACTGATTCAGCAGTGCTCAGCTGCTGGTACTCCTGGCAACAATTCTGTGCTGAACAGGCTGTGACAGAGCATTTAAAAGCTGCTCACTTACTATGAGAATGGCTACAAAGCAGGCCAGTGTGGTATTCCAGTCCCCACTTGCTGTGGCAGCTGCTTTCCCAACAAGCACGCTGTAAAATATGAAGTCTCCAAGGCCCAGCTTCACACCCCCTGAAAGAAGTGGAAAAAGAAAATAAGTGTTAATTCTCAGCCTCCTGTTTTGCTTCCTCCTGAACAAATTCTTGTCCCCTGGGGAGCAGGGAAAGGTTCCTAGTCCTGGCTACCAACCTGGACCCACACATTCCTGAGGAGGCTGAGACTTCCAGCCCCTCTTCCCACTAATTGCTTTATTCTCCCTCATTCTCTGAGGTGCTTCCCTGGGCTGCTTTCCCAATGAAGCACAAGGACAGAGAGGGACAGGAGTCAGGGGGAAGAAGGAGCTGTTTTAAATTGTACATGTAGCCAACAGATGTCACTGGAACCACAATCCCAGAACAGATTCTGCAGCAGCAAGAGGTAATACACAGTCAGGCTCAAGATCTTCATTGCTCAGCAAGCACAGCTATTCAGATTAACTGTGATTAACCAAACTAGGGAACAGAGTGTTAAGCACAAAGAGTAAAAATGTCGGGCTCTAATTACACTGAAAACAAGGTATAAAGCTTCCCTTACTTTCCTCCTCCTCGAGCTCCTCGAAAGAAGTGACAGGGCGGGTTGGAACAGGACCCCTGGTCTCTGACATCTGAGACTCTGCATGAGAAGGGCTCCTGAGCTGTTCTCTGCCATCCTCAGCTTGGTTCCACAAAAACAGGCCAAGAGTGGATTACCAAAAAAAAAAAAAAAAAAAAAAAAAGAAACACAAGAGACAGCTACATTTATAACATGTTTTAGCCCATGAAATGCACACTCCTGTGAAGCTGCCCTGCAGTGGGGGAGCCCTTTGTCTCCTGGTGACCATCAGGACCAGCTGAAGCAGAGACATTCAGTGACTTTGAGGGAAACATGTGCATTATTGTTTGGAACAGCTGGAAGTGTGGGTGTTCCCAGCTTCTCTGGCAGCCACCCAGGAGCTCAATGGCTTTAACAAGGAGCAGGTACACAGACATAATGTTGCTCTGCACAGGCCACAGTGACCAAGGCAAACCCAGCAAAGTGAATGTGTATTCCCACAGTGTTATACCTCTGGGGTGGAGGTGCTCAGGTATTCCCTAACCAGTCATATAACCAAAATGGATGACTAAGAGGACTACCATTCATGAGAGAAGTCCTGAGTCACACTGACATTCTTGCAGCTGACTGTTCACATGTAGAAAGCGAGACATATTTCACTGTCCACAAATTTCACTTTTTTGCCCCCTGTGTTAAAGCACATCTGACAGAGCCCTTGGCAGTACTTTTGGAAGCAGCCACTCTGTGATATATGACTTTATCTGCAAACTCCTATTTTTCAGAAGCTCCTACAAACTCTTCAGTCCATGTCAGTTTGACAGGTTGCGGCCGCTGCAGGTGCAAGCAGATCTGGGACAAAAGCTCCCACAGAGCATTCTGTACCCCTCAGCATGTAGTCTGTGCCTGCTCTGTGCCCCATTTCCCAGCAGGATTGTGTCCCTGCCATCCCTTGGTATGTCAGCTGCTTCATCCTGAAATAAGCAGCACGTTCAGTTATCAAACCTTTGCACACATTTATTGCCTTAACATTCAAAAGTACTGTCATCTCTGAAGTGCAACAGGACTAGATGGGAAATCCTCCCAAAACTACATGTAAGATTTGATTCAGTCACTTTAAAACTCAGTTTAATGCAGTTTAATTTGCATCTCAAGAGGATAAAAGCAAAGGCACCCAACATTGCTGCAGAACCAGCTGCAATGTAAACTTGAATCACAAAAGCTACTGGTGGGTAACTGCCCTAACACAAGGCTTTATCCAAGGGTAAAGACATTTATTTTCTTTAGCAGGGTGAGCCATAGAGCACCTACAGAGAGGTACACCATGGCACTGGTCTGAATGCAGCACTGAATTTCACCAGCTCATCAGTATTCTATTTAGGAGCCTATGCTGTAATTTACCATCCCCAGTATGGAAAAATGTAACTCCCCACTAGCTCACTTTCAGCTTTGACTTCAGTACACTGAAGATGTGAGTTGAACAACACTTCTGCTTGATTTGTTGTTTGTTTGGGGTTTTTTTAAATAAAAGTGGCCCGAATACTGGAGCTTCCTACACTGTTTGCTCATCTTTGCTGCCAGTCCTAACAGCAGGTTTATGAACACCATTGAGTTCTGCAGGTAACAACGCTGAAAAAAAATTCATCCATCAGGATTTGGGGGCTTCTGTTTACATTCAGTCTCAAACATATTCATTATTTCTGTAGGACAGTGCTCTGTGTGGGAGAGGAACATGCAAACAAACCTGCATCCCATGTCTGCTGACTTGCTCCTCTTGCTGCTGTGTCTGGCTTTGCCATTCCAACTGTCCACATCATAGCAGCTGCAAGAAAGAAAGAAAGTAATCAGCTGCATAAAACATTGGCCACTGTATAGCTCAGAGGAAATAAGTATTTAGCTGTCCTTAAAAATACAAACCCTTGTCCTGTAAATGCTTCTAAAACCCTCAGCTGGTTTCCCTAGGAACTGAGACAGCAAGGTGGGAGAAAGCCAAGGTAATGCATCCATTCAGTTTTTAAGAAAGTTCCAGGGCACAAGTAGCTAAGAGTCAATATAATCTTCTCTGTGGATTCAAGAAAGCAAAATTCCAGAACTAAGGTCTGCAGCTCCTTTGGTTTCTTCCTGATTTCTGGCTCTTCTCTTCAAAGAAAGCAATTTCCCAGGGAATGATGGTAATACAAAAGGTAACCAGAGGTTAACTAACACAGCTTGCTCATGTTCTGCTAAAGGTACAGCACACAAGTGAGGGATTACAGGAGCTGTCAGAATGCAAGTTTTCTCTCTGCCTGTTGTGGTTCCATCCTGTCAAAATATTCCATATTTCTGTTTTGGTTCTAATAGCAACTGATGGTTGGTGGTTTATTCTTGGGGTCCTTAAATTGAAAAGGAATACAAACCCTTCCAAAATCAGCAGAAGGGAACTCAAATCAGCTTTTTATTTAATTGTGCATCACTTAAATATTTTATAGAAGCTAAACAGAATAAGCCAAGGCAAACCCAGTGCCTGCTTTTCCATGATGAGCTCAGCCAAGGTGATGATTTTGCATCTAGAGGGAGCCACAGAATGGAGCTTGCAATGGAGACACTGACATTCTGCGTGAGAACTTTTTGTCCAGTATTTATTCTTTGCTGAACTGCATTCTCCTTTAGGAAAGCCCTTGTTTGTTGACTAAAGCATGGGAAAGACTTCATCTAGATTGTCTCAGGTCAGGGTAACAGAATCTCCCATAAAAGGGAAGGCAGCTGAGGTGAGCTGAGACTCTGCCTGGAACACATAAAAGCATTTATGTAACATTAAATGCTTGAAAAAAAAAATCAGTCAGGTTGTAGGCATCCTCAGCTTGGGACCAAACATTTGGGAATAACCCTTTATCTTCCAAGTGATGTAATGAAAAAGTCACTGAGGTCCATTGTGATGATGTTCACAGGGGTCTGAGGATGAGGGAAGAGACGAGGATCTGACTCCATGTTTCAGAAGGCTTGATTTATTATTTTATCATATATATTATATTAAAACTGTACTAAAAGAATAGAAGAAAGGATTTCATCAGAAGGCTAGCTAAGAACAGAAAAAGAAAGAAGAATAACAAAGGCTTGTGTCTCAGACTCTCTGTCTGAGCCAGCTGACTGTGATTTGCCATTAATTACAAACATCCAACATGGACCAATCACAGATCCACCTGTTGCATTCCACAGCAGCAGATAACCATTGTTTACATTTTGTTCCTGAGGCCTCTCAGCTGCTCAGGAGGAAAAATCCTAAGGAAAGGATTTTTCATAAAAGATGTCAGTGATAATCCATGAAGCACTAAAGTTCAGGTCCCATGAGTGTTGAGTCTTCTGCCTTCCAACAATCTTCTCTTAGGCACGTGGATACCTCTGACAAGGGCACCAGACACTGTGGTAGTTAAAGAGCCCAAGAAAGCCAGGGCAGAGAGAGATGACTGATTCTGTTTGCAGAGCAGTGCTTGAATGGAGCCCTTTGCAAAGTGAGGAGCCAAACAATGAACAATAAAGCAAATATATTCTAAGCACTGGCATCTGTACAGCACAGAGGGGGCTGCAGGAAAAGCATGGAGCCTCATCACATGCTTGAAGTGTGTCTGTAAAGCACACACACAATGAATAAATGCATTGAGTGAGCATCACCTCATCACAGAACTTGGCAAACTCTGCTGCCCACCTCACACAGGGTTTTGTGTGCAGAAAAGAAGAGGCATATTCTGCACTGTATTCATGAAGGGATTAGTCTGTTTCTGAACATCCAGCTTCACAAGGTAAATGTAGGCTCACTTTGGCTAATTAGAGTTAGCAACATTTTAACTTGTAAACAAGGCCTTCTACAAATTCCAGAACATAACTGGGCACCATTCTTAAGGCAAGAAAGTAGCTAAGACAGTGCTCTTTGCTTTGACACAGACAAAGAGTTTCATCTGGCTAAAAACATTAACATTTTAATCTTACTCACAGGAATATATTAATGCAGGGAAAATGGGCTCATTTCTCTCCTGTGCAGTTTCTACCAGCATTCTCAGAGGCCCCTTGGGACAGAGAACAGCCATCAGATCTGCAGAAAGAAAAGGACCAATCTCATCTTGAACTGTCATGCATATTTTACATTCTTTATCTTTAAGATGTTCTCCCCTTAAATTTACATCTATCCATATAAACCAGATGATGTCCTGAATGGCACTTTCCACCACTTTGCATAACTCTAGCTGTTTTAAGTCCCTGAAAGTGCTGTTCACTTAAAATACCACCTCCAAGCCTTAATGTAATAATAAGAGTTTTCACTGTGTTAATCCTATAAAAAGCCCCTGGAGAATACCACATGAGTTCTTTGAAAGCTGATGGCAGCATTTCACTGAGATGTTAAATTTAATTAAGAGAAGGAGCGGGGGTGCTTTGTTCACATTCCACACTCCATCACTACATACACTGGCTCTGGTTTCACATGCAGCAAGGCCTTCAGTCCAGTGCCTCTTTGCCTGCCCTCTCTCCTCCATCACATCTCCTCCCTCTTGTTCTGCAGGTTCTCTTGACCAAAATCCATGATCTCTTGACAACAATAAACAAAACCTGCAAGACTGCCAGGTCTGCTACTGATAAAAATCCAGCCACCCCCATGCAGTGAGGTGAGGTTCAGTCCTTCCCTGACTTGGTGATCCAATTTGAAAGACCTGGCTGAGGTACACTACCTACATGAACAATTAGCAAGAGACAAGACAGGGAGTCAAATTAATAGCCCACCTGGCACTTTCTAAAGCTTTCAACACCATAAAGTTGTTTTTTTGAAGGACACACAGAGTCCTGAGATTGCCACAGAGTAACCTCTCCAGGAGCCACACCTCGAGAGTCACAACCCAGACTTACCGTAGATGGAGATTGCACCTAGAATCACCCATGCTGACCACTCAGGTAGATATTTAATGAACACCAATGCCATTAGAGCACTGATCATAATGAGATAAGCTTGCTGGAGCTGCAAGGGACCTTTCCAGTGGATGCAAATCATTCCAACAGCTCCAAAATTCCAGATGACTATGAACAAAGTGGGATAATCCATGGCCACGTTGTAAGTCTTCAATACTTCCCTGGAATACCACAAGAAAATTTAGCTAAGCAGTGAAAGCAAGTGACATGCAAAGTTAAACAAAAGGTAAGGCTGTAGTTAAACAAAAAAGCCCCCAGCTACACCAGGAGGAAGCAGAATAGAGCAACTCTCATCATGAAAGGGGAACCTGCCCTTTGGCTACTCGCTGCTCTGAGCTCTGTTCCTCCTGCCCGAGATGGATGTGCTGTGTTACAGCCCAGCACCACACTGCCTCAGTCCTCAGTTCAGCAATTCCAAGGGTTTGAGCAGGCAGGATTTCAAGTCTTAAATGAGCACAGGCCTGTGGCTACATGATTCTCTACAGCAAAGAAATGCTGTCAGTGTCATCCCACCACCAGGTGCAATATGCTCACAGTTAAAAATTAAAATGTCTTAACAAATGTCACCCACAATTTAAAAATTTCCTTTCACCTGAGCTGGGAGCTAAGGGAATGAGCGTGAAACCATGTTGTCTAAAGAAAAAAGACAAATCAGGAAAGTAACTTGGCACATGAAGTGCCTTTCCACATGCTTCTCAATGTATCATCCAGGGCCTCTGTACCACGAGATTCAGCCTGTTCATTTCATGCTCACAGTATCACTTCCCAGCGATTTCAGTAAAATTGAGCATTGACTATTAAAGATCTTCTTTTCCAGTTTTTAAAAAAGAAAGCTACCTTCTTCTAACAACACTTAAAAGTCCATTTGGAGAAGGGGAGACATTCCTTTTCTTGTTCAAAGTGGGAATTCTCAGCAAAGAGGTGAAGGAGCCCTGAACTGCCAGGTTACCTGCACCATTCCCACTTACCCGAGGTAAATGTAGGTAAAGAGGAAGAGCAGCATCAGGGAGGACAGGATCAGCCAGCCATGGATGAACTGCCAAGGGCAAGAAGAGACAGAGATTGTAGGGGCTGTTACCCCTGCACAGGTCACAGAACTGCAGCCCAGTAGTCTCCTTCTGCACTCCCAGTATCCAAAGACCCTGCCTTCCCTATGGTCAGTGATGGAGGAGGGACAGCCAGTCCATCCCAGTTCTCCCACTTCCATTTTGTTTTCTGTCCCTTAGCCTTTTAGCTGGTTTGGGTTTATTTCAGTCTCTGGCTGAAGCATTTTCATGGGTATTCATACTGGCTGCTAGCTCATACAGGTGAGCACAATCTTTCTGTTTGCTAGGAAGGAGGAGGGGTTTGCCCAAGACTGTAAAATAAACTCTGGGACAAGTTTAAAAAGCAGGAATGGACAGAGCTCAAATTCTGGGCTGGTACCACACATGAGAACTCCCTGAGCACCACAGAACCTGAATGTGCCTTTCTCTCCAAGCCTTGTGCTCTTCTACCAGAGCTTCCAGAAGGCAGAAATAATACCAGTTCCCACAAAGCTTGTGTGAAATGTCTTAATAGAAGCATCCACAGTAAGTGGTACGAGTACAAATGGCAAAACATTTGGATCAGATGCAGAAGACTCAGACCTGACTCACACAAAGTAGCAGACCTTGTTTTTAAGGGCCTACCATTAGTGACAAAATAACAGCAAAGCCTATTCAGAGCCGCAGCTCCATCAGCACTGACAAAGCCTTCTGCACAGTATGATTCCTGCTGTGCCCACCATGAGGATGAGCCAGTGCAGTGCCTGTGTCTCTCACTGCCATGCAAGGCCCATTTGATCCCAGGCTCACAGCACAGAGATGGAAAAGGCTCTGGCAGGGATGCTTTACCTTGTAGCAGCGATATTTATAGAGCAGCACCAGGAACACAGTCATGACAATGATGACACTGATCATTACAATGGTGTTCAACACCGAGTTCAAGAGACGCTGGCCCACAGATGGGGTGTCCTCACTGAAAGGGGTGTAGATCCTGCAGGATAAAGCAAAAGCCATATAAAGTATAGATATTCTCTTCTAGCTATCTGTCCCAGATAAAACCAGACCTCTCTGCATGTGGGAAAGAAAGGGAGGTAGAACTGCCAAGGACAGCAAACATGAGATGTAGGCTGGGCTCAAGTTAATTATCAACTAAAGATTAGTGGTCTCTGTCAAAAGCATGTTCTTCCAGAGCAGCTGGGTTCCCAGGTGCTGTTCTGAAATGGGGAACACCCTTTCTTTCCACACTTGGAAGGAGAGTCTTGGACTCTTTTATCCCTTCTCACCACCCTATTTTGTTTCCTTTGATTCAGTTCAAGGACCACAGTCCCCTTTCTCCATCCTGTATGTGAAGCAGTTACAGCCCCAGGAGCCAGGCACTGTCAGCAGGAGCTGGAATTACGTATCCACACCACGAGTCTTTAGGCACCAGAAATATCACCAGGAAATGAGACACTCATCCAAATGAACATGCTATTCCCTCGCTGCTGCCTGCCAGAGAGTGAACAGTCTAGGAGCTCAGCCTGGGCCTTTTCTGCTGCAGAATGAAGCAGCTTCATTGTTATGCAGCTCAGAGGCCTCACTCAGGGCACCCCAAATGACAGTGCTAAGGCATCACTATAATGCAGGTATGTGAAAAGCTTACACAGGTGAGCACAGCATTCTTCAGTAAGCCCTGTGTATGTTCCTACAGCCACCTTCACCTGTGTAAAGGTTCTCCCAGCCTGCCAGGGAAGCACTCTGCATGCACAGAGCGTGTGTGTGGGGCAGGGGGTCCCACATACTGAGGCTGTTTCAGAGCCCACTTACAGCTGCCCGTTTTTCTCCGTATAGAAGCGCACCGACTTTATGGTGGCGACGACAACAATCATACAAAGGGTGACAGGCACAAAGAGCATGATTACATGCTTTGCTCCATATTTCAGAGTCAGTTCCTCCTCTTCATTTTCCAGGATGCTTTCTCTCACTGGGACACCCGAGCCAGACATTTCTCCACCGGCGATATTGTTTGGGCCACGGCTGCTGCCTGCTCGCCTCTTCTGAAAAGAAATATTTGTAAACGTGTAAGATGCTTCTTTCCTTTGTGTTCAAAGCTTGATTCCATCATATCTCACGAGGCTGCTGTAGGCCACCACAGCATAGCAGCTGAGCCCTAATAGAACCTAATAGAACCTAAGGACCTCCTCTGTCACAAGAACATATTTTATGAAAAATCCTTTCCTTAGGATCTTTTCTTCTGAGAAGCTGAGAGGCCTCAGAAATGAAATGTAAGCACTAATTATCTGCTGCTGTGGAATGCAACAGGTGGATCTGTAATTGGTCTCATGTGGTTGTTTCTAATTAATGGCCAATCACAGTCCAGCTGTCTCAGACTGGTCAGTCACAAGATTTTATTATCATTCTATTCCTTTCAAATCTTCTGATGAAATCATTTCTTCTATTCTTTAGTATAGTTTTACTATATAATTTTATTTTAAATATAACATATATATCATAAAATAATAAATTTGCCTTCTGAAACATGGAGTCAAGATTCTCATCTCTTCCCCTGTCCTGGGACCCCTGTGAACACCATCACGCTCTTCAAATAAACATATACAGACAGACACATGAACATGAAGGGCAAGATGCCCAGAACTAGACAGAAAAAAAAGTCATCTGAGGTGACAAAAGCTTGACATGTTCCTCCTCTCTCAGCAATGCTGTGCGTGCTTTATCCTGCTGCTTTGCTGGCAGCTGGACTAGATTCTGTTCTAACATTAGCTGCATCTGACCAGAGCAGACAAGAAGGCTAAAAAGGATGTCCTGCAACAGTCATACGTGCATCAGGTCCTGATTAAAAGCCTGATTTGGTATCTTTATCAAAAGGAAGGAAAAGGGAGGGGTATATATGGGGGAAAAGTCAGAGTGGAGGAGATGGCAACAGGCAGTGAAACAACACCAAAGCCAATCCCAGAATCCAGCCTGGAAGGAGGGACTGAGGGGTAGCAGGACTGCTTCTGTCTCCACACACCTACCCTGTGGGCCTGTGCTTCCCCTGCTTCTGAGGCTGGCAGGCCATCCTGGTAGGAGGGTACAGGAGGGCTCTCTGCAGACATCAGGGATGTTCTCTCATTGCAGGGCTCCTCCTCGCTGTCCGAGTTGTTCATGAACGTGATCATGGCCGCTTCCCAAGGGAGCGCTCAGGAGGGCACAGCCAGGCACTGCCCGAGGCTGCGGGGACAAGCAGAGCAGGGGGGAAGAGAGCAGTGAACACCACACTGCAAATGACTGAAAGTCTGAAGAGGATTCAGCAGATTTCAGAGCAGGGAGGCTCCATCTCCTCCCAACAGCAGGTTTATCCTGCCCTTCCCCAGCTGTGACGATCCCTTCAGTTCAAGTCACTGGGAATCAGGCACGGGTATCAGCACAGTGCAGCACTAAAGAAACTTTGCTTTCCCTTTACCAGGGCTTTCACACTTGCTGCCTCTAGTTCCCCTCTCCCACCAGCACACCTTACCTTCCCCAAAGGAGGTTTCTCAGTGCTCAGTGTTTGTTTGGCAGGGGCCACACAGATTCACCTCACACCCTGGCTGCCTGTCAGAAAGCTCAGCTCTCACCCAACCCCCCAGGAGCATCAGCAAGGAGCAGAAGTTTCTTTATTAACCTGGAGCCTCAGCTTTACATAAGGCACTAATCAGGAGCTACATGCTGTCTTATGACTGTTTATTAACCAGATGAATTTTATTAGCAGTGCTTCTCTTTGCTGATGAAGAGGCTTGCATAGCAAGGGAAACACCTGTCCCCTTTTAGGAGAGCCACTTGTGGGTTTCTCCCTATGCTGTCTTGTGATTAAAAGCAAAACTACCTGAATGGGCAAAAACACGGAGAATAAATGTGGGGGCTAGAAATGCTTGGCCTCTTTTCACCTACTGCTATGCAGAAAAGCAGGCAAAGCAGTGACAGAGTGCAGAAAGGAAAGGAACAGCTCTCCTTCCTAGACACCAGAGGGAGAAGGTGCACTGCCCTAAATATGGCAGAACAGCCTTAAAATCAGGATTTCAGGAAGTTATAAATGCAACTAATAGGAAAATTCCTTTTAGCATATATTAAGTCAGCTTAACAAAGCAAGTAATTAATCACTTTTCTGATACCCAGCCACTTGTCCACAAGCAAAACCATACCTCTAATGCATTGTCAGCAGTTATACCTACCAGAACTCCCCTCTAGAGAACCTCACCCAAGTTCCTGTGTCTCAGGAAATAGAAGAGGAAGCTGAAGAAGCCACGTGATTTGGACACAGTCACTTAAATCTGAATCATACATTCACAGCCCAACCAGCACACCCTGACATCAGAGTATTTGCTTTGAAGATCTGTGAGATATGCTTGCTTCTCACTAAAGGAACTGAAATTCACTTTGCAGGAAGGAAAGAGGGAGGTGTAGGAGAGCCCTCCTTTCTTTCACAGCCTCCTCAACACATCTGCACCTTCAAGAAATTTTAGAACATCAACTCAACCCACCCAAGTGAAACATTTTTCAGACATCTGCTCCTCCCCTGGCTTCCCTTGCTTTTTCATATCATTTTGTTCCTCCTTTGGTGATAAAACTGGTGCACATTATGGGAAACAGAAGCAGGGCTAACCCTCGCACCAGGCCTGTCAGCTTCATAGTAATCCTGTTCTTACTGAGTGAGCTGCTTAACACTTGTGTGCTTATTTCTTACAGAGACCAAGATCACCTCTCTGGATGCTTAACACACTTGATTTAATTATTTTGTCTTTAAATATTTATTATATTAATAAATTATATTTAAATATTTGTATTATTATATTATTTAAATAAGTATTTAATAAATATAATTATGATTTATAAATAATTTGCTCACTCTTTTGACTGAGCACCTGAGGGCTCACAATTTACAGCTGGGACACCAGACTCTGCTCCAGTTCTAGGATTTAGGTCTTTAAAGAAGTCAGATCCACAGTTATTCAATCATGGCATACTTCTGGATGAGGAACAGGATAAGTTATTCATGCCACAGGATCTGTGACCTACAGGATTTAAATAACTCTCGAAACCTTCTGCTCATGCCAGACACCAGGGAGGAAATAAATAAAGCTTTATTCACTGATAGCTTGGGACCAATATTTAGGTTTCAACAACCCAATCAAAACACTGAATAACTTTTTCCTCACATTATTTAAGAAATCATTTTTGCTGCATAAAGAGAGCAGTTCTGCAGAGGACTTTGAAGGGACAGCCAGTCAGCCTACTTTCAATACCCTACTTATGCCCACTGGAGGAATTAAACCATAGCCAAACCTCTGTGCCAATTACTAACCTTCACAGTTACATGGGAAGAAATAAACTCACGTTGAAACACAACCAATTTTAAGGACATTTTCTCCCAGGCTCCCCCAACAAGGATACAGAGGTGCCATGACCCTTCTGCTCAGCAAGCAGATTCAGAGCTGAACACAGCTTCAGTGTCCCTTGTTCACACAGCCACGGCCCCAGTGAGGATTGACACAAACAAACCCCAAGGATCCAAGACTTTACAGGAGCTCCTGTGGCAGACACCAAAGTCACAGCTGCCTTACATTGATCTAAACTGCCCTGCAAAGGGTCGTCTCACCGCCCTCCAACTCATCACCAGGTGCTCATCAGCTGTTTTCGAAAAGCCAGTGAGGCACCAGAGTCCCTTTGCTGTCACAGAGGCAGGACCCAGCAGGGCAGGCCCTGAGAGTGGCTGTGGCAGCGAACACAGAGCACTGTGCATCCCCCTTCCAGCAGGACCGAGCCTGAGGGTGACGAGCAGCCCATCCTCACCCCAGCTCCGCAGAACCCTTGGCAGCGTGGCTCTGTGGCTCTTAGCTGAATTTACAGGGGCAGGAACTCCGGCTCTCCCCATGAGCCAGCAGGGATTTTGTCCAAGGGCACTATTTATTATTTATTGATCAGAGGTGCACTTTGGACCGGCACCAAGGCTGTGGGGGCTGCCTGAGAGAGCTGTGCTTTGAGCAGTGTGTTCTCCAGGGGAGGAAGGACCAGCCTGGTCACTCTCACACACACCAGCACCCTTGGGGCTGAGCAGAGGGAAGGAACAGAAAGCCAAGGACTTGCTTGACAAACAAAAAGGGAGCCACAGAGCACCAGGCAGCTAAGACAGGGGTGTTACAAAGCCACGCTGTTTTCTGGTCTCATGTCACTGCTAAAACTAAGGAAAAGGGCCTTGTGGAAATTGTTTCTGCCTGCCAAAAGGATGCTGCATACACCACAATGGAAAGCAAGGTGAGCTGCTTTCCTATTCATGCTCATGACAGCAAATATGCCTGTGCATACTGACTGTTTTTCTAGGCTGAGCTGGAAAAGGGAGAAGGACAGCTCAGGAATGGAAAACATGGAGATAAATATAAGCTGTTTCTGTATTCACAGAAAGCTTGAGAGCATGAGCTACCAAGTACATTAAACAAAATTCCAGGCCATTAACAAACTGGAGCACTAAGTTATATCAGGCAAAGTTCTCCTCTCTGCCTCTCAAACCATCAGGTCCCATTCAAAAAAATCATACAATGCGTAAGAGCAAAATGACCCAACTCTCAAAACTCTATGGAAAAAAATGAAAGAGGACAAAAAGTAGGCCAGTAGTAAGTGCTTCTTACAAGAGCTGAGGTGGGAATACAATTACTCCTGCTCTACAGCAGTCTTGTGAATCCTGAAGGGAAGCAGGAGTCACCAATTCTCTTTCCAGATGCCCTTCATGCAAAAGACCTCTTTCCTCAGCTGCAAAAAAACAGCTTCATGGATTTTGATTAAACTGGGCCAGTTCACTAACATCAAGATCTAGCCTCAGTCTGCCTTTTATTTTCGTGCTGCAAACAATCTAAACCCTTTGCTTTGCATTTCATCCATCACAAACAACGCCTCTACAATATACAGCACAGAACAGCTGCTATAGACTGGCAGAATACTTCATTATCCACTTGAGAGTTAAAATTCCTTCTTATCCATATTGTTCTCTTTGATGGCAATTAGATTAAGAAAAATGTATTTTCTTTGCTATATTTAGATCAAGAGAAAGCTTTGAGATGATACTGACAGCCTGGTATTGTAAGTTTTGGCCGCAGCAACCACTGCTCTTGAAAAATATGAAGAGAAGGAAATAAACTTAAGAAATCAGAAGTGGTGGGGCCAAAAATTAGGAAGAAAGATTTCCATGCTCTTGCTAATAAATATAGTCAGAATGGGCGTGCTGCTAAAATGCCAGGGGACTTGGAACACACCATCTCAGAGCGCAAACACCGCTCACTTTCCGCCCCAAACACAAAAATAACAAAACACAGGATGCTATGGGAAGCAGTAAAGATTCGTAGCTTTCTTTCTACATTGTGGCTGAACCAGCACTGCTTTCTCTTGTCCCACAAGGAAGGCACCAGATGTAGTTCCCAAAGGGCGATTCTGCTGGCAGAGCCGAAACCAGACCCTTTCCCGAGAGGGTCAGGAGGGTTATTCCCCAGCACTGAGCCCAAACACTCCTCGTCACAGCACGAAGGCACCAGAGCCCCACACAAGTCAAACCCCAAAGCTCCCACTTCTCACGCAGGATCACCAACTCGCATCGGTCCCAGCACTGCCGAGGGCACCAGAGCCAGCACAGGGGCGGAGGTGACACTTCGGGGACACCCAAGGACAGACACCAGTGTCGGGCTGAGCTCCTGTGTCCTGGCCGAGCGGCTGCTTTCCCCTGTGCCCACTCAGGGACACGGGCACACAGCGGAGCGGGGCTGGGCTGCAGCCCTGCGCATCCAGGCTGCACGGCCAGCGACACCGACAGCGTTAAAGAAAATTGAAAAAAACCCACAAAAAACCAAAAAAACAAAACCAAAACAAGCGCCAAGCGAAGCCCCAGCCCAGCAGGCAGAGGCTTTGCAGGAGGCCAGAGGAGCTCCTGCTCCCATGCAATGTTCTCGCTGCCCAGCTGCCCTCCCGAAAGAACTCTGCCCGGAGTTCTCTGCCTCCCCTGTCTCCCGAGGCGCTTCCAAATGAAAGCCGGGATACGCCCCCCGCCCAGGAGAAATAGGTGTACAGATATCTTAGCACACGTGCATACAGAAATTCACGTGGAAATATGTAATTTTTTTATATATAATATGCACCTATACGTGAACGTGCATTTATACGTATATACACAAACACAGAGACAGGCAGCTCCGGGAGCGCAGCGACCCCGAGACCCCGCAGGAACGCCGGGACCGTCCCGTCCCATCCATAGCCCGCAGCATCCCCATCCCCATCCTAATCCAGATCCTAATCCCAATCCCGCATCCCGATCCCAATCCCGCATCCCGGTCCCGCGCCCCGGCCGGCCCCGCTGTTTACCTGCTCCCGGCACCGCACGCGCCCCCCGCCGCTCCCATTGGCTCCCGCCCCAGCGCCGGCCGGGAGGGACGGCCGCGCCCGCCCATTCGCCGCCGCAGCCGTCGTTCAGCAGCTGTCCCCGCCTACAGACGGCTCTCCTCCAATAGGAGAGAAGAACGGGAAGAGGCTCGGCCAATAGGAAGGCGGCTGTCGCCGCCCGCCCGGTGCTCGGTGGCGGCCTGTGAGGCGGCGGCGCCGCCATGGCGGGGCGGGTGTGGGCCGTGCCCCAGCCTCGGGGCAGGCGGAGTCCCGGAATGGCTGGAGCTGGATGGGGCCGTGAAGGTCACCCAGTGCCAACCCCTTGCATGGCGTGGAGCCTCCCACCAAACCATGTTGCCCAAGGCCCTGTCCAACATGTCCCTAAACACTTCCAGGGATGGGGCATCCACAGCTGCTCTGGGCAGCCTGTGCCAGCACCTCACCACCCTCAGAGGACAGAACTTCCTCCTAATATCTAATTTATTAGCGAAACCTACTGTTTTACCGTCTGAATCCATCCCCCCCTTGTCTTGTCACTAAATTTCCTTGTAAAAAGTCCATTTCTGGCGTTCTTGTAGACCCCTTTCAAGTATTGGAAAGTTTAAATGCACATCAACTTATCCCTTCAGTAAATAAAATGATATGCAAGCATGCAGGTCCTGATGGAAATAAAAGAAGTAATAAATAGTAAGAGAGAAGCAATAAATAATAAGCGAGAAGTGTGAAGGAGTAAACAGAAACCAGAGAAAATGGCCAAAGAATAGATCTGCTGGAATTGTCTGACCCTGCTCAGTATAGAGATCAGAGGGCTGAATAAGGAAAATTACAATTTCGCCCTGTTTGCAATGGGTGTGGGAAGTTTGTATTTTCAGACTGTAAGCTTTTTTCTTTAAAATTAAAAATTAAAAGAAGAAAAAAAGGCATGATAGTAAGCAAGATAATCCTGTAGATAGCTGAAATTGCTTCTTCAGACAGAAGAAAACCACTCCTGCCTCTGTTCCCATTGCTTCATCAAGCAGCAGCCAAGCGAAATTAAGATTCTGGCAGCTCTGTAGCACTTGCTCATCATCTGTGGGGGCAGAGACACCAGCTGGAGTCATGGCAATTTCCCTCTGCTGCTGTTGTCATTTCAGGAAGAACCTCAGGCACAGACACAGGGAAATTCACACTCCTCTTTTCTCCGTGCCACCCAACATGATTCTGTACACAGAAGGAATGAAGAGTAATGAAGGAGACACGAGGTACAAACATGTGAACTGCCGCACTATAAATCACTGGATAAAATGGAATCTTTTGCAGATCCCAAATCTTAAGTTGGCCATCACATTCTTTTCCCCAAAGTCCCTGCACAACATCAGTGGCATCCTTGTATTCATAATTCTTATTTTGAACACTGCACACAGAATTAAGTTACATGGAAAATTCTTCAGAGCTCCAAAGAGCTGCCTATTTATTTTTTTACCTTTGCCAAGGTAAAGTCAGTCTGGGAAAATTGATAAATTCTGTGCTTGGCTGTGTTCTTCACTATCCAAGATCTCTTCACTATCAGAGCTCTTTCTAACAGGTTTCCCTCACAGGCTGTGTCAACCTCTGGTCTTTGTGCTGAGCCCTTGAGTTCCTTTTCACTGGACACTTGATCCAGCTGAAGGTTTTTTTAATGGGAATCTTTCTGATGGGGGTTGAATCCTTCACACATGTGAAGGATGCTGCTTTGTTAAGTTCAACATTAGGGCAAGGAATAATTTTAGCTGCACTCAGATTTTCCACAACTGACAATGATTTTACTCCTCTTTACTTTTACATGGAGCAAAAGTATCTGACACAAATTTGGGACAATAGTAAAAATATTTATCTCTTTTAAAACATTTTACAACTTCAAAGCCAAAATGTCTGAACTGTGCTGCTCTTCACCTCACCGGCAGCTCTCAGTGCAGCTGAGCCTGCCATAGATCTGTGCAGAAGATAGGGAAATTTTCTTAGGCTCCTTCTTCTAGGGGCTGAAGGGATGGGAACTGGTTTTACAAGCCCAGTTGCCCTTTATCAGCAGCTTTAGAAGCTAAACTTGCAGCTTTTTGTATCTCAGAAATGCTGCTCTGCTGTCTGAAGGGCTCACGGGTGCCTACTCTGGACTCAAATTTAGAGACAAACAAATTCCTTGCTTCTTTCCACATTCTCAGTAAATCCCCCCTTTTTGCTCTCACCCTGATGGGCAAATGCAAAGAGGTGTAGGTCTTGTGCAACCTAACAAAGGGTTTTATGAAAAAAATCATGTACTTCAACCTTTATGGAAGCACAAGAACACGGGGATGTAAAACCCAGCTGTCTTTCTCAGAATGCATGTCCTGCCTGCCTCCTTTGTAGCATGAGGCAAAAATCTATCTCAGCTCAGTGTTCCTCTTCTGTGGCCTAAAGTGGGTAATAGGAAGACAAATTGTTTTGGTCTCTCCATCCATGACTGTTACTTCCATGCTGCTTTCAGTCAGAATGCCTTTTCACATGTTTTTTCTTAGCTGCATCACGTGAGAAGCATCTGACCTGGGAGCAAGTTAACAGACTCTTTGATGTTATGGACATCAAAAATATTTCTGCTTTTTTCTTTTTCTTTTATTTTTTTTTTTAACAGATCTGTGCAGTCATTTCTTGAAAGGATCTCTGATCTCTCCCAGATAACACAGATTCGTGCTCATTGCCAGGGAAATCACATGCCCAGCTGCATCACAGCTTCATGACTTGGGAGGTTGTTCTGAAGTACACGGGGACATTCTCTGGGATTGCCCTAATGTGTTCCATTTTGGTACTGTGATGTTTATGGTAGGGAAGTCTCAGGGAGATTTTGTCATAAACTGTTGCAGTCCTTCAGATATATCCAAGGAATTGCGACTGTTTTATTTCAGGAGATGTGAATAATACCCGGAAATAGGACTACTGACACAAATCCAAACAGAGATGCTCCCTTGGCTTTTGAATGGAAACAGACATGACACCATCTGTCAAAATAACATGAAAACCTCTTGTGCTTGCACAGAAGATATGAACAGGGTCAGGCCCAGCACACTGGAGTTCTGTTCTGGAATAGACAGTACTTTCCAGGAGTCTTGCTCAGTTTATTCCACTCCACAGATCTGCAGTCCCTCAAGGAAAGGTCATCACTGAGTACCAAAGCTAACATTTTTCTCATAACTGAAGGAGATCTCATTCATGAGAGGGCTTAGCAAGCAGCCAGGGCTCATGACTGAGTGCCACCTGTGGGCAGGAATCACGTATTGGCATCACTCTCCTGTGTGGGTTTTAAAGAGTGTTCCCACATTGGTGTATCCCTGATGCCTCCGACGTAAGCAGGCGGTTCAGAGTGTGGTGTATCCTTCTGTCTAACACAGAGCTAAGCACAGATCCAAAGTCCCCTAGACTGGAGGCTGTCTGTAGGGTCTGAGCCTTGGAAGCTCAGCTTTGTGCTAAGGGGATAGCATAAGATGTGTCATGAATGTTCACTCAGTTCACCCACGGTGTTGCACAGAGCTGAGATCACCTCGTGGTCCATTTCTTCCAGGTCGACAGCATCACAGGAGCTGTGTAGATGGCTTCTTTCTGAAGGATATGGAATTGAGCTAAATATGAGATTCTCTCAAAACAGACAGGGGCAAAGTGGTGGGAAGGGAACAGGAGTTAAATCTGGTAGTGTGCAGTCACAAAGCAGTTAGTGATGCACCCAAGTCAGTGGAATGCCACCAAAATCTTGCTTTTAGGCACAGGTGCCACCAAGCAGGAGCCCAGTGGGAGTGCCCTGTGCCTGCTCTTGCTGCCATGGCATCCTCTGGACCACTGTCTTTCTCAGACAGCTTCTCCTGCCTCTTTATGCACAAGTTCTGTCCAGCTTTGCTAAAGGATGAAATCTGGGAGACAAATGCACCAGTCTGACAAGCAGCATTTTGCCTTTAAGGTTGTTGGTATCTCTTTGGCTTTTCAGATCTTGGGATGAATCCTTCATGCAATCCCCAGGCTCCGAGCAATCAGAAAACCTCTTCATGTGGCTTGGAAAACTGTGAGTTCACACTGCTCTGCTCTCTTTGAAGACAATGGCTTGAACTGAAATGAGCTCTGTGCTGGGAAAAAGGGAAGCAAATGTCTAACATATTTTCAAAATGCACATGGAAAAGGAAAAAAAAAACTAAAAAAGAGAATAAAATTTTCTAATTAAGTTCCCCATAACTACTCAGATGAACTGTGTAATTGACTTGGGCCTGCTGGTGAGGAGGTTGGGACATTCCTCACTCATGTGAAAAATGCATGTATTTTATGATTGGCTTTTCGCAAATATTAAAATGAATATTATATGTGTTGTGTTAGAAAGTAATGCTGTATTAATTCTCATAAGTACTGTGTTAAATATAGTTTTAGGTTATAACAATTGTTAAAATAGAAGCTATGCTATGTAGGATACTTTTTTTAAAGAAAGGACTCGCAGCGAGATAGCCGTCACAGGACACCTGAATCTTTCAGAGAAAAAGATTTTATTGCTCCATTATCAGAAGAAATGAACTTCTTCCTGCCTCGAAGGCACTGTTAGGATTAAGAGGAAGAAGTTGATGATGACCAGACAGAATCCTGTATTTCAATGGAATTTATGCATCATGGATGAGGTGTATGAACATGCAACAGGCTATGGCCTTTAAGGGTTAATCCTCTGTTAACGTGGGTCCTTTTTCGGGGTCGTGCTGCCCAGAAAAAGGTACACGGACATCCGTAACTCTTTGTCTTTATTGCCTCATATTGTCCTAATTCCATTTTGTCCAAATTATTATTACTCTAATTGTATTACTGTTTTTATAACAATTTTATTAATATTAAACTTCTAAAATTTTAAAAACAGGTGATTGGCGTTTTTCCCACTCACGTCCCCCCCCCCCCGTGAGTGGGACGTGAGTGAGGAGCGTGAATGCTACATCCATCCTCCAGTGAATCCCGCCCTGTTTCACTGGAAGGAGCGTGTCGCCGTGCCCGCTAGGGGACAGAGCTCTGCCGCCTACAGCCATCCCTCTCCTCGGGAGTGCCGTGGGCTCCCACAGCCGCAGCTCCAGCCCCGGGACTCTCCCGGATAATTTCAGGGAATTTCGAGTGTCATCAGGTCCCTGCAGAACACATTCTCTGCCCATGTAGCCCTCCGTGGAGGATGTCTGTGTGCTGCGGAGCTCCTGACGCTACAAGAGGGATTGATTTGAAGCCGCGTTGTTTGCTGGATTCCACCGGGCTCGTCAGGCTCAGTCTGAGCCCGGCTTGCTTCTGCGGGCACAGCTGTATCGCGACCAGTGTTCCCGCATGAGCAGTGTTCCCGCTGCACAACTGTGGCAGCAGTGGCAAGAAAACGGAGAAAATGCAGGCAAAATTGTATTTTTCACCCCCCCCTAAGGGGTAAGGGGAAAAGTGTTGCGTTTTGATTTTTGTTTACAAAAGGTGAAAAGTTTAGTTGCTTTCTGTTTCTGTGCTTCACTCGTTACTCGTGTTAAGCAGCAGTTTTCAGAGTCCATTGTCATAGCTCTGCAAGTTTTTCTGCACAGAAGCACTTAGAATAGTTTATCTTAGTAACTTTTAAAGTAAATTAAATGAGTTTGTTTTAAACTCCTCACCCTTCAGCAGGAGTGGCAATTCCTAAAATAGCTTTTACTGGCACTTAGTTTATTTAACTTTGCATTAGCACCATTTAATCAAGCCCTAAATTAGGTTTTGAATGGGCCTAGTAAACTGGATTCTCAATTATAATTCTCAATTATTCAGTAACTGAAGAGGTTATAACATATTACAATAAATTAAATAAGAGAGTTTATACAGGGATTTTCTACTGATCAAATAAAGCAGGCTAAAGGTAAATCTGCAGTTAAATCACAGTTCAACTGTGGCTTTTCAAAACCTTGAGGCATTTTTTTTCCTTCTTGTACAATGAAACTGTAAATTGAAGAAAAAAGCATTTATTTTATATATCAAAAGCATTCAAGCATAGATCTCAAATTAAGGAAATAACAGTAACTAGTACCTCCTCATCTTTATAACTTCCCTCCTCTTTTCTACATCTGACAAGCATCAATTTGCTTGAAGAAGAACTTCAGAAGTGAATTATTTTAAAATTCTGCACGGCATTGTATGTCGCTGATGAATAATACTTCTCATCTGTAACTTTTTGTAAGCACAGTTAAGCACGCCTTTATTGCCATTCCATTGCCATATTTCATCCAAATCACCTTGGTGCTCCCATACATCTCACAGATGTTTCCACATAACAATAATACCTGTTTCCAGGGCAACAAAACTTTGCAGGCAGTATGGGAGACACTCATCCTTGCTCAAAAACTGTCTTCATGAAACACGGTCATGCTGCAGCTTTCACAAACAGCCAGAGTTGATTGAAGGGGTGGGATAAACTCTTTTATCTGCTCCTGTCTGTGTTTGTCTCCTAAAGCCTGTGTAGAGCTGGAGATCATCGTATGTATATATATGTACAGGGGCTGTTTAACAGCTCACAGAATTACATAGAATAGTCAAGGAGAGAGAAATGCAAGAACATCACAGAGATCTGACAATGCCAAGGTGGAGTTAGCCTGTTCAAAGTTCATTATTCAATAGATAGTTACAGAGGAGAGGACATTGCAAATAAATAAAAAATAACAAAGATTCATTTGAATGCAAGCTACGGGTTTTCCAAAATGTCTGTGGTATCTGTGGGGGTGCGCTGGTTTTGTCCTAAAGCCATATGAGGAACTGGATACTTGCACAGATAGAAACAGTGTGGGCCTAATATATGGAAGCTGGGAAAATAGCAGAAAAGAGAATGCCCTGTGGTGGAGCCAAAGTGAGCACCTGAGCAAAGGGAGGCGTGGCACCAGAATTTGGATTGGTGCTCACTGATGCAGTCTGAATTCCCTGACATTTCCAACTGCAAAGTTGCCCTGAGAAAATCTAGACCTGTGTCAAGCAGTCAGCTTGTTTTCCTCTTCGTTCAGTCAGGAGCTTTTCCGTGCTTGAAATCCTTGCTAAAAGAATGCCACCACTCTGTGGCCACGCTGCCTGACAGTCACCAAGCAGCTCAACTCCAGCATCCGTGCTGTCGCTGAAGGCAGTGTCAAACTCGGCGAGACAGAGGGTGGGTGTAGTGCTGTCAGGGGAGCTGCAATACCCCTATCCATAAGGAAAAAATTACAGTTCTTCGTGGCATGTAGGGAAGATGCAGTTTCCTCATCTACCCTATGAAGTCAAATGAGTTTACTCATACAAATGTCAGGAAAAAGCAAATGCGACTCCGTAGATACCTCCACGTTATTTGTGGACAGCTTGTATTACAATGTGAATACAAAAGCTGTGGTCGGTAACATCCAAATCAGATATATTATTTAAAAAGAAGATTCCTTCACTATACTAGAAAAGGAAACTAATCATGGTAACTTTCTGCATGAGCTACAGTAGCATTTAAGAGACCAACATGTCCCATGTACTCATCTCAAATGCTGAATCTGAGACACCTTGGACCTTGTTTTGATACGTGCTGAGCGGACAATAGTCCACACTTGTGCAAGTCATGAGGTTCGTGAAGGTCATGAGGTTCATGAAAGTCATGGCTTTCATTAAGGAAACAAGACTGGTTTCCTTTTAGACATGCAGAAATCAAGCTACAGAAATTCAGTTTTTAAAATGTTGGCCTTGACCCTTCCCTGCCTTGGTTTACCGATCTGCATGGAAAAAAGGATAATCCTCCCAGTGAGGAGCGCCTCGGGGCAGCCCCTCCGGGCAGGGAGGGAAGGGGTAGCAAAGAGCTGAGCATGGAGCTGAGCAATGCCCGCTGTACTGCACGCAATGCCAACGCTTAGATCATTTCTCACCCACCTCTGCTTTCCTCCCTCATCTGCATTTCTGTCTCCTGTGTCTTTCTCAGAGCTTTTCACACCCCTGTTTATTGCAACATGTACACAGGAGGTTCCATAACAACTTCACAATCATTTACTTTTTCCGCCCAGCGCAGCTATATTAGAAACCCGTTAACACATTTCACCTCTTAAAGAAATTTCTTGTCTCAGACAGCCACTGTGACACTTCTTATAAACTCAACACCTACTCTGCTTATTCAGGGAAGATTCCTTGTGAGTGCTGAATCAAGTCTAGCCCTCTAGCCCTAGTAAAGCAGCCAGTGCCACAGCAGAGGCACTCGGTAGGTGATGGCAGAGGAGTGCTCCCAGACCTTGAAAAGACGAATTGTTCCTGCTGTAGAGGCTCTGTCTGAACACAGAACCTCTGTTTGACTCTCACCCCAGTGCTGAGCTAATATGTCTAATGGCTTCTGGAGAACAGCCTTGTGCACACTGAGGGAATTGGCCCTTCTGAGAGCCTTGAGACACCAGGACCAGAGTACCTGGTAGCTGTAGAAAGGAAGTGTAAGCTGGAAATTTGAGCAGCTTCTGGCTTGGGCCCTGATTTAGAATACTCATAGTCCAGGCTGGCTTCCCAATTCCTACACAGACTTACTAAATATTCATGGAGATAAGAACCTTTCTGACACCTGACTTTAAGAGTAAACTCTTGGGCAGAGAGATTCCTGCGTGTTATATACACATGCTTTTCACTTATGTTTGTGAGGTTCTGACTCATAGGCTAATTTGAATAAATTTTGAGTTGGGTAGCTGAGCCAAATAAATCAGTTGGACTGAAATTGGTTTGAACTGATCCATAGTAGAGATATTTGGGTTGTATTTGCATTCACAAGAAAAACTGTAAAAAGTTGCTCTGGTTTGTAGAACATATTTTACTCAACCCAAAATGAAATGAAATGGTGAAAAAAAGAAAAGTTAAATAGTAGATTAACATTATAAAGTAGCTGATGGTGGTGGCCACCTCTTCTGCAAACACAAGCCATCATGTAGGCAGTGTAAAACCCACATCTGAAAGGATGTGACCCACATCTCTCATTTCTCACAGAAAGCATCTTCTCAAAGCTGTTTTACATCCACCAGATTTCGTTAAAGGGAGGAACTCTGTCTAATGTTGTAAAGTCAATACATTTTTGACATGCTGAAATAGTTCTTTTCTATGTTAACAACATAACTTTTGGTTCAGCCAACCTATACTGCAAAATTGATGGACAGCTAATCACTCAAAACATGTACCTCAGGTGTCAGCATCTCATATTACTGTTTGTGGTTTATTTGAACTATTCAATTGATTTCTATAAATAGGATATATTCTCCCATTGAAATCTCTAAAGAGTGGAAACAGCATGCAAATGATATCAGCCTCCTGTGTACCTTTATAGAAGGACTTAGAGTGATGGGAGGCTTTTTGCTGTAAAATAGCTCTTGTGAAGTCCGAAACAAGCCTAAGTTGACTCATGGAAGAAAAATTGAATCATAAAGAACAGCTGCTCAAACATACAGAGCAATGAACACAAACACCCCCATTAGCGTCTGCAAATGTCAAATTGACTCTAACCACTGTGTGAGCTGACCAATCCTCACTGCCAGAGAGAGAAGAGCTAAAAAGAGAAAGAAAAGAAAGAAAGAAAGAAAGAAAGAAAGAAAGAAAGAAAGAAAGAAAGAAAGAAAGAAAGAAAGAAAGAAAGAAAGAAAGAAAGAAAGAAAGAAAGAAAGAAAGAAAGAAAGAAAGAAAGAAAGAAAGAAAGAAAGAAAGAAAGAAAGAAAGAAAGAAAGAAAGAAAGAAAGAAAGAAAGAAAAGCAAATGGGACAAAGAATCAACTACACCAAAACTTTTAATTCTGCTGCCTTCCAAACTAAGACTTTTTCAAAAGTCTGCAGTCCAGTTTATGCCAGATGTTCTGAGAAAACACATCAGACTTTTGCATATGGATCATGGTGCAACATAGAATTCTAAACAAATACCTGCAGGGTTGCACTGGCCATCTCATTCCAGAAAGCAATGCATCTTTCTTCATCTTTCCTAATAGTTTTCTGTGCTCCATCTTGTCATCCTAATCCAGGGTCCATCCTGCCAGATGCTGAGCTCAGCGTGGTGCTCGTGCCGCCAAGAGCTGAGTGCCCTTGAAGCCATTGTTCCCTTGAGTTTTGTCACAAGGTCTCTGTTTTCCTTGGTTTCCAAAGCTGCCTCATGGCCAGCAATGCTTTGTGGTGATAAACAATAGTATGAGCTGTTCTCCAAAAGGAGGGAGAGAAAGAGGAGGGAGAGGAGAGAAGAAGGAAAGGTGGGGAGAAAAGCAAGAAGAAGGGTTAAGGGGAACAAAGGGAGGGAAGGAGTGGAAAGGGAATTGCTTCCTGAGCAGCACTTGTTCTGGCAAATCCCAGAGTCCCTGACTGATGCCATTGTGGAGCATTCAGCAGTGACTGAGCACTGACTGTGTCATTTCCAGTGTGCCATAAAAGCACATCCACTCACCACGGGGACAGGAAGGACGGTGTGTGACTCCTGCAGGACAGCTGTGCAGCTTTGCCAGCTGCAGTGCTGTCATTACATCCCCACCTAATGCAGGATGGACAGGAAAACCCCAAACCTGTTCCTTGCACTCTCCCTTGGTCTGACCTGAGGGGAGGAAGGAGGGCTGACTCACCAGGAAATGTAAGTGATGTGTGTTATGAGAATGGCCTTTGCTGCTGGTGCAGCTTCTGCGTTAGCCACATGCTGCCCTTTGCTTACCACTTCTGCCTGGGGCCTTTGGCTTCCTTCCCTGGGCTGGGACAAACCAGTTCATCTCCCTGGAAGCAGCCCCTCGGGGTACAGAGACTGCAGAGACGGGACAAGCCAGCTAGGAAAGAGTCATTATGGCGTGGTGAAGCGTCAGATGGAGTTGGACACCAACCAGAGTCTGTCGGTGGAGTCACGGTGATGAGGGATCATTCTCCTCTGCAGAAGCTGCTCCCACCACAGGCTGCATGTCTGGACTTCTCCTCAGGCAGCCTTCCTTCAACCCTGGGTCTGGTGAGAGTGCATCAGGTGCTGTTTTTTACACAACTTACAGGTTCATGGCAGTTGATGTCATCTCTCTTGAAATAGGGGTCATTATAGAGGAGTAACAAAAAAATGCGGAGGAGACAAGTTAGTTGTCGTCATTTCCAAACAAAGAAAGACAAAGCTATGATAACAAGAATTTGATTTCAAAAAAAGACAAAGGTGGACATTAAAAAAGCCTCATAGGGGCATTTTGAATCTAAAGTTGAGGCTGAATAAAATGTTACAACACAGTTCTGTTAAGTCATAACCCTCCTTGTGCTTCTGTCATTTGGGAGAAGTATAAAATTTTCCAAAGCATCAAAATTGATATTGACACCCAAATATTAGTTGTTTTCAGCCACTTCAATTTGGAATGAATTTGTAGGTACTAACATGATGCTAACATCTATCTGGTCAGCATTCAGCAGATGCCACAAGAAAATATAAATTTTTGGTACAGTAAGATATGGATCAAGTACAAAAAAAGCACAATATCATGACACTATCTTTCCACTTCCTGGGCTGAAAGTAATCAGAACCTATTTTTTCAGTATTTCTGCTGCTAAGAAATACTCTGTCAAGATTTGCTGAGAATATCCTGAGAAACAAAATCAGGACATTCCCTACCATCCTCATCTGCTACCTTTTAAAGGCTTACTGTATATTTACCTGTATATGAATATATACCAGGCATCCTGAGAGTTCTTTCACCTGCAAAGGAACTGATTTACCTTGCCAAAAGTACAACCTGCTGCTGATGGTGTTTGAAGTTTGTCACATGAGGCAGATACTGGAGAATCCCTTTCCATTTTGCTGAATCCATGAAGATTAGGTTGACAAATGAAATTTGCATGGACTCAGTTTCAAATATTTGCTGAATATATTTCCTTTTCTTTTTTTTTTTTTGAAGAATCCTGCAGCAACCACTATGCAGTTTCCAGCATCATCCCACCAAACTGACTGGAACCAATTGCTTCCAACAAATTTCCAGAGTTTCTTCATAAAAAGCTTTGCCAAGAGTTCTCCTCAAAAAAATTAGCACCTCTGCTCATGGCCCAGGGTTGATCTGGCAAAACTTGATCAGCTTTTTCTTCTAGTAGAGGTGCAGAAGAAGCAGCAGCAGCAGCTTTTCTGTCACATACTGGAGGGACAAGAGAAGTTCAGGCTGCTAACTCAACTGTCTTGTCTGGAACAGAAACTCGAGATGTTTCTGAGGAGGAAGGCTTCATTTTCAATGCATTTTCTTGATTTGACTAAAACCCCCAGCTGTGGCCCTTTACCTGAGCAGCCAGGCTTTGTCCTGCTAGACAAGATGCAAAATGAAAAGCGGCGCTGCCAACTGCCTGGGGAGCCCAGCTGGTGGCTCTCAAATGTCACCACAACGCCCGTGCTCATGTCACACCGTGGCCTCTGTCTCTTGGCAAAGTGAAGCAGAGGCAGAAGAAGTTGCTAAATCACAGTGGTTGCTTTTCATTTATCAAGCTGCAGATGTTTTTGAGCCAAGGGTCAGGAAGTAAATAAAGCTGTGTTTGCATTTCATAAGTCCTGAAAGGTCAGTGCTGCATCCAATTGCCTCTGGGAGTTGGTCTCCCAGGGGGAAGAGGGAAAGTGTTAGGAGCAGCAGTGCCCCAAACTTGAACCTTTTCAGCTGGGCACCTTTCACCTATGCAGAAATGTTTGTACACTTGTTGTTCTTGATGTGAAGCTCCTGCTTCACTGCCCAGGCAGAGCTTTGAGCAGCAGGGCTGGGGTTGCAGCCACTGCCCCGTTGCTGTGCCTGTGGGGCTGCTTCTCCTCTAGGCATGGCTTCCCCTTCTTCATGTGACACCTCCTGGCCTCCTCTGTTTACCTGTGAGTTCTCCAGCTAAAAGAAATGCTAAAAGAAAACAGAAATATGTTTTCTGTGTCTCTCCATTTCTTCTGCAGAATGACCCAGCTCTGTGGTTTCATTAGCACTGCTTCAGGTACTGAGGTGATGCTCTTAACTTTCAGCAGTGTCTCAGTGGCTGCTCCATAGCCATAAAAGGTTGCTTAGGTACATTTTCAAAATGAAATAGACACGAGCTACTCATTCCAGCCCTTTCTTGGGTCGGTTTTAATATGCTTTTATTTGATATTTACCCTTCAGGAACCCAAACAGCAAAACCAATGATGCTCCACTGAGCTTTTAGATTCAACCCTCTCTGCAAGACTGCATGTCTTTCATTAAAGGAAAAATTTGACTCAATGCCTGTAGGAGTCAGTGATTCTCTTCCCTTCAGCATTTGGGTCTGACTCCATGAGTTTTATGAAACTCTGACAGCAGTGTGAGGACAATGAATGTGAGCCCAAGAAGTACTGGAATATTCTGGGCAGAGCTAATAGAAGCTGGGGTTAATGGAAGTTTAGGTAGAGTGAGAAGGGTCTCCTTGAGCTGCCTGAGCACCATGGAAAGCCTGCCCAGACAGACACACAGAGCAAATTGTCTGGGCTTTGCTGTTCATCTGCAGGGAGAGTGTTGGGAAGGATGAAAGATTGACAAGAAAGTCTCACAGATATGTGTGCTTGGCAGAAACATTTTTGAATGTAGAGTCTGATGAAGGAATAGAGATGGAAGCAAGTTTTGATATAGAAGAAAAGAATTGCTGAGCCAGTCTTACTGGATAACCAAGGAGGCAAAGGTTGTGTTAGTTAGAAGGGGGTTTTATGGCTTAGAGCAAAGGATAAACCCACTCAAACAAGAAGATGTTTTTACCAAGCAGAAAGATAGCACAGGCAAACAAGTCAGCCAATGCTGCAAGTAGAAAAAAGGTCTCAGAATTTTCCACTGCAAGAAAAATGAAAAACAACTTCTAGCTTAAACTGTAATGTACTAACTTTTAGTGACTGGAGAATAGTAACATGAATGTGGTAATTATAATAGTTATGATAGGCTATAGACAAAAGGTACAGATTGGTTCTGCTGTATTAAGATGCTCAGCAAAGGAAAGTATATAATGCAGTGTAACCTAAACTCAGGGTCTCCAGGCCTGCCTGCAGCTGGAGCTGACAGCTGTAGGCACAGCTCTGTCACCCACCACCCTGGGCTGCTGTAACCTCTTGGATGGAATAAACTGCATTTTGAAGAGCCCCTGCAGTCCCACATCCCTCATTCAGGCTCTTGCAGGAGAGGATATGATGGACAACAAAGGCTCTCCATGCAGGCTGAGAAACTGGCAGGGCCAAGCTGAGCTGAGGCAGCTGTGGATAAATAATTTCTACAGCAAGAGCTCAGACAGTAACCAAGTCAAAGAACAGGACAAGTACAAATAACCTACCCAGTGTGTGGGCTTCACTGAAGTTCATCATGCAAACGTAACCATGAGAAAACAGGAATGAGGAAAAAGGCTGTAGCCATTTTTAGCTATTTACCTCTGTCCTCCTCTCTAAATACAAGAGCCAAGCCATCAGTGCAGTCCTGAGAGCCCAGGGTGGTGCTGGCTTGGCCTTATTGCTTTCTCTGCTGCTGCTTCCCTGCACTGTGCTGGACATCACTGTCACTGCTGCTGCCCTCTGTTTTCTGACTTGTGCCATGGGCAGGACTGGCCAAATGCTCAGAGCTCCTCCATCTGCAGGGAGTTACCTGTTCATTCATCCTGTTTACACTGCATCAGATGTTAAAAGAAAGGCTGGTCCAGTGTGCTTAACTTCAATGTGGATGGAAAAAATTATATATCTGCCCGGTGGAAACTGATTTGAATTCAGCAGATTATTTAGAACCTTGTATGTAAATCCTTGCTTTCGATCTTTGAATAGTACAAGTGAAAATAGGAAATGTGGAAAACGTTACTTCCTCAGAAACAGAAGGGATTTTGAACTGAGTTCTGGAAGAGAGAACTTGATAAGTTTCTGTCCCAGAGACAGATGAATTTCTAATTTAGGTGTACAGTATAAGACCCGATCTGTAGCCTATTCAAATCAGCAGGTATTTTTCTTTGGACATAACAGAGTAACATATGCAGACTATAATTTGTATTTCCAGTTACAATTGCTAGCCTTTTGGGGATTTTTAATGGATTATCTAAGTGACAGAGCCAAAACTTATTTCAGGTGGGATGTAATCCATTCTATGTGAGTCTTCCCAGGGATTGATGTAGTTCATTATTCTGAAATAATTCTGATTATTTCAGATGTAAGAAAAATTAATTAAAGGCTTTCAAACCCTGCTGATACTCAGAATTGCTGCAATACTTTTGCACTTATTGATGAAAAAGCTTCCATAATTTTAAGTACTTAAGCATATTAACATAAAATATTTGACTGTAATCTCATCCTTCTGTAATGATTTGGAAACCTGAGTGCTCTAGCAGCTATTCCAGATCCATTTACCTGCAAAACAGCTAATGTCTCAAACTAAATCAACCAAAACTCATCAATATTTGTGCTCACAAGTGTGTTATGCACACTTTGAAAATGAAAATTACTTCCAAGACTACCTTCCCAAAGACAGAATTTATCACTGAGGGCAGGTTAGACCAGCTGTGGGCTTTTTAAACCAGTATTTTGTTTGAGACAGAACTTGACAAAGCCCCTGAAATTTTTAGATAACTCAAGGCCCAACCTTCCCCTTTTACAACTTATTGTACCAGGCAAATGGTACCATTCACCCCAAGCTTGAGGAACAAAGAATCTGAGAACCATTTAAGCATTAAGAGTATATCTATATATTTTGAGGGAGAAAAAGATGAATGTCATTAATCAGATTTTTAACAGAGAATGAAGGGCAGTACTGACTTCAGGCATTATCTAATCTCTGGTAAAGCTGGTAGATGACATCTCTTAACAGCTGCCAGGGAAATTTCATCAGCAGAAAATTGTCCTGCACGGATCATCATCCTTTTTCTGGATGTCCAAAAGCTGAGACACATTTTATTTCCTTGTAAATGCAATTGAAATGTGTGTTCATATTGACAGCTTGCATCTGAGGGACTCCAACCTGCTTCCATCCATCTTCCATTGAAATGAAAATCTATTTGTTCAATTACCTTAGGACACAGCAGCTGCCCCAAAACTATTTTCCTCCAAAGGAAAAGGGACAAACCCTTCTTTTGTCAGAGCTATAAGGATTCCCCTGGTCCTTGCAGTATATTTTCCTTGGATGCATTGCAACTGAAGGTGCTGTGTGTCTTGCCACGGAAGCCAAGTTTTCCATCAGAGAGCAAACAAGTTGGGAATATGGGAAAACTGAGGCAAGGAGTGTTACATTTCTGTGAAGAGACTCAGCTGGCCACCGGCCAGCACAGCCATCACTGCAGCTGTTTGGTTAAAAAAGGAGAGAGAAATGTAATATTTGTTGACAATCTAATGTCAAAGTCTGTGATATCACCTGCCTCCAGCTGCTGATTAAACTTGTGAAAGACATGAAAGAGTGTGAATCTGGGACAAATAACTGTGTTCACAAAGGAACGAGGAGGAAAGAACTTACCAAGTGTTTGGTCAAACAATTTATTTTAGAACCGCCCCAGCTCCCAGTTCTCTCTTTCCCTGTAAAATTTGCTACTAAATCCTCATGGTCTGATTGCACTCCTATCAGAGTCAGTCTTTTTGCTTCCATGGAATTACTACAGGTTTCTCCATGAGCAGAACTGTCCACGAGCTTGATGGACTGGAGATGAGAAAATGGCATGGGGGGAACATTGAAACACTGACAATTGAGAAGTTTCAGTGAGGATGAGCAGAGAAAGAGTTGCTGGTGTGTGTCAAGAATTTCAGGGAGGCTTCCTAGGGCACTAACCACTTCCAGCAGCATGGGCATTTTGTCTCTCATTCTCCTTAGCTCAGCTTTCAGAAGTGTTCCTAAGAGTTCACAGAACTTGTGTATACCTGTCCCTTTCCATCCAGGTTGATTTCCCTGGGGTAAAATAGAAATGTGACAGTGCAGGTACCTCAGGGCTGTCAGGTTAGGAGTGGGGAAGTGTAAGAGGCGATGTAAAAATCTCTGCAGGTGAGATCACTGTTTAGGCAGTAACTCTGGTGGCTTTTTGTTAGTTGTTAGAGTTCATCTCCTCCTCTCTGGTGGTCTCGAGCGTGCAAAGGAAAGCTTTCTGCAGCAAAATGGAGGCTGATTTGTAGAAGACCAGAGTTTCACCTGTTATTCTGAAGTCCCTTTCAGTGTCCCCCCAGCAGCTATAATGGAATGACATCCAGGGGAGAGCTTGTTGAGCGGGGCAGTGGTGATGCACTCCATTCTCTGGTTCATCACTGATGCACCATTTTCTAGATTGCTAAGGCAGCCTCCAGCTGTCCTTCTTGGAGCTTTAAAGTCTGAGTGCACTCATGTGATGTTTCCTCCAAAACCGGAGCCTTGCCTAACTCAACGGCCTCACATAGGATCTGTTCCTGCAAATACTCCAAATTTCCATTTGTCTGACTTCAAAGTCTGTTCCATCCACTGTAATAAATAATCTTAGCCTGCTCCATTTTCCTCTCCATCTCTCCTTGAAGCTATTGAAATGGTAGATCATTCCCTGATGACCGCTGTTGCTGGTGACGCAAATGGCACCCCACGGGATCCTCTAAGGCTTGTGCAGCCCCATCTATCATCTTAACAGGGGAGAAGAGATGTTAGGCAAACTGTCTCTTAATGAAAGATAGGGCTGTAAAAAAGAAAAATATTTCACTGTTTCAACATTTTGTTCCTTTTAGGAAATGCCACATATGTAAAACAGAAAGAAACAAACCGGTTGAGCTTTTTTGTTGCATTTTTGTTTGGTTTTTTGGTTTTGTTTTAACAGAAAACACTTGCAATCCAGTCCAGAAATGATCTTGAGAAGAGTTAAAGAAATTTGCTTGTGTAGCTCAGGAATGAAGTGAGTGTCTCTGCCAAATGATGGGTGTTTCCAGGATACTGTGTCTCCAACCAGAAAGGGTTATTCCGAGGCATTTCTCCGGCAGCTTTTATTAATCTCCCTCGCTCTGAGCCAGAAGACAGGAAGATGTCAGACATCTGTGCTCTTGCACTGCTCCCCCTTTCCTATTCAGGACAAGGCTGCCCTCAGCCAGTGGGAGAGAACGTAAAGGAACTGGCAAAGCTCAAACATTTTGTCAAAGGGACACACATCAGTAAAGTTAATCCCAGTGCTCTGCCCGGGTGCTCTCTTCCCGCTCCTCATAAAACAGCCATGAAGAAAAACAGTTTCAGTCTGTTCCCAGTGGAGAGGAGACCACGACAGCTGCCAGCTCTTCCAGTGCCTCCAGCTGGGGGTGCAGGCTGTGTCCATGGAGGGCGAGGAGACATCAAAGGAGCCACCATCTCTGAGGGCAGAGCTGGCACTGGAGCCAGCAGAGCCCCACCAGCTCTCCTGGTTCTCCCATCTCCGTGCTCCCTCTGTCCCACTCGCCAGACAAGTCCTGCTCTTCTCCACCAGCAGAGCGGGCAGAGCGTGGGTGCAGCCCCGGCTGCAGGGAGCTGTGGGAGCTCCCCACCAGGGAGGAGTTGAGCCTCTCTGCCGTGCCCCTCTGCAGCTGCATCTCCTGCCAGCCCTGCCTGGCTCAGGCCAGCCTGGAGTCCCACCTAATCCAGTCCGGAATGCCGCTCTCAAGGACTATGGGAGAATCAGACACCCTATAGGTGTGCCCAGAAAGGAGGAGAGCAGTGGATGGGAAAGGAGTGAAGAACAAGTGGGAAGTAAACACAGCGTTTCTGCTGAGGACCTGCAGGCCCCACACCTCTCCTCTTCTCCACTTGCTGTTGCATCTCATTAAGTTACTTAAGCAAATGCATGAATTCTCCTGGGAAGAAAAGAGCAGCCAGCTAGAGCTCTGTGGTATCAGTCCCCATCCAGCAGGAAGTGGGGAGAAAACACATAACATTTAGGAGCCATTAATGCTGTGGTCTAGCTCATCAGCCCCCATTCAGCAAGATAGGAAATGGATGGTTAATATCTCCCCTCTGGGCCAGTCCTTCCTCTTCCCCAGCTGCAGTGTGTCTTTAGTGTCCTCATTTCAGGCAGCCAGACCATGAATTATCTTTCACCTTTTGCAAAGGAAAAGAAGGATTGGGAACCCCTCCCTTGAAGCACAGAGTGGTGTGTGAAGAGTGGCAAACTTCATGGTGGTGTGAGGGAGCATCCCACCTCTTGACATCTGTGTTCAAACCCAGGCATCTAAACATGCCTGAGGGTTTAAATTCTTCAGTTTAGTCACACAGAGGTGAAAACTCAAGCTGTACTGTTGCCTGGCATTAGAGAGCTCATGGCAGCGGAGCGGGAAATGCCAATGGCCTGAAACTCTGCAGTGGCGACTTAAAATCTCAGGCGAGTGCCCTCTCGGCACTGAACAGCTCTGCCAGTCCAGGAGCAACCTGGAAATAGCTGAGGGAGGAGGAAGGGCAGCACAAGGGGCAGTCTGTCCTGGGCAGAGCGGCCGAGAGGGGGGGAGCACAGCGAAGGAGGCTGTGCTGCACTGCCCAATTCTCTGCCCAAATCCAGGGCTGGGGAGGCAGCTCAGAGGGCACTCACAGCCCCAGGAGTGGATGTCTCCAGAGCTGGGGGCAGCAGGGAGATAAGGCTCAGACTAGTGCTGGTTGCACCTGGAGAAGCTGCTCTTGGTGCTGTTAAAGTGCCTCCTTATTATGCCTGTGCAAATTTGTGTGTATGGATGTATAGGATGTATATAGGAACTTGTGACGGTTCTGAAAATATCCTAGGTGGACATGGATGCTGTTTTTTCCATAAGGGCTTTACTTACCTCCAGCTGTTCAGAGGAAAAGCATGATCCAGCATGCAGATCTCAGCCTTTCTGGGAAAGATGCTCTTGCTTGAAGCAATTTTTATGTGCAGGGACTGGTGTTTTCCAGGGACTGCTATAACACAGCTGCTTTGCAGGGTCAGGGTCTGCTGACCTCCGTGATTTGTTGCATAGCAATGAACAGTGCTGCATACAGAAAACAGCACAGATAATACTCTTCTGTCTGGCAACATCCCTTTAGGAATATTTTCATAACTCTGTTGCTTTAGATATTTAAAGTTAGGAAGAATCGAACCAGACCTGCTAGTTTATTTAACTGTGCTGCACCCATTCAAAGTTCAGCTTTTTTTCCTTTCAAAGGCATAGGAACAAAGATAAACATCTGTCCATCATAGCAATATTATGGTAAATCCTTAAAATAATTATACTGCAAGCAGAAATAGATTCCTGGAGGAAACCAAATTGTTTTATTTAAAATTAAATGGCTACAGCTCAGAATGAACTTTAAAATTATTAATCATGTCTTCTTCAGTGCCTTCTCTCTCCCAGTTCTTCAAAACACAGCTATCACTCATTGCAGAGTGGAAACTTGGACAGCATTTCTTGTGATTCCATGCTCATCTCATCCCTAAAAGGTGCAGTGGAATCTCACAGCCCCTTCATATACTTCTGATTCCAAAAAAGTCTATGTGACACACACTGCTCACTTGGAAAACAGCCTGTCTTTTTCCTGCTGGGATTGTAGCTGTCTCAAATAAATGCAAAGCTGCTCAGTTATGGCTGCGTGGTCACAGTCTAGTGGAATGACTGTGACACATGAATAGAAAAATCTTCTTTAGATAACGAAGCAGTATTTGAGTTCTAATTGTTTTATTCCCTCAGCAACAGACCTGGGTACAACTTTTAGTAGCCTCAAGCCCTCAGAGGGAAGGATTCTCCTTTATGGTTTTAGTGAGTGTCAGTAAAACTCAACAATACCTATTTGATGTGCTTCTACTGCCTGTAGTTGGGCCTGTGCAAAAAAAAAAGAGAAAACAGTTGTGAAAAATGCCAATCATTTGTTTTTAAATTTTTAAAAGTTTAATAGTAATAAAATGGTTATAAAAAATAGTAATATAATTAGAGTAATAATAATTTGGACAAATTGAATTAGGAAAATATGAGACAATAAAAACAAAGAGTTACGGACAGTCTGGGTACCTCTTTCTGGGCAGCCCAAGCCCAAAAAAGGACCCACGTTAACAGAGGATTAACCCTTAAAGGCCATAACCTGTTGCATGTTCATACACCTCATCCATGATGCATAAATTCCATTCAAACACAGGATTCTGTCTGGTCAGTGTCAATTTCTTCCTCTGAATCCTGACAACGCCTTCAAGGAAGGAAGAAGTTCATTTCTTCTGATAATAGAGCAATAAATTCTTTTTCTCTGAAAGATTCAGGTGTCCTGTGGCTGCTATCTTGCTGCGAGTCTTCACTTTTAAAAAAGTATCCTACATAGAATCGTTTCTATTTTAACATTTTTTATAACCTAAAACTATATTTAACACAGTCCTTAAGAGAATTAACACAGCATAACTTTGTAACACAACACATATAATATTCATTTTAATATTTGCGAAAAGCCAATCATAAAATAAATGCATTTTTTCACACGTTTATGCCAAATCATGAGTTAGTTAGCCCCCAAACATGCACATGTTTGTATTCCTATTATCTGCACATAGCAACTGTGAGCCAAAGTGCCCGTGCAGAGCCCTGCTGCAGCCCAGAGGACCACAGCTGTGGCACACACCAGCTGCAAAGCTGGGCTCTTCCCTGGAATCCAGAAAAAACAGGAAGGGTGGCACTGAAACTGCTGGCCCTACCCAGACATGAAAACCAAGCTTTCACATCAGACCTTCACATCCTCGCCCTGGGGAGCTGACCAGCTGAGGGAAAGGTACCACAGCCACATGTGCATTGCATCAAGAGGAAGTGTCACATCCTGTGCTTGTTCAAGGGTTCCTAAACATTCCTGACTATACTGTGTGCACATAACTCCTTGTTAGACTAATGCACTATGCATAATATTTATATTTTCCATACATACATCTCAATCTCTGGAGCTCTGTAACAGTTCTCCAAAGTCCAGCTGCAAATCCTGAAGCCTGTGAGGCAAACTGATGTTCTTGGCTCAGCACTACAGCTCTGCATACCTGTGCTGGGCATTGTGAAAAATGCCAGTCAATTGTTTTTAAAATTTTAAAAGTTTGATAGTAATAAAATGGTTATAAAAATAGTAATACAATTAGAGTAATAATAATTTGGACAGTTTGGATTAGGACAATATGAGGCAATAAAGACAAAGAGTTACGGATGTCCGGGTACCTCTTTCTGGGCAGCACAAGCCCAAAAAAGGACCCACGTTAACGGAGGATTAACCTTTAAAAGCAACAGCCTGTTGCATATTCATACACCTCATCCATGAGGCATAAATTCCATTCAAACACAGGATTCTGTCCGGTCGTCATCAACTTCTTCCTCTTAATTCTAATGGCATTGTCCTGCCTGAGCGAGGTGGGGAGAAGTTTGTTTCTTCTGATAATGGAGCAATAAATTCTCTTTCTCTGAAAGATTTAGGTGTCCTGGGGCTGCTATCAGTGCCAGTCCTTTCTTTAGAAAAAAAGGCATCTTACATAGCATAATTTCTATTTTAACATTACGTGATAACCCTAAACTACTATTTAACGCACTACTTAAGAGAATTAACACAGCATAACTTTCCAACACAACGCATATAATATTCATTTCAATATTTGTGAAAAGCCAATCATAAACCACGCATTTTTCACGGGCACGGACATGTGGTATGCACACATCCCTTCCCTCAAGGCCCCCAGATGTGCATTAGCCTTCGGGCAGGTCACAGACTCCAAGTCCCCAGAAGACACGGGGTGTCTCGGTCCATCCTGCCCGCACTGCAGGCGGGCAGTGCCCTCAGTGCTCAGCCCCAGGGCACGGCAGGGGCAGAGCCTGAACGGATCTCTGGGATCTTTGGCTGCCTTCCCTGGCTCTGCCGAGCCGTAGTCTCAGTCTTGCTGCAGCACAGGGCGAGGCTCATCCAGGAATGCGTGGAGGAGGCTCCCAGGGAACAAAACTGGTTCCTTTGTGCTCTGGGAGGACGTGCAAGCTCAGGCAGATGTAGGTGCAGTACAAAGAGTGCCCTAAATCACGGTGACTTGCTACAGGTGTCTTTGCAGGGCCCCGTGTTCTCGTTCCCTGAACGGGAGCTGGCACAGGGAATATTAACCAGTTAATTCTGCCATTGTGTGTGCCCTTGTGGGATAGCGGGAAGGGAGGAGATGACTGGATAACCCAGCTCAGAGGGCACTGAGAGCTGGGGAAACCAGCTTCTCTCTGGCCTGTTTTACCACTGAAGGAGGGCAAAAGGTGCAAGATAAGCATCCAGAGGCCTTTTCCCAGTGGCATTCACTGTTTCCTCTGCCAGCCCAGACAGGGCAGATGTGTGCCGTGCCTGTGAGAACCACCTGCCTGAACAGAGACAATTCCCAGCACATAATTCAGCGTCCTGTTTCCACTTGTGTCTTCTGTGGGTCTTTTTCTTGTAAAATGTTAGCCAGATTTATTCTCTGTCATGCTGGCATGCACACAAAGTCAGTCTGTTGACTGTAGAATTGCCCTGCATTTATCCATTAATTTCTATATTTCGCATAAGCCTAAGATTCAACTCACTGGTGAGGAAAGGCTGTCAGGCACTGACTTCCACTGCAAGGGGGCTGATGGTCCTGATGCTGGATGGGATGAACAGTGACAGTCTAGACACCTCATCTTTGAAACACAGGGAAGGCTGTCAACCAGTCCAAAACATGACAGGGAGTAATAATTTTTTTAATGAACCTTATAATAAAGAAAGAATGGATTGAGGAGGGTACTTGAGGATTGTAGTTGTTTTTAAATTAAATTCTTATGATTTTTTCTGTTTTGTTTTTACAGCTGGATTGGTTGTGGTCCATCTAGCTTTATAACGCAGCCTACACCATATTAATTATGTGTCTTCAAGGATTCAAGTGATTACAATGGCCATGCAAGTATTTTTCCTTCTCCACAGAAGGAGGAATTTCTGCAGCACAGGATCCTGTTTCAGTAGGTGTTTTGGATTTGGGTTTTTTTGCCTGTTACTTTAGTTTAGACTGGGGAAGAGGTTCTTCTTCAATTCAGTACGTGCTGACCAGGACCTCAACTCCATGGGAAGAGGGTGTATGAAACAGCAAATGGCAGCTCTAGCTGTGCTTGAGAGGGTCACCAGCACTGTACTGACCCCTGTTCCTCCCACTGGATGCCCCTTGGCAGGGCTGCCCCATCACTCCTACAAAAAGCCAGCACCCTGCAGTGATCAGCAGCCCCAGCACAGCTGAGCCACCCTTGCTGCTCACGGGGCACATTCAGGACAACTAGTTTTCCAAGAAACATGGTAAATTAAGGTGTCTCCTTCGGGTACACGCAGGTGCTGGAGGCCACTAACCTTGAAAGCTGTGGTATTTCTTTCCCTGAATGCCTCTTAGCCCGTGTGTCAGTGGGAGATGTTACACAGCTGGGACAGCTCCATGCCCTTCCCGAAGCGTCTGTCCTCACTTTATTGCAGGCTAAATACATTCTGCAGTGGATATGTGCCCCTCCTAAGTGGAAGATCCTGTTCATTTTAATGGCTCCACTCCCTTGAATAAGGACAAGACAAAAGTTGGCTGGATCAGCTGTTTGCCCTAACCCAGCCTGTTTCAGTATCCTTAAGCGCTGTAATGGTTTTCTTTGGAAGCAGGAAGCATAAATTTAAATTAAGAACATAGCTTAAGGAGAAGCAAGATCTTTTAACACCCAGCACTGGAGTTTTACTTGAAGAATGTGCACTGAGAAAGTCAGAGTGGAACGATCTTTCTGTTCTCTTTGTACAGCACCTAAGGCAGCGCTGCCAAAGCCACAGAGGAGGCTCCTCAGCAGCACTAAGTGACTACAGCAGTACTAGTGCCCAGGCTCTGGGTCTGTGAAAGCAACTTTTCTCTTCTCTTGCTTCCATCCTTGTCCCCGGATTGGACTAGCAACCTGTATGGGTTGTGTTTTCCATTTAGGCTGACCTCAAACACTTGGTTTCCCCTTGATTGGAGACAAGTGTGCTGAAAGCTGTCTGCTCTTTCCTCACTGCACAATGTGGACTGCTGCCTGGCTCCTGTCTGGAAACAATTATTTCCCTCATGTACCTACTGGTTCTGAACACTCAAAGACTTATCCCTAGACATTCTTTTCCTTTTTGCACTTTTATTAGCCCCTTCCTTTATGAACAAAACTCGTCGTTGTGTATAATGCTCACAGAACAGCTCTAGATCTGTTGCTTGACAAAATTGCTGCCATGTTTTAAGGCCAGGTCTCCCTTGAGAGAGTTTTGTATCTGTAAACGTGCCATAGTGAATTCACCACTCCTTTGTCTCTTCTGAGAGGATGAATTTTTGACGGTGTTTGAATTTGTGGGACTTAAAGAAAGGGTGGGACTTCAAGCACACATTGTGGTTACAGTGGTGCAAATATTCTTCAACAACCCCAAAGAATGGTCAAAACATCCACACAGATGTGCAGTAATGCCTCCAAGTATTTGCAGATGCTATCAGCATAGCATAATGCAGCTGTTTAAAAAAAGAACCTACCTGTTTATCGGCCTGTATTCCTGGATTTATTCTTGCTTTCAAATGTTCCTATTTTTTGATGCGTGTATGCAGACACGAGGGAATATGAGCAACAGATGACCAGAATCTGCAGATATTTGCACACAGGGGCAAGCTTATGCCATGAATAGTGTCATTATACTGAGCAGGGTCACTTTTCTCAGAGATTGGTCTCATACTTTATTTCACAAAGACTAGTTCCCAACTAAGCACAGACTGTGAGGAAACTAACCGGAGTGGAAAGAGTCTATAAATTTCTTTTCCTGCACTGAATTCAAAATAGCATTTCTCTTACTGGAAAAACAAACATAAACTCATTTTGGGTGTCTCTGTCTGCCTGCCTCTGGGATTGGTAGTCCACACCTTCTGCCAATTCAGAGACTTCTCTGCCCCCGTTTATGCTCTAGAGGTTATGTCTTAATTACAGAAAAGCTGATCTGCTGTGACATCAATTTCCCTCTCTAGGGGAAATTCCTAGCTGTGAAATCCCAGCAGAGGCAAATTGCTGTTCTTTTTTCTTTTTCTCTTTTTTTTTTTTCCTTTGGCCAGTCCAGATCAACCCCAAAACTGCCATCTCGGTTTGACCTTGACTACCGCTTTGAGAGTGAATCGGAGAGCCTGCTCTCTCTCCTAAAGTGCTGACGTACAGACAACTATTTCCAATGGTTATCTTGATACAGAACTCAGGCTGTATCACAGCCAAGAGCCCGCTGCTCCTGCCAAGCAGGACCCGAGCCTGGGGGCTGCAGGGGATGAGAAGGTGCTGTGAATCAAAAGGGATGGGCAGCGTCCTGAACGAGGACACTGCAGCCCTGCCTAAACCGGGGCCAACATCCCAGCAAGTCAAAGTCTCTCTAGAGAGATGTGGGGGTCATCTACCCTCCCTCGGGATGTGCTCACCCACAGCCACGCATCCTGGCAGGGCGTGCTTTGTGCCGTCCTCGGGCTCGTGTGAATGAGATGACCAGCACGCAGAGAAGCAGCAGGACCGAGCCGTGCTGCCCGCGGCAGGGGGATGCCGGGGGAAATGGCTGTGTCAGTCCGTGCCTCCGGCGTGGGGAGGGGGGTGGCCTCGGGCTGCGCGCTGCTGGCGCTGCCGGCACCACCCCTTGCCTTGACCGCTGCGCCCGGGGAGGGCTCTGGGGTCCGGCAGCGCTGGGGCCGGGCTGCGGGGGCGAGCCGGGGATGCCCCCAGGCGGGCGGTGCCGGGGCTGCCCGGGGGCTCTGCCGGGCCCGCACCGCACGCCGCGGCCGCGGGTGGAAAATGCCCTGCGTGCCTTGAACCCACAGCCCCGCCACCAAAGCACGGCGACGGTGGTTTTGTTTTTTTTTTTTTTTTCTTAGTTAACAATGGAAACTTTTTTTTTTTCAGTATTTTCCTCCAGCCTGAGCCGAGCGAGAAGAGAAAAAAAAAAAACTTGTTCCGCTGAGTGCAACCCCAGACAGACTCACAACTTCCTTCCTGCTCTCCTACCCCCCTCCCTCCGCTCTCCTCCTCCTCGCCGCTCCTCTCCCTCTCCTCCTCCTCCTCCTCCTCCTCCTCCTGCTCCTGCTCTCTCCGCCTTTCCAGCCGCACCGGGAGCGGGCGCCGGGGCCGCGGCGCGGAGCTGCCCGGAGCCGCCCGGAGCGCGGAGCCTCGGCCGCCGCGGCGCGGAGGGGCAGAGCCCGGCAGAGCGGCCGGCCCGCCCCGGGGCGAGGAGAGGCGCTCGGGGCCGCGGAGGGAGCGGGAGTCCCGGCAGCCCCGCGGCGATGGTTTCGGCAGCGCCCCGCGGCCGCCGGCGGGCGCTGCCGGGCGGCGCGCACTGAGGGCGGGCGCGGATCCCCAGCCCAGGTAAGCGGCGGTGAGGGGGAAAGGCAGGGGGGTCGCCGCCGCCCCTCCGCCGGGGGATGCCCGGCAGCAGCGGCGGGGGCCGGCCGGGCCCCGCGGGGAGGAAGGGGCGAGCTGGGGCGGGCAGAGGGGCAGGGTGCTGCCCCGGGCTGTCCCACAGCCGAAGTGTGGCCGAGCACCTTGTGCCGGCGCTCGCTGGGGCAGCCGAGCCGGAGTGCTGGGAGCTGTGCCGGGGATCCCTGCAAAGAGCGGCTGTCCGCGCTGCCTGGGCTCTGCTGAGCCTCGCACTGCCTGCAAGCAGTGCCTGGAGGGATGGGAAGCCCTTCGGTCACACCGTCAGCTGGGACTGCGCTTGGACTTGAGGGCATTTACCTGCCAGGAGCCTCACAGGGATACCGCTGATAGCATCGCACACGAGTGCTTCCAGAGGCGTGTACACCCATAGCCAGAATTAGCGCACTGTGTGTAAACAAGTTTGTACTCTCATGTGGGCAGTGTGTTTGTGCAGATCTCAGGAGCGCCCATGCCCCGGCATGGGATGGGGACTGCAGCTCCAGGGCACATGGAGCAAACAGGAGGTGACGGAAAGCGCACTGACATGCACAGGGACACAGAGAGCCACCTCCGAAAGCAGAGCCTCTCTCACGTGTGTACACACTCGCCACAACAAGCAGCACTGCACATCTCTGCATGTGGGGTTCCAGGCTGTGACTTGGAGGCATTTGCAGCCTGCATTGTCCCGGACTTTAGCCAGGGCATTCATGAAGATGTGCAAAGCCGTGTTGTTGTACATGGTAACTTAGGGGACTAACTGGAGATGTGATCCTGTACCATACAAAACAGTGCAAGCAGGGAGTCGTCCCATGTATCATATAACATAAATCCATTCCTGAAACTTGATCTTGCTATAGATGACAGACTGAAGGGTGGCAAATTTAAGTTGTTTGGAGTTTTTTATCTTCCTTTAGAAAACGCCAGGTTTTGGGGTGAACACTTGAAAGCTGCCAACTTTCAGTTCACACCAGTTCACCGTAATTCTCTTACTCTGTTGTGGGAATGGCTGCTGGCTGTGTGTCCTCTCGGACACTGCTGCTGCAGCCGTGTCGACAGGCGACCTGGAGAGGGGGCAGGGAAGGCAGGGAAGAGGGGAAACAGCCGCAAACCTGACTTCCCTTTCCCTCAGATCCTTGTGATGGCCGGCCCGTGTCCCCAGGGGTGGCACACTGGGCATGCATGCAGGTGGGAGGGGCGCGCAGGAAGGGAAGAGTCTGGCACGCTGTGTGCCCGGCTGCATGGTGAGCTGAGGGAGGGCACAGAACTACTCTCACTGCTTCTCTCTCCTCAGCTGTCCCGTTTTATGGAGCTGCGGGCCAGCAGGGCCAGCCCAGCTCCCCGTTCTCCTGCTGGCCATGCCGCTGCTCCCGCCGTGCAGAGAGCCCCGCAGAGCCTGAGCGCCGAGGCGGCAGTGGCGACGGCCCCCCTGTGCTCCCCGGCTGACTACTATGGCCGTGTACTGCTATGCGCTCAATAGCTTGGTGATGATGAATAGCAACAGCGAGGTGACCAGCGGCGGGAGCAAGACGCCGCCTCCTCCCGGACAAGTGCTGCCCAGGGGTCCGGAGACGCCCGGCAGCTGCCGCTCGCTCCCCGTCTTCAGCCCGGCCCCGGTGCCGCCCCGCTCCCCGCGCTGCGGCCCCGCTTTCCTCTTCCCCCTGCCTGAGGAGCCCCTGAGGCAGCCGGGCAGCCCCGGCGGGCGGCGGGGCAGCCGGGCCGAGGAGGGACAGCCAGGGCCTCCCATGGCACGGCAGCTCCAGCGGGAGCTGCACAACGTGCAGGTGAACCAGAAAGTGGGGCTCTTCGAGGCACACATCCAGGCGCACAGCTCTGCTGCCCAGCCGCCCCGCAGCCCCCGGCTGGCCCGGCCCCGTCCCGCCAGCCCCACGGCACCGGCGGTGGCACTGGGGACTGCACCCCGGCCCCGAGCCCTCGGAGAGAGCGAGGCCCCCGATGCTGGTGGCGGGCAGCTATGTCTGGCGCTGCAGAGCCCTCACGGAGGCCCGGGATGGCGGTGGAGCTGGCAGAGAGCAGCAGCAGCCCCCTGGAGCAGTCCGGGCCTGCAGCGCGGCAGGAGGAGGTGGTGGTGGTTCCCACAGGACTGAAGGGGCAGCACCCAGCCATCGGTGGGAGCATCCCTGCCGTCATTGTCACAGACCTGGGGGGCCCGGAGGAGGAGGCGGGCGCCGTGCCCCCTGGCAGCCTGCCCGTCCGGAAGCTCTCATCGTCCTCTGCGTCTTCCACCGGCTTCTCCTCGTCCTGGGAGGAGTCCGAGGAGGACATCTCCAGCGACCCCGAGCGCACCCTGGACCAGACCCCCGCCTTCCTGCAGACCCTGGACCAGCAGAAACCGCGAGTGGTGAGTCCTGCAGCAGCCCTGGGGAGGTGGGGTGAAGGGTGGCGGCGTCCCTGCTCCAGGGCACGGCTGCAGCAGCAGGGCGCAGGTCTGTCGCAGCAGAGTTCTGCAGAGAAACTTTACACTCGCTCAGTGGTGCTCGCCTTCCCTCACACGAAAAGCTTTCAGACTTGGAGGAGAGGCTCCTAGCCGGAAAATCCTCTCATGAGAGAGTAGTGGTACCTGTTTCATTGTGCTCAGTCCTTGCAGAGCTTCCCTGGTGCTGCAAAGCTGCCTGCCAGCATGCTTAAAATACATCCATGGACTGCAGCCTTCTGCTGGCATGTGGTTACGAGCCTCAGTTTTTCCTCAGCACAGCTTCCCTGGGTGCTGGAGGTTTCCCATGGTTCACATGAGCCTGAGGGAGAATTTGTTTCCTCCCTGGAGTTGAAACTGTGTGGGCCAGCTGTCTGTTCAGGTTTACAGTGATGCCCATCACCACAGTGTCTCTGTGTCTTTCACACAGAAGCAAAATGCTCTAGAATTTCTGGTAATTCCCCTTTTGAATAATACTTCTTGGTTGTGGGGTGTCTTGTATTTTAGGTAAGCATATTTTTATTAGGTATTTATATTAAGTTCATTTGTTTCGGGATCTTTGTTGTGAAGCTGGCTGTGAGGCTTAAGGCGAGAGAAATCATCGCCTTTAAGTTGATTTGTGTTACCCTTAGAGGAGAAAGGTCTCCTCAGAGAGGAGAGCTCTGAGGCATTCTCCAGAGGCATGAGACAGTCATGGGATTTGTTGTGTCACTGGGGAGATCATTGCATGTGTGAGTGCATCACACAGAGCCTGCTTTGCTCTGGGCTGTCACACCGCTTGTCCAGAGGGCTTTGAACCACTTTAACCCAGAGCAGGGCACCCATCACGAGGCTCTCCAACCAGCACATGGTCTCTGCTCTCATCCAGCTCTGAGACATTCCATTGATTTGAGACATTCCCAGCACTGGAGCATCCCACTGACAAACCTTGAAACATACCGGACAACCCGGTGGCTCCTTAGTTTAAAGAGTTTAACAAAGGCTTGTGAGCTTTCAGTGATGTGTTTCACTATGTTTAATTTCCTGTAGACACATGGTAATGAAACTCCTGCTACACGCAATGACACAAGGAAAACTAGTGCAGGGAAACATCTAAGTGGAGGCATCAAACTTGGAAGAACTGAGACTGTGGTTTGTAAAACACTCAGCAGGCTGAAATAAGTATCTTTTCTTTTGTACTCCTTTTGTCCTGTTCCAAGAATCCAGGCTTGGTTCTGCTCAGAATGCAGCAGCAGCTGAGTAAAAGCAGTTAACAAAGTTACGAGCCTGTAGTTCATCGTGTTTGCAGACAGTTTTGTATTTTGGGGCTCTCAGCTGATGAATCAGCGTGTTCCCTTTGGGAGCTGCTCCAATCCCTCTGCTGATTAAATTCTGCTGGTTTTATGTGCATGAGCTGTAGTAATCTCTGCTCCATTCTCTGTGCTGATGACTGCTCCTAGTGCCAGATCCCACTGGTCTGCTCCTGTAAACAGTTCATTGATGGGCAGAAGCATGCCTGATGCTCCTGTGGAAAGCTTCCTGGAGCCTCAGGCTGACTCTGCACAACCTCCCGTGGCCTCCAGTGAGCTCAGCCAGGCCGGCAGTGGCTCAGCAGTGAGCAGGCAAGGCTCATTTGTGTTGCTAAAAGCTCTGGATGAGAGCGAGCTCACATCAGGTCTGAGATCAGAGTAACTGCTGGGCTCCATGGGACTGCTCAGGCTAAACGAGATGAAGATGTGGTCCAAAATGTGTCAGGCAGCCTAAGGAGGTGCACTTGATTTTGTGTTTCAGTGCTGGAGTCTCAGCAGGGGCAGCAAGGCTAATTTACAGTGATGCTTTCCACTGGGCTCCACAGGGTCCCATGCGGGGCTGATCACTGACTTTGGCAGGTTATAGTCAGCTTCTCAGCAGGATCATGTGCAAATGCCCAGTAATTCAAAATTGATTTTGTATAAATAACACCCAGCTTTGTGCACTGGTTGGCAGCATCTTGTAAATCCATGAGGACAGCAGAAGGCAGCTACTGAAGCAGTGTCAGGTTGCACACTCATTTGTTTTCATGAACTCACTGTTTCCTTTCAGCAGTGCACACGGTCTGGAAATGAGTTGTGTAATGAGGGAGAATGTGTGAGAAGCTCTCTCCACAACTCGTGCTTTTAGTCAAATCCTGGGAGATCTCAGCCCAGAGAAACCAAGGGGCCTCTGGGTGCCTGTGGGTTGAGTAGATGAACGCAGGGCAGGCAGAGAGCCCTGCCTGTCAGCACTGGGCACTGCTGGCACAGGGGAGGCTCTGTACCTGCAGGAGAGGTAATGAGGAGCAGCAGGAAAGCAGTTCCTGCTGTAGATACAGTCTGTGCTGCACATCTCACATGGCATGTTTACAGATTTGATAAACAGCAGGCCTGCTCCTGCCCTTCCTTTTTGGAGGCTGTCTGGTTTAGCAAATCTGTTAGGGATGTCCGGCGGTGTGTTGTAGTTCCTCCTGACATCCCGGGGAAACAGGCACATCCCTCCGCCTGGCATGGACTCGTCCTCCGTTTGTGCTGCAGGTAGGAAACTTTGTGTTCAGGCCTGAAAATTGGCCGGTGAGAGAATCATGTTGCCAAGTGCAAGGGAAGGAGGTATTGTGGCCACAATTTTGGACGCTGTGACCCGGAGCAGCTCTGTGAGTGAAACGGGCTCTGTGTCTGTTTGTTGAAATAGTTTGCTCAGTGCTGTCCCTGTCCCTGCACAGCACAGGGGACAGTGACCTGCCACGCTGGTTGCAGACTTGTGAAGTGCGGTGACAGTGAGAGCACCGTGACGTTTTGACGTTTTGCTGTTTAATTGCAAATCCACTTAAGGTCTGAGTAAACTTCCACGTAAGGGCTTCTGCAGCTGTGGCTTTCCCCGGGCTGTGGGCTGCTGCCGGAGAAACCCCACGCTTGTTTGTTGATGGTTTCAGAGACACTCGAGCGATTGCACCTCTGGGGCTGTGTGGGAGGCACGGGCTGTCCGGGCAGCACCTTGGGATGGGGACACTGTGGTTTGGAAATGCCACAGGGGAGCACTCTGTGCACACCCCCTGTGACCAGCACGGGCAGTCTGGGGAAGGAGCTGGCCTGAGGCCTCTGCTCACCAACCACCTGAGGCAGGAGGATGCAGAGACTGCTGGAAGGCACCTGCCTCCATCACTGTCTCATGCTGAGGGGGAGAATTTCTCCCTTCCTGGCTGATTGCACAGGTTGTGTGTGTAGGGAAGGGAGAAGGTGCTCCTTTGTCCCAGGTTCTGAGTGGCACAGGTAGCCTGAAATGGCAGCCCAATCTCCTGAGGAGATTTCACACCTAAAACAAGATGCCCTCTAGCTGTGGCTCCCACTGACTTTTCGACTGGAAAAATAGCAGAGTGTGAGTTTTGCCATTCTGGGGGCTCTGTTGGCTCTTCCCAAGGAAGAGCTGTTAACCAGGATGTACTCTGCAGCAGGAGACTTGTCCCACTCTTGGAAACTGGCTGCGCCCCTTTAGCAAAAGATATTCCAAAGCTGGTCATTAGTGAGTCCTTGTCATGACCTAAATTCCCTAGTTTGTCAGCTTCTCCAAAACTGGAGACAAAGCAACAGACAAGTGGGGGGAAAGGCAGAAATTGTGCAAGCAAGCACGTACTATAGAAAAATAATGACATGTTGGGGGGGAAAGGAACCCCTTCCTGGAAAAACAGTGCAAGACACTACAGTGTTCCTCTTCCTGGCTTTCCCACAGCTGCTGTGGAAACACAAGGATGTACAGCAGAATAATAATCAAGGGACTTGGTACTCTGTGAAACTTCTGCTCCTTTCAGCAGGCTGAGTAGATTTCTCAGAATAAGAGACTTCCATTAACCTGTGCGAAATGGCAAGGACTTTTGGAAAAAGCTAACGGCAGTGCTGATGACAGGCATTCTTTTAATTGATTTATTTGTTGGACTCACAATGGCTGTTAATGCAGTCCTGAAAGGAGCCAAGTTTAGATAGGGCTAGTGTCAGCCAAGGGCCTCTGGGACCTTTGCTTATTTCTCTTTGAGATGTTCCAAGGCATAAGCTGACAACAGGAGTCCTGATTTGTTCCTATAAAAATCAATCAAATTAAATATGCTTTCATTCCCTTTCCAAGCTGTCGCTGTGATCAGGAAGTCTCTGTGTAACAGAAACCATGACCACATGGCTATGGTGATAACATGCAAGCCCTGTGAATATATATCTTTATGCCAAGTGTGTTTATGTGTTTCACTCATTACTCCCACTGTGTTTGTCTTAAAAGCTCCTAAGCTTGTGAGCCGGTGAGTGGTATCTCTGATTTAGTATCAGTATAATGCCTGGTGTGTTAGGGCCCTGCTGGCTGGCTCAGAAGAGCGACTGTTCCTTTAAGCACATCACTGGAAGGGAGGATCCTTGGCAATGGTAAGCTGCCAAGGGCTGGAGTCTCCCTGCTGCAGGAAGAGCAGGGGGAGAGGGCCCTGAGGTGGGCACGTGTGTGTTTCCCCCTTTCAGAGCAGCAGGCTCAGCAGGCCTGGCAGCACTGGCGTGTTCCGCCTGCCGGGATGGGGTGGGGACACCCCGGTGCTCCGAGGGCTGGGCAGAGCCTCGGGCTCTTTGTGGATGGAGGCTGTGCACTCACAAAGCACCACTCCTTGTGCCATAGCTAATCCTCTACCTACTCATGTCACCTGCTCAGGGAATAAGCAGCTTTTTTATGGGCTCCCACCCACGGAGGCCAAGTGAAGATGCTGCCATAACCCAATGAGAGACATATGGTGTTACTTCAAGTCTGTTTTCATCAGCACTTTTAGGCTCATTGGGAAGGGTTTCTTCTCTGTGCACATTCTCCATGATTGACAGGGCAGGAATTACATGGCACAAAGCAGATCCTTTTCATAGAGGGACTCACTTGCTAGCACAGCTGCTGTCTCTTGCATATTTTGTTTCTCAAAAAAAATTTCATGCTGAAAGCATCCATAAAAGTAGCAAAATAAACCTCCTCCCCTACTTCTGAGGTGCAGGAGGCACAAACATTAGGCCCATCATCCTTAGGGTCCCCAGCTCTGGAAAGAGCCAGATTTCCTCCTCTTCTGGTGGGAATTGCAGGATGCCAGGAGCTTGCCTGTTTGGATCCTTTGGATGGAAAACTGAACGTCCGCAGAGTGAATTTCACGGATCAGTGGAAACTTCAGTGTTTTGTCTTCACCTTTTTAGAGGCTTGCAATGACAAAACCCAAGCTGTAGTCAGCACCTGTCTCATGTTTTCCATATGATTTCTGTAATGTGTCAGGACAGATTTGCATGTGAAGAAAACATTAGTGCGGCACTGAGTTCTCACGTGCCACGTGATGGCTGAAAGCCGCTGCTGACCTCATGTTTTCTTTACATGTAATTCTGTTCTAGCTCACTACAGGAATAATGGCATCTATGGATGACACTAAATGTTGCTTCAGCTAAGATTAGTCTTCTGTAATGGTTAGAGATTATTTTGTTTATACCAGTAGGTAAATTTGTGCCGTAAATTTGACCTGCTTTCTTCCAATGAAGCCCAGCCAAGCTTTCTAAGAAAGATATGTTAATATTTAACAGACAGTGAAAACTAAATGTTAACATTTTCAAATCACTGAGTAACTTTGCAGCTAATCCCTTTTCTTAAATGTGACTTTTTGGGGATTGCTGGCCCCCACACTTGCTCTGTCATTTGAAATGGCCCTTTTATGGCATTTATCTTGCTTAGCCTTGCTGAGTGTCTCCTCAGGCATCCTAAGGTTCTCCAATGTAGCTTTCTTCTCTCTTACTCTAATGGGATTTTGACAACCAGCCCAAGGGTTTGCTTTAAGACAGAGGAGTCTGTTTCTGAATGTCTTCTATAAAATTTATTGGAATTTCATTTTTTTTCCTACACATAAAAACCCAGGTCATGCATAGCCTGCACAACAGCTCCAAGTAGTTCAGAAAGCTGATTCAGCCTGAGGTCTACCAGCCTCAAAAGCAAGTGCCTGTGATTGGCTTTTAAATCAGTGTTTGGGCAGCAAAATTCAGCTTGCTCTGTGACAGGCTGCTCATCCAGCAGTGCCTTTCAGCACGAATTGGTGCAGGTACATTCAGAAGTTGGGGGTCTCCAGCTGCAAGTTTCAGTCAGGGTGCATGCGCTGGGAATGCACTGGGAATTGGTGGGAGCCTTTGGAAAAGGCAGGCTGCAGCTCCTTCTTTCCCAGGCAGGGTGGGAGCTCAGCCCAGAGCTGCTGCCACGGCTGTGTGCCTGTGGAGATCCTCATAGCTGCTGTCAGCCAGGGATGCATTTATAGAGCGCTTGCTGACCTTAATTTCCCAGAGATGGGTGATCGTGGAGTCAGGAGCTGCTGCAGGCTGCTAAGACCCATGTTAGACTCTTCCCTCTCTCGATATTTATTTCAGCCTTTTCATACGTTTCAGCCATGAAAAGACACAAGTGATTTTTCTTCTTTTTTTTGTAGTAAAGAAAGTTCTTTTCATTAATGACGTGGGAAAAGGGACAAGCTAGTAGAAGGAATTCAGTTCTTCTTTTAGATGTAAGATTTATTGCTGGTCAAAACACAAGGATTGCTTTTGGAAGGAGAAACTAGGGGGTAAAACAACAAGTGCTTAGCACTTACAACTACTTCTTGTAAGCAGCACAGTGTAGTATCTGATCAGTGCTACACAACAGGAACTTCATTAGCATTCTGCACTGTTGTGGTTTTAAGTAATAGTAAAGCATCCCTCGTCTCTGTGAAAGACAGAGATGTGCTCAGGGGGACATGCCTGCAGACATTTTAATGAGTTAGATTCAAAGGACAGAATCAGGTTGTCTCTTCACTGTTTGCTTCACACACTTGATTTGCAGAGATGTTGGCACCTGGGCTTGCTGTGGCGTGGACCTCGCTGAACTGATGTGAGTTTTTCCCAGGGTTTCATCCTTGACTTTCAATCTTGTACTTGGGATTTTGGACAATAGGGTTCCTGTACTATGCAAAGCAGAGGGAGGTCTCACGGGGCCTGCAGTCTTTGCTGTCGCAAAACTCCCACAGCCAGAATGAGGACCAGTATATCTACACCAGGAGTGACCAGCACAACATTTTGGTCGAATGGCTGTGGCGAGAGATGACACAACTCTTCCCTCCCACCCCATCAGCATTTGCAGAAGAGGCTGTTTTAGCAAGGGCTAAGCAATGGCAGCACCTACCTTCAGCATCAACTCCTTCTCCTCCCCCTCCGCTTCCTGTCCCTTTGCCCTTGCTTGGGCAATTCATCTGCAGCGAGATAGAATCAAAGAACCCTCTTCCTTTGCTAAACAATTTGCTCCTTTTGTTAGGGTCAGATAAAACGCTGATAAAAGCTGTTGTAGCTCCGCTGAAGCCAGCAGGAGCATGCTGCAGGTTTGGCCCTTGATCGTTTGTGCTCACTCCTGCATGTATCCAGTTACATCTTGTGGTAAATCCAACCTTAAGCTGAATTAATGAACCACAGGCGCAGGTTCACAGGTACGGTGCCTCAGAGCCTTTGGAGACAGGAGGTTTGTACGTGGAAAGTTCTGCAGGGAGGCTTTTTGGAAGCTGCATTTTAGGCTTGGGTGTTTTTCTTGCTCAACAGTCTCTGATCCCTGCCACTCAGGAGAAGGGCAGGAGCCAAGGCTGGCCTCCAGCTCACCACTGAGCCTTGTTGGTTGCAGACCTGCATTTTGGGAAGGTATAGGAATAGTTTTTACCCCATTGAGCTAAACCCATTCAAAATATTTTAATGAAAGGGGGACTTAAGTACAAGCCCAGGGGTACCTCTCAAAAGAGAGGAGACCAGGGTTCCAAGAAGGGGTGGGAGGAAGGAGGAGGTGAGCAGGCTCCTTCTCACCATGTGGACCATAGGACTTGCTTTGCTGGCAGCTGCAAGCTCCATTAGTTATCCAGGGGTATCCTCCCACTGCAGGCAAGGTGCAGAGCAGCCACTTGGAGAATTAGCAACGTGTCCAAATGTAATATGGTTGCTATTACGGGTAATATATATTTAACACTCTGCAGGGACCGTTTAAACCTGCATCTGCAGGAAGGGGGAAAAAAGTCAGGTTTGCTTTCTTGGCAGAGTGCAGATCAGAGAGTCCAATCTGTAATCTCTCCTGGTATGTTTTATGTGGGTGGGTTTTGTTAAATTGCAGGCAAAGTTATTGCACCCCTAGGCTACTCACATTAAATGCTTCTCCAATTTTAGCAACATTCTTTCCAGGCTCAGCTACATTTGTTTTTGTCTTCTCTATGGCAATTGATGAGCTCAGTCTGAAATGTATAACTCTACGGGATCTCCTGTTATATATTTCTTCCCCAGCTGTAGCTGAATCGTGTAGCGCTGTAATCCAATGACTTGTTGTAATGCCTAATGCTTTCTTTAATACATTCCAGATTAAAGGAGTCAGCAAAGTTTACATATCCAAAGTAATAAATTTAAACAATAATAATGGCAAATCCAAAACCATGGTTATATCTTGAAAATGCTGGACTTTTTTTTTTCCTCGTATCTTTTCTGGTCTGGCTAAAGTCTGTTTTTAGGAAACTGAACAGGACAGATAAAAGATGATGAGACAAACAATTTAATCCCTTAATAATGTCAAGTGGAAAATCCAACAACAGATTGGCAAGAAACTGTAATAACAACTGCTAAGTGACCCTTACTGAGGACTAAAGAACTGGTTTTAAAGGCTGAACTTGGGACATAATTAGAGATGAGTCTGAATCAGTGCCCATAGGCTCAAATATTTCTTTGAACTCTGAAATGAAGCCAAATTTTTTTTTTTTTTTTTTTTTTTAAATCCATGCCTGTACAGCATCATCTTAGCTGCACTGAGGCCAGTTCAGCATCACCTTGTACTGCCCTGGGTACCCACACTAAATGACCATGAGCAACCCCAGGGTGGGTATTCCCACCCCTGGGTGCTGTTGCAGACGGAGTGTGGGATAACAGCTCCTGTGCACAGCCCAGGTGTGTGCTTGTTATGGCAGCAGAAGAAGGGATGGGCAGTGCCTCCAAGTGGGAGGAGAAGAGATGAGCATTCCTGCACTGGCCTTTCAGTCCCACCATCTCATCGTGCCCTTGCCAGGGACCCCTAAACTGTGAATAGTCTTGGGCTGCCATTAATAGATAGACCTTGGAAGCAAGGCATGTGGTCACAGGAGTAGGAGGCACTCGGAATTGTAGTTACCAGAGCAGCTTCAGAGAGAGGGTGTAAATTATTATCTCTCCTTGGAGCAGTATTTACTTGGAGCTGACAGCCCTCCACCCTGGGGTTCCTGGGAGGAATGTCTTGCTGGGGTGGAGACCAGGGCTGCCTGAAGGGAAACACAGGAAAGAGATTTTAGAACGTTGGCTTATCTCTATCCACCTGAATTACTGTTGTATTTTAAAAGAATATGGGAAAAAGGATTGTTTGAAAAAGCCTTGACAAGTGTACTCTCCCAGCTCCATTGTTTTAACCTTCTCCTAGGAATTTGTGTATAAAATGTTCTCAATTCAGTTTATCTCTGCTTGACAAATCCTGTGTTTCCCTTCCGTGCTTTTAGTGGAGTGGGAACTAACCTTGATCTTTTTGCAAAGCGAACAGAAGCTGGATGTCACATTCCCACCTTCACACACCAACACTGCGTGTCACAGCTTCTGAGCACTACGTACAATCACTGACAGAAAAATTGTGTAAAGTTCATATTCCAGAAGAGCTTTTAGAGAAGCAGCTCCAAACTGAACCAGGCTCTCAGAGGATGGAGCAGTTGGTGTTGTCTGGCTCTCGTGGAAGCCACCTTGCTCAGCAGGTTACAACAAATGGTCTGAAGCCAGGACTGTAGCTCAGCTCCTGCATTAGCAGCCCCTCATCTACGTCTCATCTTGAGGAGAAAAGATTTGGCCTCTCTGCTCAGGTCTCTGTTTCCTCATGTTGCCCTGTGTGGCTGGAATGGCTTTTCTGAGCCAAGGGAAGCAGCAGGGGAGTCCAGGTGGTCCCAGGTGACCAAAACATTGACCAGAGGCTGGGCTGGTAATGAGAGGGAAATGCAGAGGTAGCACGATGCCACCTAGTCTGTTACTGTCCTCCCCACATCATACATCCCAACCAACTCTGGTATTTGGTTTCTGAGCATTTGGGCGGCTCAGGAGGCAGTTCCAGATTCCAGGTTTGTTCCTGTGGATGGGAACCCTTCCCAGAAGGGAGAAAGCTCAGAGGAGCCTGTTTAATATAGGCTGATCTCATGCTTGAGCATACGCAGGAGCTGACCTTTCAGTGCTGAAATAAGAAGTGATGGGAATAGAATAAATCACAGTCTTGAAAGAAAAGCCAGGGAGCTTAGAGATGCTCCTCAGGAGAAGGAATCAAGGTAGGGAGGCTGAGAGCCACGGAAGGGCCAAATGACAGATTCAAAAATGCAATCTTTCAGCAGTGAGTTTGATGGATTTTTGCAGAGCAAAGGCTCTTGAGATGAGAAATGGGAATATGATGTGATGAGCCCAAAAAGTGAGTTTTGTTTGGGTGGATAGGCTGGAAAGACTCTTTTAGGGATGCTATCCTGAAAAAAATCTGCAAGGCCTACAGATAGGTTGGATGTGAGGACTGAAAGAGATCCAAGTCTTCCACTTACTAAAAGTTTCAGGGTAGTAGCAAAACGTGCACAGATGGGAGCAGTAACATTTACACTTGCACTGCAGAGGCTTAAATTGTTCTGTGAATTGCCAGGCTACAAAGAATCAAACCTCTACGTTGCGTTGGAAGCCTCAGAGCTTTCCTGTCTTGGCTGAATCCAAATCTAAATTTTCTGTAACCCTGATAGGAGACAGCTCCAAGGTACATCCACTTCACCTTCAGGGACCTGGCTTTGAATGCAAGATTTTTCCAAGAGGGCCAAAACTCTGAGCACTCCCCTCCCCTCATACCTGGAAGCCACAGCCTGATGAGGAACTCCCTCTGTGTGGTGGCCTCTGTTGGAGCCCAGCTCCCTGTTCAGCCTCAAGAGAGGGTGGCTCAGGGCTTTTTCAGAGCCCATCACTGCCTGGACAGAGGCTGGGGTTTGCCCTCCTGGCCTCCTCTTCCTCTTCCGTGTCCCCAGGGCAGTCAGAGCCTCAGAGCCAGACAAAACCTGGCAGGACAGGAGATTGTAGGGAGCTGGCTGGATCTGGAGGAACAGTTTTTTGGCAGAGAATAGATTTTCCAGCAAATGTCAGGGGAGAGGGGGAGTCAAAATGATTCACAAATTCAAACACATTTTCTGAATAGTTCTGGCCTAGGAAAAAAAAAATACAGAGGTGGGGGAAGAAGGAGGGATGTTAAAAATAGCAGTGGATGTCATTCTGACACTTTCAGAATGAACTGTTTCATTTTGGGGATGGTTTGTTTATGTTTTGCAAGTATTTGAAATGTAGATTTGATTCAAAAGGGCATTTTTCACTTAAAAGTTGACCTCACCACTAAAACACATTGAAAGAAGAGAAGAGAAAAGGTTTTTTAGGACTTTCATAACCCAAAATGAAACACCTCCTTTTGCTTTGGCTCCAGATGAGACATTGTGGAGTTTTCCTTTCACAGCCCCATGATCTTGGCTGTGTCCAGCTCAACCTGAACATTTCCTCTCCCCTAGTTTTTTGATTGAGCCTTGGTGTCAAAAAATAAATCCAGCTCCCACGCTGGCCAATCCTTAAGTCTAATGCCATGGAGCAAGTACTTTAGTTTATTCTGAGGTCAACCACACATTGCTGTGATTCAGACTGAAACCTGTGGTATCAAATTAATAAGAGCTGTAGGTTTTGTAGATAACTGGCATCTTCCCCAGAAGATGCAGTGTTGAACCTCATTTAGAAAAATAACCCAAACTCCTGAGGCCCTGAGATCTGATCTAGAAATCTTCAGAGAAGCCAGAGTTTGCAGACAGCTGAATGACAGACTTTCACTCCCCTGACACTCACACTGGTCTCATTCAAGTGATTCATTAAAGGAAAATGAGCAAATAGCTGGTAATCACTTTGCTGTAGCCAAAACGTGCTGTGCCACAGAGTTCCCCGGGCAGAGGGGAAGGAACACATGTGTTTGCTGTACCATGAGCCATAGCTGAGTTTAGTGTTCCCCGCTGTGTTTTCTGCCTGGCTGAGACACATTGTGCCATTTCCTCATCCCTTGGTGACTGAGTGGAGCCTCCTTTGCTGGGATTTACCTGCTTTGTCTCCTGAGCCCCTTTGGGAGGGTTTGGGCACAAAAGAGGGAGAGCATAGATGCTACAGTGTGGGATGGCAAACTTCTTAACATCAGCCCCTTTGGGGCAGGGGCTGTAGGAAAGATCTTTTCCCTTCATGGGAAAATCCTGGGTTTCACCTGAAACAGGCAGATTTGTAAGCATTTTTTCTGGCCTGCTGTAATTTGAGTGTTACTGAAAGATGGATCTCATAGTGTGGACAGGGTACGGATATTTTTGTGATAGAGGAGAGGGGCTGGCAGTGGCTGGGCATCAGAGCAGGCTGTGCTCCCTGCTGGGATAGCTCTGGTACTCTCTGTGGTGGCTCAGGGTGCCCCAGCAGTGCAGAGGGCAGGGATCAGGGCCTGCAGCAGGATGAGGAGTCAAGGCCAATGAGGGCATCAGCGATGCAATTCCCTCAATCATGCATTTACTGTTCAAACCCTGCCAACTCAAGCTCTCCCAGAAAACAATGAGGACTGCCTTAAAAACTACCAAAAGTTTCAAGGTTTTTTGAAGTGCTGGGCTTATTTGATTGTTTTCATGGTTTCCATGCCTATGAAGTCGCACTCTGGACAATTTTTCAATCTGTTCTCTGCGAGGCAGAAGCTGAGAAATGTACTTTAAAAAAAAAGCAAACTCAGTCTCAGCTACCTGATGGTGCACGAGCTGGGGCTGTGAGGACAAGGCAGAGCTGCAGGAGTGGGCAAAGGGCCTGCTGAAAGAGCTGCTTCTCTGGGTTGAGAGTGGGGCTGAATGGAAAGAAAGGCCAGGAGGGCAGAGCGCCTAAGCCGATTCTGCCTGCCTGGAACAATCGGAGAACGCCAGCGCTCCCTCCCCGCCCCAGCTGAAACAAAAAGCCCATACACAGCTAAAGCAAAATCTGCCTTCCTGTTTGGATGCCTGTCATGAGGCCTGGGAGGGCAGGTGGTGTTTGACTCCAGCATCCCCAGCAAAACCCAAAGTCCTCTCTCTCCCAGCTGAATGCAGAGCCAGGGGTGCAGGAGGAGATACGGGCGGTCACCGAAGAGCAGGGACAAGGACTGTACAAACTGCACAAGAGGGCTCACACTCCTTCCCTGTTGATAGTTTATATAAAACACAATTTGAGAACTAATTAGTCTTTCTACTTGTAGAAGTGATTCGCAGGTCTTTGACACAAGCAGCTGCCAGGAGATGGGGGTACAGCTTTGATTATGTTAAAGTGAGGAGGCAGCGACTTTTTGGAGTGAGCAGCTGCATTTGGACAGTGTGTGGAAGGTTGTATACACCTTTCAGCAAGGAATATTAGGCTGTGATAGGTCCCAGAAAATACCAGGCAGGGTTGCTGAACGATCCCAAACCACCTTGTCATTGAATGGTGCAGAGGTGCTGTGTGAAGTGATTCCAGGCATTCTCTAGCAGCTCTAATGGTGTTTGGATTTCAATTTACTCTCATCAGATACGCTGACATGTTCCCCAGTTTGCCTCTTGAATTAAGATGCTGCAGTGTTGATTTTCCCCCTTTCCAGCTGACAGGAATGTGTCCTTGCTCCTCCATGGGGAGGAAAGCAAGCATATTCTTCTTTTTTGCATGCCCTTAGAGCTATTACATGTTTAAAGGGAATTGATCCTCAGAGCAAAGGCCAGGACAGCTATGGAAAGCTTTTGGTTTGCTCATTCGAACTGAAATGTGGTTGTGTGTGTGGCATTCCAGCTGGTGGGCTGTTCCCAGGTGCTCCATCTGCAGGGAGCACTGCAGTGAAACCACACCAGGAGGGCAGTTCTGAAGGTTGCACACAACCTGCCGCTGGTCTTCTGGAGAGCAGATGCCTTTGGAAAGCTAGCTAGGACTCCTGATGGCGTAACAAACTGAATTAGAATATTTCCAGGATATAAAATTGAGGGAGGGAAGTGGCTTTACTGGCTATTGTCAGAAAACAGAGGTTTGCTTAACAGCAACATTTTCCATATACTGCGCAATGAAGTTCCTTGCTTGGGAATTAAATTGCAAGTCAGTTTTAGACAGCGTGGCCAGCTGTAACATAGCACACATTGCAACACACATGCTGAATGTTATTACTTGGTGTCAGTGTTTATTGAAGCTAGTGGGGATTTGAGAAACAAGCTCTGGCACGGGAAACACTAACAATGTGATGGCACTTAATGTCTCAGAGAGTGTAAGAACTTTGGGGAATAAATTCTCCAAAGACAGAATACTTTAGAAAATACATGCTAATCCCTTTAAAACCCCTAAGACACTTTAATTTTCCTATTGGGTGATGATAAGCCACAGATTTCACCACTAATCCAAAAAATACCCTGTGGTTTTTGGAAAAGCACGGGAGACTCCAGGTGCAGGTTCAGTGGCAGATTTTGCAGTGGCAGCTCCAGCTGATCTCACTGGAAAGAGTTTATTTGCTGCTGTCTGCTGGTCCCTTGCTGTCTTCTTTTGCTACTGCAGGAACCAGGGTGAGCAAACTTGAACTGCACTTCCCTGTCACCTTTATGGAGAAGGTTCAGCACTCTAGATCTTCAGTTTAGCTGCAAGACTGGAATCAGATTGGGCCAAATCAATTCTGTTGTATCTCTGTTGAGTCTGGTGGGCTTGCACAATGGATAAATGTGATCCAGAGTAATAATAACACCAACCACAGATGGCTGGGTTGAGTGTATTGTTTGTATTCATGGCTAGACCATGGAGAGCTGCCCAAATTGCAAAATCCCCCTCCCATCTGGCTCCTTCAGGGCATCTGAAATCACAGTAAGGGGAGACCAGCAGCAAAATGTGGCACAAAGACCGAGTTTCCCCTGTGCTCAGAGGTGTGGACCCGTTGGCAGTGGTGCATGGGCTCAGCTCACCAACTGTGCTGAGCTGGCATCCCAGGGAGCAGGAGAGGTCACATTGCTGTGCCCTCTGATGGCAGTAAAGTTATAAATACATTTTTGGAGCAAAAAAAGGAACCATCCACCACAGCTATTTCTGATGACCTAAGAATAAAGTTAGATTTTGGAGTTTTTTTCCCTCTGTGTCTTAGCAGGGCTGCTGAGCTCTCCAGCAGAACAGGAAGCAGGCTGAGGAGCTGTTTGAGTAACCAGGGTCGTCAGATCAATGGAAAAAGCGGTTTGAGTACACTCTGTGAAAGTGCAGTCAACAATTTTGAAATTACTGCAGCTTCTCTTCCTAGGTCAGGGCTCTTGTTCATGCCAAGGGGACTTAAGTTACTACTGCTCTTTCTGTAAGCAAACAGAACATTTCATTTTGATGATGTACATAATGTGCACCCAGGGGTGAAGCAGAAAGCTTTCCCTTGGTGTCCTTGGATCAGATTCCAGATGAGTTAGGAGATAATTTGCTCGAGATCCTACGTAATTTTGAGATGTCTGCCATGCAATTTGGAGGAAAGGTAAACTTGCATTTACTGGGAGTTGGGCATGCAGAGGTCAGAGTAGGTGAGATACGAGGGAGAAAACACAACATTTTGCTGTCAAGGAGGAAGATGTACAGTTGTCAGTCTCAGAATTGAGGCTGATCCTACATTTTAATGACACTTGCAGCTTCTTTCATGTTTTGCAAGTTCATCTGAGAACTGAATGCATGCCAAATGAATCTTTCAAGGGAAGTGGAGCTGGGTTGAAAATATCTCCAGCACAGATAATTCAAAGGAAGTGCAACTTTCAAAAAAAAACATGTGAAATGGCTCTAAGAATCTACCTGTTTTTTCCTGTTTACTTTCTTTCTTTTTTCTCTTTCCTCCCCTTAGTCCTACATTTCACCTCTCCTCTGCCATCACATCACCTTTTTTTTGCCTTCAGTTGATCTCGCAGAGGCATACAAAGGGTTTTTGGTCCTGTCACATGCTCCAGCTGGAACTAGAGCACGATTCCTTTCTGACACTATTTTCTCCAGGATCCTGTCAAGCTGAGCCTCAGACTCTCCCAGCTTTTTCGCTGATTGTCTTTTCAGCTGTCCTCCTCTTGCAACACTCCCGTGGCAGCCAGGCAGAGGCCGGGGCGAGCTGCAGAGTGGAGACCATGCCGTGAGTGCAGGAGCAAGGGGTGCCCAGCGGGATGGGGTGGGAATGTGCGGCGTGGGAGAGCGGGGCCAGGAGAGAGAGAGAGATAAGGCAGGCAGGAAGGGGAAAGGCAGGTGGAAAAGGGAAATGACCACGGTTGGCCAGGAAGACTAAAGAGAATACAAGGGAAGCTGTGAAGCCATCTGGGAATCTGCTCTAGGCACGTGTAAATCCCACGCGTCCTTGGGGCGTCGCAGTGCGCGCAGAGCGGGGCCCGGCACGGCTGGGATGGCGGCGTGGAGCTGTGCAGGGTGAGCCCCTGGGGTGAGTGGGGACACGTGGGGACGCGTGGTGGTGGCTGTGGGGGCGAGGGGAACTGTGTGGGTGCTCCATGGTGGGGTGCAGGGATGGCAGAGGCGACACGGCTCTGCAGGGACTCGCCTGCCTATTGCCGCTCGTCGCTCTTCATAACAACACTAAGGTTACCTTGGAACAGACTTACTTGCTTCTCCCCAGCAAAAAGTACTGAGTTTTGTGGGTGGTGAGGGCTGCCTTTAGCTGGAGGTGAGGATGGAGCGTGGATTATTGTGGAGCAGTGTCCCATGAGGATGAGGGCAGAGGTCGATGGAGCCGCTTTTACTTGGAGCTGTGTCCAGCTGTGTTGGGTGCTGGGTGATGGCCGAAGAGCAGGAGGAGAGGAGGGTGCTGTGGGATGGAGGCAGAATGGGAAGTCTGGGAGAAACTGAATGCAGAATCTCATCAGGAGATGGAGCAAAGTGGAGGGGAAAATAATGTGAAAAGTTGCATTGTGAAAAAGTAGTGGAAGAAAGCATGCAAGCATCATGCAAGGCTGACATGGAAAGGCAGGGGGAAGAGAGAAGAGCTTGGATAACAAGACTTCAAAAGTACTTAATGATGGATGTCTGGGATGGGATTTGTGGCAAATCTGAGCCAGCCTCCCTTTGTGGGGAGAAACAGGCCCCTGCAGAACACAGTGTATGTGACCTGTCTGCACAGCATGAGAGGAGCTGAGGCTGGGCTGCCCTGTGACTGTAAAAGGAGTTTACTAGGATAGATGCAGTCATCTACATTGAACATGTCTAAAAATAGGTGAGATGAATTTTAGTCCAGAGGACAAAATGTTACAGTAAATGAGTACAAACAATCTCATGGTATCTAGCTGGGTTCCTTCATGTCTGCTCCATGCATGTGCATGCAGGAGGTGTGTGCCCAGTTTCAGGGCTTGTGCACGTGTGGGCACCAGCACAAACCTGGCTGCAGTGTTCGTGTCTCACATCTTCTGTGCAAAACTTCTCTGCACCACAAATGCTGAAAAATGGAGCTGTGATGCTGGAGCAGGCTGTAGTTCCTCAGGTGTCTGCAGTTTTTATGGCAAAGCATTGCTGAGAGCCTCAAGGAAGAGCAGGGAGATGTGCTGCATTTCCCGGGAGTGCTGCTGCTGACCCCAGCACTCTCAGCTTCGCTGTGGGGCTGCCCGGTTGTGTCTCAGCTCTCCTGGCTGCCTCTGCCACAGGTGTGGGGCTTTGCTTTGCTTTGACTCACACAGGGAGGCACCAGAGTGACAGGGAAGAACAGTCCCCATCCCCAGTGGTGCCATTTGCCCCATGCCACCTTGCCAGCTGTTCTGAAGGAGAGACAATTTCTTTCCCCTGGTGAGAGCACTGGCTGGAAAAGAACAACCACATCTCTGTGGGAACACTCATGGGATGTGCCAAGAGAGGCCCAGGCAGATGCAGTCATTTAACGGGATCCCTCAGGGATGGATCTGGAGCCTGTCTGTGTTGGAGGCATCCTCTGGCTGCCCCAGCCAGCTCCCTGCAGCCCTGCTCTCCTTCCTTGTTCCAGTCCCTGCGCGTGTCCTCATCTCCAAAATTAGGTCTGCAGGTCCCCTGGCTCATCTTTAAAACTCTCAGTGCAATTAACATGCAGAAAATGGCAGAAAATGTCCCCAAAGGATGGGCAACAAGAGGATGGCACAGTTTGACTGAGTAGCTCAAGGTTGTTTGTAGGAAAAGCTGGGAATGTCTCTCTCTGCACCAAGAAGTGGCAGCATGCTCATGGAGGCTGTGAGCCTCTGCTATGACCTGAGCTCATTTAACAGTCTCCACTGTGGAAGAGAAGAGAATTTTAATTTAATCAGGGTGATGTTGGGTAAATGCTTTTAGTGCTTGGGTCTGATTAGCGTAACTGAGCTCCTCCTTCCCTTAGTCCTTTGCTGGAGGCTGCTCATTCTCATGCTGCGCATTTCCTCTGCCTGCAAAAGCACTTAGGGCAGCTTGGATCCCCAGGTCACATATTCTCAATATTTATGCCCCCTGAGTGGTTTTCCAGGGAAGCTCTTAATCTTACAAGTCAAGAAAAGACATGGATTTGTTAGAACCAATTCTAGCAAGGTGCAGAGTTCACTCCTAGGCAGCAGGTGGGTTAGAAAGTCTTATTTTTGGGCAATTAATTTTGTAAAAGCTCCCTCCCCCTTTCTCCATGCTTTCATTTTCTTTTGTGTCCTGGGGTCTCAGAACACAAAGGTTTCTGAGAGTAGGTGTGTGCCTTGCTGGTAATGCCCAGAGGAGCAGCACATTTCTATTTCCACATTGATGTTAGCTGTTCAAACATGTTGTCTCACCCCAGTAATTCTTTAAACCTGTTCAGAGGGGATCAGTAGAAACCCAGTAAGCCAGTTTCACATTACTGTAATAATTTCCAGATTATTTTGTTTAAAGCCTGTGTGAAACATTGTTTCTTGCCTCCCTCTGTCACCCCTCAGGTGAAAGTGAAAAGGTCTTGGTGAAGAAAACCGAGTAAGGAGATCAACAGAGTTTATATATGGAATTACTTATTTAGCCTGCAAACTAATGGGTTTCAAGTGAAATATCTTAAGATCATTGCAAAAACTCTTCCATTCGTTGCTTTCTACTCCTCCCTTTCTTGGAGGGTGACATCAGCAGGGTGTCCCTGAGCATCTGGCACTGATGGACTTGGTAGGCAACATCTTCCCCTGCTGTGAAGCCTCCAAGCTGCCTCAGCTTCAGCCCAGCTCTCACTTCTACACCAGCTGAGGATCTGGCTGCCACCTCAAAAGGTTACACACAGTTTGAGCTCTGTTACAGAGCCCCACCCTTTTCCTGCAGCTTTAGTCTGAGGGGTAGTGCTGCTTGAGATGCCTTATTGTAACAGAAAATGAAGAGAAATGTGGAAAAATGAGGCAGTGAGATATGTGGGTTAAGGCGTGCTGCTGAATTTTTTAGCTAGTGAGGGGAAGAAGGTACCCTTTCTTCAGTAGGTGGTTTTAGGTGATATTTGTTCAGCAAGGAGTGAAGTGTTTAGGACCATAGGGCTCCCCCAGGTTTCTGCATGCTACATGAGCCCTGCTCAGAGAGAGAGCAGCTCTGGCCCACAAGGGGTTTGTGTATGGCTGTGTTCGTCCTTTCAGCACAGGGACTTCAATCCTGCTCTGTGCCAGGAGGGAAACTTTGCTGGAGCATCACCAGCAGACCCAGGGATTGCTGGGTGGGTGTCCTTATGAAATTCCTGCCAGGAAGGTCTCAGGACTGAGGAAGAGGATGTTGTTTGGGATTTGAGGCACATCAGCAGGGCCTTCAGGCAGCAGCTGGTCCATCATATTCCCTCATACAGGAACTGTGCAGTTGAAGTGCTGGAGCTGTTCCCCAGCTTCCCATCCACAGCCTGTGTGATGTGGTTCGTGTGGTGGGCCTGGAAAAAGCAGGATCTGCCGGTACAGATGGGAGGTTGGTGCATGAGACACTGTGAAGGGAGAAACTGCTGCACCAGCACCACAACAGGGAGCTGATGGGCTGGAGGAACAGCCAGCTTGCAGTCCCAAGGCATCTGGGGGACCAGCATGCATCATTATTTACCCGGGGGAGGCTTTGCTGGGACTGCAGCACCTGCTTCCTCTCTGCTCACTGCTGTTCCCTTACCTTGTTTTGTGGATTTGGGTAGTCCAGGCAGTTCTGTTGGATGCTGCAATGTGTTGTGTGACATGGCACCATGGGAAGGGATGCTCTTCCACTTCTTGGGCTCTTCTCTGCCTCTTCTCTGCTCAGGCAAGTGGTTGTCTTTTTCTTCCTGGGTCCAGCAAAACATGTTCCTACAGGTGGACCCTCTGACTCTGCCAGCTGTCAGCCTTGCAGTTTCAGCCTGTGGCAGAATTTCCACAGGAATTCCCCACTCCTCCTGCACTGGGTTTTTCTCCTCCAAGTGGTGGGACTGGCTCTTTGTATCCTTCCATCAGGCTGGGAGCTCTGCCAGCTCCCAGCCAGGCTCCAGTGCCTGCACACAGCCAGCGCAGCACAACAGAGATTGCCTGCAATGCCTGGCTGTGTGCTGATGGGTCAGGCACCCCCGGGCTCTGCCCTGCAAAGCAGCAGCAGATCTAATCCTGTGGGAGTTCCATCCCTTTCTGTCAACAGCTCCTTTCAATGATTAGCTCCCTGAATGTTAATAATCCACAGTTTGGTTAGTGTGGGTCTTTGTCACAGGCCACCTCCCAAAGCAACTGCTGGAGGGGCAGACAGGTGAGGTCAGACATAAAAGCAGATGCCATGGGGTGCATGACCACAGAGCTGTACACAGCCTCATGCTGAGGGGAGCCCTTAAGCTCTCCTAAAAGAAGAGAGAAGCACTGTGTTTCCTTCTGCTGGTGGCAGGTTGCCAAGGCGAGCAGGTTAGCACTGATAAAAACATCCCTCTTCTCTACCCCCAAACGAGGGCTTATGGGTTTCCTCTTCACATTTGCACTTCTCTTGCAAGCCCTTTCAGCTGGCCTGAGGTGCAGTAGGTGACATGCAGGTGGAAGGGACCTTGGGAGGCTTGAGGAGGAGCAGGGGGTCCCAGGGATACACACCCAGAACCCAGAGACCTCCTGTTCTCTTATGGTGTTTCTTGGCATGGTGTTGCTTTTGCCATGCACCTGCTCAGTGAGCTCTAGCCACAGGGGTGACAGGAATAACCTGCCAACACAGAGCCACAGCACACGAGCACACACAGGCAGCACATCTGCACATGGAGTGGCCACTGTCACTGCCAGTGCTTGGACCTTCAGAGCTACAGAGGTGAGCTTTTTGTCTGGGGAGAAGAACATGATTTGAGGAGGGGTTTGCATGTCCTGCTGTGGTGCAGGGTGTGGATGGGGACAGGAGCTCTTGGATCTCACTGACCAGAAGTGACATCCTCCCTCTCTGTTCCTGCTCTGGGGTGTGAGCATGTCCCATTGACAAGTGCCTCAGTTGTATTTACACCCTGTGGACCCAACTCCAAAACTTCTTTCAATTTTGCCTCCATTCTTACTGGAAAGCAATGCTCTCAGTGAAATTTAATTGCATTTTTTCAATAAAAAGGACTATTAAAAAGAAGTCCTTCATGGTTTTGTCCAATACGAAGGTAGCTTTTATTTTAAGTTCCACAGAAATCACAAACATCCCTAGTTGCTGTAATTATAGAAGTCAGAATAGAAACATGCTGTTTATGTGGGGAATGAGAAAGAGCCGGTGAATCTTTAAAACCAAGGCCCCTCTGTGACTCTCACCAGTAAAACCTGTCCCAAAGAGCCTGCTCATTGAGAGGGGTGGTCACAGCAGAGGCCTGAGTGGCATTTGTCACAAACCCTGGAGTGAGGCAGTGTGTCCTGCACTGTCACCTCACTTCAGACCAGTGCCCACTCATGTCCCACCACAGCCTGGGGAGGGATGGCATGCTGGGCCCACAGGGATGCTCTGTTGCAGGAATCTCTCTGGGGAAAGTTCAGGCTGCTAGGCTGGACCTGCAGCACCTCCCTCCCTAGCAAGGGACATCCTGCACTGTGAGCATCTGCCCTTGGCTTTCTCTGTTATCAGCAAGAACTCTCTGCCTAGGTTTTCTGGACACTTTGTTCCCAAAGCTGGCATTACAACCTGATGAGGTTTTCATCAAGTTTTCCATCAGGCATCTGGGAAGGAGAAACCAGGTGTCTGCAAATGTGCTGTGCATTGAGGTGGGAGCAGCCTGGGGTGGGAACAGCTTCGTCCTTTGGAGGATATGGCAGGTCTGAATTTCCATAGCCTCATCCCTGCTCCTGTGGCAGCTTCAGCAGCAGCTGTGGCAGCCTGGCTGTGACCTTTGGGCCCTGCTGGGGCTCTGCTAAGCAGAACCACAGCATGAATCTGATCTGGCCCAGCTTCACCTGCTGCCCTGTCACCAGGAGGGATGGGCATGCCAGCCCCCCAGTGCCCCTGCTCCATCAGGATGCCAAAGAAAAAGAAATTGTCCCAGGGACAGATGTGTTGAGTCTTGGCTGCTGAGTGTGGTTGCTACTACCAGGGACCTAGCATTTCTTCCCTGGATCTGGATTTTTTTTTTCCTGAGCCTTGTACTAATTCTTGTTGTGCTTTTTCCCTTTTCTGTTTTTCCTTAATTACTCTCATTGCCCTATTTTCCTGGCAAGTGAATGCCATTAAATCCAGGCACCAAATTCAGAGGGATACTGGCAGCATTGACTTTCTGGGCAGGCTCCTGAGGCCTCTGCAACCTTTTTATGAAACTCTTCTGGTGGAAGCAATTTGGCTGCTTTTGTCAGTCACTTCTGCCTGCAGCCCTCACCAGCAACTTGCCTCTCTCAGGATTTAGACAATCTGCCTCTGAAATGCAGAAAGTTTTATTAGAGGTTGCACATTATACTATAAGGTCTTGGTAGTAACATGCATCATCTTTTCATCTCTTTTATTGCACAGGATGTACCACAAATAGGCCCTGATTCCTGTTTACTTTAAGCATTATCTCAGCATTAGTACACAGGCTTTCCTGATTATATCTCCTCCTCTGCCACAGCCTTTCCAGATTTTTAAATATTTTGTGTTTAATACACCACACGAGTCAAAAGTTGGATTTTATAATCAATATGGTATAAGGAGAACTGAAATACAAACCTTTCCAACAGAAAAAAGCTGGACACAGTTTTTATTTCCAAATAAGTGAAGAGGTGGATATGGTCTCACAATGACTCTCCCCTCCTTTTTGGGAGCCCCTGTGGAGGAACAGAGTGAGGGGCAATGAAAGTAGAGCTTTCCAGCAGCTTCTGCCAGCTGATTTGGGCCTCTCTGTACTTTTGTTGAAATGTCACCCACCAGGCTCTCTGCCCTTGGCTTTGTGAGCACATTTGTGGCTGTGCCAGGGGCAGGCATGGGAGCTCTTTGTTGGGAGCTGTGGGGTGCAGCCCCCTGGCTGGGGACAGCAAATGCTCTCTTGCTTCCAGGGCTCACGTCTGTGTGGGAATAATCACGTCACAGGCATCCCTGAGTGCTCCATTTTGGAAACGGGGAAGGCCTGGCAGAGAGGGCAGCCTTAAGCACCCACTTACCTGGGTACCCCTGGTTTGTAGCCCATTTTGAGCTGGCAGGGCTGAAGCTGAAGTGCAGCTTTGGGTTCAGACAGTGCTTCATGCTCATAAACGCTGCAGGAAGGGTCCTGGCCCTCCACACTTCAGTGGCCCCCAGGGAAAAACTCTGGCTTCAGTGAGCACATCCAGTGCCTGCTTGTCAGGAAAATTAATCCACAAACACCAGAGGTTTATGTCCAAAAAGGAGACAGAGGAGTCCTTTTACTTTATTCCAATAAAGGGAGAGGCCATGGGGCATTCCCCTGGGATCTCTCACATTTTTGGAGGACTCAGCCTCCCTTTTTATCCCAATTTCCCGGCCACGTTTCCCTTCTCCCTTTACCCATTGGCTGAGATACTTGAGAGGTACAGACTTCCTGATACACCTGATACCAGAGATTTCCCTCTAATGTACAACCCTCCCTTTTAATTTTTAATTTTTAAGGAATTTAGGGTTTTTTTCTTCCCCATTGTTTTTTTCATCTTTCAATGTCTAATTTCATTTATCAGCAAACCTAAAGTTTATTTGCAAAAGCAAATATCTTTTTCCATTCATCAATCAGTGGAATCCTTCCCATTGTTTCCTTTATCTCCCAGTGCTGGTTTTATCTACCAGCAGACCCAAAGCTTATTTGTAAAGACAAATCTGCTGTTCCTCTCACGCTGGAGCACAGAGCACTTCTCAGAGCTCCCCTTTCCCCACTGCTCAGCCCTTGGAGTCACACCACAGTCTCCCAGGCACACATGGCCCTCTGTCAGGCCGCCTTTAACATGACTCTGTGACTCTTTTTTGTTCTCTTGTCTTATTTATGGCTGTAAAGTATGTTTCTTCCAGGCCAGCAGAAAACAATATGCGATTCAGTTTGCAGTGTTGCATCTAATTTACAGGAACTGGCTCCTTGCAGTACAGTACATGCTGTGAAAGAGCAGGTCTGCCTTGGCACCGACTGGACAAACAGGGGTGACTAAGCAATCCAACTGATTTATAGCAACGGCCCTGCTCAGGAGATCCGGGAAACCTCTGGGAAAAGTGCCTCCAGCTCAAGGAATCACACCATGTGGGAATTATAAAGGCTCCTGGGTGCAGCAGAGACCTGTCGTCAGAGCCTGAGGAGTGAAACATGAGGCAGGAGAGCACTTAGTGCTTTGGGCACTCCTCTCCTGGAGCTCTCAGTGTGTGTGGAGGAGCCTTTCCCGTGGGATTGCCATGCAGGGCTGCCCGCGGCAAGCCGGCGATGACGGGCTGCTGTGGGAATTCCTGTCCCAGGTAGGGCTCTGGGGGCACGCAGGGAGGAGGGACAGGTGCTTGGAAAGTTGGATTTTCTGTGGCAGAGAGATGGGAATGGGGGAGGTTGGTGTGGAGGAAGTGGCTGCATAGCAGGGTGATGGGGGAGGACAGAGGTGTGGTGCCTGCAGTCTCTGGAAATGAGGGACTTGAGGATGCTCATTCCTGTGGCAGTGCAGTGCTTTGTGTCAGGCCCCTGGCTATAGGTGGTGCAGAGAATGTTTTAATGAATAAGGAGGAAAAGTCATTTACTTGATTTGACTTATGATAAAAGGCCTTCCATCACAACAGGGAATACATGAGCAGTCTCTGAATGCCAGCTGTGGTGTCTCTAAGAAATGTTATTAGAGTTTAGATTTGGGATTCTTTTTGCCTAACCCACTTCCATCTTCAGAATGGTGTCCCACAGCCCCACCACCCCACAACTTAGATTTTACTGGCTTGAGCTGCAGAGATTTTTTTGTTCTCAAGGCCAGCTGAGATTCACTGAAGCAACGTTGTGAGAAGCTGTTTTGGCAGTGTGAGGATTTTTGGGGTGAAGCGGTGGGGAAGAAGCAGGGCAGTGCTCAGCTCTGCAGCCCAGCAGGCAAGGGCTACTCTGCTTTCCCTCTTCCTCTTCCTCACATCCCACCCTTTTCCCTCCTCCCTCGCCACTCTGTGCTGGAGCACACAGGCTCTTTGTTGCTTGTGCTTTCCTGGTACCTGTTTGTCATGCCGTGGCCACCCCCACAAGCCCTGGCAGTGACAAGGGGAATTTGCCTGGTCCCAGTCACCACTCAATTCCCAAGCTCTCAGTGTCTGCTGTGCAGGGCAGCCCATCAGAAACATCCTGGCACCTTTCACAAGCTGATGCCGCTGCTCTCTGGGAAGGGCTGTGTTCTCCCTGCCCACCCCTCCAGAATCCATGGAACTGCGTCCCATGGGGATGAAGAAATGAATGTCCCACGTCATCAGGGAGATCTGGGGGTGACAAATGCTCGGTGCAATCTTCAGAAGTAATAGGAAAACAAAGGGATTAGTACTTGCCACATTTCCTGGGAAAACATTAGTAACTTGCTGGGAGGGACGGCTGCCACAGCCTGTGAAATGGAGGGGCTGCTGCTGGAGATGCAGCTCTATTCCTGTTGCACAAGGGGCCTCAGCTTTAATGGGCAGGTCTGGGGAGAAATTATGCAGAAAGGATGAATCAAGCTAAAATGGAAAAGTTTGCTGCTTGGACCTACAGGTGTGAGTGTGTAGGGTGTGAAATACAGGATTTACTGGTGGAGGAGAGTGGAGAGCAGGAGGCAGATGCTCTGCCTGTTGGTCCGGGCACAGGTGCTGTGGTATGTAAAGCACCTTTGGATCACTCCAGGAGAGGAGGAGGAGGGAGTTTGGCTGCATACCATTGAAATTACTGCCTCTCTCTGAGAGGAATTGATTAATGAGATCAGGTAGGGGCAAGGCTTACCAGATTAAAATGACTTTGCAACACCTTCCCTGTTTCTTGTGGGGCACCACCCAGAAACACAGATGGAAAATCCACCTCTGGGTTTCATTGGATGAGTGGCCCCACACATCTCCACCCCTCAGGTCCTGAGTGTCTGTGCCAGCTGGAGCAGCTGTCTCAGCTCTGAAGGAATCCTGCCAGGGCAAAATGGGGCAGAGGGAGGTGGCAGGGATCAGCAGGCACCTGGCAAATCAGGATGGCCTCCTTCCACAGGGGCTGCAGCACTTGTGGCAGGCTCACAGTCTTATCCATGTGCCCCTGCCCTACACCTAGGGGCAGGGGAGGAGGTTTGGGTTCCTATAGGTCCCCACAGCTGCGTTTGTGTCCCACAGCCCAGAGAGGATCAGTGGGCACTCAATGAGTTCAGGACTGTACACAGTGCCATTGTAGCAGCATGAAGGCCCTGTGCAGATGCCTAAACTTGTGAAGGTACTCACTTTGTGCAAGCAACTGTGGACAGAGGTACTTGTGTGCATCTGAAGAAGCTGATTCAAGGTCTTTAATGCTCGTGTGCTACTCTTCTCGAGGATGACAGTTCCTCAGTGTGTAAACTCCCAGTTTACACACTTATCAAAATTATACACACTTATCAAGAAATCAAAGACAAACCTCAAGGAAGCTGCGTAATAGGGAAAACTCATTGGGTGGAAATGGCATTAAAGAGCTGCTCCTCTGGAAAGCTGTAACTTTCTTTCCTGTGCATTTATCTGCTAGTATCTGAGCTGCCAACCCAACCACTTTCCTTGAGAACATTCTTTATTGCCAGACCCTGGGCACTACAAGCCTGCAGTCAGTAGCTGGCTGGGTGGCACTGAGGCACTGGGAGTGCCAGACAAGGACTTTCCAAGCAAACCAGTGACTTTCTTCTGGCTCATGACCGATTTGAGGGTGGGTTATTTTGTACTGCTTTTTTAAAGTAATGGTAGAGTTGAATCAGTTTAGGGGTAGGCTTTTTACCTACTGCTTATGTTTTGGAAAAATGTCACTTGTATGAAACATGAGTCTCAGACTAGAGCTGTTGGGGCCTCTGCCTTTCCTGTTCTTCTTCTCTGTGTGTGTTGAAAGGAACCTAATTGAATATGGTTGCCCTGCAGTTTAGAGATGTGGTTATGCTAAATGGCTGTCTGCTAGATTTCTCTTGTGAGGTTTCCTCTGGATCCCATAGAAATTGCAGATGTTCATGCTCAACATTGCAAAGATCAGCTTGAAGTTCAAATGAAGCTTTGCATCAAAGTGGAAGGATGAAGCCAAATCTTGTCATTTCCTTGTCAGAGCTTTGTGTTTGACAGAACATGGATATGCAATTCATCACCACCTGGCTTTTCATGCAGCTGTAGCAAAAATGCATGTTCTCATATCTCCCTGTTTGTCATACACAACTGGGGAAGGTGTGTCCCAGGACAAGAAAACAAAGGTGTTTTCAGACTCAGGCGTTCAAAACACGTGCTTTAGGTGCTAGCAGTCCTGGGATGTGGAAGATGTGGGCTCACTTTCTTCTGTTGTAGCATTTTTGTTCTTAGGAAGCCCCTTGTAAGTGAATCAGGGCCAGTGACCTCATTTTCGGTAAATTACAAGGCGAGGTTATTGCTGATTTCTCTGTAGAGATGTCTGATTAAGCCACAGGATAAATAATAGGAACAAATATTTCAGAAGGACCTTTCCCTCGGGGTTTATTCCCACTGAGTCAGTCCCTGTTACATCAACAAGCAGCGCCACTTCAGTGAGCGCAGGAATCAACAGGGCTGAGCGGAAATCGCGGCACGTCGAGCTGATTCCTCCTTCCCCCTCAGCTGGGTCATCACCATGGCTTTCAGTTTCCACCCTGCCCCAGCATGAATGCGGTCAGATAGCACAGCCTGGCCTTGAATTCAGACAGTGGTGACAGATCATGGTGGTCCAACCCAGTCCCATGTCAAGAAACTGGTCATTGATCTGTCCTGCAAAACATTTGGCTCCACATCATCTTCTTGAAGGTGAGCCCTGGGGTGAGCCCTGTGCTCCAGGAACTGTCCTGATGTTGTGGGACTGTCTGTCCCACAGCGACCCCATGTTCTGGGCACCAGTGCCCCCCTGCTCCTGCCCTCCTCCTGCCTCTCAGCCTCACTGCTGCAACTGAGCTTCTGCTCAGCCCCAGTCAGGGACATCCTGCTGGTCCTGGAAAGCCGCTCTCATCCGCAGGGAGAGGGGCCACTGCCCTTCCAGTGACACTCTGCTGGTCTGGCAGCACTTCAGCGTGGCACCTCCGTGTCTCTGAGCATGAGCTGGGCGTGCTTGGCATGAAGGAGCCATTGGATAGCCCTTCTCTGTGCTGATCCATCTTTCCTGGCCACTGGGAGCAAGCACCGACCCACTGAGCAACCTGCTCCGTTCACAGTTGCCAAAATGAGCTGGAGGCAACAGAACACAACAGGGCAAAGCACCTGGGCTGAGGATCCTGCCCATCCGCTGGGAATGGGCTGCAAGCTGAGAGCACAGCACAACTGGAAGCTGTCATCCCAGTTGTGCAGGCCTGACAGCTCATTTCCGCAGGGAGCAAGCCATTGAGTGGGAATGCTGGAACTGGCTGTCACTGGCTCCCGCCAGGCAGCCATGCCATATTGCAACATGAGGCAGGGGATTCCAGCTGAGGCAACAGCCCCCAGATTCCTGGGAAATGGGGTTACCAACAGTTTTCCAGCCAAACACCTCCGTGTCTGTGCTTTTCCTGGGAACGAGACAGGGGCAGAGCTTCTTGCCTGCAGATGAGAGCCCCAGTGAGCAGCAAAAGGATCGCAAGGTGTGGGATCCTGTCTGTTGTCAGCAGCCCATGCTGAGGGCACCTTTGGAGGCAGCAGCAGGGATTCAGCTTTCAGAGAAGCTGAGCCACCACACATTGCTCACCCTGGCCCGTTTGCCTTGCATTTTCCCCACCAGTCAGTTTGAGGTTACCAGGACAATGTCCTCCGTCAGAAAACATCCAGAAAAGCTCACCAAAGAGGGAAGAGAGGTATGGGGAGGGGCACAAGGTGGGGATGTAGTAAAATGGCATCAATGGAAATGATTTTTCAGCAAGAAAAATGCAGGCTCAGGACAACTCCAATTCCTCAGACTGTCAGCACTGCCCTTGAACCTCCTAGCCTGCCTTCCTCCCTGGGAAGGGGAAAGGGCACAGTGTGCATTTGCTATCTTCTGCAAAGGCTCCAGATGAAATTCCTAGTGTTTTGGAGTTTGTGAGCCTCTGTGCAGGGTGAGGGAGTCCAGGGGAAGCACAACAGCCACAGGGGTGGCCTGGCTCAGGTTCAGGGTAGCAGGTTTTCTGACTGATTGGTGCTGGCCTCAGAACTGCCTCTAAAAGTTGCAGGAAAATATTTTCAACTAATAACACTTTTTTTTTTCCTGTTTTCCCTAAGCTCACATTCTTTTTCTCTGGCGTTTTGGCTGACAGTTGAATGGATTTATTGCTCTAATAGCAGAAAATGACCATCAGCAAATCCCTGTGTTTTTGCTGCCCCTGAGGCAAACTGTTCATAGTTTCTCCATAGTCCAGAGAACAGAAATTTTGCAGGGTAGTTTTCCAGCCTCTGCCCCCAGGCTGGCTGGGGCAGCCAGGCTCCTCCAGCAGCAGAATTCCTGTACCTGCATTTCAGTGTCCTGCCAAGGGTGCCTTTTGTGCCCTGGGACCACACATGACAGCAATTCAGGGGGAGGCTTTGGGGGCTGTGGGGAGTTAGGAGGAGGCCAGGACACAGAGGTGGCTCTGACAGTCTCAGTGACAGTGTGTGTTCCCTGACACGTGGTGTGGGGCCGGGGAATCCACTCTGGCCAAGGGTCAGATTTGGCCTTCGTGCAGAAGGACAGGATGTTTCTGCTGCAATTCCAGACATTGGTGGAAGGGCATTTCCAGGGCAGAGATTTGTCCTGTATCAGGTTTTGTACATCCATACCCTGCCAGCAGCTCGAGCCATTTTGGATATACATGCTGGATGCAGCTGCATTCATGTGACTTCCTGAAGTTGAAACTTTGTTATGGGGGGAAGCAAAGTCTTTGTTTATCCGTCTCAATGGAAAAGTTTAGTCCTGGCCTGTCTTGCCAAGGAAGGAAGGAGTGTGCCAAAGTGATAGAACAGCAAATTCTGGCTGCTGGTGGGCCAGGGATGGAGCTGTCTGCCAGGCACAGCATCAGCATCCCACCCTGGCTGTGCAGGGCTGCCCTGGGACATGGGGCTCCAGGAGCATCTGGGTCTTCCTTGGCTCTCTCCACGGCAAGAGATGGCCACAGTGAGGTGCTGGTCGAGTTTCTTTTGTCTGTCCAGCAGAAATGAGGAGGGGGAGAAGCAAGCACTGTGTATGTGGGATGGGAATGGGTCAGGAAGGGAAATATCTTTGGCCACATATGCCCAGATGATGCAGCGTCATGCATGGTGCATGGGTTTGAAGTGCCATCTTAATTTGAGTAATCACAGCTCTGGTATCAACTCAATCTCTGTGTGCAGCTCTCAGCTTTCTCAAAGCATGCAGCTACCCAAGGGGCAAAGCTCCAGCCCTGAGTTCAGGCTTTACATTCCATTTCTTTCTGTCCTCCTTCCCCTGACTCAGGTGTAAATGGCTCCTGGCATGGGATGCTCATCTGACATGGGATGCTCGCCTGGCATGGGATGCTCGGCTGGCATGGTTGCTCTCTCACAGGGCTGAAAGGCACAAGTTGCCCCCCTATGGCTTTCATTTACATGGGTTGAAATTATCACAAGGTTAAATTACAGCCAGACAGTGCTCATGGGTGCTTTAAAAAGTTGCAGGCTTTAAAAGCTGGCTCCGGAAAGTTGCTCAAACAAGGCTCTGTAAAGGGAGACTCATCCAGGGTGAATTTACCACATGCCTTCAGTTGAGGAGCTGCTCTCCTGTGCCCAGCTCGGGCAGGGTGGTTCCCCCAAATCACAGCCTTCCCATTGTGGCCCAAAGCAGCACAGGAGTGGCCAAGGGCCCCATGGAACAGGATCTCCAGTACACAAAGGGCAGGCTTGTCTGAAGAGAGGGTGGGTTTTTTTTCATAGTTTCCAATGGGACTGGGAGGCTCAACAAGACTGGGACTGACTCACAAAATCCAGCTCTTGAGACCAGACTCTTGGAGTGGGTAATTTTTTTATATTGTCCCCTTTCTCACCCAAGGAAGCAGCGGTGCTGTGGGGCAAAGGATGGTGCCCCACATGAGCATTACCCATCCCCCTGCATCTGAAACCTTCCACTTGAAACCAAGAGCCCTCACAGGGAGCCCTGCTGCCAGTCCCAGATCCCAGCACTCACTGCTGTGCAGCTGAAACACGGCTGCAGCTCCCCTCCTGATTCTGTCCAGATCCTCAGTTCTGTGAGTGATTCTGCTCCTTTCCTTTGGAGCTGCTTAAACTCAAATTAACTACTTCTTAATGGGGCCTGCATCTTCCAAAAGAGTCTCTGTTAGTTGCTTGCCACAGCTAAAACTTTCCAAATGCTTTCAATGGTCCTTTTTTAAACTACCTCTCTATACAGAAAACAAAAATCTTCTCTTCTATCCTCCTCTCACCTAGCCACTCTCTGGGATGTGCCAGTCACTGACTTGAGAATATTTTGTTCTCGTCTGGCACATCAGTGGGTGTCACAAATAGTCACCTCATCAACGTGTTTTTCATTAATATCTCAAACACCCTGTGGCTATTAAAAATACTATAAATACCTTAGCTCATTAACAAGACACTGTTTCCAGCATATAAACTTTTCCATTACAGAACCACTAACTGCAATGCCCTAAAAAGCTTACAGCTGTTTATAATCTAAGTAAAATGGGACACCTTCCCTCTGCTTGTGCTGGTGACTACATAACAGGGACAGACCTGTGCTGCTGCTTCCATAGGCAAGAGTTAGCCAAGACTAAATACTTTTATTTTTGGATTTTTTTATTCTTCTTCTGCATCCACTGCTGCCTGGACAGCACCACTGGCAGATTTAGGTCTTGTGAGATTTTTACATGTACCCTCCTGAGCTGGAGCATGGGTGTTGGGGGTCCCTGCCTTGCCCTCATGCAGGGGTGAGCGGGCTGGGGCAGGGGGCCCAGGCAGTCACTCCCTGGGTGCACCAGCTTTGCATAGACAATTCCATTTGTGATTAGGAATGGAGAGGATTTGGCCACACCATTTGCATAGCTCCTGTGCAGAGCCGTGCAAGTACTGGCATGGGGTTGATACTGAACCCCAGGGTGGCAATCTTGCCCTTGGCCCAGGGCCCCTGTGCAGGAAGAATGCTGGCAGCAGTTCCTTTGGACATTCACAGATGCCAGCTCAGGAGAAATGGATCCTTCTCCCTGGTGGTGTCCTGGGACATGTCCCTAGGTGGCTGTGCCACCCTAGGCACGCAGTACCAGTGTACACTGGTGAGGAGGTGTGAGCCTCCCCCAGTGACGAGTGGGACTCAAATGTCCTGTGGTGGCCATGGTTTGAAACACTTCGTCTGCTCTCGGAGGGAGCTCATGAAACATTTTCAGTAGTTCCTGAAGTGCCAGCATCACAAATGCCGCTTTTTCATCAGTAGCTTCCCGACTTGTTTTTCATGCAGGGAGTCTTGGTGCTGCGCAGGTGAAGGAACAGTGAATCCAAATTGGTTTTATGCAAAAAATGCAAATACTGCTTTTATTAGTAGATTGCCATGTGCCAGGGATAGTACATTTGCAAAGCAGCACAGCTCATTTTCTGCAAATCTCTCCTGCTCATTCCATGTAAGGCCAGGGATCCTGTAAGGCCAGTTACATCCCTGAGAGGCCCTGGCAGCTATAGGCTGTTGCACAGAGTTGTCACTCAGCAGTAAAAAATAAGGTTTTGTTCTCCACAGGCCAAACAGTGGCTCCAAACACTGGAGCCAAGCAGTGGAGCTCAGCAAGGTCACCAAAACGCAGCAAGCTCCAAAAGGTAACTTCTGATTTCGAGTTGATCGTGGTACCCTTTGTTCTGAGACTGTGAAGGTCTCAGTGCTTCTCTGTAGAGAGCTGGACTTGTTTTTCATATAGAAAATCTACAAGGGAGATATGGGGAATTTCTGGTGATCACCCTGTAGGTGAGACTGCTGGCCTGTAACTTCCTTCTATCCCTAATCAACAACAGGAACAATTCAAGAGCTTGGAAACACACAGGGTTTTTTCCTTTTTTTTTTTTTTCCTTTGGACAGGGGATGTTTCTCATGCAATGATTCAGTACCACTGAACTAATACTTTAGTTTTACACATTTCTGCTTGTCCCTGACTCCACAGGTGGGATTGCCACACTGTGAGCCAGCACACTGCTGAGAGAGGTGGATTTGTGAGGCAGCTGCAGCCTCCCAGTACTTGCAGAGTGCCCCAGAGTGGCTGGGGGAATTAACCCTGCAGGGCAGGAGATCCCCGCAAGGAATGCAGAGATTGCTACTTCTGCCCACACCAGGGAAGGACAAACAGATTTGGGAGCACAGGGAAATAACTGAACCAAAGAGGAAACAGTGACCCTAAAATGTTGATCCTGAATTGTCATGATGAAATTACACCATAGCAGTTAGCTGAACTTCCAGCAAGTGTACTCCATCCCCCAAAATGTTTCAGTTGTACTTGAAATAGGTATGCCCAAAAATGGCTTGATGTTCACCAGTTGCCTATCTCTGAGGCTCTGAGGTGGTTAAAAACTGCATAAGTTGTTGTGTTTGGTGGCATTTAATACCTCAGAAGCCTGGCCTGCAGCTTCCAGCTGCGTGGGAGGTAGATAAGCTTTGACCAGAGATGCTACACAGCTCTGGCTTTGTGCAGAAGCTGGGCAGCCTGCTGCCCCGAGCTGCTGATTAAAGGACCATCCCTGTGGTTGTTGGCACCCAGCTGGGGGAGAGGAGGGTTAAAATCAGTCCATGAACTAAGAGGAACATCTGGAGAGACCTGACCCTGAGAGCCACCAAAGCGTGGAGCTGAGAGAGACCGTGTGTATGGCAAGAGCTGCTCTTGTGGCTGGGTAGGCTGTGCTGCTGCTCCCCATCCGTGCTGCAAGGCAGAGGCCCTTCCCAAGAGTGAGCAGGGCTGGCTCAGCCCCCTTAAATCACTCTGGGCATGATGGCACAGCCGTGGAAGGGGCATCCCTGTGGGTGGGACCCAGTGAAGGGGCTGGCAGCAGTGTCTGTGCTGGTACAGCCACGCTGCCCAGGTACCTGTGTAACATGCTGGAGCGAGGGCTGTGTCAGCCCATCCTCCCCCTGTGCTCCACAGGAAAGCCACCAGGAATTTTTGGCTCTCCACCCACACCTCGCTCTGCTTGGAGCCTTGGCTTCTCTATACCCACACTTGAGAGGTGTCGTGCTAGGTGTGCCCTTTTTTCAAGCCAGCTCTGAGAAGGCGCACTCATTTGTTCCGAACAGGGCAGCTTCTGGCCGGGTCGCGCTCTCCTCCTTTTAAACGCGCTGTAAGTAGCGCAGGGCTTGCCCTGCAGAGCCCTGCCACCTTGCTGGTCTCTCAGTGCCTCACTCAGGAAAGTGGCTCACTCACTACCTCCTGCTCTGCAAGCTTCAACACCGTGTAATGGAAAAATGTAGAAGTGGGGCCCGGCTGTGCGTCAGCGGCTGCCGTGGCAACCTCCGCCTGCGCCGCGCTCGGCAATAGGCGCGCGGGGCTGTCCATCTCCAGCGGGCATGAAATGCAGCATGGAGCATCCCCCCCTCCCTTGCGAGGCAGAAGGAGGAAATACCAGGGTTTGCTGGTGTCACTGGAGCTTGCCCGGTGCTAACAAAGCGCTGATTTACGAGCGCCGCGAAGAATTCCGTCGCGCTTCAAAGCGGGACAGAGGCATCTGGCACCCGGCCACCGCCTTTGCATCAGTACAGGAAAAACGCTGAATTTCTTCAAAGCTGCCACAGCGTTTCCTATTTTTAGGTTAACAATGCCTGTTTTGCTGTGCAGCATCAAATGTCAACAAAGAACGAAGATCTATTTATGTTGCTTTATTGTAAAGCTGAAGCAACAGGAAGCTGTGAGCCATCTGGGTGCCTTCTGAGCCCTCCAAAAAACCCATCCTGAGTCAGTAGTAAAGCACTGGGTCACTGCCAGTGGGTTTGCTTCTGGTGGGGGAGAAATGATGGGAGTTTTGGGGGTTGCCTTCCTGTCCTCGAACCCTTCAGGATACTGTGCACAGAAGAGAAACCAAATGCCCAGCTCTAGATTGTGCTTGCATTCAGAGACGCTTTGTTCCTTGCTGCTGTTCAAGCTCTCCCTTCTGAGGCTGCATCTCAGCACCAGTGTGCACCTTGGTGTTGGTGCCTGCATTTCGGAGTCACAGAATAATGAGGTTGGAAGAGACCTCTGAGATCATCGAGTCCAACCCATGCCCTAACACCTCAACTAGACTGTAGCACCAAGTGCCATGTCCAGTCTTTTTTTTAAATATATCCAGAGGATTTCACAGTCAGAAGGCTCACTGGGGGAAGGGACAGTGTCAAGGGCTCTCCTGAGGATGAGAGGAGTCAGGAAGGGCAGCGGTTTTCCGGTGTTCTACAACACCGTTGGACAAAGCCATTTTTAACAAAAGTTTCTGTCCTTCAGGACTGTAATGCAGGAGCTGTGGTGGCTGGCTTACTAAAATCAACCCCAAAGGAAGTGCTGCTCTGACACCATATTTCTGACTCGGAGAATGGAGGACATCCAAGCTGGATGTGTGGCTTAGGTTGTAAGATAGTCCTTGCTGCTGGAAAACACCTGGAGCATGAGTGGTGTGTTAGAGCACTGAATTTACTCTGAGGCAGGTGCCAAGTGCCTGTACACGGAGCAGATCTCAGCTCCAGAGGATGCTTGGCACCTTGGCTTGCTGGAGCAGCTCATGGAGCTGTCGCTGAGCGAGAGGAAGCGACAGCTTCTGCCCTCTCTCCTCCTGCATGCAAACACTCGCCTGCGTGTCTGCAGCAGCCACTGAGCCGTGGGGTGAAGTCCTGGTCACTCGCTGCTCACACCCCCAGCCTCCTCCACCAGCTGCTTCTTTGGGAAGGAACCTCCTTTTTTATCTTTTTATTTTGATTTGGAAAAATAAAAATAGAAAAAAGCCCGTCGGAGACAGAGTGACTAAGTGCTTCATGTGCTGCTGAGGTAAATGAACAGCACAGTGTCTGAGGGGAGAAGATGACTAAGTTTTTTTCCTCCTGTTCTGCTTCCCTCACCTTCTAAAAGAAGCTAAACATAGTTGCCTGCAGCAGGAGGAGTTCAGCAGTCGGCTGCTACCCACAGATGCAGCCTCAGAGATCGTGGGCTTGTGCCTTGATGGGAAGCCCAGTTGTTCAGAAGACTGGGCGTCTTCCCTATGTTCATTTCTCTTCTCCTTTGCTCTTCCCTCAAGCCAAAATATATTTAGAAACTCTAGGACACAATGAGCTAAACTCTGCCTGTGCTACACCCATGTTTATAATGTGTTCATTGTATTGCCTCTGTTCATTGTATTGCAAGTGCCCTCACTATTTTAGGGTTGGAGATAACTACCCTTCATCTTTGTCTCCTTTTTTGGACCAGAAAATTCTCTAGAATTCTCTTCAACCATAACATGCTGTTCCAAGAAAGACTATCTGAGTTTTAATATGAAACCCATGATCTCCACCTCTTTAAAGGATGTCACACTGTGTCATTCCACCCGCCTTAAAATAGCCTCTTTCAAGAGAAATATTTAGTTTAGAAACAATTTCACTTTTTTTTTTTTCCTTTCCCAAAAAAAAAGCAGTAAGATCTCTGGATCTGTCTTTACCTGAATTGCCTGGGTGATCCTTGGGTGATGCTGTTTGTGGTCAGCGTGTTGTCAGCATTGCTGTAGGACCCTCTCTTCCCACATCCGGGACTCCCACGCAGGGGCACTCACCACCTCTGCTGTTACCCTGACTGAGCAGTGTTTCCCCCCAAAACCTCAGCATGTCCCCATTTGTGCCTGGGCCAGCAGCAGCCCCCAGGGCTTTCCTGGGGTCCTGAGTGAGCTCATTTAGCAGGGACAGGGTGTTTTTCCTCAAGCATCCTCTCCCTGCTGCACACCCAGGGATTCAACACACAGCCATTGCAGAGGCAATTTTCTGCTATTAATGCTCAAAAGAAGGTTCCATTTTCCTGTTTTAGATGAGCATTTCCCTTTTGAGTTAGAGAAACCTTTTCCTCCCCAGCACCCAGTGTAAGGCTGTGAACGTGCACCGAAGCAGCAAATTTCTTTCCTGGCCCCTGCAGTTCTCTTCCCACCAAAACTCAGTGTTCCCCCAGCTGACCCCTCTGCAGCATGGCAGGTGCCAGCTCTCAGGAGACTGAGGCCAGTCACACAGGAGTGATAAGCTTTTCCTCAATTTCTTAGAAGTTAACAGCTGAAATCCTCTTTTTCTTCCCCCGCCCCACCCCTGCGTGTCAGCGCAGGGTTGGGAGTTGGAAGATCCAGCGCTGCGTGCCGCACCAGGATGTAGGGTTGGGTAACCCTCTGTGTGTCTGAGGATCCCATTCCCTTCCCTAAGGGCTCAGGGGAGTGCCGGGGTGCAGCAGGGCTCGCCAGCTCTGCTCACAAGCCTCAGAGGCAGCGTGGAGGGAGCGGTGGAGGATGAAACCTCCTTGCCTGCTGCCGTGACAGCGCCTTCCCCCAGCGCCGTGCCGGCCTTCCCCTGGCACAGCGCTGCCCAGCCGGCCCCTCGGATGCCCCCCCAGCAGGCAGGCGTGCCAGGACGTGGGCTTTGGGAGCACAGGTAGGTACCTGGCCCTGCAGGAGTGGAGCTGTGGAGCTGCAGCTGACATTTTTCCATGACTCATAACTAAAATGGTGAAGGGGTGCGCGTAGAGCTCTGACTCAGAAAATGAAGCCGAGGATAAAATTACTGGTGGTTGTGTGTGGGGTCTGCTCTCTGCCAGCCCTTCTGCTGCAGTGGGCTGGGAGGCAACTGAGGTGTGCTGTTAACAAGAATTCCTCCCTCCATCCTGGTCTCCAGGGTCCCACATGGCTGCTCACAGCTGGTGCCCTGGCTCTGCCGAGCCGGTGCCACCCTCTGTCCCCGCCAGGCTGGGTGAGCCTGCTCCTGGGTGTGGCACTGAGGAGCTCCCTGCCTGGCAGAGCATGGGTGCACCTGGGGCTGGATCTGTGGGCATAGGGAATGGGGTAATCTAGCTGAGCTAAATGTGGATAGAGTCCCTGTTCTAAGCCCGACTCTGCAGTGTGGGGAATTGGGAATGAGCAGCTGATGAGATGGTCCGTGTTTGAAACCCTGTAATTAGCTTGGTCTTGCCATGCTCCTGGGAGCCTCTGGCTCCAGCACAGCCTGTGGTTGATGTGTCCAGTGAGGAAGGAGTTCCCACAAGCAGCTGCTCCTAAAGTGCATGGTTTGTGCTTCCCATATCCATTCGGGGCAGTGTGGCTGGAAAGCTGGTGGGGAAGGAAGTCTCAGGGCACCCACAAGGTGGGCTTGGAAGCAGAGTTCACCATGGTGAACAAGCTTGTGTCTCTCTCCTTCTGAGGGAGAGAAGTCTCATGTATGCCCACAAGCCCTGGTTCCAGGAGTAATGCGGAGCAGAAAAGCTGAGCTGAACTGCAGCACACAGGGAGATTGCTCTGTGGGTGCTCAGAGCCTGTAAAAAATCTCGTTTTGCCTTCATGTTTAGGCCACTTTTTTAATAGCTCTTAGTGCTTTTTAGAGACCAAACCCTCTGAGATGCTGTGCTAAGTCTCTTGGGAAGATGCTTTGGGCACTGTGTGGGGCATACACGGCAGGTCTGCAGCTGTGAGGAGGGTGCTGTGTGGCTTCCTGGCTGCTTGCAGTGCCTCTCTCTGGGCAAAGAGGTTTCCCAAAGCCATCGTGTTTCTACCGTGCTCCTTCTGTAAGGATCTGAGACCACGGAGGCTCAGACTGCACTCCCATTCCTGGAGGAGCTTCTGCTGGTTGCTGATTGTGTTTAGGAGCTGCCTAGGAGAAGGGGACGGTGCCGTGGTGATGGGTTGGGAGTGCTGGGGAGCCTTGGCCGGGCAGGCTGGTGCTCCCAGCAGCTCCTGTGCAAGCAGAAACTCCTCCAGCCACTTAGCAGAGGATTCGTGGTCCCAGCTCCAAAGCAAGACAGACAATAAAAGTCCTAAATAGTACTTTAAATCACCAAAGTGCTATCTAAACACGAGGGACTCCAAACACAAATGAAAGTGCTAAACTGATTTAAAGGGGAATTAAAAGGTCACGCCTGTTGAACATTTAGCTTTAGAGTTTAGTCATGTTTGTGAAACTTATAACTGCTCTTCTAAATCACCTTTTTACACTTCCTATACCCAGTAAATGTGAGCATGTTCAGCACGAATGACTAATTTAAAAAATTTTCTATTCTAAACAAATTTCCACAGCTAGAGCTTGGCCCTTTCTTTTCTTCCCTTCCAGCTCTGCCTTCCCACTTCACAGAAGGCACTCCAAAAGTATCTGAGTATTTCCCTTGGAAGTGCTTGTGGGAGAGATGTATTTCTCATGCACACACTTGACAAAGTGAAGTGCAGTTATGGTGAAACAGCAGAAGAGCAGGGATCTAACTCCATGAGTGGACAGGGCCAGGGAACAACAATGGAAACATTTTCTGTGTCCCAAACCAGTGTGAACCAGTCTGGGGGTTTCAGCAACAGCAAAACTCAAGTCTACAAGCCAGGCCTTTCTCACCCAGCTTCTCCTGCAGATTGCTTCATTGGCATGGCATGACTTGGCTTGGCTGACCTTGCTTGTTTATCATCAGTGCTTATGGGCATTATGCTGCCAGGGTGTTGCATGTACAGCATCCGTATCGATGCCCTCTGTGCTGTGCCAGAGGAAATGCTTCACATGGCCTCAGCAGCACTGGGAGTCAGTGGCAGCCCTGTCTGGCCCGTGTCCACCCTGCTAGGTAGTGCCAGAATGAAAGGATGAGTGATGTGATATCATCACACCATATCGTGTGCCTGCTCTGAGCCTTGTGCAGGGAGGAGATCCCTCTGCACAAGGGGACATGAGCTCTGGGCATTTCAGTCATTCCTGGAGCTGACAGAAAGAAATCAGTCTCAAAAAAACCCCGGTATTAAGAACAAAGTGTTGCTTTGTTCCAGTCATTGAGGTTGCTCCTGTGTTTGCTGTCTCTGACCCGAGTGCCTCCAGGCAGGCTGTAAAAGTGTCATCCTGGTTTAAATCTCTAAAAACTTACCTTCAAATTGAAGGTAGTTGAGAGTGTTTGGCAGCCTCTGTCCTGTGATTAACTCCACCAACCTAAATCAGCCAGATTGGAAATAACTGGCACTTTTATGATCTCCTGCTGGCCTGACTACCTGTGTGCCCAGCATGCCCTGTGCTGACACCCCCCTTTCCCAAAGGACTCCAGGGTTTGGCTCATCCCTTGGGAGGATATGGCAAAGCCTATAGCTCCCATCCCAGATCCCTGACATGCACAAGCACAGGTTTTGTATTCAGGCTTTTTATTGCAGGAAGGTGCCTTACCCAACCACTGCCCTCTGGGGACACTCTGTTGTGACTTTTAGGACCTGAGTCTCTTCTGTATCCTAAGCTGCTGTTCTGGCCTCTAGGGAGCTGAGCTGGGCTTCAAATCAAGTAACCAGAGACCAATGCAGTTGTTTGCTGTCAAGAAGGGCACAGCTCCTGGTCTCAGCATGTGGCAGCTAGAAGAGTTTGGGGTTCACAGTGGCAGGGTTGGGAAGGCTGCAGGGATCCTTTCCTGCCAGCAGCATGAGAGTGAGAAGTGCTGGAGCCAGCACAGGCTCAGGAGCCCATGTCCCCAGCATGTGCTGTGCTGCTGCAGGAGCTGAGGAGCTGAAACGATGTTTGGAACCAGAAAGATGGTGGTGAATACCCTGGAACTGGGAAAGGGATCAAACACAAGTCTCCAGATGGAAACAGAGCAGTTTCCATCAAAGCTGATGACAAGTTCCCTGATAGAGGGGTGCAGGGTCAGATCTCTGGGCAGCACATCCCGTTTCTCAGCTGGACACCTGATCTGGCTGCCTGCAGCTCTGTGCACCAATGAGCTGCACTGCTCTGGGGCTCTTCTCACAAATCACTTCACCAAGGCCCACTTTTGGCTACCAGCAAGGATTTTTATAGTCTGCTGACTTTTAAAGTCTAGCTGCTTTCTGGGGAAGAAGCATTGTACAGCTTAAGTAGCAGTCCACCAAAAGTGATTAGCTGTTTCTGAATCACTCACCTTTTCCAAGCTGAAAATTGCTTAACAAATCTAACTGGTGTGTACGTAATGAGTAACAAATACATTTGCAGAGATCTGGATCAGTTCCCACTCAGGAAAGCAGGCTGAACGTATCTGATGCTGGCAATTAATAATTCCACTGGCTTTATGGGAGGGTCAGTTGTGGCTGATCTGCATTAGGAGGTGTTCAGCTTTGCTTCACCTAAGGCTCTCCACCAGAAGAAATGCCTCATGGAGACAACAGACGGCTTTGCCTTCGCTCTCAGGCTTTTTTGTTCTCTTCTTTGCCAAACTGGCCAGAGAGGTCTAACAGCACTGTCCTCTCGGTAGCCATTTCCCCCGAGTGTGGTGTTGACGTGGCTCCTGCTCCACTCTGCTCACATTTTGTGGGTGGTGAGGAGGTTCCAGATGTCCTCCCAGGCGGTGGGGGACCGCCGCGCTCCCAGCTCCCAGCCGCTCTGCTTCCTTCCATTGTCAGGCTGAAGGGCTGCTGCTCACTCATCTGCCTCTGCTCTTTCTGATTCTCCTTGCCTTCATCACAAGCAGGAAGAGGGAGCCTGCAACAAGCTTCTGTTTTTTTCCAATACACTGGAATATTTTTTCCATGATCCGAGCAGATGTTCCTGGCTTTCACGTGTTTTTTGCTGAGGCTTCTCTATCACACATGCTGATCTCTGCAGACAGCAGAGAAGCAGTAGCTTTATCTCTGTGACCCTCTACCCCAGATCTTTGGTCTTGGTGGGACAACTCCCTGATCCCACTGGAGAAAAGGGCATTCCTCACAAAACCAGAGGGGAGTGGTTTCTCGAAAGGCAAAATCCTTCCTGGCTAAAACAACACCATTCTGAAAAACAAAATGGTTGAAGTAAAAGAGTGCATGTGTTAGGATTTTTTCTCACTCTAAATGAGATGGGGACTTTGGAGAGTAGCAGAAGCTGCTACACCTCAACAGAAGTAACTACACCGCAGCAGGAGCATCTATACCACAGTCATCAAAGTAATTTATCTAATAAGACTTGGGGCTTTACACGAGAATATCTAGGCAACCAGAAATGCCTGTCAGTCATCACACTATTTCCTTGCATTAACTTCAGTGAAGCCTGATGTTGGGCCTCACTTTATCTTTGCTCAGTGGAATCTCTGGGACGTGGAACTGGCATTGCTTCCTCCGGGTTTTGGGGAGCTGCTGAAACTTTTGTATGATGCCTTTCATGACTAAATCAAGAAATGCCCACTGATCCAAAGCCCCTCTCCTCCATTGCCAGCTGCTCCTCTGGCCAAAACAAGGCTACTTAGCTGCTGTGCAGTGCAGAAGCATCAGCAAGGATGAGAGGGGTTTGTGTAGGAGGAAGACGATTCAGAATATGGGCTGTCATTGCTGCCAGCATCAGGGACAGTGGTCACAGCCTGAAGGACAGAGGCAGCCAGGGGCTCAGAGGTGGCAAAGCCAAGCAGAGCCCCAGCCCTGCACCATCACATCACAGCACACATGTGTGTGTGCTGCATTTTGGTCAGCCCCAGGGCAGGACACAGCAGCAGGAGGAGGAGGAGGCATTCATTCCGTGGTACCTGCCAGCTCTGCCCCGCGCGCCCGGCCTCCAGCACAATGAACAAAGCTGGCCTCCCCACCAAGGCTGCAGTGACAAGGTTTTTCCCAGTCAAGGGAAACAATCATCACTAGGGAAACCTTAACTACTTTTTAAAGAGCAAAAGAAAACACATTCATTCTTTTAAACATGGAAAACTAAATGGCCTCTTTTTCCTTGGCTGGATGTGCATGGCCATGGAGCGGGCTGGCACGGAGGGAACTTTGCAGGCAAAAGTTCCCTCCACTCATTTAGTTATTAAAGAGGAGGGCTCTGTGGAGCAAAGTTTGCCCTTCTCAGCCCTTGCTGCCTTGGTTTTTTAAATCAGAAAGGCTCTGGCCACCTGACCCTCCTACTTGTGAGTGAAACACAGCTTCATGTCACTTCCTAGAAAATCTGGAAGTGAAGCCCCCAGGAGCAGGGCTTTCTCCAAAGGGAAGGGAATGCCAGGGTGTTACTTATGCAAGTCCCTGGGCTGCAGCAATTCCAGTGAAGCTTGGGGAAGCAGTGGGCATTGGTGACACTACTGTCTCCTCATAGTTATTCTCCATCTCTTGTGAACCAAGGATATTTCATTATTTTTCAGGGAGAAAGGAGCTGAAGTTCTTTTCACAATTGGGAAAATCATTAATTTAATGCTGCTCCCACTCTTTTCCATCCCCTGGCCCAGCTGTGTAATCTTGCCTCTAACTGTGCATGCTCTAGTTAATAAAAAGCACTAAAATGCAGGTCCAGCTCCTACTATTTCCAGGAACGTTTGGTCCCATAAAACCATAGGAAAGCATAATTTCAGCAAATTAAATCAGTTACTGCCTATCTCTCTGGCTGAATACATGGAAAGGGAAGAGCACCCTGCTGGCTCCATGCATGGGGAATAACACCAGTCAAATTCCACCAGTGTCCATGCTGGGAAAGGGAGCCTACAGGCAGTCTGAGAAAGGCACATCTCCTTTGAGCAGACATTAAAGGAATAAATATGCAATAGAGAAAGTGTACAGCGTGCACTCAGCTCATCAGTCACTTTTTGTTTAATCTAATTAAACACAATATATCCTCTGACCTTCTGCACTGGCACTAAATTCTCCTGTGTTGTTCTTTCCATACGAAGCTCTATTGACAGATGGGGAAAGCCTAGAGTTTGCTTTAAGCTTCAGATAAGTAAAGTTAAACATACAGCCGATAAAATTGTTTTGCCAGCACTCCTCTCCCCCTGACCAATTGTGGGTGCTCACTGGGAGGGATTAACTCCTCTGGCCTGTATCCCACTCCTGGCTTGGGATACGGCTCTGTGCAGTAAGCAAAAGCTGTAAGAGGGCAGAGGCAGAAGCAGAGTGCTGCAGAAACCCTGAGCAGTTCTTTTTTAGAGTTGGTTCTGCACTTGCTGAGCCTCTTTTCCATGTGGCAGACTGTTAGGGAAAATGGTGCCATTCCTAAATATATTTCCAGAGTCACTAAATAATTTACTTAGCAGCTAATCAGTTGGCATTTGCTGATGCTGAACCAGGTTTTAAATAAAAAGTGTCGAATTGCATCGGACACCTCGTGCATATTCCCTGCTTATACAGGCTCCATGCTCTTGCTGCCTGTGCAGGAGTGCAGTCAGTCCACACAGCTTCCTGAGTTTTCTGGGAGGGAAAGGACTGCGTTTGGGGGAGAGCTGGGAGCCAGGGTGCCACATCAGGGGCAGGCTTTGATCATGCAAAAGGCTTGGAAATCTGAATGACCATCTGCAGGCTCAGCTCCTTGCAGGCAAATGAGGAGAGCACAGATTTGCCCTTCAGCTGCATCACTTGGTAATGCCACCTGCAGAGCCATTTCTTCCAGTATAGTGAAAAGTCCTTTGAGTCCAGGGAATTACCACACTTCCATGCATCTACAGCTGTGCCTGTGCTCCTGGATGTGTGAGCAAATAACTCCTTGAAATGTAAACCAAAAGTTACAACAACTACAGAGCCTGGAGGCGGCGACCTTGTGGTTCCCAACAGGCTGACACAGTGTTAAAGAAGATTTCTTTACTGTAAATAGCCTTAATACTCAATTTATCTATTAGTAGCACCAGGCAGGGCAGGAGGCAGTGGAGGGGCTGTTTCCTGCATGTGGCTGTGGAGTGAGACTGGAGTGGTGTGAACCTCGTGGCTCTGGTTTTCCATGGCTGGCTGCAGAGCCTGACATGAGGTTGGCATGGCCAGGATCCCAAACCATGGGTTTTGAGATCTCTGATTGCACATCAGTGTCTGAATAAACAGAGACCTCTTGCCAGCGTGAAGGACCCTGCAGATGGTTAAAAGCCACCTCCCATCTCTCCTGAGGCTCAAGGGAAAGTACAAAGGCTCACTTTCTGCAGCAACACTCTACCTAGGGAGAATTTTGCTATCTTCAGGCACAGGGAGTGGCATGGGGCATTGGCCAGTGTTGCTCCTCTGGGATCCCCTGTGCTGCTGGTTTAGCAGGGGATCTGTGCCTTGCAAAACTCAGCCTTTTGAGCACGGCCACAACACAGCAACATTCTTTTGATGGAGCAAACTTTCCTTATTTCATTGGGAGGGGGCTTAGGTGTTAAACAAAAATCCAGTGGCTCCTGAAGGAATTGGAGGGACAGCAGTCTCTCTTCTCCCCTGTTAGTGTCCAGAGGTTGCCCCTGTGAGAAGCAGGGAGAAAGGGGCTCTGTGAATCACAATTGTGGATCACCCCTGCAGCAGTGACAACTGACCTTGCAGTCGATTTCCAGCAGGTTGGGAGTGGCTTGAAATGGATGAAGCTGCCTCAAGCTTCACCATAAAAGAGGTTGTTACACGTGTCCTCAAAACTGGGGTTGGAAATACCTGACTGAAGGTGTGCCTGAAACCGGGTGAGGCCTGGGTGAAAACATTTCCCTCTGGCATAGAGGGGGTGAGCATGTGCTACCTGTTCCTCGGGTGGCTGTGCCGAGTGACTGGCTCTCTGACCCGTTCAGATCAGCAGAAGGGTTGTTTCTGTTGAGTTTTGTGTCTCCAGGGGACTCAGGGCATTACCCTGCCCTGGGAGCAGTGCTAGAATGGAGAGCAGCACTCCTGGGAAAGCCCTGGCGGGGGGGAAGCCAGGGTGGCTGGCCCTGCTTTAGGGACTGTTTGCCTCCACTCTGCCTGTACCTTGAAGTTTTTACCTCAAGGTTTTAACTATAAAGCTCTAACCACCATGAACCAAAATCTTGGCTTGGGAAGGCACATTGCCTTCCCATTTCCTGGGACCGAGTGACTTATGATGCTGTGCTGCAAGTGAGGGGAGGACTCCTTTTAGAGGAGTTGGGTCGCATTCCTTTAGAGTCCAAACTCCCCCGGAGACTTTCTCTTCCCCCCTTTTTCATGACATCAGCCAGGACTTGATGTTACTATTTTAAAAACAAAAGGAGGGGACACCCCCCCGCTTCCCCTTCGCTCTCTGCCAGAAAGAGAACAAAGAACAGCTAAAACACGCAAGTTCTGGCACTCTGTGTGGAAATAAAAACATTCATCCTCATGTCAGGTAGGGAACTGCCCGACCCCCCTGCCAAAGCAAGCAAGCCCTCGCCGTGGAGGAGCCCTGGAGAAGGGGATGCCCGGTGTCACCCCCGTGCCTGGGCAGCTCCTGCCAAACTCCTGCTAGGCTGTCCCAGTGCCAGGCTGCGCCGGGACGCTCCCGGCCACGGGCAGCCTTCCATGGAAGGGCTGCCCCGCTCCTCCCAGGCTGCAAAGTGGGGAAAGACCTTCATTGTTCCCCTCTCCCACTCCTGTGCTGCCCACCGCCCTGCGTCTCCCTGCTCCTCAGCAGGCTGGTGCACGGGATAACCCTGGTGTAATTTCCACGCTTTAGACACGAACATCTCTGTCTGGCTTCTTGCTGCTCGCCATTTAAACATGTCAGCAGTTCCCAGCACGGATTCCTGTGCTGTGAGTTCACCCCCAGCAAACATCCAAACTGCAAGTTGGGGCTGCTGGCTCTTCCCTGCCTGTCTGTGAAGCATTACTGGAACAGGGGCCAGTTCTCCAAACACGAGGAAGAGATTACTTGGGCTTTCTGGAAGGCTCCCTCCCATGCCTTCACAGCGGAGCAAATGAGGATAATTTATCTGCTGGCTTCCAGCTGAACCCAGGAGCTTGGAGCAGCCAAGGACTACACTGTTTGTCCCAGCTCCTGCAAGAAGGCATTTTTCCATTGTTGCCCTTGTATATCGTTCACATAATTTGTTTGTGCCTTCACCTTCTGGGGCCAAGATAAGAGGTCATCCCCTGCCTTTTACTGGTGGTGTGTTCCCTAGAACAATCCAGGGAAAAACTCGCAGGAAGGAGCCGTTGAGGGAGGCTGTGTGTCGTCCAGTGCGGCCTTCGTTCGAGTCATGTAAATAGTTTAGAGCAATCTATCTGGTGAGAAACACAACGTGTCAGCAGGGAATTGTTCTCTGAACTGTAGTTACAGATGGGCCAGAGCGGGCGGATCAGCACACGTGGGCTGCCAGCTTAATGGACACAGCAGCTGCCTTTCAGGGGGAACAAAAGCCAGGCAGGGAGCCTCTGTGTGCCTGTGCTCTTGTTCCCCTCAGGACCTGCAGCTCGGTTTTGTGGCTGGATGGCAGTCCTGGGTTGCCCTCCCTCTCCATCTGCTGCGATCTAATGCGGTGCCCAGGGATGGGGTAATGTCCCTGCGGTGCCCAGGGATGGGGTAGTGTCCCTGTGATGTGGTGCCCATTAATGGGTTAATGTCCCTGTGGTGCCCAGGGATGGGTGAATGTCCCTGCTGCTCCCACAGAGGGATGCAGGGAGCAGCAGGGACGAGGCAGTGCGGATGGCTGGGCGCTCTGCAGCAGCAGCAGCCAACTGGAACAACGCTGTAACACCATCCACTTCAGTGAAGTTACTCGTGATTTTTGAATGTAGAGTTGAGGCCCAGTGGCTTGGCACAGCACAATGGGAAAAGAGCAGATTTTCTGTTTGCTTCCATCCTGCGCTGGCTGTGGTGCCTCTTTCTCTGTCCAGAACAGCTGCATGCTGCCTGAAGTGACTTTACAGACAGTAAAAGCTTAAAACATTGCATTCACCTTCATGATTTTTTTTTTCCCCTTAGAGCAAGTCATGGAGGAAGATCAAGAATATGGTGCACTGGTCCCCGTTTGTGATGTCTTTCAAGAAGAAGTACCCTTGGATCCAGCTAGCAGGACACGCAGGTACAGAGCATGGGGAGGCACAGAGTGGTGGCAGGGCCCTTCATTATCCCAGCTTAATGAGCTTTGCTGGCCTCAATTGCTTCAGGCTGCTGCATGAGTGTCACAGCTTGCAGCTCCCAGTCTCTAGCCCAGGAGAGTGATTGAATCTAAATGCTAGTGAGGGTAGTATGAAGGTGCTCTGGGTCTCTCAGGGCCAGCAGGAATTACTGCTGCCTCTTCCTTAGGCAGCAGTAATTTGGGTGCAATAATTTGGGCAGCAGTTTTCTGGGTGCTTTGGGTGAGAGCCAGGCCCAGCTCCTGACCCACTGCCAAGCAGGTCATGCTGCCCAGCACAAAGGTGCCCCACACATGAGCATAGACACAAAGATGTGAGCCTGCAGGGACGTGCACAGAGGATGTGAAGCGAACACGTTGGGTGCTGCAGGATGGGTCTCTGCCTCCTTGGGGTGTGACAGTGCTGCTCATAAACCTCTGGCAGCCTGAACTTTTCAGTCCCTGCCTGTAGGGACTCCTTGGGTGCAGGTGTGAATGGAGCTGTTCCAAGCTGTTGGGCTGCCCTTCCTGCCACCCAAAGCAAGTGCCACATTGTCCCGTGTGCCCCTCAGGTAGTTTCAAGGCGGCGGCCAATGGCAGGATCCTGAAGAAGCACTGTGAATCGGAGCAGCGGTGCCTCGACCGCCTCATGAACGATGTCCTGAAGCCCTATGTCCCTGCCTACCATGGAGATGTGGTCAAGGATGGGGAGAGATACAACCAGATGGAAGATCTGTTGGCTGAGTTTGACTCCCCCTGTGTTATGGACTGCAAAATGGGGGTCAGGTGAGTGGCACGGCGGAGGTTTTCTGAGTTTTGAGATGGGATACTCAAAAGTAAATGCATCTCCTAGGTAAAACTGCCTGAAGTGCACAATTCAGAATACCAGGCTCACCTGTCTCCAGGTAAAGCTCAGCCAATACCATGATAGAGCCATGGGGAAAGCTGGGCATGGAAAGGATACACCATGCTCCTTCCTTCTCTGCTTGTTGACTGTCCTGCATGCTGGGAAAAGTTTGGTGTGGTGGAGGGACAGCACTCTGGTTGGGTTTGGGTACACGGAATGGCACAGTGGCTGTTGGGAGGTTCTCTCTGCCACATGAGGACACAGCCAAGGCATGGGGTGTAGGAGATCCTGCCCAGGGTGCCAGAGGGATGAAGTAAAGACTCTTGAAAGGCAAAATTTCAGTGAGCGAGAAATTTCCCCTCTGCTCAGCCTTTGCTCCGATGCGCACTGGAGGGATAAAATGCGTGTGCTGAGTAGCTCAGTGCCTTTCACGCAAAGCTCTTGAAATATTTCCTAGCAGATGAGCAACATTACCCGTGTCCTCCTTGAGAACCATCTCTCCAGATCCACCAGGATCCCGGGCTACAGCCACTTGGCCAGCAGCAGTTGTTGAGTGAGCCGTGCCACAGCTGACGAGGGTGTCCCAGAGCAGATGTGAGCAGGGCTGGTGGCCCCAGGTGGCTGCCAGCTTTGGGACAGCCTCAGGCCACCCCTCGGCCCTGGGTGTGCTGCAGGCGGGTGGCAGCAAGGGCTGAGACCCCCCTCGCTGGCAAAGGCGCAGCCCAGACATGGTGGAGACGCGCTGCTGGAAAAGCTGATGGTTTCTGTGGGAGGGAAGAATCTTTTTTTCCCCTCCTGAATCCCGATGTGAAACTCGAACTGGCGTGCCGGGCTGTCGGCAGGGAAGAGGCGGGGAATACTTTCCACCGGAGGGGTGGAGGGAAGGGCAGAGGGCCCGGCGCAGCCATGTGGCCCCGGCTGGCACACACACGCTGCTCTGGGAAGGAAACCCAGACAGCAGGCACCAGAAGAGCTGCTGGACGTGCTGCCCAGGTGCTCCTGTGGCTGTCTCCTGGAGGGAGAAAGCTTCCCATGCACAGATCACATGTTAGGTGATTTATGCACCTGGGGTTTGGGAGCTCATGCAAGGGGGCAAATGTGCTGGGCATCGTCATCCTGAAATGAGATGGTGCTGTGGGAGGAGCTGGTGAGAGAGGATGAATGGCGTTAATGCTGTGGAATGGGGCATCCCCATGGCTGAGCAAATAATCTAAACCTCAGTGGTATTAAACCTGTCCTCTGAGCCAGCAGCTTGCTGCCAGGCAGATAAAGGTTTGTTTTTTTCATGCCAGCCTGGCTTTGGGATGTGGCATCCTACTCCAGTCGCTCCTAAACAAAACTTTGTCTTTCTTAAGCCTTGGTGATGGCACAAGCCTGAGGCGATGGGGAGGACCAGGCCACAGACATTGATGATCTGTCATTCTCATAAGAAGAAATTCTAGCCCTCTGAGCAGTGTGAGCAGCACTTCTAGCATGCTGCTGCTTTATTCTGCTTTTTTATTCCACCTGCACCAACATCATGGGTTTGGTGATCTCGGCCAAGGAAGGGACTTTGATTGCTTTTACCTGCAGTATTTTTCAGGGGGGCTGATGGCCTGGGGATGTCTGCCCTAAGCAAAGGCACCAGTTTGCCTTGTGGGAGACAGGAACGCTGTCCCACATAATCCACTCAGCACCCTCCCAGCTTGTTTTGCTTGGTTCTGGAGGTGAATCACACACTCCGTGCTGGGGTTTTGGCACAAGGGACATGGGCAGAGGGCACTGTCCCTCTGCAGAGCTGGGCATGGCTACTGGGAGGTGTAGAACAGTGACAGATAGGGTGATTCCTGTGTTGTTTTGCTGGGACATCTCACCCAGCTTGGTGGGCTGTTTGAGGAGGGCCTGGACGCTTTCCAGGCTGAGCCAGGGCTGATTTGGGGCTGTGAGAGGAATTCCGTGGTGGTTTATTATTGCTGCAGGAAGTATTGCTTTGTGGGTGATGGTTTTATGCATCTGCCAGAGTGCAGAATGTTTCCACTGTGCACAGAGGGGTGCTTCTCTGAAGCATGGATAAAACCAAGGTCCTTGCACACTCCTCTGCACCTTCCATCCTCCTTCTCCCATTCCCCATCCTGGCTGCACCCCTGTGGACCTGGGGTGGTGGTAAGCACCTGGCCAAGGTTGCATCCCTTCCTGTGCTTCATCTTGAAGAGAAAGCTTTTGCTAGGAAGTCCATTTGAAGCAGACCTACACTGGGCAAAATCATCCCCAAAAAACCACCCAATTTAGCATCTGGTGAGGCAGAGTCCTCGTGGTGCACAGAGTGAAGGAATTGCAAAAGCACAGGAGAGGCACAGGAGCAGCTTTGGCTGATCCTCAAAGGGAGCAGCAGCTGATGCTGAAGGATGGGACACAGTATTGTCCTTCTTGTCTTCAATTCAGCTGCCTCCCAGAGCATGTGCACAGTTTCTGGGCTTATCTTGAAAGCCATGTTTAGCTCAGGTTTCCTGAGCTTTGGGGTAAGCTCAGGACAAGGGATGGCATGAGGAGGCTGCTGGGGTGGCAGCAGCAAGAGAAATAACTTTCCTTGTTATTGCCAGACTGGTCGTGGTTCCTTGAACTGAAAAGATATCAGGTCTGGATGATGGAGTGATAATTAAATCAGGATCAATTCAGCCACAACGAGGCTTGCTCCATCATTTCCTATGCTGCACTACTCCTTAGGGATCAGCTGTCCTGGATCAGCCTGGTTTCTGGGCTGAGGGCTGTCTGTGGGTGTCTGGCACCTCATGTGGTGCCCTGCTCACACACCCCCTCACTGCCTGCAGGACGTACCTGGAGGAGGAGCTGATCAAGGCCCGGAAGAAGCCGAGCCTGAGGAAGGACATGTACCAGAAGATGATTGAGGTGGACCCTGACGCCCCCACTGAGGAGGAGAACGTGCTGCGCGCCGTGACCAAGCCCCGCTACATGCAGTGGAGGGAGACCATCAGCTCCACGGCCACGCTGGGCTTCAGGATCGAGGGCATCAAGGTGAGCCTGAGCAGTGTGCACAGCAGGGAACAGCTCACTAGCCAAACTCACAGAGGTACACACACAGAGTAAATTAAATTAATTAATAAATTAAAAGAAATCGGTTCAAGAAAGGTGTAAATGAGCATCAGTCATTGGCTGCCTTTATTCCCATCATGAAGTGCTTTCCTGAGTGTAAGGATGTGCTTAACCACATGCTTTCCTGAGTCTGGGTCAAGGCTCCTGCTACTCTTTGAATTTGGGCTAAGATAAGTTCTTCACTTGGGATCGTGGCAAAGTTTACAGCTATCACCCAGAAATTATATTAAAAATAAAGAAATTTAAGGGCTTTCTCTCTTTAATGATCCAAAAGGACAAGGTAAACAGCGGTAAATTTGAGGTTTGATCGAAATAGGAAAACAGCTGTAGTAGAGAATTCAGGGAGAGTTTCAAGGGCAGCAGGAAGGGAAGTTGTTTCAGGGCACTGGGATGTCTTTCTCTACATACACACAGTCTTATCATGCATACATACAGCTGCTGCTGGTGAGAGGGGTCACATCTGGACATCCCCAGCCCCTGTAGGCAAAGCACCTCACCCAGGGCACTGCTGCTCCTCTGAGAATGCAGCTGAGCTCAGGGCATCATCCTGAGGATGGTTTTAGACATAACCTCATTATATCAGCTGCTTGGTTATTTCTCCCTCCCTGCAAAATACAAAGTGCCATCCTCCAACTTGAAGGCTCAAATTAGTTGTTTGCTTTCAATTCTGCTCTGCCACTGGGCTGAGCTGTTAATCAAAATCCCAGCTTGAATGTGTGCCCATCTGTGGTTGGAGCTGTGAGCTTAGCCCCAGTCAGCCAGGAGGGTGTGTTTACCAGCCTGTCCAGGAAGATTCAGCAGCTGAGCCCCGTGAAATGGGACAAGCACACACAGCTGCACTTTCTGCCAGCACCTGCATGCCCGTGTTACCTGCTGGAAGCAGGTTAAACTACTGCTCCTGCTCAGAGCAGCACTCACATTTCTGGGGACACCAGCTGGGATGCTTCTGTGTCCCCAGCAGATGAGCCAGCCCAGGAGATTTTCTCCAGGGAGGTGAGAAAGGTGTCTGGGATGGCACTTGAACAGTCAGGTCTGTAGCCACAGAGTGTTAGTGATACTGCTTGCATGAGCACCAGCAGTGGTCTGTGCCTTTTGCTAGCCAGCCAGTGTGAATTAGAGGTAATATCACACTTGAGCCAAGGGTTTCATTGCATGCCTGGGCATGGTGTTGGCTTGGCAGCCACAGGGAGTTCTGTCAAGTTGTGTTTGCAGTAATTCAGGCTTGGGTAGCTGCTGAGGGCCCAGGCAGTAGCTCAGAGCAGCCACTTGCTCTTAGTGGAAACAATGGCTCAATATCTGATATGTGTCTTGATTGGAGGAGTTTCTTTCTCTTGATCACAGATTATTTTTCTCCTCTCCAAGTTGGGCAGAATTCTCCCAGAGTGCCTGTCTGGGTCTCTGTAGCCAAACCTCCTGCCTGAAGGTAGCAGTGCCAAAATGATAGAATTAAAACAAATGAAGCTGGTCCCCAATAAAGCCCTCACAACAGATTTTTTAGACTTCCTTGGTAGCATTTCCAATTGGGACTAAAGCTCCCATGCACTGCTTCTTCCCCTGCTTTCTTGGTGTAATCAGAAATATCTACTTATAGTCCAGCATGAAATATCCTTGGCCTCCAGTGGTGCTTCTCAGTCTGGGCATGTTTAGGGGGCAGGCTATATACGAAGCACTTGAAATTAAAAAATGTAATAAAACCCCAAAAAACAAGCCCCAAACAAATCATATCCCCAGGGAGGCCAAAAAACCCTGTGAAGGGAAATAAAAGCCATAAAGGAGTTATGAGATTTGTACCTCTGTTTAGCCGACCATAAACGAGTTGCTGCCTGATCTGAGCAGTGGATTTTTTTTCAAAGAGGTGAAGCAGCCCTTTAATTGAAAAACGTTGAGAAGTTCTGGCCTCCAGCAGTATTCCTGCTGCTGCTAGGGGGCTGACTAATTTGATCAAGGCTCTAATTACTGTAATTCTCCTTAAATCCCTCAGCTTCTGGGTTATTTTCCCCTAAGCTAAAGCATTAGCAGTTCATGCTGTTTCACAGCTGGCTTTTTTTCCAACAGGGCTGGTTATGCTGTGCTGGTTATCCTGTTGTTCTCCCTGTTTCTGGGATTGAGTTTCTGTGTTAGGGAAGGTGCCATTGGTGCCCTGACTGTCTTCCCTTGTTTTATTTCTTGCTGTGGATGCTTCCCTGTGGACAGCAGTGCCCTGTCACTAGCTCATGGGTGGGGGCTGCCAGAGGAGAACTCTTAGAAGTGCAAGGAAAGGACAGGATTTGACCCTGGACATGTGGGAAGGGGTCATAAGAAGGAGAGGAGCAGTGGAAGCTTTTTGGATAGCACAGTCAGGTAAGGCAAACAGGCAGCTCAGGGCTGGGCATGAGGATAGCAACCCTTTCCTGACTGAGCTCTCCCTTGCCTAGGTGGCCTTGAAGATCCAGTTCTTCCTCTTTAAAATGGAAATTTTCCTTTGCAAAAGGAGATAATGACATTCATCTGACTTTCTGGAATAGCTTGAACCTGTTGGAAACAGTAGCTATTAATAAAATTTCCATGCAGAAAGTAACACAAGTGATCCCTGGTGGCCCAGCTGAAAGAAGTGACACTCCCGAGCTGCTGCCCTGCTCTGAGCCTTACTCACCACTGCCTGCAGCAAGGCCACTGTGGGATGGCATTCCACAGGGCTGGAACGTTTGCAGGGTCCCTAAACCAGCCAGGAAAGCCTCCCCCTAACACTGTGCCAAGCCATGCAAGGCCAGAGGCAGAGATCTGGCTGACCTGAGCCCTGTCCCAGTGACGCCAGCGCGCGCTGGAATCGCTGCTGGGGCGGAGGTTGTGATAGCCCTTATCAGCCCCCCTCACATTTCTTCTGCGTGGAAGGCAGCCCCCTCGGGGCTCAGACACCTGTGAATGTCATGGCAGCTGTCAGCCTGGTGGCAGCAACCTCTGGCTGGGCAAGGAAGCTGCAGGAGGCGGGAGCAGCACTAGGGATAGGCTGCTTGGCCTTCCTGAAGCGGAGATTGCCTTATCGGAAAGGCCATCTGTGATTTGCGTTTATTTTTAGGAGCACTTAGAAGTCCATCTCCTTTCTTGGATGCTTTGTGGAAAGTTGTGCTCTTTACACATGAAGTTAGTGCTGTGGCCCTTCTCCAGGTTGATATTGATCATCCCCCTGGGAGAGGGTGGGTTCATTTCTGAGCTGCCATGTCAGGGCTCACAGGAGGGACATAGATCAGCCAAGTGCCCTTCCCTTGTACATCACACACGTGCCACCAGAGCATCCTCAGCAAGGTCACAGCTGAGAGCAGAGATCCCAGCTCTGCAGCATAGAGTCTCCAGTGAAAAGGTTGTCCCTGACCCCTGCCAATCCACACCCTGCCAGCCCTGAGCATTGCTTTTGGACCCTGTGGCAGCACAATGGTCAGGCTGAGTCCAGGGTGATTTGAAGCTGGGTGCAGTCGGTGCAATTGGTACAAACAAAGTTTTTCCTGGAGTTTTTCTTTTGTATGTTGCTTTTGTAACCACCCTTGTTAATGCTTACACAAACCACAAGCTGGAAGCTGAAGTGTGCTGTGTGATTCACCCCAAACTGCACTTCAGGTGCTGGTTTGGTGGCAGGCTCGCCTTGGGCACTTGATCTTCCCCCAAGTTGGACTGGCCACCATGCCCACAGCAAGCCACCTCTCCAGGGGGATGCACATTGCCCTGTGCTGGGGCACTTCCCTGGATGGGTCTCCAGCCTCCAGGGCAGGTGATTCATTGTGCCTTCTTCCTCCCCCAGCCTCTGCTCCGCTTCTTCGTCCTTCATCTTCCCCAGCCCACAGGATGTCTTTTGGCCCCTGTCCCTTTGCTGTATTGTGTGCAAACGAGCTGTCTGGAGCAGTGGGATGGAGCCCTGCAATGGAGCTGTGAGCACGAGCAAGTGTGGTTTAAAATAGCCCCTGTATCCAGGAAGTGAGATCTGCCTGCCTGTCCCAGGGCCCCTCTGGACAATGAAATGAGTTGATGTAAAAATCAGAACCCCAGAAGGACCAGGGAAATGGGGAGAGACCTACAAACCTGCCCAGGGGTTCAGACAGGAGCCTCTGGGCCAGGGCTGAGTGTTGTCCCTGCAGCAGACAAGCCATGCCTTGGCAGGCCAAGGATGGATGTGCCTCGGGAAAAAGGCAGAGGAGAGCACAAGGCTGCTCACTGCATTTCAGTGCCAGGCTGCTGCCTTGAAGGGTTTTTGATCCATGGACTATCAAAGGACCAGTGAGGCCAGGTAGCCATAGGCTTGCTCCTTGCTGTAATGGTCCATGGTGGATTTCTCACAGAGCAGTTTTGTTCCTGCTCCTGAGATGTTTTTCCCATCCGTGCTCAGTTTTGTCCCACTGTGATCAGGCTCTGCTGTTCTCCCCAAGGCAGGGAGACAGTCCAGGGCTGGTGTCAGTGCCATTCTCAGCCACAGCAGCCATGGGAAGCCATTTGGGCACAGAAACACCACAAACAGGTGGTCTCCAGCCTCTGTTAGCAGCAAGCACCTGGTCTCTCTTGAGGAGAGTTTGTCCACATTGCCAGTGACCTTGGCAAGTATTTGATGATGGGGAGTTCTGTTTGCATTAGAGATCAAGGCACTGGGTCTGTGGGGTAACTTGGGATGTGCAAGCAGAGACCTGCTGCACAGACAGATCCTTCAGCTGCCAAAAACACTGGTCACATCCTGCTTGGCAACATGCATGGCTGCAGAAACACTGCTCCTGCCCCAACTCCCTCCCCATCCAACTCACCCCTGTCCCTTCTTTTCAAGAAAGAGGACGGCACTGTGAACCGGGACTTCAAGAAGACGCGGACAAAGGAACAAGTCATGGAGGCCTTCAGCGAGTTCACCAGAGGAAACAGGAATGTTCTGGTGAGTGGGGGGTGTTGGGGGCACTGCCTGAGAGAGGGCATTTCCGTGGAGCCTGGCCTCAGCTCATCAGATCCCTGGCCTGCAGGGCTGAAGCCTGAGCAGTGTCACTTAAAAAGCATGAGAAATGTTGAAGAGAAACACTATCCTGGTTCAGGGTGTGGGGGAAGCAGTGGAGAGCTGGGAGGGGACTGTAGCAGCACTGCTTGACCCAAGTCTGAGTCTGCTGAGGATCTCCAGGATTGGCTTTCAAAAGCCACTGAGGAATCACAGCCATGCTCCGTCCCTCACCCCTGGGCTGGTGGTCACCCCCAGCCCTCTCTGTACCCCCATGTGAGGGCTGGGGGCTCCCATCCTGCGTGGGGGGCTGCCTGTGCCCTTCTCCCAGCAGGGTGATCCTGTGCCAGGCACACTTCACATGGGCAAGCCACAGGCAGCATTTTCCAAGCTTCCCTAAGTTGCCAGGAGAATAAGAGATCTGGCTGTAAACAATTTACACCAACTGTGTCAAATAACCTATTTGACAAAGCACTCCCATTTTAAGCTGCGCTGTATAAAGTCTCCAAGTGCGAGGCTCCAGCTGGAGTGGCCCTTGGCACTGTCTCCTTCAAACTGGCATGCTTGCTTTCACAAGAGTTACCCAGGGATTTTCCTGGATCTGAAGATGAAGTTGCCTGGCTGCATTTTAACCCCAGAGAACTTGGAGCACGCATCATGCCGTGGCTCTGGGTGGGGCTCCGTGGCCAGTGCATTTTTATACAGCAATCCCACCTCTCCCCTTGCAAGTGTTTTACAGTGCCCAGATACTTGCTGTGTGTGTGTTCCTGTGCTTGATTCTTCTGTATAAACCCCAAAATCAGTGGAGCCCCCTGAGAATGTTTAGTGCCTTCCAGCAGTTTGCAGGGATGCTCAAACAGGCTTGTGGTTCTTGACCTGTGTGCTGGCCATTGCGAAAGCCCTTCTGCCCACGGGACCAGCTTTGCAAAAGTGCTGATAACAGAGGTGCAGAAGTGTCTCATGATGTGTAACTGACTGACTGCTAAAAAGACAGATGAAGTGAAGAGTTGATCTATGAAGGGAATGCAGGGGACAGGAAAAAGGAGCAGCTGCTGAACTAGGTGTTCCCACCATGGAGGCAGCAGGGGCACTCTGCAGAAAGCACCAGTTCAGAAAAAGCAGATGCTTTCACTAAGTTGTGAAAGCCACAGGAGCTCAGGGTGCTGTAGAAACCAAAAGGAAAAGTGGATCATAAAAACTCTCCAGAGGGAAAGGTCTGTGGGAGGATGCTGGGCATGGGGGTGACTTTCCTGTCTGCCCCAATGCAGTGGTTTTTATGTAGGTTTATGCAACACTAATGCCTTGGATTTGGTTGGTTTTTTTGTAATTCCAGAACAGTTACCTGAACCGGTTGAAGGGTATCCGCGCTACCCTGGAGACATCCCCGTTCTTCAAGTGCCATGAGGTAATTCTGCTGTTTACATAGATCTGCCTGGAGAGGCAAGCTGTTTAATCCCAGCTTGTCCAAGGAGAGAAGTCAAAGTCAAAGGCTGGTTTATTCTTACATCTGTATTTTCATATGTGTATGTAATACTTACGTGCAAATGTAGATGATAGCATGCAATGTTTGTGCATCTGACATGGGCTCAAAGCTACTGAAAGCCAGTGTTCAAACAGATTAAAAGTGATCTAGGAGGAACTCAGGCTGTTTATGACAGGGAAAATTCCCTAGTGTAAAAGCACAGGGGTTTTCTCAGGAGAAATGTCTATTTGAATGCATGTCAGGTATCATTTGGCTGACAGTTGCACCACATGATCAAACAAGGCTTCAACACAGCCATAAATTGCAGATACCCCAAACATGCCTTTCCTGAGCTGGTTGGGGCACCACAGTACAAACTCTGCCTTTCAAAGGGATTTCATACAGAAATGAGTGTCTACAATGCCAACATTTTCTATAGATAAGACTCAATGGTGATGGGAAAACAAGGAGGGAACACTGTCTTTTTTGGCCATTTCAGGAACTGAAATGCTCCACAATTTAATGCAATAATTTTGCTGTTACATTTACTTAACAAAACACAAGAGTGCATGTCCTTGTCATGTGTGGTGCAGGAATAAAGAGCCTCATAGGAACCACTGACTCCCAGGGCTCAGGAGCCACAGCTCCAAGAGCCCACTGTCCCTCATCCAGAGGCACCTCAGCCCCAGCCAGACACGGAGAGTCCTGCCAGGAGCCAAAGGCAGATGGGGCCATGCCTCCTGGTGGCAGTGCCTGGAAGGCAGTTGGAAGGGAAATGTCAAAATTGAGGGTTTCAGGGCAGTTCAGCACAGGAAACAAAATTCTCCCTGAAACAGAGTGCCAGAGTTTCATTTGAAAACACAGAAACAAAGCAGCCTTTCAAAGAGGGTTTGAAAGGAGTTTCCACTCCTTAAAAATTAAAAAGCAGCAGCTTTGACTTTCCATCCCACTTTGAGATGAAGCACAGCAGAAGGTCTGCCAAGCTCTGTGTCCCTCCATGGGGCCCTCGCTGAGCAGGGCTCCTCCAAGGAGCTGCAGGGAAATTGGGCAGTCCAGGACACACAAATGAGGAATGTCAGCAAAAGGCTTTTCCTTAAATTTAGAATGCTCTGTCCTGGCCAAGACAGAGGTTAGCAGGAGGAGAGCTAAAGATAAGCATTTCTTGGAAATAATACGCATCTCTGGACCTTGGACGTTTTCCCAACACACTGGAGGAAAAAGTCTCCTGAAAAATGTAAATTCATAACAGCCTTTGCAAACAGTACATGCATCCTGTTCAAAACCCTTGTCTAAAGGCAAACCTCAGGCTAAGCCCTGCTGATAGCAGGGATGTGGGAGTCCCCAGTAACATTTAGTGCTGCTGTTCTGGAGGGCTGACACCAGCTGGATTCTCTTCCATGTACCATGTACTCTTCCATGCATCACCTCCGTTACAGCCCTCGCACTCTGGTCACCAAGGTCCCTATTTGTGACACAGAGGCAAGTGAGTCTGTAATTCACCAATTCACTCAGATCAGAATTTGGAAAGCAGTTTTCATTTGGAACAGCTCTGAAATGCACCCATTGGTGCTTTTCTGTAGAAATCCCTGCTAAAATCTTGTGACTGGAAGAAGAGATTAAGCAGAAGAGCATGATGGTGACTGGCTTGATTCTAATACACATTTCCTAAGCACTGGGAAGCCACAGCAGAGCTGCTGCTGGCTGTCAGCCTGGCTGGGACTGTGAGCCAGGGTGGGTCAGGATGCTGAGCTGCTCTCTGCTTTGTGTGTGGTGACCATTGGGCTTGTGGGGTCTCATCCCACTGCAGCAGGCCTTGAGACTTTTGCTGTCAGAGCCCAAATGCACCTCTTGGCTTCCTTGGTCTTGCCCAGGCCACTGCTTGCTGCAGGATTTTCCCCAAGGCTGTTCAGGATGGATATGGAAGGAGCCCTTCAAAGCAGATGCAGCCGAGTGAACTCAGAGAAAAGGAAATCCATGCAGCTCTATACCTTGCATCCCCAGAGTGCTGTGAGTGCCAGGAGGATATTCTAGGGGCAGTCTAGGTGTAATTTGATGATGTTTGAAGCAGGAGACAGCAGGTTGCAAGTTACTTGTACTTGGAGTGTCCCCATCCCTGCAGTGGTGTCTGCAGGATTGGTGAGTGTGGAGAGCACAGGCTGATCACAAAGAACCAGCCTTGAGAAAAAAAACCCATCTGAAGGTTGAGACAGTTCATCTCATTCCTTGCTAAGGGACCTTAGCTCATTTTCCAAAGTGACATCTTTATCTTTCATGCCCGTGTTTTTCTGATCCTCTCCTTCTGCCAAGACCTGGGATTTGTATGAGTAAATCAGCTTGTCCAAATGCCCCATTTGCATGTGCAGACACAACCAGTGGCACACAGAGCTTGCTTCTCCTCATGCAAAATTGCAGCAGCATCTCTTGGAAATGCAGCCTGACTGAGACAAGGTGTCTGAAAGCCCCAAAGAGGGCTGAAAATTAGCAACAGGAGCACCACTAATTGGTCTCACCTCTCCACAGGTAATTGGGAGCTCTCTCCTCTTCATTCACGACAAGCAGGAACAAGCCAAAGTCTGGATGATTGACTTTGGGAAAACCACCCCACTGCCAGAGGGACAAGTTCTCCAGCACAACGTGCCCTGGGTGGAAGGGAACAGAGAGGATGGCTACCTCTGGGGGCTGGACAACCTCATTCAGATCCTGACAGAGTTGTCCCAGAGTGAAGACTTGCATTAAAGCCGCGCATCCGACTCTGCCACTACCCCCAGCCTGCCTCCAACTGACTCTTCTGAACTGCACTACAAGACACTTTCCAGCCCTCGCCCTCCCCATTTGAAAGCTATACTCTCCCTATTTAATGTGTTTTTGTTGTGGTTTTTTTTTAGGTTGTCTTGGTTGTTCCCCCCACCCCACCCCTCCTTGTAAATAGAGAGCTAACCTGCCAGAACAAAAGCTGAACTTGAAACCTTGGCTTTGCAGAGTCAGTGGGAGCAGGTGGCCCGGGGCAAGGGCATGCTTCGCCTGTCGTGCTTTTGTCTCTTGCTCAGCCTGATGTTAAGAGGGCTGGCGGAGGAAGGGGCCTCTTCCTGCACCAGGATCATCCTGAAAACACTCTGTGACCGTGCCCAGGACCCTCTGGCAGTCAGAGAGTGTGAGCGAGGCGTGGAGAAGATGATGGACACTGTAGTGGGAGCCCTTTGGTTGTCTCTGCCAGCACCTTTCAGCCCAGGGAGCTGGCTGGGCCAAGTCCTTCAGAGCTGACAGAAGGGCAGATTTGGGGTTTAATTTGTGCTCAAGACATCTTGTAGCGGTTGCTGTTATTTTTGAGTGGCACTGGAAGGCAAGGGCTTCCCTCCTGCTGCAGAGCCATGTAGTCAGGCACAGGTATTTGCCATGGCCAGGTGCTTCCCACCCACATTCCCCATGCTGGGTGCCCTGGTGAGCAAAACTTTGGGCTCCTCTCCAGACCCCCAGCTCCCTCGCTAGGAACTGCTTCCAGCCTACCTTAGCTGGGGTCTCCAATCCTCCCTGGCTGGGAAAAACAGCTCATAAAGGACTGCTATGAGACCTAAAGTAGCCATCCAGGTCGATCAGTCTTTTTTGTCAGCAGCTGAGCACATGTGTAGCACCACCAATGCTCACACCTAGCCCAGGGCAACCCTCCTGCCTGGAGCATGTCCGTAATTTCCATCTGCATCAGGTGAAGGCTCACAGCAGCAAGGCAGCACCCAGCTTAGACACCTTTAGCAAAGCAAACTGGGGTCAGTCATGCCCGTGCCTCCCTCCCCCTTTTTCCACAGAGCTGCCTGTGGCTGCGCTGCTGGGGCCGTGTGAGGGCCCCTGTGCTCCTTCTCCTGTGAAAACACCCAGTTCCCTGTTTAGGGTGGAGGCTATTTTTTAACTTCCTGGAACATTTGAAGCGAGCAGCGGCAGGGCTGCTGCGCCAAAGGTCATCCCTGGAGAGGCTGGCGGGGAGGGGAGGCTGCGGCAGCCCCTGCCTCGGGAAACCTGCAGCACACGGGGTGGTGCAGGAGCTTGGCAGCCATGGATCCCTCACCTGCCCCATCCATCCATCCATGCATCCATCCATGCCCAATCCCACTGTCCTGTCTCACTCCCCAGGAGCAGGGCTCCAGAGCCCCTCTGCCATAGTTTGACGGGTCCAGCACCCTTGATGGGGGAGACCTCCCTTGCAGCAATAAGGAGGAGTTGGCCACCAAGGCATCTGCAGCCAAGCCTCTTTCCCAAGGACTGAAGTTTCCTAAGGTTTTTTCTCAGTTCATAGCTCACCAGACAGGTGTCTTGTGCTTACCAGATGCCATTGTAAATGGTTGCACTGTTTTAGCTCCTTGCCAGGCTTTCTAGACTAGCCCATGTGGAAGTGCCTTAGAGACTTTGCCTCTGTTCCATTAGTGTCATGGAAAAGGTTGGGGTTTTTTTTTTTTTAAGTTATATTTATTTTCATCCCATTTTAATTGCACAAAACACTAAAATTTAATGCATGGAATATTTTTTGTTTTAACTGTGTTTTTTTAGTTTTTAAGCCATGCCTTTTCCAGCTTTGGAGAAAGGGTGTGAACAGATATGCTATGTAGTTATGTACCACTTACTGCTGTACTTTAGCTTCGAGCTGCTCTTATATATGTACGTTATTTTTTAAGCCTGTTTATAAACCAGATCCCTCGCTTCGTGGCTTCAGAAGAAGCAGATTGTTGCTCTCAGATGTCTTATGCTTTCCTGGAGGCTGGAATGGTTGCTGTGAGGGATTTTCCCTGCTCCCACCACACCTCTTGGTCATTGGGTAATACAGAAAAAAAAAAAAATCCAAACCAGTCTGGAACACCAACGCACAGTGCCTGTAAAAAAGTCCTGTAACATTGCAAATAAAGGCATATGGGAAGCATTCCCCTGGTGTGCAGTCAGTGTCTGCCCTGTGCAGCTTGTGGCAGCCTTGGAACAGCCTTTCATGTCCATGGCTGGGGGGGAATCAGGCTCCAGCAGTGCTGCATAAAAGCAAGAGCAGGGAAGGACCCTGTGCTGGGAACAGATCCTGACAAACAGGAACTGGCTCTGCAGGGAGCAGGGCAGGAGGAGAGCAGAACTGGGGCTGTGGGAGGCCCAGGCTCAGTGAGAGCTGCTTCCCAGAGAGGCCTGAATTCCTCCATCCCCCTTCTGCAGGGGAAGGCCACTGAAGGCAGCTCCAATTTTTTTGGAATGTGTTTGGCTCCCACTGAGCGGTTTCTGAGTGCCACCCTGTGATTCCTTCTCTGGAGAATACCAAAGCACCCAGGAGAATCAGAGCTTTTGGCACAGCCAAACACTACCCCGGCTCCTCTCCCTCTCAGCTGCACTGTGGGCAGGACCAGAGGGTTTGGGCCACAAAAACCCCAGGTTGTTTCTGCAGGGAAGGAGGAATCAGGCTGTAGAGCCTGAAGGCAGCACAATTGCCTCCTGGCTGTGCAAGCACAGGACAGCAGGAGCTGTTCTGTCACAGGTGTGACTAAAGCCAGATTTAGTGCCCAGACCCTCAGGTGCAGCCCAACCTGGGGACCAGACCTGGCTCACCACAGATTCTCTAAAAGAAACTGCAGGAGAAATGCTGCAGTGTGGAATTTGGAGACTAGAAACCTCTTGGTCTCAGGCAGGGCTGGCAGGACGCTGGATGTGAGGCTGCTGCCTGTGCACCAGCGGTCTCTCCTGGGCTGTGGGAAAGCAAACAAGTTTCCTGTCTGGCTGCTGAGCTCACTCCAGCAGAACTGACAGCCCCTGGGGTCTCTCTGGTCTGTGACTCCTCTTCCTAGCTTCAGAGGAAAACAAAAGCCTCCAAACCATACCCAGCTGCACCCTGAAATGCAAAAACAGAGAGTGAAGAGCCCTGTTCTGTGAAAACCTCTCTTGAGAGTTGAGGAAACACCATGACATTGTTGTGGAGAGTGTGCAGAAAAATTCACTATGCCAGAGGCTTATGTCCAGAAAGGAGCCACAGGAGTCCTGTAACTTTATTTGAGTAAAGGGAAAGGCCATGGGGCATTTCCCTTGGGGTCTATCAAACTATAGGAGGATGCAGCCTCCTTTTTAACCTAATTTCCTGGTCACAACACCCTCTTCCTTTCCCAATTGGCTTAGGTACTTGGAAGGTACAGACTTTCCAATAGGCCTACAGCATGTCCCCCTCTGATATGCACATCCCTCCTTTTTTGTATCTATAACAAAGCAATATTCATAATTCTGTTCAGTCTTTGTTCTTCTTCTCTAAGTTCAGGAATTTAACACGGCCTTGGCTGAGCGGCAGTCTGTGTCAATTGGTAACATTTTCTAGTTTCTCCCATTCCTTCCTATCTGTAAGTCCCTGGCCCTATCTACAGGCAGATTTTCGTGGTCTGTAAAGACATATTCATCCTATTCCTTTCAAGAGGAGAAGGGAGTAAGTCAGGAGAAGAAACCCCTTGTGGCTGAGTGCTGCTGATCCTAGAGTTTGTCAGAGGGTTGGGATGGCACATGGCACAGCAAGAGCCTGGCTTGGCCTCCCTGCCTGGCTTTACTGCACCCCCAAAGCAAAGCCCACAGCTCCCTGACACCTTATGCATCAATAAACTAATTGATTCATAAACTCAATATAGAGAAGAGAGGCCAGGACTTACATTAGTGCAACAAAGAAAGCTTTACACCTTGCTGAGGTCTCTACCTTTCCAGAGCAGAGCCTGGCAGCACTCCAGCAGTGCCAGGGGCTGTAAGGCCGTCTGCTCAGGCTTCAGGTAGGGAGGGGCAGCTCCTTTCCTTCAGCATTGTCTGATGGGGCACTACTTGACAGAATGAGCCTCCCATAAATCAGGGAGTGCTGGGGGCCAGCTGGGCATTCCAGCCTGTGAAAATGCAGGACTGGGGGGTGGTGGTTGACAGGGATCCAGCCGTGTGCTCAGCTTTGTCCCAGCAAAAGCTGCTGAGGTTTTGGGGGTCTCAGGAGGGATTTCACCCCTACCATGGGGTAAAATCCTTCAGCCCCCAGCCTGAAGCCTGGCAGCAGCCCCAGGGCCCCCATGTCCTCCTGCCCGGTGTGGCTGAGGGGAAGCAGGAGTGAGGAGTGGAAAATCTCCTGTCCTGTGTGCTGCTGCAAGGAATGCATGGCCGGGGTTAGCATGGGGACACCACGGCAGCGGTGACAGCATGCCCAAGCAGCACCTGAGTGTGGAGGGTGCTGATCAGCCTGGGGATGCTTTTCCCCTCAGCCAGTTTGCTGTGAGGGCATGCCTGACACCTCCACAGTCCTGCTGCCTTGGAGATGTTTTGGGGGCCATGCTGCCGGGGCACCCTCCAGCCTTCAGTGGGGTTCGGTCTCAGCCGCACAAGGGCTGTGCCCCCCTTTCTGCCGTCCCTTAAAAACCAGACCCGACATCCCCGTCCCGTGTGGGGCGGACACGGGCTCCCGGGGCCTGGCGGGCTCCCGGTGCCGGCGCTTCCCCCGCGGGCCGGGAGGCGGCGCTGTGCCCCCGGCGGCGGGCAGGCCGCTCCTCACGGCGGGCAGGCCGCTCCTCACGGCGGGCCGGGCCCCGCGCCTCACGGGGTGTTCCCCGTGGGATGTGCCCCAAGCGCCGCTGCTTTGAGGCTTTTTCTCCACCCCCCGGAACTTTTTGGGGTTTGGGTTTCGCACTACGAGCTAGGGAGGTGGTTAAAATTAATAAACCTCTGCCCTTTCTAGCAGCGGCTCCATCCCGGTGCCAGCCTGAGCAGGGCAGGGGGTGAAGGGTTCGTGTTGCCCGCATCTCCTTTGTGGGTGGTTCTAGGGGTGAGAGTGTGGAAAACGCCAATCGCTTGTTTTTAAAATTTTAAAAGTTTAATAGTAATAAAATGGTTATAAAAATAGCAATATAATTAGAGTAATAAAAATTTGGACAATTAGGATTTAGGACAGTACGAGACAATAAAAACAAAGAGTTAAGGACAGACCGGATACCTTTTTCTGGGCAACATAAGCCTAAAAAAGGACCCATGTTAACAGAGGATTAACCCTTAAAAGCAATAACCTGTTGCATATTCATACACCTCATCCATGATGCATAAATTCCATTCAAACACAGGATTCTGTCTGGTCAGTGTCAACTTCTTCCTCCTAATCCTAATGGGAAGAAGTTTGTTTCTTCTGATAAGAGAGAATTATTCTTCTGATAATTCTTTTCCTCTGAAAGATTTAGGTGTCCTGTGGCTGCTATCTCAGTGTGAGTCCTCCCTTTTAAAAGAGTATCTTACGTAGCATAGTTTTAACGTTAACATTATGCTATAACCCTAAAACTATATTTAACACTCTACTTAAAATTAATACAGCATAACTTTCTAACACAACACATATAATATTCATTTCAATATTTGTGAAAAGCCAATCATAAAATATGCATTTTTCACAGGCTCCATCCCGGAGCCAGCCTGAGCAGGGCAGGGGGTGAAGGGTTCATGGTGCCCACATCTCCTGTCTGGGTGGTTCCAGGGGTGAGAGGCTGGGGGAACACGTCTCTCCTCCCTGTGCCAGTGCAGGCTTGGAGCCCCCCGACAGCCCCAGCCCCTGGGGACAGCTTTCCCCCTCTCATTTGAGTCTGCCTTATGTTCACTTCCCTGCCCTTAAAAAAATACAAATTTGTTCTTTGTTATTGTGTAGTGTAAAAATGAAAAATTAAAAAACCCCTGGGGAATGGGAGAAGTGGGCAGGGCCCTGCAATAGTGTCGGCTGGTTTGGTTTGCCTTTTGCCACATAGTTTGAAGTGCATGGAAGTGGTCCCACTGTGCTCCTGCAGTCCTGGGGTGTCCCAGGGATGACCTGCTGTGCCCAGGCCCACAGTTCACCCCCAGAGTGGGGCTGTGGACACAGCTCTGCCATGTCCTGCACCCCCAGTGCCTGAGCCACCACGAGTGATGCCTCCAGCAAGAAAGGCTTTATATGGGGATTTGTCACGGACATATTTTATAAAAAGTCCTTTTGCTAGGATCTTTTCTCCTGAGAAGCTGAGGGGCCTCAGAAACCAAATGTAAACAACAATTATCTGCTGCTGTGGAATGCAACAGGTGGATCTCTGATTGGTCTCATGTGGTTGCTTCTAATTAATGGCCAATCACAGCCAGCTGGCTCAGACTCTCTGGTCAGTCACAAGATTTTATTATCATTCCTTTCTATTCCTTTAAAACCTTCTGATTAAATCCTTTCTTCTATTCTTTTAGTAGAGTTTTAACATAATATATTTCATAAAATAATAGATCAGCCTTCTGAAACATGGAGTCAAGATTCTCATCTCTTCCCTCATCCTGGGACCCCTGCGAACACCACCACATTTGGTGCCCCGTGTGAGGAACATTGCCACAAGGATTTACTGCTCTGGGGGCTGTGGTTGCTTTTATACAGTCAGGTGTTCTCTGGCCACCCTTAGAGAACCTGTCTTAGCAGTTCCTGCTGCTCTGCAGGATGGAACTGTGCTTCCACCCTGGAACAGCCAGAGAGCACAGGAGAGCTGCTGCTGGTGCCACTTAGAAGAGGAAGCCCATGGAGGAGGCTGCTGAGTGAATCCAATCTGGGACAGCTCTGGAGGAAACTGAGAAATTTTGGGAGCCCAGCAGCTCATCCCACTTCTGGCACTGTTGCACTGCCTGCTTGGGGCTGGTTTGTTGGGATTTTGTGCCTCCTACCGTTCATTTGGTGTGTATTAACGATGTCAGACTTGCAAGACCTGGGGCCAGCTGCCTCCTGTCCACATTGCCTGGTGCCAGGGTGTCCAAACACACCTTCCCTAGTGTAGAAACCTAAGGCTTGAAACCACCAGGACAAAGGAGCACAAAAGATTTAGAGGCACAAAATTATTTACTCAAACACCTGACCAGAACCAGGAAACAAAATAAGATACTTTAATTTCTAGTGACTGACCTCTGTGTGAGAAGGGGCTTTTGCTCCAAGATGGTTTACATGCTGCTTTCCATGGCAGGAACCCAAGGACTTCTGCAGGGACACACACACACAGAGATCTGCTTCTCTTGTAGCAGTGGGGTTGGCTCAGAGAGGGGAAAGTGAGAAGAAAAAGCAGCAGGAGTCTGTAGTAGCAAGATAGAGATGCTACAGATATATTTCCCCCTTTGCAAAAGATCTGTGGCTAAAAAAAACCACTTCCCACTCGCAGCGTGGTATCTTTTTTGGTGCTGAATTCATGTTTCATCTCTTTTTATGCCTCCAGAACAGCGAGGGGAGATGGCAGGACCCGTGGGTGGGCTCTGAGGGGTGCCACGTGCTCCCTCCCACCATTCATCAGCCCCAGGCAGGTGCTGCAAACGTGCCCTGATGCCACTGCCACGTTCTGCACGTGCCCAGCTGCTTTTCCCATGGGAAATGGCTCTGCAGGAAGGCTCACAGGCCCTCTGCATTACAGGGTGTGAAAAGTGCATATTATATGGCTCTAGGCAGATATTTACTCTACATATTTTGTTGTATTGATTAGTAGTGCTGCATTAACATTTTAATAATATGATAAATGTAGTCTTGTAGTTAAAAGGTAACATTTGTAGTTAAAATAAGAACTATGTAAGGGGATATTTTTTTAAGAAAGGAATGAGGGACTCGCACCAGATAGCAGCCACAGGACACCTAAATCTTTTAGAGAAAAAGAATTTATTGTTCTCTTAACAGAAGAAACTGACTTCTTCCTGCCTGGCTAAGGATCGAAGGCACCTTAGGATTAGGAGGAAGAAGTTGACACTGACCAGACAGAATCCTGTGTTTGAATGGAATTTATTCATCATGGATGAGGTGTATGAATATGCAACAGGTTATTGCTTTTAAGGGTTAATCCTCTGTTAACGTGGGTCCTTTTTTGGGCTTATTTTGCCCAGAAAGAGGTATCCAGACTGTCCATAACTCTTTGGTTTTATTGTCTCATATTGTCCTAATCCAAATTGTCCAAATTATTATTACTCTAATTATATTACTATTTTATAACCATTTTATTAATATTAGACTTTTAAAATTTTAAAACCAACTGATTGGCGTTTTTCACACAGGGGAATTATTAATGATCAGAGGATGTCTCTTGAGCACTTGTGAGCCAGCATGGTGCAGCCCGCAGTGCTGCTGCCCAGGGAGCATCCCCAGGCCAGGTTGGTGCCATCCTATCCTTTGAACCCATTGTATCCTTTGGCACGGGTGGGACAGGCAGTGACAGTGGCTGCTTTGGTGGGACAGGCAGTGACAGTGGCTGTTTTTGATGGGACAGGCAGTGACAGTGGCTGCTTTGGTGGGACAGGCAGTGACTGTGACAGGCAGTGACTGTGGGTGTTTTGGTGGGACAGGCAGTGACTGTGGGTGTTTTTGGAGGGACAGGCAGTGACAGTGGCTGTTTTGGAGGGACAGGCAGTGACAGTGGGTGTTTTTGGAGGGACAGGCAGTGACAGTGGCTGTTTTGGTGGGACAGGCAGTGACTGTGGGTGTTTTGGAGGGACAGGCAGTGACAGTAGCTGTTTTTGGTGGGACAGGCAGTGACAGGGGCTGTTTTGGAGGGACAGGCAGTGACAGTGGGTGTTTTTGGAGGGACAGGCAGTGACAGTGGCTGTTTTGGAGGGACAGGCAGTGACTGTGGCTGCCTGGTTCCAGCAGGGCAGGTTGCAGCATTCTGAGAGTGCCAGGGCACTCCCACGCTGTCTCTGCAGGGACAGTGGCTCCTAATCCCTGTGCTGCCCACCCAGCAGCATGTGGGCCTTTGAATAAGCAGAATTTAAGGCTGGAATTTGGCATTCATCTGGCTGGCCTGAAGCCAAGGCCTGTCCCTTAAAACCCACAACTTCCCTTCACATCTCTGGCAGTGCAATGCTTAGTGTGCCCCAGCCATGAGCATACACTCCTGCCAGCCTTGCAGATCACATCCTCTTCCACAGGCTTGCAGTTTTCCTGTGGAAACAAGCTCTGAAATAGCCTGGAATTATAATATTACCTCCTAGGATCAGGTGCTGCCTTCTCATAGCTGCTTGTGGATCTGAATGTGTATTTGGACTGCACGACTTTGAGGTTTAGAGATAGTACATGCATACCTTGCAGTAACCCTCCTCTGCACGGACATTATTTTTTTTTAATGGTTGCTCAGGCTAGTTTGAGCAGAATATGGTTGAAATTATGCTTTAGCTGAAATTATGCTTTTCTAAATGTGTATCTCTAAATGATCCAATATCCAGGTGGTGTATTTCCATGCCTCTGCATAGCCAGCAGTGAGAGCTGCTGGTGAGCAGACCCTGGCTCCCTTTTGGGGTGAGCTCTGAGCCGGGACTGACCCCAGCCCTCCTGCACAAGCTGCCTTTGCCCCACCAGTGTAACAGCTGCCAACAGCCCAAACTCTCCCAGATGGCCTCGTGCAAAGCCCACCTGCTTACACTGATTGCTCTGGATCCTGCAGGAGGTCACAGCTGCTCCCCATCACCCTGGGAGTGCTGTTGGTGCTGTGGCTGCAGCCCTGGGGGGCTCCCAGCAAGAGCTGCTGCAGGACTGGATGCATTCCAGAGGCGCAGGGCAGCTGTAGGGAGGTGAGCTGGTCTGGGGAGGCTGCAAGTAGAGGGGGGGGAATGGTCCCTGTTGTGTGGTGGTTGCTGGAAAGGGACTTTCCTTGGAAGCACTGCTGTGTGCTGCACAGAGCAAGGGCTGGGCTGTGCTCTGAGGGCACCTGGGCTGCCTCTGCTCTTTTGTTGGGGATGAGCCAGCTCGGCCCTGAAGTCAGGGTGAGCTGTGTGCTGGCTGTGGGCCTCCCTTGGGAAGAGGTGGGTGCCCAGGAATGTGGCATGGAGGTTTTCCCTGTGTCTCATCTCCACCAAGCTCCAGTTTTTGGCTTTGCTTTCGTGTGGTTTATTGCTGATCTTCCTCCTCCCCTTCTGAAATGGCTCCATTAGCAGGATGTTAAAGCAGTCTCTCTGAGATAATTATCCCAGCTCTCTCCAGTGTGTTTGCCACGTGCTGGTGTGTCTGCATGAGTGTATTAATAGTATCACACTACTCTATGTCAGTGCTCATCCCAAAGTGCTTCCCCTGCTGAGGGCTGGATAGAAACACACAGCAAGGGGAAGGAGCTTCTGCCTCACCTCCCAGAGCCCTCAAAGCCATGGGGTGTGAGAAGATCCTTCTTGCTGGTCTTGCACCAACTCTGAGTTTGGCCCCTGATCCAGTTGGGATGTCCCACGTGTTTCCCTGCCCACAGTGGCTTTGGGGGGGGAGCAGAGCAGTGGTGTTTTGTGGCTTTGTACATCACAGGAGGAGCGTGGAGTGTGGATGGATGGCTGAAGTGTGCAGGTGTTCTGAGAAGCTGCCTTTCATGGGAAGGCTCTGCCACCTGCTCAGTCTGCTCAGGTGTCTGTGGCCAAGCCCCTGACAGCATGTGGGTCTTCTCTCATGGGGAGCAGGGATATTGCACCTGGAGTCATATTAAAATGTTCAAATTGTGAACAAAACCCTGTCAGGAAGGATTGCTGGTAGGCATGTGCACAGGGCAACACAGGGTGCCTTTTCCCCCTCCCTTGTCTCTGTTCGGAGGTTCAGGTGAGGCTCCTCACCAGCCTTCTACTCTTCTGGAAGGTTCTGGTTGTGAATTCCTTAAGGAAGCCATGCCCTGGCCCCTGCCTCCTCTCCTCAGGGGATGTGGGTGTGGGCTGGTGTCTGCTGGATGCTCTCCATCACCTCACTGGTGGGAGGAGAACCCAATTGGAATCAAGGACGATGGGGTTTTTCCAGGTGACACAAAGAGACTCTGCATTTCATTCCAGCTGTCCAGCAATAGAATATATTTAACTTTAAAAAAAAATATCCACAGTATCAAAACACAAGAAGTCACAATCCAATACTCAGTGACATAAACAGGCATACAAATGGTCCTCTGCAACCCCTCAGTTTGGCCTCCAGTACCAAAAGGAAAGGTGGGCTCGCCAGCAAGGTGCAAACAGCACAGGTGGGCAGGCCCCTGCTCCCTCCTTCCCAAGGTGGAAAATCTGAGCTCCCCTTGCATGGCCAAAACCACTGAGCACACAGACCTGAGCCAGCAATCCCCCTGCCAGCCTTGGGAGCAGTGCCTGTGCCAGGGTGTGGGCCAGGGTGGGATCACCTGCTGGGTGCCTGGGGGAGCACTGCCATCACCTCCAGCAGTGCTGGCACAGCTGAGCCCCTCTTTTGATCCCAAGCCAAAATGTGCCATTCCCTTCCACCTGCCTGTTGAAAGCATTCTCAGGGCTGGAAGGGGGATTGAGCTGCTCTGGCCTTTGCCATTCTTAGAGCCTGAACAACCACAGGGCCACAGGGTGGCTCCCTTGTCTCTGTTCGGAGGTTCAGATGAGGCTCCTCACCAGCCTTCTACTCTTCTGGAAGGTTCTGGTTGTGAATTCCTTAAGGAAGCCATGCCCTGGCCCCTGCCTCCTCTCCTCAGGGGATGTGGGTGTGGGCTGGTGTCTGCTGGATACTCTCCATCACCTCACTGGTGGGAGGAGAATGAGAACCCAATTGGAATCAGGGATGATGGGGTTTTTCCAGGTGACACAAAGAGACTCTGCATTTCATTCCAGCTGTCCAGCAATAGAATATATTTAACTTTAAAAAAAAATATCCACAGTATCAAAACACAAGAAGTCACAATCCAATACTCAGTGACATAAACAGGCATACAAATGGTCCTCTGCAACCCCTCAGTTTGGCCTCCAGTACCAAAAGGAAAGGTGGGCTCACCAGCAAGGTGCAAACAGCACAGGTGGGCAGGCCCCTGCTCCCTCCTTCCCAAGGTGGAAAATCTGAGCTCCCCTTGCATGGCCAAAACCACAGAGCACACAGACCTGAGCCAGCAATCCCCTTGCCAGCCTTGGGAGCAGTGCCTGTGCCAGGGTGTGGGCCAGGGTGGGATCACCTGCTGGGTGCCTGGGGGAGCACTGCCATCACCTCCAGCAGTGCTGGCACAGCTGAGCCCCTCTTTTGATCCCAAGCCAAAATGTGCCATTCCCTTCCACCTGCCTGTTGAAAGCATTCTCAGGGCTGGAAGGGGGATTGAGCTGCTCTGGCCTTTGCCATTCTTAGAGCCTGAACAAAACCTTCACTTCCCACTGCACCATTCCAGCAGTGGGGACAGGGTGTTGTTGCTTCCCTCTGGCCACTTGGGTGGGTGCAAGAGAAGCAGGACTTGACTTTTAGCCTGGCTTAGGTATTTATACAGATGACAGGAGGAGAGAGGATAGGTTGTGGTTAGCATGAGCTCTGGTGGGATTCACTGTAATGAACCCTGTTTCAGATGGTGCCACTGTGTCCTGGGGTTTTGCACCATGCTGCTCCCACAGGGAAAAGGGAATGCTGAGTGCCAGTTTGGGAAATAAATTGCAGCACTGTTCAAAGTGCATTGTGTGTGTGAGCATGAAGCAAAGCCAGCTGGAAAGTACAGGGCTGTGTTGCCACACCATGGTTGGCAAGCATGTGGGAGAAGACGTTGCTTTTACCTGGGAGGAATGTCAGATCTAGCCAGGGTCTCCTTGTACCTGGGGTTTGGATGTCAAGGAATTCTTTCTTGGTGGTGTCTTGCAGTGGATGCAGTTGGGGCTGGGTAGCAATAAAATGCATCCTGGCTGGAGTGTATGCATGTGTGTGAAGTGCAGGGTCAGCCCAGAACAAGCAGGAGGCAAGGAACAAAACATCCCTCTGGAGAACACTGGGACTGTGAGCTTCAGCTTCCTGCTCACAGAGCTCACAGGAAGAGTTAAGGGCAATTTCCAGCACCCCTGGAAGGTCTTTAATAAAATGTGTGCCAGTCAATGCACACAGGGAGGGACATGCAGCTTTGTGTCTTGGGCAGCACGGCGTGTGGCACAGATGGAGTCCCCTCTCACATCTGACTCTCCTGCCCCCGTGGCTGTGTGTGCCAGAGCTGCTCCCAGCACAAAACCCTGCTGACCTTCCCAGCTGTGAGCAACCCCAAACCCCTGCAGCAAGGATGGCCAACCAGCTAAAAGGCTGGGAGGGTGGGGGTCACCTGCCAAAGCACCTTTTCCATGGTAAATGTGGATTTGGCAACACCAATGACCTTGGGAAAATGGTACTGTGCCTTGTAGTGCAATGGTTGGGCTGACCCAGGATGAAGCTGTTTTCTCACTGGGTTGGTTCCTACCTGGAATTGCTTTCCAATGAGCAGTAAATGAGTTGTTCAGCTGGGTTCAAGTACCATGAAGCTATTTCATTAAAGCCCTTTTTTTGTTTTGGTTGTTGGTTTTTGTTGTTTGTTTGGGTTTTGGTGTTTTTTTTTTTTTTTTTTTTTGAGAAACCTGTTTTTTCACAATCAGAAAGGAGCAGCAGAAAAATTCCGTGTTGCTGGCAGATGGGGGTGGAGCAACTGCATTTATTCTTCATTACCCACGATCACTCTTTAGCTGTAAAACTCGCATGTCAAACATCTACATTTGCAAAGCAGCTGATGGTGCTGGGATGGCTGGGGGCCATGCACTTCGGACCAGAGCCCGGGCTCTGGCTGTGCCCTCTGGCTGTGCTGGCTTGCAGCTGGTCACAGCTCCCACAGGAGGTGGATGGAGGTGTTGTCCCCTCTGCAGTGCTTCCGAAGGAGGTGTGAAAACGCTGGGTGGTTAATTTTACCCTAAAGAGGAAAAAAAAGTAATTGTTGATAGGGGAAAGCTCCAGATTTTCGCTCGTAGCTGTGTCTTCACAGCGTGGCTCTTCTTGTCAGTGCCTGGATTGTGGGCACCACACAGACCCCTCCAGATGCTGCCAGCTGCCCACAGAACTCTGACCTCTTGTGAGAGGAGGAAAACCAAGTCAGAGTGGAGGGTGTGGTAGTAAAGATGGGAAGAGCAGAACCCCCTGGTGAGCACAGCCCTGCCCTGAGCTCAGTCTCGGAGCTCCCACGGCTTGCCATGGGGAGACCTGAAGCCAAGGTGAGGGGCTCACCTGTGGCATTCACATTCTCTGGAAAATCCCTTCGCCCAGGATTTTTCTCCTGGGAAGCTGAGAAGCCTCAGAGAAAAGGAAAACAATTCTTATCTCATTTGCTTCTGTGTTTTGCTGCTTTGGAATGTGGAGATTGTTTACCCACAGGTTCCATTGGGTTCTGGTGTGAGTTGTTTTGACTTTTTGGCCAATTAGGGCCAAGCTGTGTTGGGACTCTGGAAAGAGTCACAAGTTTTCATTATTATCTCTTTAGCATTCAGTAAGTATCCTTTTCTGTATTCTTTAGTATAGTATAGTATTATTTAATATAACATCGTATCATAAAGTGATAAATTCGCCTTCTGAGAACATGGAGTCAGATGCATCATTCCTGCCTTTGTTGGGGCATTCCCTACAAATACAATACTCACCACTGCCTGAGAGCAGGCTGCTGCTCACACCTGGGCTGGGGGGAGCTTGGCAGTGCCAGTTTTATTCAGGGCTATTGGAAAAAGCAGAGGGATTTATCATTTTTATTACTACCACAGGACAGCCTTGGGGAAAATGCAATTTGATGCTTGCTGCCTGGTAGCAAGGCCAATCTGTAAAGTGGCTCCTGTACTAAAGCTGACAGTGGGAAACTGTCTGCTTCTAATTAACATCAATTAAGCAAATCACCACAATATGCAAAAATAAGGCTTTTTGTCCTGGGTGACATTTGGCATATTTCAGAGCCTCTGAAGTGGTGCATTGAGTGTTTTCTTGGCTTCAACAATTCAGTAAGAAGGTGAAAGATAAGAAGAAATTTTACAGAGCAAAACCTGAAAGTAAATTATAAATCCCACACCTCATCTGTGCATTGCTCAGTCTCCTTCATGCAATGCAGACAGCACCCACACCTAACCAAAGTGATGCTCTCAGAGACCTGCAGCCATGCCAGGGAGGGCAGCACTTCCACACAGTCCTTCCCCAGCCAATCCAGTTCTCTCATCCTCACTAGAGCAGAGACAGACAGCACCAAGTGTGGCCCAGAAGGTCAGCAAAACCCTGGTGATGCTGATGAGGAGCTTATTCTGTCCCTTTTTGTTCCCAGGGGACCTTTTGTGCAGGTGCTGGGGCTCTGGGATGGGACATCTGCTGCTGATCTGACATCTGATGCCACAGGAGATGTGACTTTTGGCACTTTAGGCCCAGTGAAAATATCAGCTTGTTTATTCCTCCCCAGCCTGAGGCTTCTTGTGCTGCCTGTCCACTACACATTTAAATCCACCTTCTAAAAGTTAACCCAACTGCACAGGCACCAGAAGTTGTCCTTAAGCCACACTTGCTGCTCCTATTCCAAAGGCTTTGCCTGGTTCCTTTTATCCATGCCCTGTTATCCATGTCTGCAGGGGCTCCTGTGCACCCATCCTGACAGCACAGCACAACTAACTTGGTGCACAGGCAGTGTTTGGTGTTTGCACTTGACCCAGGCATTCTGGTTTGGCAAAGGTGAGGGGTAACCATTGCTCTTTGGCATTGCACATGCTGCAGCTGAGCAGGCAAGTGGCTTGGGTGGCTCCAGGGCCAGTTTTATACCCCTCAAAAAAAGAGTTCTCACTGATGACAGCAGCAGCTTGTGAAGGTGTTTTCCAGATGTGTTACAGTTTCCCCATTTGCTACTGGTTAGGATCCTATGTACTCCTTCTTTTCCCAGGTGGGAAATGGAGGAGCAGAGATGGTCTGTCTCACAGGAGATGCTGAAGCTCAGTCAGCAAGCCACAGCACAGCTGCAGATGCACAGCACAGGCCACTCCCTGAACCCCAGTCCCTTTGGTAGAAATGGACAAAGACACTTGAAATTGCTGAATGTTGTGAGCAGAAATCCTTTTGGCCATCGCTGTGGCAGTGCTACTCTTGAGGAGCTCATCCCCTGGCTTTAGTGCAGGTCCCAAATGGCTCTTGGCTTTTCACCACTGACCTGCTTGGTTGGTTTTCTCCAGCTGAGAAATGAAACCATGAAATCACAGCCTCACCCCTTTGGCCACGGGCCTTCCAACCACAACAGCTCCCAAGCACCTGTCTAGTACCAGGTGGAGATCCTGGAGTTTTGGATACTTACCTGGGCAAGCAGAGCTGGGATGCTGCTTCAGCCAGGAGCACTCATCGTGCTCTAAGGGGATCCATTTCCAAAGCATGGAGACACTGCCAGCAAGTCCCTTCCAGGGGCAGGAAAGGTTCTTTAGCTCCCCCAGTATTGTTTTATACGAGAGGCTTTGGGCAGTACTTGCTGCCCTAGAGGCGAGGTGCTGCAGGACACCAGTCCTGTGCTGGGAAAAGCGTCCCCTGGGCTGGTGGGAGCTCTGGTCCTTGCATGGTGGCAGCGGGTGGAAGCAGGGGGTGGCCTCGGTCACGTCAGCGGTACAATAGGATTTACAGCAAGCACGTTTCTCAAGACATCTGCAGGGACAGAGCTTCAGTGAACATCTTACGTACACAGGCAGCAGAGGGGGCTGGGTTGGACCCTCCACTGCTGCAAAGCAGTCACAGATGGGCTCTTGGGGCAGGAATGAAGTACCACTGGTTTGCTTTTACATCCTGTACGTGTATCTATGAACAGCTCCTTGGCACTTGATGTTCACAACCAGCAAGCATAAAAAGGAGGCAAAACATCTTCAGTGACCTCCCCCGGGAGCAGAGGGAAGGCAGGATCTCTCCCTCCCTTGGTTCAGCGGCCTGCCCAGGTGCCACCTTTGCCAAGGGCGTGTCCTTGTCCTGGCACCCTCGTCCTCCTGGTGGGCTGGGACCAGTCCAAGCCAAGCCGTGCTCGCCTCATCTCGGCTGCTCGGGGGCGTCAGTGCAAGTCTGCGCCGGCTGCTCTGCATCTCCGCTCCGCTGGACGGGCACGGGCAGACACAGGGAGACAAAACAAAGGGACAAGAAGAGAGACAAAGGGTAATGAAAAGGTCCGTGGCCCACGGCTGCCAAAGGAAATCTCTCGCCGCGTTTCTCTGACCACACTTGTCCCAGCCACTAGAGCTGCTGTGGGATCCCCTGCTCCTTGTAGCCTGTGAGGAGGGAGGGGAAGGGAACATGATTAGAGTTTGTAGGAAAAGGCATTTTGTGCTGTTCTTGTGAGCCAGTGAAGGCTTCCTAAAGATAAGGAAAACCCTGTATCCCTCTTGAGGAAGACACCAAGGCTATCCCCATGACAACGTGATGAAGGAGAGAAAGTTAAAAGATACAGACTTTAGCTGGCCCACAGAATGACGGGTTTCCTTGTTCAGCTATTGAGAACTTTGTTTCTTTCTTATGACCAATGGGCAGTGAATGTGTCTGTTAAGTAAATGTAAATATCTTGAAAAACTATAAAAGCAACATATTGCTATAATGATTCTCTCTTTTACACCTTTCTGATGGAGTCTTGGTGCTCTGCGTTGTGTCGTGCTCCATAACGACAAGAGTTAATTCCAAATGAGGACTTTTGGTGAGGCTCAAGCAAGTCATGAGCCTGGTTTACCAGGAGTGGCAAAAACCCCGTGGGACAACAGGGGGGCTGCCACATTGTCCCTCGTGGCCAGGCTGCCCAGGGCAGCCCCCTGCCCTGCTTTAGCCAAGAGCTGCCTGGTGCTGCTCCTTCCTGGGCACAGCCATGTGGGTGCTGGCAGCCAGCCCTGCTGCTCTGGCACCCGCCTGCCACCAGCCTGGCACAGGCACCTCTGCTTGAAGGGGTTGTAAGAGCACAGCAGGTACCAGTGGTCACCAATTCCAGCTCAATAACCTGAAGTTTTTATGGAGTGTGTCTTCCTGTGGTGCAGGGGAAATGGGTGCCCTTGTATCCTGCTCCAGAGACACGGCCGTTCCCAAGCGCTGCCCTGGCAGGTCGTGCATCCCACACTCATCTCTCCTTGGGATCTACTTGAGTTTGAGCCTCATCCTCCCAGAGCACTGCTAGGTAGGAGGAGGTTGGTTTCCTCTGTAAGAGCCTAAATGAGAGATGTGGGACTCCAGGGGCTCTCCAAAATGCAGTTTATTCCATCCAAGAGGTTACAGCAGCCTGGGGTGGTGGGTGACAGAGCTGTGCCTACAGCTGTCAGCTCCAGCTGCAGGCAGGCCTGGAGACCCTGAGTTTAGGTTAGAAATGCATTATATACTTTCCTTTGCTGAGCATCTTAATACAGAAGAACCAATCTATACCTTAACTTTTATCTCTAGCCTATCATAACTCCTGTAATTACCATATTCATGTTACTATTCTCCAATCACTAAAAGTTAGTATATTACAGTTTAAGCTAGAAGTTGTTTTTCAGATTTCTTGCAGTGGAAAATTCTGGGACCTTTTTTCTACTTATAGCATTGGCAGACTTGTTTGCCTGTGCTATCTTTCTGCTTGGTAAAAACATCTTGTTTGAGTGGGTTTATCCTTTGCTCTAAGTCATAAAAACTCCTTCTAACTAACACAACCTTTGCCTCCTTGGTTATCCAGTAAGACTGGCTCAGCAATTCTTTTCTTCTCGCTCAAAACTTGCTTTAATTTCTATTCCTTCCTCAGATTCTACATTTAAAAATCTTTCTGCCAAGCACACATATCTGTGAGACTTTCTTGTCAAATTTTCATCCTTCCCAACATTCCTCTATCCATCTTTGTGTTCCCTTGCTGGCTTCTGCTGACAGCACTCCCCAGCAGCAACCAATTTGTGCTGCAGTTTGCACAGGTGAGCAAACACCTCTTGGAGGAGGAGGGGAATGCCTTGACTCACAGGCTGAAGTGTCAAACACAGCTCTTGGGATGCCTCTAATGATATTCTCACTCTCTGGTTCTGCACTTGCTTTGCTCCAGCCCAGCAGAATTACAGGTGCTTTTGTTAGGGCACAGCAGCCATCCAGTGCGCCTGGAGAAAACGGATCTTTTCAGCAGCAAAACCAAGGGAACTGCCAGGATCCCTGTTCCTTCACACCCTTTCCTCTTCCTGGGGCCATGAGGTTTGATGCACTTCCCAAGCAAGACAGCAAAGCCCTTGGGGTCCCCACTGTGTTGCAGCCCCAGGGATGTTCCAAGGGCTCCAGCAGCCTGTCCTGCTGCTTGTCACAGCTCCTTGGGCTCCTGGGACCCCAGATTATTTCCTGTCCTGCACACATTTGCAAACTGCAAATCCCAGAGGGGACAGCTTCATCCCCTGGCAGGGCTAGGGCAGGGAAGGGCAATAGCAGAGCACCTGCAGCTCCTCTGCTGGTACAGGATGATGGGAAAAATACTGGATTTTTTTAATACTTTCCTAAACAGTTGCAATGACTGCAGATGCTTTCCCCACTTTTCTTTCAAGAGAAGCTTGTTATTCTGACCTTTATCAATGCAAAAAATCTCCCGATTAAAGAAGCCAACTGCCCTTACTTGCAGTGCCTGCCACAGTGGATATCTTTCAACTAAAAAACTTTTCTAAATCTGGATGGGTTTTTTTTTCTTAGCTTAAGTAACCTGTCATTTTTATATTTTGAATTTCAAAGAAGTCTGAAATTTTATATCTCAGAAGAATGTTTAACTTTTCAAACACTTTTCCATTTGTGCTTTGTAATATTCTTTCTAACCCTTACGTCAGGCTTTTTAAAGTCCCTTACAAAAACTGAACATAAAATACCAGCAGGTGCCAGAACCCCTGTCTTTAATGGACTTTTTGCTGAACTAAGAATTGACTCCAGGAATTAACTTTGCTGTACTTTGGAAAAAACCCACAGATTCGCCCAGGTTTGGCAGCCTGGACCTCCTGCTGCCAAACAAGCACAAGGGACAGAATAATGACACTTAACTGAATTTCTGCCTATTGTGTGCAGCTGAACAGAAAGACTCTCATCTCTTTCAAACAGCTTTTTCTAGGGGGCAAAATGATGATTTCACATGCATTTATGTTTTAAGTGTGAGTCAGCTCTGAAGGCAAGGTGAGCTGGCTGGAAATTTGTAATTTGGGCTTGTCCATGGCATTGGTTTAATTTGTTTAGGGAGCAGAGTTAAAAAATCAAACAACCAACCCTACAGACCAGAGAGGTGGGGCCTGCCTTAAATCTTTAGCTAAAGTAACTTACTTGTACAGCCACGCCTTTTATTGAGATATATGGAAATTAAGACTGAGAAATCCTTTCAGTCTGGCTGTCACTGTTGAAACTGGGTGGAAGGAAGTGACACTGGGCAAGCCTGTCTCTTTACATGACCATTAGCAAAAAAAATGACCTGTCCTATACTAAACTTGTTTATTACAACACTTCAGCCTTAACTTATCAAATAGTTTATATGTGAAAATAGTTATTGCATTTCTTGCACAGGACTAGCTGTTCTGTATGAAGCAGCTTTACATTAATGTGCCTGCAATAAAACTGAGGTGCAGTTCTGTAGAACAGACAGCTCTGGGTTCAGGATTAAGTGGGCCTGTGCACTAAGTCACTGATTTAATTAAGTTTACTTGAAATTGCACTTCTTCTGTAAAGCACTGCATGTAAAACTGAGGCAAAAGGAAGCCAGTCTGTGTGCAGGCTGTCCTTCTGGGACTGGGTTCATGCAGAGGGTGCCTTCAGGATGCTCTCCATGCTGAAACAGGTTCCTGCTCTGCTCCAAGGGCACCCCTGGGGCATCCCCAGGGGCAGTTCAATGCTGTGTGAGGATTCCCAGCATCCCTGGGGCTGTGCAGCCACAGGACAGACACAGACACAGTGGACACACACATGTAAAGGCTGCACTTGGGCTGGGAGCAGGCAGCACTGGCCAAAGTGAATTCCAGCTGTCCTGCCCTGACCGACGCTCGCTGCTCTCCATGGGAAACTGCCTCAGAGCGTGAGGAGGAGGAGGAGGAAGAACAGAAACAAACTTACCTTGTGAGACTTTGATGGTGAACAAAAGGAGGCAAAGGAACATGAAAGAAAGAGAGAGGGAGAAATGTAACTGTAGACGATATATCTGAAACACACGGAGAACCAGAAGAGAATGAACAAACTGAGGCTGCAGAGTAAACAGAGAACAGCTGCTCTTCCCTCAGGCATTCCCACCAGGGCTAAACATTCCTTTAAATCCTTGTACTTGAAGTGGATAATTTCATTTGGGACTCTTGCTTAAAGAAGATAGGGGAATCCTCGTCTGCTTTTCCAGCCCCAGGCAGAACAGGCTGGATGGGCTGAGCAGTGCTCCCAGAAACTGTCTCCTCTGTGCCATTGGCATTTCATGGGTTTGACTGAAGGGGAGCCACTGATGGAAGGCATCAAACAAGACATCACAGTGTACCAAAGGGCTCATGGCATACCATTCACAGTCCCAGAGTTGGGAAAACTACACCTGAAGAGTTTTTGGCAGCTTCCCTGCTCAGTTTGCTTGTGCCCACAGGTAGCTCACAAGCACAGCATGCCTCAGCCTGTCTGGGTGCTGCAAACACTGGGCCAATTTAACATTCCTACAATGTTTTAAGAACTTCCCCCACCTCTGCATTTGGTAAGAAACTGCAAAAAAGGGTATTTTAACTACTCCCCTCAGGCCTAGTTTGGGGGACAGCTCTTTTTAGATATTTTTTGAAGTGTAGTAAGTCCAAGCAGGCAGTATGTCCTTGGATTTTCTTCATCTCTTGAAGGGTTACTGGTTGGTTTGGGCCTCCTGCTCCCCTTTCCTTGCCAGGAGAGCAGTGTTACCTGCCCCAGCAGGGGCCCTGCAGAGCAGAGAGGCTCAGTGATGCTTTCCCTTGGAGCCTGAGCATGCAGCGACTGTGCAATCATCTGCTGCTGCTTCTGGCAGGGTCTGGACAGAGTAATTAGCAAAGGAGTGATGAGGATGGCATGGTTACAGGTGAGTTCTCACTGCTGGCTGATAATCAGCCCAAGTCTCCATCCAGTGAACCCGGAGCGATGGTGCAGCCAAGCGCATCGTTCATTCAGAGCTGAGGGAGGGCTTCCTTCAGAAACCAGCCTTGACTTCTTAGCTGCATCCAGCAGAGGCAAAACCATGCCTGGACAAACAGTCCCTGACTTGTGTCCCCTGTGCCACGTCAGTGTGACATTACCATGTTATTTCTCTGGCATTTCTGTCAAGAAGTGGCACACAACCTTTTGTACCTGGCTCTGAGCAAGCAGGGACTTCCTGGGAAAGTTCATTCTGCACAGTGGGCTGATGAAGGTGTGGGCTGGGGACAAGGTGTGCCTGGAGCCAAGGGAGCTGTGCCTGGAAAGCCTTAGGAGGCTTGTTTTGCAGTTGGCTTTGGCCAGCTCATTAGCTGTGGTTTGCCTCAGCTCTGTGCATCGTCCCCGCAGAGCTGGCGAGGGGCTCCAGGAGAGCACGCTGCAGCAGGGCTGCCCAGCCCTTCTTTGGCAGAAGAATTGAGTGCTCCCTAGTTCTACCTTTGCCTTCAGAGAGCAGGTACAGCAGAGGACAGTTCCCAAAGCCATCTGGCTGCTTAAAGAAGATATCTCTGCTGTCCAGTGGGGCCAGCTGGCAGTTCATTTAATTTAGCAGAGAAAGTGCCCTGTGCTGTGGTGCTGCCAAAACTAATTAAGTGTGACAGCAAAACTGCATTCAATTTATCTTCCTTCTGGGATATTGTCCTGATAAAGGGCACCCTAGAGGAGATGAGGGTTGGACAGGACCCCCAGGTCAGTCAGTCTCTTGCTGTGTCCCACCCTGTCCCTGACAGACAAGGGTCTACCCACTCTTGCAGTCTTCCAGGGACAGAGAGAGCAGATCCTGCCATGCCACCTCTGCAGCAGTTTGACCTTACTGGAGGAAAAACGTCCTCTGATTTCCACACAGATCCTTCCTGGTGTTATTCAAGTCTGTCTTAGGCTGAGCTGCTGCCCTCTCACATTTACTAGCCCACTGAACACCTTCATCATCAGCATGCCTACTGTCTCACTGGACTCTCCAGGTTTTCCACTTAAAGTACAGCCTCCAAAGCTGGTCACAAGCCTCACCACAGCTTTATGCATGCAGAGAAAGGTGATGGGATCAGTGAAAGCCCTACAAGCCCTGCTCCCCCCTGCCTGTGTTGTGTTCATTCCCTCTACAGCAATGTGCTGCCTGTGACTCACTGCAGCCACCACGTCCTTCCCTGAAAAACAAGTTGTTCCCTAGTGTGTATTTATGCAGTTGATTAGTCCTTCTGTAGAGTCCTGGGCTTGTCCCTGCTGTGTAGCACTTTGTGTTTCCAGACCATTTCTTTGGTTGGCCTGGATCAGGGCACTGCCCTCGCTGTGCCTGCCAGGTGTGCAGCTGGGGAGCCTGTTCTCCAGCCCATCCTCAAGCCACAAATGGAAATACTGAGCAGAGCTGCATTCAGGAGGGGCCTTTCAACACAACTCTCTTTATCTCTTCCCAGGTCAGGATAATCCATTTAGAGGAAAGTCCTCAAGTGCATTTTCACACAGCCCACGTCCCCCTGGCTCGCTGATAGGAACGCTGTGTGAGACGGGGTCAGCATCTGAAGGTTAGGAGGGATGGCTGACTGCTGCCACCTCACACGAAATTAATTCCTCTGCCATCCAAGGGAATCCAGCCAGTCTGACACAGCTCGCTCTGGACAGACCCACGGTGACTTTGTGGGGGTGATTTTTATTTTCTAAATGCATGTGAGTCACTTACTTGATTACTTCTTCCGGGAACTGAAGCATACCTGATTGGACTCTAATTCTTCTCCTTTTTCCCTCATTAAGGACAGTATGCCATTATCCTCAGAGCAGACTCCCCCTTTCCATGCCTGGGAAATAGCACTAGAAGATGAAAAGCACTGGAAGGAGCCTCCTGTTCAAAAGGCAGGTGGATGTGGCACTTGGGGAACATGGCTCAGTGGTGGACACGATGGTGATGGCTGAAGACTTGGACTCAATGATTTTGGAGGTTTTTTCCCAACCTCAGTGATTTTATGATTCTGTGGTTCTAACTCCCTCCCAAGTCTCTACCAGCTAACAGAGAGGCAGGCCCAGGTACAGGGAGTGAGGTGAAATGGCTCCATCCCTTAGGGAAAGCCTGAGCAGAGTTCCTGGCCCTCTGCTGCTTCCCACCCTCCTCCTCACTGCTAGCCCTCACCAGCTTAGACAGGACCTGCTGTGTCCTGCCTCTAGCCCACCCAAATAGCCTGGCACCCTCACAGGGACACATGGGATCAATCATTTCAAGGCAAGGGGACTTCAGGTGGGCAGTGGTTTCACACTTTTTCAACTATTTCCCATCTGCACCCAGATTCAAGTTGCAGTGGTGTATGGTTTCTGTTCAGTGCATCCAATGGTTTGCATGCAAACCAAACCCAACCAAAGCAAACTGGCAGTGTTCTTAAATTAAATGTCTTATTCCTTGCATTAGAAACATGGTTTCCCTCTTAAGTTATTTTTTTTTTTTTTCAAATACAATAACAAGAGCCAACCACTTTGGGTCTGACAGGGCTGTTTGACACAGGTAAGAGCAACCAGTCACTTCATTCTTTGTTTCAATTAAGGTTTTTCTTTTCTTCTCCATCAACCCAGAGCTGCTGCATTTACCCACTACTTTCTCTGCATGGCAAGTAAACTTAAAAGCAGCTATTTAATGAGATGGCAAGAAACTGCCAAGGGCTGCTGCTGGTAAAACATAAGGCATGTTAACTCCTCTTGCCATTCTCTACTACCACCAGAGGGATGAAATACACAGAATGCTGCTGTGCTTGGGCACCTCTTGACCTGAGCATTCCCACCACATGCTGCTCATCCATCCCCTGCCTCCCAGACTGGTGGAATCCAGCCAGATGTGGGGAGGAGTGTTTTGGAGATACTTCCAAGCTGTTTGGTTTTCCCCAACAGTGAAACTGGAGAAGACCCTCCTAAGCACCAGCCCCTCTAACTGGAGAGCAGGGCTTTGGAGCAAAGCAAGGCACAGATTCAGTGGTGGTTCTTTGTCAGGACAGATGTTTTCCTGGCTCTCCCCACACCTGCAGAGTGGAATCCTGCCAGACAGCAACCCACACGTGGGGGCTGCCCCACAGAGGAAGAGCACAAGAGTTGATGGTAGTGAACTTACGGCACTACACACAAATCTGGCAGATTCTTGAAGACACATCACACGTACACCAATTCACAATTTAGCCTCAGAAATGACCTGCTCTGCAGGTACTTCTGGGAGGAAACGTGGCAGGTGGTTTGCAGGGTAAAGCAAAGGGCAGTACTGCCTTCATCCTGAGGAAAACTTTTGCTTTGCACATGTTCAGGTGTTTAATATCCATCATTTGCTCTGCATGGGGGCTGCCTTAACTGAAGTTGGCTCAGAAATTAGCAGGTGGTTTGGTGAGAGGCTTTAACCCCTGGGTTTGGCAACTGAAAATGTGCACTGGTTTCCTGTTCTGTTTTTTTTTTTTTTTAAACTCCAATTTAATCCATTTTGTCTTTGGGAAGGTTTCTGGCAACTTCCTGAGATCCTCTCTCCCCCTCTGTCATGCAGCCACAGATGTCATCAGCAGAGATGACAAAGTGGAGCCTCTTCAAAGCAAAAGGCAAAAGCTGCCCATAAGATGGTCTCTGGGAGAAGGGCTTGTTTTGGGAACTGCCTGTCCTGTCAGCCTGAAAGGTCTCGGACCTGTTTGGTTTGAGGGCTTGCCCATCAGCCTCTGGAAAGGGAGTGGGGCCTTGCAGATGCCATCAGCACCCTGAGCTCTGTGCTGCTTCTGGCTTTGGAGGTGAGATGAGGCTGTCACCTCCATCCTCTGCACCAGGATACAGGACATTATGAAACGACTTTCACACCAGTGAAAGCCTCAACCAGATGAAAGCTACAGAGCCTATCTTATGGTTTGGTAATATCTACTAACTGGTGGCTTCAATTATGAACATTTGAAAATGGATTCTCCTTTCCTTAAACTAATGTTTTAGTCAACTTGAAGGGCGTATAGGACATTGTTCTAGGAGCAGCAAAACACTTCTGGCTCAGCCTAAGAACTTGGTCTGAAACATGAAAAAATACTCCAAAACAATGGGTAAATGTATCCTGGGGAGGAAGAGGAGGGTCCAGGAGAGTCACCAGAGCTTTTCTGGGGACAGCTGGCCCTGGGAGCAGAACTGGCCTAGCAAGAAGGTCTCACTAACCACAGATTTGCAGCCAGAGTCGCAAGGGAGAAAGGGCTTTCTTGTTCAAATGCATGTGACCAGGGCAGAAGGGGCTCCAGACAGCAGAGTTCACAGTGTTCCCCCTTCCTGCACATTTCATTTCACACAGGGAACTTCCTGACCCATATGGTGGGATGGGACACTCTCCCAGATGTCAGAGGGCCCATTCCCACTGCCTCCCAGCAATTTCAGAGTCCAGGGTAACTGCATTTCTCATGGGCTTGCAGTGCCCATCCCATGGCTCTTCCTCCCTACAGTGCAGCCCAGGTGCTCACAGGGCCATTGTCTGGGACACAGCGCCATTGCCACCGAGAGGAGCGGCCAGGAGGGCGAGCCCACTGCACTTACTTGCCAGGATGACCATGTCCATGCCCCAGAATATGCTCATGATCCAGCCCACCATGACGATGGCCGTGAGGATCTGGATGAGGGCGGCGGCGATGTTGAGCCAGAAGACGCAGCACCGGTGCCGGTCGGGGAGGTCGGTGCGGGCCCCGCAGAGCACCGTGAAGGCCGACACGAATGTGCCTGGGGACACACAGCAGCATAGCAGCCCTGAGAGACAGCCAGGCAGAGGCAGCACCCCTGAGAGCCAGGCAGAACCCCTGAGAGCCAGGCAGAACCCTGAGACAGAGCCAGGCTGCACCTCCTGCCCTCACATCCCCGCCCTCCCCTCAGAGCGCCTCGCTTCCCGCTCTCAGACAGCAGAATGGGAAAAGCACTCCTTGGGTATAGCAAAATCATCATCTCCCCCAACAAAGGGAAATTATTGATGTCTGACTGCAAGGCTTTGTGTGAAAAATGGGTATTTTATGGTTGGCTTTTCGCAAATATTGAAATGAATACGGCAAAAGACAAACCAAACCAGCTGACGCTATAGCAAGGCCCTGCCCACTTCTCTCATTCCCCAGGGGTTTCTAAATTTTTCGTTTTTACACTTCACAATAACAAAGAACAAATTTGTATTTTTTTTAAGGGCAGGGAAGTGAACAAAATGCAGACTCAAATGAGAGTGGGAAAGCTGTCCCCAGGGGCTGCCGGGGGGCTCCAAGCCTGCACTGGCACAGGGAGGAGAGACGTGTTCCCCCAGCCTCTCACCCCTGGAACCAACCAGAAAGGAGATGTGTGTAGCCATGATATTTTCTGAAAAATCCTTTCCTTAGGATTTTTTCTCCTGAGAAGCTGAGAGGCCTCAGGAACAAAATGTAAACAATGGTTATCTGCTGCTGTGGAATGCAACAGGTGGATCTGTTGTTGGTCTCATGTGGTTGTTTCTAATTAATGGCCAACCACAGTCAGCAGGCTCAGACTCTCTGTCTGAGACACGAGCCTTTGTTACCATTCTTGCTTTTCTATTCTCAGCTAGCCTTCTGAAGGAATCCCTTCTTCTATTCTTTTAGTATAGTTTTAATATAATGTATATAATAAAATAATAAATCAAGCCTTCTAAAACATGGAGTCAGATCCTCGTCTCTTCCCTCATCCTAAGACCCCTGTGAACACGGTCACAGATGTGGGCAGCAGGAACCCTTCACCCTCTGCCCTGCTCAGGCTGGTTCCAGCAGACACACACACACAAAAGGAGTGGCACTGCATTTTTGCACAATTTTTGCACACCCAGTCACAGGCTGCTACCTGAGGGCATGTTTTAACCAAGCAGAAGTGGCTAAACTGCTTAAAGTGCTGGAGCCAGGGGACCTGGTGTGGCAGCCCTTGGCTCTGCTTGAGACCAACTTACAAATCTTGAACCACACTCCAAACTTCCCAAAATGTTTCAGATGAAGGATCTTGTTGATGTATGAAAATTAAAGCTGGAGCAAAAACCAAAAACCTACACCTCAGCAGCCTTTCACAAAGTTTCTTCCTAAATTTATAGTCTTGGACAAGGCAGATTTTTTTACTTTTAGCTGCTATGTTGTGCTCATGGCTGGCTGAAACTCACAGCTTAGGGAAACCTTGTCTGTCCCACAACCAACACGAAGAAATACACACTATGGGTAAGGAGCAGAGGAAGCAGTTCCTGGCTCCTTTAAAATATGAGCTGTTGGCCAGGGGGTTCAGGCACCTTTTCTAATTATGGATTTCAACACCTCTTAGCGTTATGAATTGTCCTTGGGTTTCTCTAAAACAAATACAGCATTGCTAAGGTAAGTCCCAAGGTGCAATGTTGATTGTATTGCCTAACACAGTTCTGTGAAGTGCCTTCTTTCATCAGTATCTTGAATTAAAATGATGGTTTCTACAAAAACTGCCTTTTCCCCCTCTTAAAGGATGGAAGCCTGCAAACAGCCTGTAAGATGTGAATGAATGAGCACATCCTCAGTGCACAAGTGCCTTATTGAACTCAGGGATGGTGGGAGTCCCTTGGTTGGACTGAAAACAGGGACAAAACACTCAGTTTACACCCTTGTAGTAAATCTTATCAGACCAAGAGAGCAGAACCATCTGGTTAGAAGCAAAATACCATTTTGTCCTGCACTGCTGGGGAGGTGGAAGAGAGAATCTCTTTCTTTGCTGCCTCTTCCTTAGTGGGTCACAAGGATAACAGGCAGCTGAGATGCCAAAATGCTGGGGAAGGCTGGCTACAGCCTATTTTTAATCCTGCCACCCTCTGCAAGCTTCAATCCCAGCATTTTCCCAACACTCCACCAGCTCCTAAAACCCTGCTTGTCTTCCTGCTGCTGGCTGGATCCGATTTCTTATTTCACCCCCTCCCTGTGGCCTCTGCCAGAGCTGGGCATGGAGCAGGCATGGAGGGGAGTGAGGGATGCTGCTGGGGCAGGGGAGCACAGCCCTGCAGCACAGCATCACTGCCAGGGACAAGGGCAGCATGAGAACCACCCCTGGGCTTCCTCCAGCAGGGTTTCATCCCCAAATCCACAGAAACAAAAGGATCTGCAGAGAGGAAAGGGAAAGTCATTATAATCCCAAAGGATGTTGTGTGAGTGTCCCCGTAGCTGTCTTTTGCTCTGTGGCATTGTCTTCCACGTCTCTTTTGTCCCCTGTGTGGGATTATGTGACATCTCTGCCCTGCTTCACCCACCTTTTTTTTTTCCTTTATAGTTTATCAAAGCAGAAGGAAGCCTGGAATATTTCTCTCCTTCTTCCTGCAAGTGTTGTCTTCAAAATTACACCACAGCACTCTCTGAGATTAAATATGGATTGAGGCAAGATCAGAGGCTGGGTGTTTATGTTTTCCCATCAGGATGCAAAATCTTGCCAAATGGAAATGCCTGTCTTTTTAAAAATGAAAATCTTACCCTCTTGCCTAACCTTTAAGTCTTCCAACATGTGTTACAAAGAAAGGTCAAAAATGAGCAATAATTCTTAAAACTCCAGCTTCAAATCCTTCCAGTGAAGCTTTTAAGATATTTAGAGCAAGGTGCTGAAATAGCCAATTAATCCCTAAATACCACAGTGACTAAGCTAAAGTCTAGTCCCATTCAGAAAGGGATAAAGCTAACAAAACATTTAAGTGTCCTCCTCTGGACTGGGAATAGATACAGAAACTGGGATTAAAATCTCCTGAACCTTGACTTCTGATTCCTCTTCAGGCCACTTTCCTACTCAGAGGAGCCAATTCATTTTTCCAGTGTCAGTGCATTTTCTTTATTACTTATGATGAGCCAATCTTTGGGAGCTTGCTGGCATTTTTGAACATGAGATTTTGGCTGTGCCAGCAGGCATAGGATGGAAGCATTTTCCCTCTACTCCACATATGGTTGAGAATATGAAGCAGGAGTAAGAGTCTTAAATGCTTTTGCCAAAGTAGATGTTTTCCCCTTAGTGGTTACACACTGCCAGATATGGAATTATTTGCATCTGGAAAGGGAGAGGTGGAGAGGAGGAGGAGGGAGGCAAGCAAGCTGTATCTGCCTCAGAGCTGGAGCACTGAACCATTTCCCTCCCTGACCATTCAGACACTTGAATCCCTACAGCCTGGAAATCCTAAACCTGGAATGCCAGCTGCTGGGGTGATGTTGGCCAAATAAATCAGCAGCCCAAAGAGGTCTCAGGTTTGTGAGTGCAGCCAGCAATCCCAAACCAGTAACTCCACAAGCAGATATAAACTGAACACCCATGCAGTTATGCCAGCATAACGTAAGTAAATTATAGCAAGCATTTCTTCCACCTTCCCAATGGAAAAAAACACCCAAACTGCAAAGAAATCTGGGATTATTCTAAATCATGAATTAATACAGCCTCTTTGGGGACACAGGGGAGGTGATGGAGATGTCCTGTTTGTTCAGCCCCTTGCAATCACCTGGCTGAACTGTTCACCTAAAGGCAGCAAGGGCCAGGGGCAGAGGGCTGGGTGGGAGCTGAGGATTGCTCTTCTGGAGCAGCTGGGAGGCAGAGGGTGCAGGCACCATGTGTGGCGAGGCTGTGACACCAATCCTGCTCTTCAAACTCATCTCACTTGGGGCAGTGCCAGCCAGCTGGGGCACTCACATGGTGCTGGGATAGAAAAAGAGCCCCTGGGAGCCTCTGCTTGCTTTGGCTGTCAGCACAATTGGGGTATTTTTAGACTACACCAGTCTGCTGCTTGTTTGCAGCAGTTTAACCCATTGAACACAAAGGGGATGTGTTATCTGCAGAACAACACAATTCGATGAAGGGTCAAAGGAGGGGTTTTGCCCTTTCTCTCCTCTCTGGTCCATTGTCATGCAGGATGAAGTCCCCTCTCTGATGTCTGCTGGTATCTTGGCAGCCACAGCCTTCCCAAGAGCATCACCTGCTGGTTCCTGGCCTCACAGCCTACAGAAAAATAGTATGAGAGGGATAGTTTGGGCTTTTCTCTTTTAGAGCAAAGCCTCCCACCCTGGAAAGGGATCCCCTGGTTTCCTGTTGTCTGAGTCACTCATCCAGAGTGGAGAAAAGGCATGAGGTCAAGACCATGGCCTGTCCTGAGCAGTCTCCTCTGTTTTCTGAGTGCAGAAGGGAATGTGTTATGGAATACCTTAAGCTGCAGGAGAGAAGTTTTTCCTCTGCTGTTTTTACAAGAAAGCCTATCATGGGCACTCCTGCAAGGGCTTTATTCAGACACAGAGCTTGGCACACTTCATGTGGAGCACCAGCTGTGATGGCATCTTCTCAGGAACATCAGAAGTGGGAGCCTGGTTGGAGCCAGAGGAAGATTGGGACACTGATGACCACAGTGGAAACACAAATAACTTGAGCATGCAGACAGCTTAGTGGGCTTCCCACTGACTGCCAGGTACCTGAGACTTCCCTGAAGAAAACATCTCTGATGCAAGGAAATCACATCTGATGAGCTGCTACAGGTGGGGGAACAGCAGAAACCCAAATTACTGCAATCAGGGGCTGCAGGTGGAGATGATGATGGTGATTTGATGATGATCCCTACCCTACAAAAGCCTGGGAGCCAGGGAGGGGTGGGTGTGTTTCTTTTTGAAAATCATTGAAGACATTCCTCTGGAATAAATAAGGCAGTGTTATGGTGGCTCCTTTCCTGCTCCCAGAGAGGAAAACCAGGGCCACGTCACGACTCAGGAGCAAAGCTGCAGGAAGCACACAGCTGGAGGTAAGTACAGGCAAAGATGGGAACAAAACTGGAGGTGTCTGTGGGAGCAGGGCTGTTGGATCATCACAGGGAGATGTAATTAATGAGTGTGTGCTTTGTGGGCATGAGCTGTGCCTGTATTGTGTCAGGGGAGCGCTCTGTGTGGGGACACGTCTGCTGCGCGCCTTTCAGTTTTCTTAAGTAAAATGATTATTAGCTGTCATTAAACAGTGCTGGCAGGTTTGTGAGGCAGATGTTGTGGATGTGCTGAAAATTCATGAGATGTGCAGGCTCTTGCTGGTGTGAGTCAGAAGAAGCTGTGCAGGAATGGTTATAAGGACTGCACTCCTTGCCTTGGTATAAATTTAATATGGTATCTATTGGTCAAGGCATCCTTAGCTCCCCAGTGTCATAAACTTGTTTTTATACTTTAGTTAGAGCTGTAAAGAGTCATTTTGGGAGTGGAGGCCTATTGTAAATGCAGGCAACCCCAGCAAGGGGAGAGAATGATGCATCTGACTCCATGTTCCCAGAAGGCTAATTAATTATTTTATCATACTATATTATATTAAATAATACTAAAGAATACAGAAAAGATACTTACTGAATGCTAAAAAGATAATAATAATGAAAACTTGTGACTCTTTTCAGAGTCCCAAAATAGCTTGGCCCCAATTGGCCAATGAGTCAAAACAATTCACAGCAGAATCCAGTGAAACAATCACCTGTGGGTAAACAATCTCCAACCACATTCCACATGTGAGCCAAACACAGGAGGAGCAAATGAGATAAGAATTGTTTTCCTTTTTCTCTGAGGCTTCCCAGGAGAAAAATCCTGGGCGAAGGGATTTTTCAGAGAATGTGAATGCCACACATGGCCCCTCAGACTTAACAACCCGAATCCCACAGGTTCAGATCTGGCAGGAGGGGACCTGGATGACACCTTGGTGCAAATGCCAGGTGCCCTGGACAGCTGTGTGGGCAGGGACAGCAGGAGCCCAAGGGTAGGAGAGGGAGAGGAGAACGGGAAGGAGGAGAGAGTGGAGGCAGCAAACGTGACAGAACCTAGATGTTGCCATGGAGAGCAGCTCATGAATTTTTCTTCCATGGCCTGCTATTAAAAATGTTTTGTTTAGCTTCTGCCAGCACATTGTTTTTATTTTCCCCTTCCATATCTGAAGGACATCCAGAGGGAATTTTTGGCTCCCTCCATTCCCTTTGGCCTCACTGTGGACAAAAATATACAGTGACAAGGGAGAGCTGGTAATCCTTGTCTCCACAGGGTTTGTTCCAAGTCCTGAGCCTGCAGAAGGCAGGCTGTGTATGGGCTGAGCTCTCTGCTTTCCCTACACATGTAGGAAATGACCAGCACATCCCAAAGCACCATGTGCCCATGGCTGATCCCAGCTTTCCCAGCACCTGGCTGTAGCTCCAGCACTGAGCTCTGCATCTGTTTGTGATCAGGAGCTTTGTGTCATGTGGTCAGAGCACACTTGACAGTGTTTGTGTCGCTTCTACAGAAGGCAGCCCACGTGCAAGTAAGACAGCAGTGCCTTTGCATCAAAAATGAGATTTTACTCGTATTTAATGCTCTAGAAAATGTTAACTCTTCCAAAATGCAGGGTTTTTAAACTAAAACTTCAAAACTTGACTGCTACAAGCTTTCACAGACTTCCAAGGCTAAAAATACACAGCAAAATCTTAAATTACATGGGGGGGCTGCATGAAGGTGAAGTGACTTAGTAAAGTTTTAATTATACATGGACCGATCCAAATTATTTTTACTCTGCAGCACTGCAATGTTTTGAACACTTAAAAGCAGCCACCCATAAATAGTGAGATTGAAGCACGGCTTGTTCCACTGCCAGACATTCCACAATCCTTGGGTGAAGTTTTCCAGTCCAGTCCTATGGTTGAATTCTGTTAACTTGATGCATAAAATTAAGGGTGTGCTTGAAGTATTTGAGACTGGAGGATTTCTGCTGAACAGCAAATGCAAGGCCCCAGATAATCCACGGTGGTGGTGCAAACCTTGGAATTCTGCCAGGACTTGCTGAATTATCTTTGCAAGTTGCACCTGCTTGATGCCCAAATTTTTTAAAATTTTTTTTCTCCTTCTGGATAAATGATGTGGTCCCAGAACCACCAATGGCATTTTGCATCATGCTTTACAACAGTGTGAGCCACTGTAGAGAACATGTGGTGTCCCAGGAGTGGGGGGAAGTGTTGCTACGTGGACAGGAAATAGACATAGGGAATGGGAAAGCTGTAAAGAGTAATACCCACCACCTACAACCAAGGAATAGGAATTGCTGGAGAAAAGCTCATCAAAGTCCCTCAGGAGTGGATGACAGTCCATCTGCATGTCAGATGGGGAATGAAGAGCCAGGGAGGCTGAAGGAGCTGCCACTGGTTTCATGTTGTGAAAACAGCTGAGGCACTGCAGCCTCACTCCTGCTCAGTGCTTGCTTTTTTTCTCTACTAATGGAATGGAGGCAAGATTTTTAATTCATTTACATCCTTACTAAGTATGCCAGCATTCAGAGAAATAATGCAACTGGCTTCCAATTATAACAAACATAAAGGAGAACAAAAGGCATGACTGCTGTTTACAGCACAGGGAGCTTTGCTGAGAGCTCCTCTGACCCAAGTGGACCCATTCCTGCTGCTTTATAACTTTAACATCAATTTAAATGCTCCTTTTTTTTATGGAATCAGCTCTGCTGCTGGTTTCTCTCTGTCTGCTGCCATGCAGAACTTTCTGTATTTATATTTTCTATGATTAAACCAGGTACTTATCCCTCCTTGTGTCCCCCTCTCCTGCTGGGAGCAGCAGTGTGGATGCTCTGCCATGGCTCTCCTAGTCCCAGGTTGCTCTGCACCCACCCACTGCAGGAGCCTGGGACTTACATGGGAAAATTTTTTTTCTCCTTCTGGATAAATGATGTGGTCCCAGAACCACCAATGGCATTTTGCATCATGCTTTACAACAGTGTGAGCCACTGTAGAGAACATGTGGTGTCCCAGGAGTGGGGGGAAGTGTTGCTACATGGACAGGAAATAGACATAGGGAATGGGAAAGCTGTAAAGAGTAATACCCACCACCTACAGCCAAGGAATAGGAATTGCTGGAGATAAGCTCATCAAAGTCCCTCAGGAGTGGATGACAGCCCATCTGCATGTCAGACAGGGAATGAAGAGCCAGGGAGGCTGAAGGAGCTGCCACTGGTTTCATGTTGTGAAAACAGCTGAGGCACTGCAGCCTCACTCCTGCTCAGTGCTTGCGTTTTTTTCTCTACTAATGGAATGGAGGGAAGATTTTTAATTAATTTACATCCTTACTAAGTATGCCAGCATTCAGAGAAATAATGCAACTGGCTTCCAATTATAACAAACATAAAGGAGAACAAAAGGCATGACTGCTGTTTACAGCACAGGGAGCTTTGCTGAGAGCTCCTCTGACCCAAGTGGACCCATTCCTGCTGCTTTATAACTTTAACATCAATTTAAATGCTCCTTTTTTTTTATGGAATCAGCTCTGCTGCTGGTTTCTCTATGTCTGCTGCCATGCAGAACTTTCTGTATTTATATTGTCTATGATTAAACCAGGTACTTATCCCTCCTTGTGTCCCCCTCTCCTACTGGGAGCAGCAGTGTGGATGCTCTGCCATGGCTCTCCTAGTCCCAGGCTGCTCTGCACCCACCCACTGCAGGAGCCTGGGACTTACATGGGAGAGGACCCAAGGAGCCAGAAATAATCATCCACTAAACCATCTCTTATTTTTAAGACTCTCTTTAAGACTCTGCTCCTATTCACAGAAATTAATTTTCTGTTTCCTTGGTGTACATTCAGAAAAAAACCTCAAACCATTCTGTTTTGTGCTGTTGACACAGAAATAATTTGAATCTGGCTTTTCACCCAAACTTGACCAACCTGGATGCTTCAACAGCAGAATGTCTGGGGAGAGCCCCTCCTCATTTCAGAGGCCATGAAACCTCCTGTAAGAAAAGCTTTCTGATCCCTCCAGTTTCTAAAGGATTCTGGAAGTAAAAGCTGTGTTGTCACTGTCACATTTTCTGAAAAATCCCTTCTCCAGGATTTCTTCTCCTGGGAAGCTGAGAAGCCTCAGAGAAGAATGAAAACAATAGTTATCTGATTGCTTCTCCTGTGTTTTGCTGCTTTAGAATGTGGTTGGAGATTGTTTATCCAACTTGTGCATTGTTTTGATTTAATGACCAATCACCATCCAGCTGTGTTGGGACTCTGGAAGCAGTCACAAGTTTTCTTGATTATTCTTTGTAACCTTCTGTCTGTATCCTTTCTCTATTCTTTAGTATGGTTTAGTATTCTTTAGTATAGAATTCTTTAATATAATATCATAAAATAATAAATTAGCCTTCTAAGAACATGGAGTCAGATTCTCAACTCCTCCTTCATCCTGGGGACCCAGCAAGCACCACACTGTGTAACAGCAGAAGCATAATGAGGAAAAGCCTCTGGATTCTTATGAGCTTCCACACAGGCTCTTGCCAATTACACAGTGATGAACTGAAGTTTATTCTTAATTGTCTGTGCCACGGGAAGCTCTTTCTTGTGAGGCACAGAGCAGGAGGAGGGCAGGCAGGATGCTGCGGCTCCCACACGAGTTTAAGACTGCTGGGTGAAGCCACACCAAAGGCTCACTCCTCTCCCTGCCCCTGCTCTCCTCAGGTTCATCAAACGCCATCAGCACCCATCTCAGGGAGTTCTCATGGAGCAGGACAGCAGCAGGCCAGGGGCAGTGCAGGCTCTCTGTCCCCAGCCTGCAGCCACAGCTCCAGGTGAGCTCTGCAGCTGCTCTGCCTCCTCTGTCTCTCTCATCAATGCCTCGAGATGAATTTAGCCCTTTGAAGCTCCCTAGGAGGATCTGCTCTGCTCGTGGAAGGATGGATTAACTACTTGCAAGATTCACTGAGCAGTGACTCTGAGCTTGCTGTGATACCCTGGAGCCCTTAACTGTGAAGACAAATCATGTTAATTAGGGACTAGCAAGACACAAGACAGAATTAATCTTATTAGAAAGTTAGATGGGGATGCAGAGCAATTAGGGGTTATTCTACTGAACAAGGCAGCTGAAATGGCAGGGTAATAAATTGCATCAGCCTCCAAAATCACCTCAAAGTACAAGCTATCTTTTAAGGACTAGAGGAATGTAAAACAAAACTGACATAAATGTTCAGAGATTTGCAGTGATAAGTGTGCAGGAGATAACAAAAACATCCTTTCATCTTTTTTTCTTAATCCAGAAAACTCAGGGCACACATTTTATGAGCCAAAGTGTCTCAAGCAGGGACAAACAGGACATAAGAGAATTGCACTCTGCAGCTAAGTGGTGTGGTGCTGTACCCAGGAGTCTGGAATATGATTTGTGAGACCAGGACTCCATCCTGGATTTACAGCTGCTTGCTAAGTAATTCTGATGCTACAACTTGGTTCTTATAATGCCAAAGTAACATTCTTAAGGTGTTAATTTAGAGAGTCTGTCAGGAAATTTACTGTCTAGACTGATCCTTGTTGTTCTGTTCAGTGCTGCCATTAGTCAAATAGTGACCAAGTCTTGCTTTTAAAGGACACTTTTCATAAAACCACTACTCCTAGATGAAAGGTAAAGCACTTTACCTACTAAAGCCATTGCTGTTTTGCTGATGTACATAGCATCCAATATATTTAGGAGATGGTGCTTTACACTCTAAGTTTGGCTTTGGTACCTTCAGGTGATTCAGACACTTTACAAACAAAAACCTCATTTCACGATCGTTTACTTGGCTGAGACTATCAAGATGTTTTATCCTATTCAGCAAAACCATTAGGGAGCATTTTCAACAATACCTGCAGCTTTTCCATCCCTTTTAACTGGAATTTCCCACTTTACCATCCCTGACCAGCATGATGGCAATGATCACCCCTGACTGGACCTGATGGGTTCTGCAGCAGAGCAGTGTGGGCTGAGGAGGACAAGGATCCACTCAGAGCAGAGCTGCAGCAGCCCACAGCCTGCTTGGTGAGGGTGCTGTAATTCTCCTGTGGACAAGCTCTGGAGTCTTCCACAGCCAATTTGGCTCCCCTTGGAAAAGCCCCATGCAGGCCAACAAAAGCAAATCTCTTCTGGCAGCATGGAAATGAGCTGTGGTACCTTGTGCCTGACATCTCCCCAGCCCAGGCTCCAGAAATAGTGCAAGCTGGAGTGACCCCTGACTCCACAGATTCTGTGGATATGAGCACCAGCCAAGACAAATGAATCCAGCCCAGACAGAACAGTCTTCTAAAAGGAACATTTCTGATTAGGATGGAGAAAAGGTGGATGTTATGGAGGCTGGTGCATGTGGCAGCAGCAGTAGGTGTCCTGTGATGCTGTGGAGGGGGACCTGAGCAACCTGCTCTGCTTTAACCCACTTGGAGGAAGGACTAAGTGACCCCCAGAAGCTTCTTCCAGTCCCAGCTATTCCATGGTATTTCTGTAACTTTAACTACTCCACACAAAGCTTGGCTGATGTCCCTGGTTTCTTTTCCCCAGAGCTGTGTCCTTCTGCCACCACATGTCTGACAGCCCTTGAACACAGGCTTCTTCTTGATTTCTCAATTTATTTTGGAAAAGCTGTTCTGATTCTAAAATGTCAAGTGCAATTACTCTCAGAGCAATCAGAAAACTTGCTTGTGAGTTGCTGATCACACCAAAATAGAGGTGATCCTCAAGCTGTGCATGCTCCTGTCACACAGCTCAGGCAGCCTCTGTGGGGAGATGCAAATACTGCTTTCTGCAGAAGTGCTGTCCTTCTTGAGAAGAAATATGTACTTGGATAAAATCATCATTTCTGCAGGGACTACTCCTCTTCTGTCTGAGAGCGCAGATAAAGGAAATGTCAGAGCTGAGCAGGTCACAAACACAGATGAGTACTTGTGTTCAAATGCCAGGTTATCCACAAACACTTAAAGCTTCTTGGCCATCTGGATGTGTCCAGCAAGGCCTGCAGAGACACAGCCCTGTAAATGTGCTTGTGAGGTTTTTATATGGGTCTTTTCATCTGAATTCCCTGTTCCTCCCATCGCTTGGAGTTCTTGTGTTCCCAGTTTGCAGGAAATAGCCCTTGATTTACACCTATTTGGGTCCAAGGACTGACTTTCCCTTTACCAAATACTTTCCAATATCTGCCAACTAGCTGCTGGTCAGCAGTAGGTAAAAATGAATGTGTATTTTCTCGTAGATGTCACAAAGAACTGAGCTCCCAACATCACAAAAGAGCACAGACTGATTTTGAGTAAAACACAAAAAGTAATACCTCTATGTACAATGATTCAAGGACCTCATTTGCTGGAGGCTAGAGGAGATTTATATGGAGTGAGATGTACCAGGAAAAAAGGTTATACAGGGAAACTTGAAATTAACATGGTTACATCCCACCTCTTCTTTTTTTTTTTTTTAATTCTGACCTGGAACAGGTTCCAATGAGGTTGGGCACAATGGTAACATGGTTCAACACTCCTGTGCAGGACTGCTGGAAGCACTTCTCTCACTGTCAAAAGACTTTTAAATGTTCTTTCCAGAAGTCACACTGGGGCAGCAGACCAACCACAACACCTGACACTGACATTGCAATGCAAGACTTCCCAATCTGAACAAAGGTGCTGTTTCTCTGCTTCTGTACATCCCCCAGTTTGGCTAACTGGAATTCACTAGGGTCAATTTTCCATTGTGTTTCCTGAGCAAGGCTGATTTTTGGGGAGTACCAGTCCTGCTGAGGAAAGGGAATTCACATTTGCCACTTGTGGGCCAGCCAGGGCCAGGTTTCAAGTAGAAAGCGATGTGTCACAGATTTATTTCATGAAAAATCCTTTTGTTAGGATCTTTTCTCCTGAGAAGCTGAGAGGCCTCAGAAATGAAATGTGAACAATGGTTATCTGCTGCTGTGGAATGCAACAGGTGCATCTCTGATTGGTCTCATGTGGTTGTTTTTAATTAGTGGCCAGTCACAGTCCAGCTGTCTCGGACTCTCTGGTCAGTCACAAGATTTTATTATCATTCCATTCTTTTCTATTCCTTGCTTGCCTTCTGATGAAATCCTTTTTTCCATTCTTTAGTATAGTTTTAATATATCATTTTCTTTTAATATATATCATAAAATATTACATCAGCCTTCTGAAACATGGAGTCAAGATTCTTCTCTTCCCTTGTCCTGGGACCCCTGCGTACACCACTACAGCAGTGTTTGCATCCCACAAGATTCTCCCTGGGCCAAAGAGCTCTTTCTGCAGTTCCTGACTATCCTCAGAGCTCCTCCTCCCATATTTTCTTGGGAACTGGGTACTGTGGCTCCCTGGAGCAGCTCAAAAAGCTTCATCACCTCCCCCTCACCAAGGACTGCCTTTTGCACCTTGCATGGCTCCCCCAGTTCAGCCCTCTGAACCAGAGAATTGCATTTCCTTGGAAAGAAGGAGGGGGCATAGAAAGAAAACACTTTCAAGAAGGCCAGGCACAGCTGAGGGACCATCCATCTCAGCTTTATTCATTCCTCTGTTGTTTTACTTTTCCTTCTGCCAAAAAATAATTCTGTATTGGGCCCAGATTCATCCTTGACACAAATCCACTGACTGCCAGAGTTACACCAGGGATTAATTTGGCTCACCATGGCCTAACCTGATCTTGGCAGCAATTCTGAAGTGCAAACTGCAGAAAGACAGGACTTTTAAATAATAGTCACAGGACATGGCAAACAGCATCCACCTGCTGCTCGGTGTGAGGTTGATAAATTCCAACAGGAATGGACACATCCTTAAGCAGAATTAGAAATTGTAGAAGATGGATTCTTTGTGCATACATGTTCTTTCCTAACTTTCTAGCCAGCCTGTTGAGCAGTGTGAGGACCAGGCTCTGCTCAGCAGATGGGGTTGCTCTCCTTGCTCCCCAGCTGGCTCCTGGTGATCATGGCAGGTTCTTTGGGCTTGCCTTGTGCCCAGCAGCTGTACAGCTGTGAGAGTCATTATCCAGCCCCTGGGACTCTCCAGCTGTAATGGCAGCTGTGGTTTCAGCTCATTATCCCACCTGGACTCACTGTATCAGCATTCACACTACAACATCAATTCGGTTATGGCACTGCACAGCTGAAGCTAAGGGGAGCTCTGCACTCTACCCCACTGTAGAAAAAGGTTTCTTGCAAGTCTCCTACCTCAGCACAGTTGTGTCAGTCATGCAGCTTCACTTGTCACTCCAGCTCCCCTAGCCAGCTTCCTTCCTCCCTTGCTTTATCTTGGAAATGTTGCAACATTTCCTAAAGTTCCCTTCTCTCACAAATGAGGTTTCTGTCCTCTCTGCTGGAACAGTTCTCACCAAGGTCTGCAGAGAGTGTGGAGGAGTGTCAGGACCTGTGCTCCACGTTTCTGTTCCTAGCTCTGGCCTGCACCAGGGCTCTCTGGCATCTTCCCTTCTGCCTCCCTTCTGTTCTCCAGCCATGTCCTCAGCATCTCTCACTCTCTGCTGCTATCCTTCTCTTCCCATTTCACAGAGGCACTGACTCAGCCTCTGCAGTTCCCTTCCCCATTCTCTGCTCCCTCCATATCCTACCCCTTTAAAATTCACCTGCACACAAGCCTTTGTGTGCCATCTCCATTTCTTTAGGACACTTCTCCCATATCCCACCCACTCCTTGTGGTCTCTTGTCTCCATGATATTTTCTGAAAAATCCTCTTTGCCCAGGATTTTCTCCTGGGAGGCTGAGAAGCCTCAGAGAGGAATGAAAACAATAATTATCTGATTGCTGCTCCTGTGTTTGTTGCTTTGGAATTGGACATTGTTTACCAAGAGGTGAATGCTTGGTTCCATGTGAATTGTTTTTCAATGACCAACCACCATCAGCAGTGTTGGACTCCTGAGGAGTCAGTCATGGGTTTTTATTATTCATTCTTGTGAAGCCTTCTGATGTATCCTTTCTCTTTCTATAGTATAGTTTTAGTATAGCATTCTTTAAAATAATACAATGAAACAATAGATCAGCCTTCTGAGAACTTGGAGTCAGATTCTCATCTCTCACCTCATCCTGGGGACCCTCACAAACACCACAGTCTCTGCTTGGACATCCTCTCCTCTTAATGAAGATGGCAAAGTCAAACTCAATTTCTTTGCACAGTGAATGTTTCTTACTAATGACACTACCAACCACCTTTCCAACAATCTGGCTTGCAAGGAAGTAGAAAAGGAAGATAATTATGTATTTAATTCCTCCTTCTCCTTTCCCCATGCAGTCAGGTTGCTCCAACTTCTATTTCATTTTCATCTCTCTCATAAAATTAATTTTTTTTCCTTCCTTATATTCACCTACTGTCCAGCCAGAGTTCCCTTTCACTTGCCACATCAAATGCTTTTCCCTCTAAGGCTTGGCTTTCAGAGCTGGTGAAAACCTGTCACTGTTTTCATTTACAGACACCCTGCACCACAAATGTCCTACCTTGAATTAGGGATTTGTCCTAGATCCTGTGTGACACAAGGTAACTTCTGTTATAATTTATTTCTGTAGTTAACCCATGTCCCAGTCCATATTAGGAATCTGGAAAGGCTGCATCAGTTAAACCATTGCTGTGTCATTTTATTTTTATTTATAAGTCAGATGCCTTTTTTGCACGTGTAGGTACCTGCAGTTCTGAGCACCAAGAAGACAGGCAGCAATACTTTCCCCTCCCCAAAATTCAGTCCTAGTGCCTCTTCCCACACCACGCCTCAAAGCTTGGAGCTCTGAAAGCACAGACCCCTGATGTGCTGCTATACACCTCAATGTTCTCCTCCTACCTAGGGATTCCTTACTCTTCTCTGCTAATCCCTACAGGTGTCTGAAGTGTATTTCTACAGTCATGATAACTTCCCACGCTGAAGCATTAAATTACCCCATGTTTCTAGCTAAAATAATTCATTTTTCTTTTAATTTTAGTGATTAAAAGCATAGCACTTTTTCTTCTCTCACATTTTACAAAATGAGATTTCTAGTACAGTACTGTACAAGAGCAGCAATCTGACACATCAGAGCTATTCTGCCATCTTTTATTGTGCCTTGTCTGCAATGAAAAAAAATAAGCATGTATTTTTAGCTGTGCTACACAGAACAAATTGATAGCAGAGGCCTGTTATTGTCATTCAAAGGAGCATTTGTTTAAACCAGATGCACTCATGAAAAATTATCTTAGATTTTACAATTTGTATTTTTCAGAGAAAAGTGTCTGACCCATGAAAAATCTAAACACACTGGTGCACTAAGACCGCATCGCAGAGCAGCTGCATCTTACTCCTTTTCTTGGAGATGGGATTGGAACAGCAGCAGCACCACTCCGGGACATCAGCCATGCACAGCAAACCACACCTCTCCATCCCAGACACAGGGAAGGGATTAACACACTGCAGCTCTCTGAGCAGAAGGTTCTACCATCGGATCTGACATCCTTAGTGATCCTTACACTGTACACCACAAATGGAACTGCTGCCCTACAGCAGCTCCTTGTAGGGAAATCTGTGACAAGCTGGTTCACAGGGGAGAAGGGAAGCTGAAGTTCAAAATGCACAGATCAAGCTCCTGAGTGAGAAGTTGCTAAGGGTTATGTAGACCCCCTTAGCTCTCACCCAGAAAATGCTCCTCATGTAGAAAAGGAACTTCAGCACATGGTAAAAACACTGGGTGCTTGTGTGTGATGGTGTTCACAGGGGTCTTAGGATGAGGGAAGAGATGAGGATCTGACTCCATGTTTCAGAAGGCTTGGTTTATTATTTTATGACATATATTACATTAAAACTATACTAAAGAATAGAAGAAAAGGTTTCCTCAGAAGGCCAGCTAAGAATAGAATAAGAAGGAATGATAACAAAGGTTTGTGGCTCGGGCTCTCTGTCCGAGCCAGCTGGGCTGTGATTGGCCATTAATTAGAAACAACCAACATGGGCCAATCACAGATCCACCTGTTGCATTCCACAGCAGCAGATAATCAATGTTTACATTTTGTTCCTGAGGCCTCTCAGCTTCTCAGGAGGAAAAATCCTAAGGAAAGGATTTTCCATAAAAGATGTCTGCAACACTTGTGACTGGGCAAAATTGTGGTTATGGGTGGGTCTGGGATGTAGGTGGAATAGATCAGCCTAAATGTGTTGTTCACGAAACCACAGGGAGCTCAAGGCTGCACTGCTCCCCTGGAAGCTCCTCCTGTGCTGCCCTGCAAGAAACTAGAACTTTTTAGTTCTTTTTAGAACTAAAGGGCTTTTTAGAAATCTTTGCATTCACATTTGGGGTGGGAAGAGGACTGGATGGAGTGAAAATTGTGATTAACTCCCCTCGGTACTCTTTGAACTAATATTGATAAAAACACAGAAGAAAGATCAAAGAAAAGAACAATACAGAGGTCCAAGTACCACTGGTGGGGTGGGAAATTCCCTGTGGCATTCACATTCTCTGAAAAAATCTCTTTGCCCAGGATTTTTCTCCTGGGAAGTTGAAAAGCCTCAGAGAAAAAGGAAAACAATTCTTATCTCATTTGCTTCTCCTGTGTTGTGTTCATGTGGAATGTGTTTGGAGATTGTTTACCCACAGGTGATTGTTTCACTGGATTCTGGTGTGAGTTGTTTTCACTCTTTGGCCAACTGGGGCCAAGCTGTGTCGGGACTCTGAAAAGAGTCACAAGTTTTCATTATTATCTTTTTAGCATTCTGTAAGTATCTTTTCTGTATTCTTTAGTATAGTATAATATAGTATTCTTTAATATAATATAGTATAATAAAGTAATAAATCAGCCTTCTGATAAGATGGAGTCCTCCTCATCATTCCTTCCTTTGTCAGAAGAAAGGAGTACCTGGAGAAGGTGCAGGTGCACTTGCTGACATATTTGCTGGCTGCACAAGGCAGAACCTGTGTGGAGCTGTGGGGAAGTTCAGCCTCATCATCCCCAGACAAGTGACAAATCATACAAGGCAGGCACAGTGTGCACCATCCATGGGATCCATGGGAAACATCCCATTTCTGGATCTGGCATTAAGGCAATGCACATCTATCAGAAAAGTGCTTTTTATTTTCCTGTTAGTGGAAATTAACAGCTGAGCCAAACTGTTCAGCAGGAGAGAGAGCACAAACATAATTCTTATCCTTCTCAAAAACGTCTGGCCCTAAACTATTTATAATCCTTCAAAAATGTTTTTTAACAGATGCAAGTAACTGCATCTATTTTCCTACTTATTCTGTTTTAAACATACTGTCTCTTCTTTCATATGTCCATACTGACCAAGAGCAGCACTTCATCTAGTTCCCTTTATTTTAGCATCTCATAAGTACTAATGATACCCCAGTGTATGTCTGTGTAATTACACATGGCAATGTTCTCTTCCTTCTGCTGAAGAATGATAGAAGAAAGGCAGATAAACTAGAGCATGGACCTTTGAAAACACTTTGGCACCAAATTCCTACTGAAATCAAGGAATTAAAGGCTAAGTCATGCCTCAGGCCATAGTGAAAAAGCCATCAGATTGCTCAATCAAATTCTGGCTTTCCTAGTTAAGCCTTGCTGCCCTCCATGGGTTTTGGCTATAATGAAATAGATACAGTAGGATTACAAGTATGGACCAGAAAATAAGTGTTACAGGATGATAAGAAATGTTGATCTGAGATGTCTTTCCCATGCTGTCATCTTTCTTCCTGCTCTAGCAATGCTAATGACATCATCTCATGAGGATTTTTATGACTTGAGGAGAGCAGAACTGATCCAACAGTGTCCTGTCAAGTGTTTATGCTGTGCAGCTCTATCAGAACTTCATAGGCTGAAGAGGAACAGTGGCCAGGCAACTAATCTCTTCTTAGGATAGGCAATAAACCTGTATCAGAGCCAACAGAAGGGAGCCCTTATCTGTGTCACAGCAGGTTCAGTGCGAAGTCCTTCCAGACCTGCCCTAAACTTAAACGTGGCTTTAACCTTGGCTTTGCACTGAGTTTTTGGTAGATGGTTTTCTCTGCTTTTTCTTGATGTGAGGTGCTGTCATCTTCAGCCAAGATCAAGGGACAAGCACTGTTGGTAGAATTGCCATGACCAATGGATATGTCAGCGTCCCAGGAGTCAGAAGAGTGAGAAGGGAAAACCTTTCTACATCAGTCATCCCACCCTGGGATTAGAGCCAGGCACCATCCTGGCTGCCTGGGGTGAAGAGAGCAGAGGCAGCAGCAATTCCCAAGAGTCCCCTGGGATCACCTGTCAGCCCCACTGGTAAACTGAGCAGCTCTCAGTGCTGCTGGAACAGAGCATGCAAGGACCTCCCTCTTGTTTTCCATCCCTTAGGTAATGCATGAAGGAAAGGAACATTGTGAGCACCCAGCACATCCACCAAGGAAGGGATCTAAATATCACCATGAGCAGAGCTGAGAGAACATGTTCAAGGTGTTCCAGGGGCAGCAAAGCCCTCAGGATTTGCAGGCTGGGCTGAGGAGGGATGCCAAGGAGAGCAGTGTGGTATTTTCTGAGACCCCCATCACTGGAAGGAAAGAATGATGAATCTGACTCCATATTCTTAGAAGGCTAATTTATTATTTTATGACCTATATTATATTAAAGAATGCTATACTAAAACTGTACTGAAGAATACAGAAAGGATACTTACAGAAGGCTAAAAGATAATAATGAAAACTCGTGACTCTCTCCAGAGTCTGACACAGCTTGGCCCCAACTGGCCAAAGAGTGAAAACAATTCCCAGCAGAAACCAATGAAACAATCACCTGTTGGTAAACAATGTCCAAACCACATTCCAAAGCAGCAAAACCCAGGAGAAGCAAATCAGATCATTACTGTTTTCATCTTTCTCTGAGGCCTTCCAGCTTCCCAGGAGAAGAATCCTGGTGAATGGATTTTTCCAGAAAATATGATGGTGACAGAGCAGGACAGAAATTGTGATGTGCTGTGGTGAGCTTGCCCATGGCTGGCTGCCACACACCCACCCAGCCATTCTCTCACTCCCCTTCCCTTCCAAAGGGCAGAGGGGAAAAATAAAACTAAAAAAGTTTGTGGGTAAAAATAAAGAACAACAGGATCACTCACCAATTATTGTCAAAGGTGAAACAGACTGGACTTGGGGAAAACCAATTTATTGCCAATTAAAATAAGTTTGGATAGTGAGAAACAAAACATGACCCTTGCCCCTTAATTTTCTCTACACTCCCAGGTGGAGTTCTTCTTCACCTTTCACTTTACTCTTTCATTCCTGATTTCTCTTCCTCTGCCCCACCCTGAACAGTGCAGGATGGATGGGGAGTGACAGAGGATTTGTGGTCAGTTCATAAAATTCCCCTCTGCCACTCTTTTCTTTTGATGCTTTCCCCCTGTTCTGGTTCAGCCAGTTGTTCCACAATTGGGGGAAACTGTGCCCTAGCACAAACTCTGGGGGAAATCGGCCCCAGCAGGAGCTCTCCACAAGCTCCACTCCTGCCAGGAGTTCCTGTTCCAGCGTGGGTTCTCCATGCACATCTCTCTGGGATGTTCTCACAGATGTAAGAATCACAATATCGCACACTTTGGGAAAGAGCTACCTAAGAGCTGCCCTCTGTAATAATGGAAATTGGAGAAATTGCAGGGGTTTGTGTTGAGCACTCATAAGAAAGAGAGGAGGTCTGAGTTTGAAAAATGCACCAATTCCATGAGACACAGCAGATGTGTATGCATTAGGAGACAGCACTGAGGTCAGAACCACCTCAGTTCTTGTAAGCACAAGATGAGATCCAGAAAGATGTGTGGGCAATGCCTGAAGTGTTCTGAAACTATTGAAGCAAATGCCTGATTTTGCAAACCAGATAATGGGTAGCTTTCATCTGGCCTAACTTCTGATATCTGCAAGGGAGGTGTCTTGATCTGAGCCACTTACCCTCTGGAGGCAAAATAATAAATAAATAAAGAGAGATGGAGGCCCCCAGAGGGTGTGATTGACTTAACCTAGTTTAAAGAGATGAGTCACATGCTGACAGTGCCTCATTCCTCCTCTCACTTTATCAAGGCAACCAACTCAGGTGCACAGGTTACATGAACCCCATCTCATCTGCCCAATAAATACCTTTGCCATTAATCTGTTTTGATTAAATTTTACTAATAAAAATTCTCCTGCTCTGGTGTATCAGCCAGCTAATCAGCTCCTTTAGGAGGAGCTCTTCCTACAGGCCAGTAGGATTTTACTCTGTGCACTACAGATCTTCCTCTGAAACTTCTGGTGCTGACAGACTGAGGCACAACAGGGCCAGGAGTTTGTTCTGCAGGACTCCTGTGCCCTCAGTGCAGAAAACAGCCCTGTTACTATGGCTACAGGAGGATGGCAGAACCTAAACTCTGCTTTATGGTAATACCAATGCACCTATTTTTAAATAATATTTTTACTGCTCATCCCTGTTGATGAAGAGGAGTTCTTTGTTCTGGTTATTACAGTTTATCAAATTGACCTTGTTGTTGCCTGAAGGCTTTGCAATGCTGATGAAATGCTCTTGCAACAGCAGGAAGACATCTAAATTTGATGTTTCTACCTCTTTTCATATTGCTTTTCTTCTGGAGGGTATCTTTTTCCAACATGACAGTGTTTGCAGGGCTCAGATGAGCCCTGTTGCTAAGAAACAAGTCCCAACTGTGCCTTTAAAACTCTGTCTTTAAACATACAACTCAAGAAAATGTTTTTCTTTTCATTACACTGTATTGTGTGTTTTTATTAGGACTTCTTTTAACTTGGATCTGACTCTTGAGGTTACAATCCTATCACACAGTCTTCTGGGAGAGGACCTTTTCTTTTTCCATTGTCTGTACAGTGCCATGGTCACCTACATAGCTGCATAAATAATATATTTTAAAATAGTATCATTGAAAGTATCACAGCAAGGCCCCATTTTGTGCACAATTGTGGAAGGAATGCAGAGCCTGCTTACTGCAAATATTGATTAATACTAAACTACAAAGCACAATATAAATTAGTGCTCTTGCAAGAGCACTTGTCCTCATCTGTTTTCTTTTTTGCCATATCCTAACTAAAACATGCTGAAGCCCCTCCTGTGCGTGCAGGAGAGTTTGTGGCTCTCACAGGCATAAAGCAGATCATAGAAACATGGGAGGGAGTGATCAGCACATCCAAACTAAAAACTGCTTTGTCCACCCTGCCTATTTGCTGTGTTCATTCAGCACAGACACCCCTCCCATCAATGAACACCAAGTCCAAGAGTGATGGAAGTAGCTCATTAATAACAATTTTCCTGGAAGAGATTAACAGAACTAAAGTGTGGCCGCACTAGTTGAGGTGCTGAATTGCAAGAAATCTGTGTAAATTCTCTCAGCAGTTTTGCCACCAATTTCCTGGACAATCTGGATATTTCCCCTGAATTCAACACTCAGATTACAGATAGTATTAAGTGTACAAAATACACTTTTCCTTCATATCATAACATTCCCTTCTGGATCATTTTAGGGCTTTGAGTGTAGTCTGCACCTCACAGTGCTGCTAAAATAATGATGCTGTGTGTATGTGGCACTTGGGGATGTTGTTTAGGGCTGGCTGTGATGGGTTAATGATTAGACTTGATGATCTTAAAGGTCTTTTTCAGCCTAAAGGATGCTATGGTTTTGTGAAAACACTGCTTGACTGGCTGCTTGGCACTTCTCACACCAGTAAATAGTGAACTTCTCAGGAAAGACTTAAATCACAGTCACTGGAGTAAGCCATCATTTAGGTATCGTTCCTTTTACAAAATGTACTGAAGAACATTTACTAGTGTGTGATGGATTGTCATAAATATTTAAAACAAACCCACATTTGTAAGGGAGAAAGCAGATTAAGTTTTATGATGCAGCATAAACCAGATTTTTAGCTTTGGCTGCTGGCTAATTTGGGAAATACAATTCTTTGTGAGTGTCCAGCTTGGTACTGCAACCTTGGGAAGAGTCTTCCCAGGCTAAAAGGGCAAAGAGCACAGCTCTGCAATGCTTCTTTACAGTAAATAATACTTATCCACAGGAGCAACCTCATGGGGCCAGCTCAGCGTTACTGGAGCCAAAGAGGTGAGCAGGGGTGAGGCAAAATAGTTCTAAGGCCCAACACCACGTTGCTCTGTGAGTTGTGGGTTCTCAGCTCTGACAAAGGAACATTTTGCACCTGTTCTGCGCTGGTTCATGTGGTGGGCTGGTGTTCCAAGCAGTGTGACCTGGAATCCACAGAGCTCCTGGGGAGGGGACACCCTCCCTGTGCAGCTCTGCCTTGGCACCAAATGAATGAACGAGCACTGAAAGAACATCTGGGGAATGGAAGCACTGATATGAGACCAGAACACAGACACACACGTATTGTAGCAAAAATACCAGGTTTTAGGTTAATACACAGAACAGAAATCTTTTATTCTTTGTGCATCAGTACAGCTAAGGGTGGACTATTACCATTTAATCAGCACAGCCTCGGGAGAAGAAGGGCTCCCTGTGTAATTACTGAGCAAGAGTGGTTCCCAGAACATATGCTCAGCCTAAAATCCATCCCCAGCTCCACCACAGGCTTCTTCCAAGTGTCAGCTGCACACAGCACAAGGAGACAGATCCCACTTTTAACTGCACTGCCTTGAATTTCCCATCCAGAGTGGAAATGCTGAGGCTTAGCTCTGGCGGCAATGAGCACTCGCTCGTTGTTGTGTTATTTGGGACGGGATGGGTTGGTCATTTATTTGGGTCAGGGTGGACTGGCTGAGCCCAGAGTGCCCCCATGCTGCTCTCCCCACCCTTGGCTTGGTTCAAGCTCTGCCCTGTGTGTGTGCAGCTGTCCCCAGCTCTGCAGTGGGGGTGGAAGGATGCAGGGATGCTCGGCGGGATGTGCCATGGAAGGGGTCAGCTCTGCAGGCACTCAAATCTGCTGCCCACCTTTTCCTTCTGACCAAGAAAACAAGAATCAAGTGAGATCACATCAGGGAGTCAGCTCCAAAGGGGTGTCAGGACATTCCACTTCCACATTGTTTCTGTGGGATGTGTGGGGGACTGAGGGAAATGAGTACTCAGATGCAAGTCAATGTATAAAATTACATTCTGACTTGTAAAGGAGAAAACAAAACTTTCAACTGACTATGATTGTAGTCTCTGTGCTCTTTTTGCCCTTTTACATGAGACAAGAAACCAGCTTTTTTCATGTAAAACAATGCTCCCTGCAGCCACAATGAAATTTCCCACCAGCTTTCTGCAGCCACAATGAAATTTCAGTAGGAGGGGAAAAAAAATCCCGTGATGTTGAGTCTAAAACATTGTTTTTAAAAAGTTTAGTTCTTGTTCTGTAAAAACTCACTAAATCTTCCCTGGCATTGATCAGTTTGTCAGATGCAGAGCCAAAGCAAAAAGACATGCAGCAAAAAAAGCATTATCAGATTTGCACTACAGACAGGAAGATCTGGCAATGCTTTCACAATTAAACAGATCAAGAGAGGTAATTTAATGGCCCAATCCAGAGAATCCACACTCGTCAAATTGGCTAACTACACTGGAAAAAACGTTCCAGGTCTTTCAGTGGATTACTGAGTAACTCATCTGCTGCAAATGAGTTTTCAAAGGGGTCTGATTTGTTGCAATAATTTCAATAAGCCAGAAGGAGAGTGTGGGGAAATCGTGCTGATCCCTCAGCCAGGGAGGGATTCTCCTCTGGCTACACCTCACAAATGTCTCAAATGATGACCACTCCTTTCTAACCATCCTAAATCCTTTGGGAACCCCTTCCACTGAGACAGCAATTCCAGAGGGTGCTGCAGGGCAATGAGAGCTGTGTGTCCTTACAGCTGCTTTGTGTGTGTAGACCCAAAAAGGGCCAGCTGTGCTTTTAGCCAGAATTTTGTCTTCACATTCTTGGAACCAATTTTCAGTGGAAACTTGAAGTTTCCTCGCTCCAAAACAGTGTTCACAAGAAGATATGAAAAAAAAATCCAATTTACAGGGAATATAAATGCATATAACTTGATAAATATTATGCTTGATATTTTTGATATTTTTAAATAACTTGATACGTTTCCTTACTACAATGAACTTGTCCTGACCACTCCCAGTGACAGGCCTGACTCTGTGGGCATCTCTGCATTGTAATTTCTGTGGTGCCAAGTTGCCACCTCCCTTCCCCACACAGCACAGCAAACACACTGTTGGACAGTCACATCCAAAATATCGTGTTTATGGAAATCAAATTGTCATGGCAACAGAAGAGGTCTTGCAAGTATTTTAAAAATAGCAGATTAACAAAACCAATTTATGAAGTCTAAAATCCATTCTTTCATGAATGCTCTTAAAGAGATACAACAAATGGGTTTCTGCCTGCAGGAGACTTTCCCTTAATGCCATGATCTCATTTCACCATAGTGGCATATGTAATAGATATGCATGCAAATAAATACAAATTTTAAACTTAAACCAGCAAAGCTATTTTTGATGGACAGTGTCCTACTAATGTGATCATTTAGCTTATTTCAGGTAAAATATTTTCACAAAAACATTATGATTCATACTTTGTGAAATTACTGAATTTTTTAACATAGTAAACTTGTGGCTCATTATAATCTATTTCTTAGTCTACAATAAATCTCAGTTCTTCAAAGTCTAACACTTAGTAAAAATGTACAAACAGTTTTTTAAAGCAGCATTCTTATTTGGTCCAATTGAATTTTTTCCCCAACACAATCATGGGATTAATTCGACCATTTAGCCCTTTTGCATTCTTTACAAACTTGTTTGTGTTTTAACTGAAATAAAATGATTATCCACAACCTCAAAGCATTTTTAAGTTTTGTGTGGATATTCATCGATGGCCAGCTGAGAGTTCAGCCCAGACAAACAACAACCTGGTGAGAGGCTGGATAATGATCTAATGATCTGTCATGTTTAAATTCACATTCCCAAAGATGCCCTTGGTCTCCTGCACAATTCCTTGTACAAGCATTACACATATATTATAAGCATTATTTCTGAAGTTGGAAATGTAGTACAGGATGAACCCCTGCAGAGAATGTGATTATGCTTCCAAGAGCTCCTCTATTGATTGTAGTCATGATTTCCTCTAACAAGATTTGACCATGATGCACTCCAGGCATATCCTTTGGGTATGTTTATACTGGGATTTTTAATTTGAGTTGGTGTATTGCCCATCAGTTTTCATCAGCTACCTAATTTATATTGAAGGATTTCTATTTCGTGATGCTGTGCTCAAAGACGTGGATATCCATGGTTTTGTCTAATATGGCAGAACTGTAAATTAGTTAGTGATGTATCCTCTTTTTAAAATTTAAAAGCTCAGTGTAATATTGCCATTTTCCAGTGCTGAAAAATCATGACTCAGATTCTCCAAAACTGAGAATTGAAAAAAAAAAAAAAAGGCAATTCATTCTTTCTTCCCACAATCTTTTTTTTTTTTTTTGAGACAGGATCATTATCTTCAAATCCTGCTCCACAGCCGTAAGAGTTACATTTTTTTCTTTTCCTGAAAGCAAAGATTCTCATCTAATCAAGAGCCCCAGGGGAATAGGTTCTAAGGAAACACCAAATATTGTGTGAGTCGGGGTTGCATTGCTGGGCCTTTAGAGGAGCTGTCAAGCAGTTAGAGAGAAACTGTTTGGTCTGTAACTCCTTTGGGATGGAAACATGAGTTTGAACTGCCTTTATTACAAGGTCTGCATTGCTGAAGGAAAGAGGGTTGAGAGCAGCTTCTAAGTGGTGAGATGGAGAGAGAACAAACTGTGGAAACGAGTTTTTTAATCAAATATTTGAGTTCCATTTATTTTTTCCACGACTCTCCACAGAATGAAACCTAAGTTTGTAATATCAGAAATCAACAAATGAAATATAACTAGATAGAATGGCATGTGATTTTTTTTTTCTCAAGTTCTTACAGTATTTTCACTTTGGGCTTCGCTAGATAACATAAATGCTCAAAAACCCTGGGAAGGGGAACAGGGATTAACTTCTTCCCTTAATGAAAAAAACTCCTTATCTTCAGCAGAACCAGGAAAACTCAGGTTTCACCTTCCTGTAGTTTCTAAAGCAAGGTCAATGACACAAACTTTTCTTTTTTGTGTGAGGCTGGGCCCTAAGCCTGTCAGTGTTTAAAAGCCATTTGGACAATGGCCTTAATAATATTAATGTTAATATTACTATTAATAATAATGTTAATGTTAATCAGCTCTGACCTGGACAGGTAGCTGGACAAGGTGATAACTGTTATTAATAACATTAATAACAATTATTAATGATAATTATTTCATTCCAAATGAAATAATCTATTCTGTTTTGTCTTTGCAGCATCTTTGCACAGTGCCACAACCAAGTTTGTGCTCGTCCACTGTGGGGCTGCCACTGTGTCACTCCAAAGCTCTGCAATGAAGACAAGTCCTAAGACAGGAGATAGGATGTCATGTGTCAGACTGACTTTATCTCATTACAAACCTTAGGACAACCTTAGATTCCCTTTACCATCCAATCACTTGTTTCTCCAGACAATTCAAAACTGGGCACAGGTTCTAAAATTCACTTTTGTGCCAGACACTGCAGGTGTATTTGTGTTCAGGCTCCTGCATGCAGTTTCATGGTTAAGAAAGAGCCTGAAGAACCTGGTTTCTGCTTCCTGATCTTCTCTTTGTGATCCTGAACAGTTCAGAAGCTCTCAAAGTTCTTTTCATGGTGGAGAGATTAAATGGAGTGAGCTGCTGCAGGCAATGGTGCTTTATCAGGCTTTGTAAATCTCTCCAGCACCCACTGTTTCAGAGCAGGAGAAAATTCACTTCCTTCCTGCTATCCAGACTAGGAAAAATTCACCTATCAAAAGCACTCTCCTCATCCAGGTTACTTTAATCTTCAAATCCTTTCACTCATTTTCTCCCTTGCTGCAAGAAGTTTCAGTTCTTTTGCTTTCTCACTGAACCTCTGCACATGTACTTTTCTCCTTCTGGACTTGATTCTCTGTTTCTCTCCACATTGCACCCTTTGTTTGGAACAGCCTTGAATCCACCTTAAAACTCAGCTGCTTTACTTGGCCATTTAGCAGCTCTTCTCCCACCTTCACTCTTAATCTCCAAGTACATCTGTCCAAACTGCATTAAATGACAAACAAGATTACAAGATGCTGAGCAATCCCTGTCTCCTTCCTCATGTGTTCATTAGGAAATTAGTATCTCCACAGAGCTGCTTCAACAACAGCACTGGACAAAAACCTCTGAACAAAATTGTCCCTGGCCATTTCTTTTGTCTTCTATTTGGGTGGAAGCAGAAGGCACGAGGGAGGCAGAGGAACTTGTTTGCATTTTAGCTGGTCTGGCACGGACAGCAATTCCAAGGCTGCAGCACTGGGTGAGTGCAGAGTTTGACAGCAAAATGAACCAAAAAGTCATTTTAAATGCAAGTGCAGCTCAACAGCTGACTTCTACCAACTGTAGCAAGGGAAGAGCAAGAACTAACCAAAGGATAGAAACAATTCTAAATATTTGGAGTGTGACTTGAGGCTGTGGTCATGAACAAGGCGCTGCAGCTTTCTGGTTAAACTACAGCAAAGTGTGCTGTTCAACACTGGATTAAACTGGGGGCCACATCAGGTCCTTCAGCAGATAAAATACCTTTTTCTTCCCTTTTTTTCCTGATCAGTTACACTAGGTGGAGCTGTCTCAATCAAGCGGCTACAAAGTTGAAACACTTTGGCATTTCTTCAGATCACTAATTATCTGTGAACCTCTTTGAGTTTTCCAGGATTGCTTGTCATTTTAGGTGGTCCAGACACTTCATGGAACAAAAATATTCCAGACTATCCAGTGGTGGTAAGACTGTGGAATGACTGTTCAATACCATCTGCCAGGTAAGTTATGATACAATTATATTTCTCACTTAAACCTCTATAGTAAAAATAAAAGGATATAAAATGAAAGAGGAATTTAATGGCCTTCTACAGGTGCAGAAACCTCAGATTCAGCTGTTCTTGTGCCCAGCTTTACCTCACTGTGAGGATAATCTACAGCTGATCCCAGTGGTACCAGTAATGGAGCAGTAAAACCTGGGTGCACACATTTTATTGCAGGTCTCATTTCCCACCTTGCACAAGCACAAATCACCATCAAGAACTTCTTGGCCTTTTCAGTGCAAAATACAAAACCTGACAGAGTGAAGTCTACTGGCAATAGGTTTGCTTTGTTTAATTTTGCTCCCATGAACAAACAGCTTGTTTCTGCACACTACCAGCATCTCAGGCTGAAAGGCAATGTTAGCTAAAAAACTGTAGCAGTAAAATTCACAAACACTCAAGAAAACCTTTGTTTTCCACAAATGAGCTTGTAAATCACACAGATACTATGGTTTGTATGTTTAAAAGAAAAAAAAATTAAAAGGATCATAAATACCAAAGGGAGTTTGAGATTTTCTATGTCTGAAAGTCCCAAATTTCTTCATTGCACTGTTTGCTCTACTGTGGTTAAGAAAAGGTGGATTTTCCTTGAAATTCTTTCTTTCAATAATGAAGGCAATGGATGTTTGCTTGAGGCATCTATTTACCATTCCAACCACAAAAATAAAATGAGTACTGGTAATTTTATGCAGATCTTATCCCATCACCTTTCTCAAGTGTTGTGTTGTGTACTTCTATTCAGCTCTTTGGAGAGCTCATTCTGCTCAGGAGGGCCTTGGTTTCTGATGAGAAGATGCTTGGCTTCTGTGAATCCAATGGCAAAGAAATATTCCCACAGCTGAAGGTGCAGTGCTTGAACTCTGTCAAGAGTGAATAAGCAGATGGCAGAGGACTCCTGAAATGGAGCTGACACACCCAGGAACAGCAGAGCTGCCCTGTGGAGCCCTGGAAGCAAAAAGCTGAGTGGGATGGGAATCACCCCTTCATTCAGTAGCTGCTGTGAGAGGCTGGCACTCCTGAACTCCTCCACGGGCTACTTCATGGCACATGGGTGGCTGCTCTCCTATCCTGCACCAACAGCATTTTATGCTGCGTATTTCAATTACTCCCTGCATAAAAATAGTTATTCACGCATCACACAGGCTGGGATCCAAAAGTCCACCCCCTTCCTGACAGGAGGGATTAATCTTGGAGAATACCTCAGACTTTCAGATCATTTCCCTCACTTCTCACATTTCCCTCAAGTTCCCCCCCTTCGTTTACCCCCTCCCACACACGTGATGTCGAGGGAAGGAAGAGCAGAGAGGAAGGAGGGCAAGATTCCCATGGATCAGCTCTGGGAATGCTGACAAGGAGCCAGATCTCCTCCCACGCTGACTGGCACGCTCAGCTCCAGGAGAACACAGTCTGCCAGCTAAAGGGCACGGCCAGCCCTTCTCCCGTTTGCCATCTGCGGGGTGGCGCGGATGGCACCAGGGACACAGCGCCCAATCCTGCAGGAATGGCAGCACTGGGCACCCCCCAGCTCTGCTGACAGCTGCATCTCCCATCCTCCAGAGATGCCTCAGAGCCTGCTCCAGAGAGCCAAAGCCAGAGCAGAGGTGGCAATGCCTGAGGCAGGGCTGCAGCCAAGGCGCGATGGCTTTTGCCACAGCACCCACTCCCTCTTCTCCCTACCCACTCTCTTTGTGAGCCTGGGTTTGGGACACCTTCGCTGCACCTCAGCCCTACAGCCCTGTTAGGCACAGATGAGAAAGACTGCACTGGGCCATGGGAAACTGATCCAGAACGTTCCCTGTGGCATTCACATTCTCTGAAAAAATCCCTTCGCCCAGGGTTTTTGTCCTGGGAAGCTGGGAAGCCTCAGAGAAAAGGAAAACAATTCTTATCTCATTTGCTTCCCCTCTGTTTTGCTCCTTTGGAATGTGTTTGGATATTGTTTACCCACAGGTGATTGTTTCATTGGGTTCTGCTTTGAGTTGTTTTCACTCTTTGGCCATTTAATGCCAAGCTGAGTTGGGACTCTGGAAAGAGTCACAAGTTTTCATTATTATCTCTTTAGCATTGAGTAAGTATCTCTTCTGTATTCTTTAGTATAGTATAATGTAGTATTCTTTAATATAATACAGTACATAAAGTAATAAATCAGCCTTCTGAGAACATGGAGGCAGAAGCATCATTCCTGCCTTCATTGGGGCTTCCCTACAAATACAACAGGAAACTGATCCAGAACATTTCCAAGTGGCCAATCAATCACAGCGACTGGAAGGAATGTGTGATTTCAAGGCTATTCAGCAAAATGGATTTCAAGATGGGCTAATCAAGATTTTTTTACACTGTATTTGGTCTGAATTTTAAGTTTTGGCAAGAGAAAAGTCAATGTATCCCCTATGTATGAAAAAATTCCTGTGAACGACATATTTTGTAGCATGTGTGGAATGAGTAGTTCAAACCCAGTTTACAATGCACCTTAAAACCTGCAGTTCTGGGTTATTACATAAAACTCTGAAAATTAACTAAGTGAAGATAATAAATTGACTGTAAACAAAGAGAAAGTGTTACTTCTACTGTCCAAATAGAGTAGTACTGCAAAACATAAATAGCACAAAGGAAAAATAAACCAGATATTTAAAATTTTCAGATGTCACCCTCAAAGGTGGCTTCCATAACAGAGGAAAGATAATTTAACTAAAAAAAAGAGGCTTTCAGATGGTGAGAGACTGCCCAAAGATTTGGATGCCTGCATCAGAGTACAATTTCTATTTGGATATCACTGCTCTGAGGCACAGTGCACTAATGAAAACCTCAAATGCACCAGTCTCCAAGCAGTGGAAATCTTGATTTATTCAGTGTTGCCCATTTTCTTGTCTACTCTGGTGGTCTCTGACCCTTCTTTGCAATTGCACTGCAGAGTCTACACTCAGATGACAACTACATGCAATAAGATGAGAGATGAATTTAGGGACTGAGAAATAGAGGACTTCCATTAACACCTAAACACAGTCACACTCTCCAGCTAAGCAGGCAGAAATACACGGCGAGCCTGTGAAACATCACTTTAACATGTTATAAATCTGGACTACAAGAACTGATGGGAATTTTGCCATTTACTTTGCAGGGAACAGGCTCCCATCCTTGATGTGAACACTTCACACCACTGCAAATCTTATCTGTTTTACAAGCCTTGCTCAGCTCATTGAGATGGCTGAAGCACAACAATGACAGAAAATCTCTTTTTACCTTGAACATTCCTGGCAGCAGATTCGTGATCGTCCTGTTTCCCCTCCTGTGTGGGCTATGTGATACATGACAGGATCTGGCTGAGGTTGTAAATAGCTGTATTCTAGTCAGGTGTGTCATCTCACACTAAGTTTTCCCTCAAAATGCACGTGGTATCAGCAGCTTCATTAACAGAACCGTTCATTTATGTACAAACTAAATGCCATGCTTTGCATACTGAGCTTGGGATGCGCCTCCAAAACACTGCATTTCACCAGGCTGTGGGGGTGCCACAGGGGAGGATTCCTTTTCATCTGTAGCTTGTTTGGTTTGTACTTTTGCAACAGGGGTACCAGGAGAAACAGCGGCAAACCGTACCGCCAAAATCACTGCAGCAAAGGGCAAACAAATTTTAAAACCTCCACCAAAACCAACGAAATGGTTTTTAATTTTATTTTTAATTCTATTTTTAAAAATAGAATTAAAAATAAAATTTTTAATTCTATTAAAAAAAATAGAATTAAAAATAAAATTAAAAACCATTTTGTGCTGGTCCAGCCTGTCAGTGGTTACACAACCAACACAGCTGCACAGTCCAGATTCAACTCCCAAGCTTTTAAGCAGCACGGACTGTGAGCCCTGAACATTCAGCCCTCCCTTCCTGAACGTATCAGCTCTCCTTTTTCCTTCCTAGGCACCTTCTGCATGAGGGAAGGCACAACTCTGGCTATCCCCAGCAGCACCCAGAGGAGAACTCCAGCCACACTTCAAGCCAATTTCAACATAAGGATGTCTCATGGGATGAAGGGAGAACACTGAGGGTTTTCTAGTGTGCTTTGTGAACTCTCAGATAATTTGGATAAAGAGGTGGTTAAGCCAGGCTTTTTTTTCTGCATGTCCACAGTGAAGATGTGGTGTCTTCAATGCCAACAGAAAACAACACTCGCTTTGAAAACTCTGGTTTTGAACTTGTCTCTCCAAAGTGGGAAACTGAGCCCCAGGAAACCTAAAAAAGCCCCATGAGAGAACTCAACTCCAGAGGTTGTCTTTGATTCATCACTAGAGGCTCTTCAGGTGGCTGCACACAAGGGCTGTGCAAACAACACACCTGAGTGCAGTGGATTGCATCTGGAAGCACACACACCTTCCACAAGTCCTTCCACAGGAAAACTCAGAGATGTTGCAAAAGGTGCAAGTTTTCCTCTGGAACACATCCACAGGTTTCACAGCAAGCACGCTGGAGTAGCAAAGGCTTCTATGTGTGGCACACACTATCCCACCCACACATGGGTAGTGCCTTAATCAGAACCTTAAGAGTTTCAGATTTGTTAAAGAATGAAGCCACCTGAAGCACATGAAGCAATTAAAGGCAGGCAGTAGCTCTTTAATCAGAACCTTAAGAGTTTCAGATTTGTTAAAGAATGAAGCCACCTGAAGCAACTAAAGGCAGGCAGTAGCTCTTTTAAAAGCAGGGCTAGGTGGCAGATACTCCCATATCACAAGGAAGGCTTCTGTGGTGGCCACAGTAGCAGAAAGAGTAGCCAGAAATGGACCATGAGAGACTTGAGGTATGGGTTAATGAGTCAGGGATTATTTGGTTTGGTTTTGGTTTTTTTGTTATTGTGGTTATTTTGCTTTCAGCTCGAATGCTTGCGTTCAGCTCTGTATTCCAGGGGCTTTTGCAGCGTTCAAACTCTGAGCTCCTGTTGCAGTAAGCAATTCCTAATTCGAGTGTAGGAAAAGGAGATACAGAAAGGATGCAGCCACATCTTGGGGACCTGAGCACACCAGAGACTTTGCGCTGCGAAACTGTGAATCCCCAGTTCCTCTGGGCAATGGTTCTAACATTCTCCAGGGCTCTCCTTAGAAAACCCGGCACGGCGGGCTCTGAAAGCCGCCGTGAGCTTTGCTCCTCTGACCGCGATCCCTGTTCGCGACAGCCCGAGCAGCTGAATCCGCCCCGCTCGGGGGGCGCGGGGGATGCGTGTGCTCTGTCCCGGGGCCAGGCGCTGCCCCAGCCCTGCTCCCCCCGAGGGAAACGCGATTTGCCCGCTGGCATCCCTGGGGACCCCGCAGGGCGCTGCCCCGGCCCCCGACGCGAAACTTGGCGCAGGGGCTCCTGCCTCCCTCCCTCCGTCCGTCCGTCCATCCATCCCTGCCCGCGGTGCCGTCGGGAAAAGGGAAAGTTGTGGCCGCGGCCACCTCCGGGGCGAAGCAGCCGCAGGTGGGCAGAGAGAGACGCCGAGCCCGCCGCCCTCCCCGGCTGCCTCCCGCACATCCCTCCTTACCCAGCCCCGGCACGAAGGTGTTGAGGAAGAGGCAGATGACGGCCACGGGGAAGGGCATGTAGGGGATGGCGGCGCGCAGGGGGCCCTTCTTCTCCCGGACCTGCACCACCACGCCGCTGGACGGGGCCGTGCCGCCCCGCCCGGGCTCGGCGGCCGCCGCGCTCTCGCCGTCCTTGGGCGAGGGCTCCATGGCCGGCGCGGCCGTGTCCCGCCGGGATCGCCGCTCCCGCCGCCGAGCGCGCTCCCGCCGCCAGGCGCGCCCCCGCGCCGACCCCTCCCCGCCCTCCGCCCGCCCCTCGCGGCGCTGCATCCCGCCCGCATCCCGCCTTATCCCGCTTTATTCCTTGTAGCCCCTCGGCAGCCGCGCCGCTGCCCGGAGCGCTTCCCTGCATCCCGGTTTATCCCGGGCCCCTGGGCAGTCGCTGCCCGGAGCGCTTCCCTGCATCCCGGTTTATCCCGGGCCCCTCGGCAGGCGCTGCCCGGAGCGCTTCCCTGCATCCCGGTTTATCCCGGGCCTCTCAGCAGTCGCTGCCCGGAGCGCTTCCCTGCATCCCGGTTTATCCCGGTCCTCTCGGCAGTCGCTGCCCGGAGCGCTTCCCTGCATCCCGGTTTATCCCGAGCCCCTGGGCAGTCGCTGCCCGGAGCGCTTCCCTGCATCCCGGTTTATCCCGGGCCCCTCGGCAGTCGCTGCCCAGAGCGCTTCCCTGGATCCCGGTTTATCCCGGGCCCCTGGGCAGCCCTGGCGCTTCCCTGGATCCCGCCCTGCATCCCGGTGTATCCCGGGCCCCTGGGCAGCCCTGGATCCCGGAGCGCTTCCCCAGCCCGGCTCGGAGCCGTGCGCCCCTCGCCCGTCCCGCCTGGGCAGCCAGAGAGGGCGAGGCGCTGTCCCGTTCCCCCGCTGGAATGAGGGAAAGAACTCCCTACGAGGGAGCGCAGGAAGACCGTGCCCCGTGCGCCCTTAAAGAGAGAAGGTGTGAGGAAAGGTGTAAAATAAACCCGCACGCGTGTAGTGTTTGAAAATGAGGAGGAAGAGGGAGGGGAGCCGCGAGAATTGGAAGGCAAAGAAGAACTGTGGCCCCGGAGCGCTAATGGCAGCTTGGTGTGGAAGCGCTCCTTCCTTCCTCCGTGCCAGGAGGCGAGACGCGGCTTTGTAGGGCTGGAGGTTATTGTTCAGCACAGAATTCAGTGGGTGAAATGGGAGCAAAACTTGAGCGTGCCGAGGTTAATAAAAGCCAAAAAGCACAGTAATTGTCCCTGTAGATGGGATTCGGCAGAGAGAACGGGGAAAATATTAAAGGCATTAATCCTGATATGAAATGTAAGTGTGACACATACACAGGGTCTTTCCATGAGATAGAGGATAGTCTGTGTCTTACTGGGTATTTTAAAGGCTGCGGTTTTGCCCGAAAAATTCCTGTAAGGAATTTAATATAATTCCTGCATGGAATTATACTCCAAGAGAAACCTTGAACTACGTTATTTATGCCACTTGAATGCCACCTGACAAATGCCTTATTCAACAGTTTAATTGATTAAAGTACAAATTAGCCCAACAAAAAGGTTGGGTAAACTAAGTGAGGGAAATGCAGACTCTTCTTCCTAGTTACATAATTTTATTTTTCTACTAACTGGGCTTGAAACCACAAAAACATAGACAAGCCATGTAAATTCTCTCATCTTTAACAACAGGTTTTCATTGCTTATCTTCTTATCTCTTTATTTTCTTTGCTTATCTTTTGACTTGTCTTCTGAGTGCATTTAATCAAAAAAAAATCTTCTGACTTTTTTTTATTAAGCACAAAGTTTAGACATGTTTCTGAAATACACTAACTAATCTGGCTTTTTGGGGGGGGGTTTTTTGGGTTTTGTTGGGGTTTTTTGTTTGGTTAGTTTGGTTTGGATTTTTATTTTGCTTGGTTGTTTTTTTTTTAATGGTAACATTTATTTCCATCTAAGTAGTTCATGACAGCCTAGACACAAAACTATTGGAGAGCTGCACTTTCTCTTGGGAAGATCCAATGTAATTCTGATCTGGACTCTGTATTTCTCCGCTGATTGATCAAACCACAGTCAGATGAGAAATCCTTATGGTTTGAATATGGATTAATTAGAGCCTGTACAAAGCAGAATCCAAGCTGGAACACAATCAGTAACTTGAAGTGACATAATTCTCCACAAGTCCTGGGAATTTTGTGTGTGGGTGTGAGCCCACATTACCTACAGTGAAAGCCAGCAAAGGGCCATTGTGAGAGCAGCCCAAATAGAAAATCAAAGGCGAGGATTAATTAAAACAATATTTTGTCAGGAGTTGGCTTTCATGGAACATTTCCTTGGAATATCTCAGAGCCTGTGACAAATGGGAGCTAGTTCATTTACTTCTCCAAGATTAGCTGGCAGCATCTGAGGCTTCCTCTCCCCACTGCTCAAACGCCACCGCTCCAGACTGAGCTGCAGCGTTCATTTTGTGCTCCTGGGAGCTCTCAGGTGCCTCAGGCGGGAGTGATGACTGCCTCCCGAGGGTTTTAAAGGTGTAACAAGTTGTGACATTGCCAAGCTTTCCTAAACAAGGGAGTTGGTGGCGGAGTTACTCTGCTGAGGCTCCCGAGTGCTGGGGGACAGCCACGCAGAGCATCCCGTGCTGGGCTGTGTGCTGCTACATTTTAGGGCTTCCCTCTGGCCCAGGAGACAGGGCTGTGCTGCAGAGCTTCCACCAGGGAAGGCAGGAATCCATGGAAAGGTGTCCTGGGATTTTTTAATTTTTTTTTTTTAATGAAAATAAGGTTACGGTTTATAAAAAGCAGCGATATTTGTGCGTGCTAAGAATACTCAGATTTCCTCAGATCTGATCTTTTAAAATGTTCATTTCGCTTCTCAGCATGAAAACAGCTCACAGAACTGCTATGAATTTATATATATAATATTATTTTTCTGCAGTTGAAGCAAAAAATTGTTTAAAAAAAAAAAAAAGACAAACAAACCCAACCTGAATTCCAAGTGGTGTTTCAGACCGTGGAACTCCCCTGGCACACCAGTATAGCACCAGCATGCTGCCACACAGGGCTGGGAACTCATAATCCCCAGGCTTCCCTCTGGAGAAGTGCTGCAGGATGCGCTAAAGCTGAGGACAAGCAGTGCTGCTGCGTCAAGGGCAGTCCCAAAGGAAGCTGAGGCAGCTGAATCCCCTGGATCTCTGGTGGAAGAGCAGCTGGTGCTGGCCCGGGTGGCAGCAAGGCCATCCTGCAGACGGCTGGGCCTTCCACACCTTGTAGCCCTTAGAACCAGAGGAGCCTGGCCTCTGACTCCCTCCAGGGTGGCAAAGAGCAGAGGGCAGTTATCTTGTAGCTGGGTGCTCCTCCATAAGCAGGCATGGACAGGGAAGCTGCGTGTGAAGCAGAATTGTCTCAGCGCTGAGCAGGCTTGGGCTGCATTTTCTGGTTGGTGGATGGCGGTAGCCTGGTTGCCAAGGCTTTGTGCCAAGTTACACTGCATGTGGATGGTGCTGGGGCTTTGGTCAGTGTCCTGAGAATTCCATGTCCATCAGGGGCTCCAGAGTGGCTCATGGCCACCAAACACCCAGCCAGAGCGGAGTAATATGTAGGGGGATACAGTATGGGTAAATGAAGGGGGTATAGAATGTAATCTTGTCCCCAAAGAGTTGCAGCTGGACCAATTACTAAAGATTAGGAGCAGGCCTGATATTAACAGGCCACACCTCTAGCCAATAAGAACAGTGTTATAAAAGAGTGGATTGATGGGATCCGGAGCCAGATGACCACTGCAAGGACCAGGAACAGTCAGTGCTTAGAGGAGTTGCCTGTGAGAAACATCAAGGAGGTATGAAACTCTGGCAATATGGAATCCTTGCACCATAATGGTAATAGAACTCTTGATATATAAGACAACAGTAATATCCCAGGAGAAGGGATTTGTTATGGTCACTAGCTGATTTTCAAGGAGCTGTCACAGGAAATTTTATGATGGGAGTTTTCCCCTTTGTTTCCCACAGAGTTTAAATCAGCTGTATCTCAAACATTTTGCAAGTATGGATATTTTGAGTTGTGCACTAAACAATGAGGGAAGTGCGGTCAGGCTAAAAGGAACTTAAGATCAGATAGTTGTTTTAGTTTACCCTGCAGCTGTAGAATGACCTTTTCCTCTCTCCCTGCTTGCCCTGGTATTGGTGATGCTCTTGTGGAGAACAGGTTGCTCGGGGGAGAATTGGAGATCCTGCAAAAGGGAGGGATGGTGCTGCTCCGTCACAGTGCTCTTAGGCTGCCTCTGACTTTGGAAAGGGAGAAAAAAAACCTCCTGCAGGCTGAATGAACAGCAATGACATAGCTACAGCAAGCAGGGTTCATCTCTTTTAAGTACACCCCACTCCTGAGCTTGGGGTCTTTCCAAGGCATCCTTGAGTACCTCGCACGTATGTTTAGAGATACAAAAATAGCTGCAAACACAAATCATTAGAAGTGTTATTAACAAAGACAACAAGGAGCCAGGCAGAGCTGCTGCTCACTCACAATCCCTGGGGGACAGGAGGAGCCCTGCAGTCTGCACTCCAGAGCACCAGAGTAAATCCAGCACGGCTCCACAGGCTGTGACTTAAAGCAGAGCTTGGCTCAAGGAGCACAGCACCCTCCTAGCAGAAAAGATCGATTAATTTCATTCAAGTGCAGGAGGTTTGAGTTGTCTGCCACTAGAAAATCCATTGTAGCAGCTGGAATTGGGGCTGGCACAGCCCTGTGTCCTCGCAGAGACAAATGCAGCTCTGAGCAGAGGAGTGACTTATCCAAGTGCCACTTGTGGCCCATGTCACAGCAGAGTCTTGAGGCTGTCATGAACCTGAGACCTCATAAATTGCTTCCATCTGACAAATGTCAGACAGTCACATGAGGCTGGGTTTGTGACTCAGCGAGCTTTTCCTGGTGCAAATGAGAGCTTCACTTGTTGCTGACCTAGTACTTGGGTATATCCTGCACACACAAGTCTTGCCACTAGTTTAAAAAAGAATGGACACAAACAATTCTATCTGGTGGAAATCCTGCATTGATTCCACTGGGAACAATAGTAGCTTCATATTTATTAATTATTCTTCTGTTTCATGAGCGTCAAAACAACAGGAATTTTTTTCTATTAGTTAAGACTTTTAATACTGGCATTTACAGATGTGTCCTACTATGTCTTGAAAACATCTAATGGTACCAGGATCACCAAGAAAGGCTTAGGACTCCAGGACAAATCTCCTGGATCCTGCCTTCCTTTCCAGCTTCAGTTAAAGCATCCCTTCATCCTTACAGCCTGTGCAAAATGAATTGCAGTAATTTCTGGGAGACACAAGGATCTCATCACAAGAGCCTTCATGTTTTAATGCCTGTCGCTGCTTTTCTTTCTTCTCAGCTCAGTGCTCATGCAGTTGTTCTTCCCCCAAGCAGCTTTGGACTGTTCCATGTTGCCCTCTGTGTCTGTGCCAGGCTCTGTGACATCCCCTAAATTCACCCAGTGTGAGCTGGGGTGCTCAGAGAGAAAATCCCCAGTAAGTAAATTCTCCTAACAGAGAAACTGGGGAAAATAGTCTGGAAAATCTGTACTTATCACACCAATGATGAGGTAGGTGAGGAGAGAGGCACTGGAGGAACACTGTGGACAGGCCCAAAGCAATTCTGCAAGCACAAACATTCCCTTGGCCCCTTCTGAGCCATTCATGCTTGCCCTGAAAATAGAGCAGACACCCCAGTCCCTGGTTTGTCTTCCTGCATTCAGAGTTTCCCAGGAAATGTAAGATATCAACATTTCCTGGGAAAATCTGGAGCTCCATCTCTTGATTATTGTGCCACAGCTTTGGATTTGGGTCTGCCTGCAGTTCAGTTCAAACTCACATGACTTAAGTTTAATGTCAGTCTTCATTAGTGCAGATGATTTGGCAGCACCTCTAGAATGATCTCCAGAGATTTATTCTGGGATTTACCTGTGACTGTTACAGATTAACAAAGATGTTAACCTTTACTGAAACCATCAATAGTGTCAGGCAGCTGCGTCATGTGAGATAAAGAATCTAGAATCAATTTCTACACTGCTGGTCCACTGACACCAACTGCTTGTCCAATGGAAGTCCTTTGCTCTGAATTGTACTGTGTTGATAATTTCCTGCCACTGAAATAATGTTCTTTGTCTTAATCTTTTGTTTTTTCTTCCCTGCCATTAGGTCTTTTGGGTGGGGATGGACAAAAATTGCAAAACTTAGAGGCAGATCTTAATTTATTTTCAAACACTCACAAAAATCTATAAGAAAGAAAAGGAGGCCCTTGCTCTATTAATTCTATGCTACCCCAATTTTTCCCCTCATTTCCCTTCTGTCATTGGAACCAACATACTGTTGGAGTGTGGCATTCACATTTTTCTGAAAAATCCCTTCATCCAGGATTTTTCTCCTGGGAAACAGAGATGCCTCAGAGAAAAAGGAAAGCAATAATTATCTGATTTGCTTCTCCTGTGTTTTGCTTCTTTGGAATGTGTTTGGAGATTGTTTCATTGGATTCTGGTGTGAGTTGTTTTCACTCTTCGGCCAATCAGGGCCGAGCTGTGTCAGGACTCTGGAAAGAGCCACGAGTTTTCATTATTATCTTTTTAGCCTTCTGTAAGGATCCTTTCTGTATTCTTTAGTATAGTTTTGTTTGGTATCCTTTAATATAATATAGTATCATAAAATAATAAATTAGCCTTCTGAGAGCATGGAGTCAGATTCATCATTCCTCCCTGCCATGAGGGTCCCAGCAAATACAATAATGGGGAACATCAGGAAGGCTATAAACACATCAGGAGCACTGTAAACACCAGCTGCCAGTGTCACAGGGGCTGGTCTTGTGACACTGGCTATTTGTTTTGCTGCAGATTATTTTTTAATAATGTCTCTATCCCCTTTTGAGCTTATGGGCACTCTCTTATACTATTTACAAGTTCCCTTTTCTTCTTTTTCTCAATGTAACCTCATTACCCCCTTCTACAGCACCTTTCTCTGGGAATCTTTCTACCTTGCAACATAGCATAACACTTTGTTAGTGATTTAGCATTCTGTGCATGTCCATGGGGCTCTTTGATTACAGCAATCCTCCCCAGCATGAGCTAATTATTGATCCCAGGCATTATGGGATGCTCCTGGGCATTCACTTTTTGTAAGTGTGGGCAGTACAAAGTTTCTGGGTGTCAGCTCTTGTGACATTTCGTACTTGGGATTATTCAGTCCTCTCACACCGTGGCTCAATAGATCAGTTGCAGTGCTTGGAAATGCCCAAGGCTTTCTGGCTTAAGAGGTTTGTGTTTTCCACATTTATTCCTATACCTCTCAAAATACAGTCTCCTTTTTCCCCCACTCCTTTTCTACTGAGGGGAATCTCCTTGCCAAACCCATGCTTCCACATGCTGATCCATTTTCCCCTTATTCCAACTCAGCCAAATTGCTGCTGAAGGCCAAGAGGAGACCCTGTTCCTTCAAGAACTTTTGACCTCACCCCAAAAAATCCAGTTTCCTTACACAGCTGTGGAAGTTCTGCCTTGCAGCTGGTGGAGAGGCAGATTCTTCAACCTTCCAGGAATGATCAAGTCTGCTTAAGTTGAGCATTTGTTTCTATGTTTAAGTTTAGGTGAAATCCGTAGGGAAAATTAGGTATCTTCATCCCTTTGGCATCCTTTCTGCTTTTCCCTCTTTGGAGGACAAGCATCTAATGGTTTAGAACACTTTGTGCAAAGCAGAACCAAGCATCTGTGTGTTTGGTTTGAGTGTATTTTGCCAGAGACTATAATTTAAAAGCTGAGTGCTGTTACCATCGTGCTCTGGTCAGGGCTACTCTGAAGGACATGGGAAGGATTCAAAGGCTGAAGTAAATCACAGCAGAGCTGTGCAGGTGATAGAGAAATACCACTTTTCATAGAGGAGCACTAATGAGCAGCAGGAGGCAACTGAAGTTATGTGACAGGGAAATAATTTGTCTGTGTAATGAAGCACCTTTAAATTCAGGCGCCTGAAGGATTAAACAATGCTGAAAGGTAAAGTGGGAATGGATTTCTGAGTGGATTTAGTGGCTCTAGGATGTCTGAGTTACAACTTAAGGCACTGTTTGGACAGACGAGATTCCCTTCATTTTACACTTGGATTGGCCCATTTTAAGGTCATTTTTGGGCATGTTTTCCAGTAGGAGTGTGAGATGAGATGGGAGCTTTTTGCACACAGTCCGTTTCTCTCAGATTAAGTCTGAGGGAGGCAAATGATGTTCTGTGGCTTGGGAAGCACAGCAGTCTATCAGGTGAACTACTGCAAAGCTGTCATGCTCTGCCTTAAATGAAATTGCTCCTTAGATCAAATTCTTTGCCTCTTACATAGTACTTTTTACTTCTCAATAAAAGCTGCTTCAGGCAGGTTCATAAATGGTATGTATTGTGAGGCAACCCTTTCAGAAAGCTGAGAAATAGAAAATAGAAATAGAAGCTGCTCCCCTTTTTTGGGATTTGTTTGGATCGTGGTGGTGACAGAGGCTGGTTGACCAGCACACATAAATTTTGATCCTGGAGAAAGGTACCCATCCATTTGGCAGCTGTGAGGAATCAAATTTACCAACACAGGAACAGTGGAAAAGGCGATCTCTTATAGTGCTTTACCTCTTATCTGGAGAGACCAATAATAAAAATTAGTTACAGGTCCAAAGAGTGACTCGTTCAGCCTTTGTCTCTCTGCTGCAGTTGCCTGTGACCGTGTTCACAGGGGTCTCAGGTTGAGGGAAGAGATGAGGATCTGACTCCGTGTTTCAGAAGGCTTGGTTTATTATTTTATGAAATATATTACATTAAAATGATACTAAAAGAATAGAAGAAAGGATTTCCTCAGAAGGCCAGCTAAGAATAGAATAGGAAAGAATGATTACAAAGGTTTGTGGCTCGGGTTCTGTGTCCAAGCCAGCTCACTGTGATTGGCCATTAATTAGAAACATCCAACATGGGCCAATCACAGATCCACCTGTTGCATTCCACAGCAGCAGATAATCATTGTTTACATTTTGTTCCTGAGGCCTCTCAGCTTCTCAGGAGGAAAAATCCTAAGGAAAGGATTTTCCATAAAAGATGTCTGCGACAGTTGCCCACAACTTTACAGCCTCAGCTGGATGGAATCAGCAGCTCTTGTGCCACAGGTCACATCAGATGAGGTGTGAGCCATAGCTCAGGGGTTTCCAGCATGTTGGGGAATGTTAGACATGGAATAGAAGATGTTTTGTGTTCTCTTGAGCACAGCTGCCTGGGCTCTGCTCCATGCTGGAGGTTTTGTCCAGCCCTTGGTGGGTCAGCAGTAGTTCTCTGTTCCAAGGTGTAGATGCTCTCAGCAGGAGTTTAATGGTTTCAAGCAGACTTGCTGAGAACAGACAAGGGGTTTTGCCTGAGTATTGGTTTCTCTGGGTCTGCATTGAAGGCACTTGTGATGGTAGTTCATGTTCAGACTCGGGTGTTTATTTTTTCTTATCAGCAAAACAGTCTCACAGCCATGAGTTCAGCAGCTTTTCATTAGAAGACACAAAATGGCCAACAATCTCTTGTTACAAGGTCTTTTAAGACTAAACTGTCCAATTAAGAAAGGATGCCTAGATTATTTTCCCTTTTAACCCCATTACTGATCCCTGGAGGCCCCCAGTGGGGACTTTTCTGCCCAATCACAAAATGCCACCCAAACCCAGGAAGAAGAAACCCAGGACAACACCCTGTGCCCTCCATCTTGCTTCCATCCACAACATACTACAAATTCCAAATCCTAAATTTCTCACCCTAGTGATACACCCACACTGCTCTCTCTAATCTATTTCACACTTTTGTGGATTCTGGTCTATCTTGAAGTCTAGGAAGCTTCCTCCATGAGTGAGGGTCAAAGTCAGTGCTGCCCTGGGGGTGAGGACACCCCAGAGCAGACAGAGAAATGTTCCCAGTGCCCTGGGTTTCCACACCTGAGGAATGCTTTCTTGAGATCTCTGATGGTCAGTGATGTGTAAGAATTGCAAGGGGGTTTAAGGAATCACCCCTGGACTCCAAGCTTTCCAGTGGGGATGGGGCTCAGTGAGAGGGCATCCTGTGGTCCAGAGGGGAGGCCTCTTGTTATGTTCAAGAGGGAGAAGTTTTAGATAGGCAGTGTCAAGCATTCACTGCAACGTGAGCTTTCTCTGCTGCCAGTTCTTTCTCCTTCTTATGAGCAAGTAGGGGACTTCATTTTCTGAGACTGCGCTCGCTCGTTTTGCAAATGCTGCACTGACACACAACAGATTGCTACAATGTTCTGTAGCTATTAGGAATTAAAATAGGAGGAAAATGGTATTTTTAAGCCTGTTCAGCAAAAGAAGAAATTGCAAATCTTCACTTGAAGCTTAATGCACCCAACTGATGTTGGCAAGAGCTGTGAGTGTAGAAGGGAAGGTTGGCCTGACCAGGAAGGCAGTGATGACAGAAGCTGCTGCTCAGGCACTGGGGCTGACATTAGCAGGGTGCATGGGGGCTCAAAGTCCTGCTCTCAGTGGACTCAAGGCAAGGACTCGTGGGAAGGAAGGCTGGCTCATTTGTTTTAGCAATTCATCCACCTGCAAAAGACTACTGGTGCTATCAGTCTAAACCACTGCCTGCTAAGCTATATTTATTTTCTTCCTGTGGTTCATCTACTTCTTTTTTATTTCTCCTGCCAGAGCTGGAAGATTACTTTAAATTGCTTGTTGGTGTGGAAGAACACCTGCTTAAATTCCTTTTAATCTAGAATGGGATTAATGTTGCATTTGCTGGTCTTGAGTTATTCTCTCCCACAGGAAGCCTGTACCTGGTACATTGATTTAAAGAGATGAGTCAAGTGCAATGGGGACTGGGCAGGAAGCATTCCCAAAACCCTGGAAGGGGTGGTTAGGGTGGAAATGATTCTGTTTCTGGATTTCTTAGGCAAAAGGGTAGCAGCTAGATAGATGCTGGATAGAGGACTGTGGTGAGCTCGGGGAAGGACTACCATGACTGCTTTTGGTTTTCAAAGGCTTAAGGAGAGAGGACAGCCTGCAGTTTTCTACCTTTGAATAAAAGTGCCTAATTCAATCTGAACCACTTTGTTTCAGGGAGATTGCAGTTTCAGTGGTGCTTTCCACCCCAAAGTGATTTTCTGTGCTAGGGGAGGCCTAGGGCTCTTGGCTGAGGAAATCTGCACTGGGCTCTGTGTCACAAATAGCTGGCAAAAAACTTCCCTGTCTGATTCTCCTGGGCTCTATAGGAATGCTTATTATTGATATGGCTGTAGGGAAGCGTGCAGCCACGTCAGAGACTGAGAGATTCAATTCCATGGTCCCACCCTAGGCAGCCTAGTGCCTTAGCTGCAAGGCCAGGGCACATTCCTCTTGGGAATCCCTTACTCTGGTTGCTTGGGAAGCTTTGCCCCAGCGTGCTTCTGCGTGGAACAGACTTCTCTGTTAGATTTCAAAAAGAGCCTTTCAAATGTCCAACAAAACTGGAAAATCCATGTCCTGCAGATTAAAGTATGGTTCTCCATTTGGTCATTATTGTTGGTGAAGTCAGAATTTCCTGAGCTGTTCCTGTGTGTCCTTAATGAACACCTCTGTTCTGTGTCCACCCCAGGTGAAGCTGTGGGGTTTCTCCTGGCTTTTGGATCCCTCCCAGACCTCAATGTGCACCAGCACCTCCCCAGCCCACCAGGCCCTGGTCACTTCTGGTCTCTCTGGTTGTTTTGTTAACACTCTCATCCCAAAAAGAGTGCCCACATCCCTGGTACTCAGCAGCAGCACCAAGTGCTGTGGGCAGCAGCTTTCCCCAAAGGTGTTTGCTGCCTCTGGAGATGGACACCTTGCCAAGGGCTGCAACTCCGTGGCATTTTTCCCTGTAAGAAGCTGTATCCTCAGGATACATGGCACATTCAGCACAGCCTTTACTGAGCTCAGGCAGGGCTTGTTTCACTCAGCTGTCCATGTGAAAGTGGCAGGGGTGAAGCATGATGGACCTCACTCCTTTGATTCCTATGCTGCTGTGGGTTTTTTGTATTTTTGGTTTGGTTTTTTATCCTTATTTTTTTGGTTAATGGCTTGATTTTTCTGAGACAGATCCCATCTGGCCCTGATGTTTTGTCAGCCTTGTGACATTCTAAAAAATTTTATAACTATTTCTGGCATTATCTCAATTTCTGACTATTTCTGCTTTCTTCCCAAAAATGTATGGCTGTTCTTGGCATCTTCTCCACATTCCCCATTCCTTATAAACATTGCACAGAAAACTTGTTTTATCCATGTCTGCTTCTTCTGTGGGTAATTTGCCTTTCTGCTCTGCAGAAGAGCTGTCCCCTCAAACATGCCACATTCTCAGCTATCTGTAATTCTTCCTTGTCAGAGGGAGCAGCAGTTCTGTCAGCCTCCACTTTGCCCATCAGCTTCCTGTACACTTCTGATTTTTGTCTCTCTTTGGAGCTTTCTGCATGGGATTTTGATCCCAGACTGCCTTGCAGCACACAGAAAAGGAACACTTGTTATTGTAAACTGTGGAAATATAGAGCACTGGGAACATTTCTCTGTCTGCTCTGGGGTGCCCTGACCCCCAGGGGAGCACTGACTTTGACCCTCACTCATGGAGAAAGTTTCCTAGAGTTCAAGATAGACCAGAAACCACAAAAGTGTGAAATAGATTATAGAGAGTAGTGTGGGTGTATCACTTGGGTGAGAAATTTATGTTTTGGGATTTTTAGTATGGTGTGGATGGAAGCAAGATGGAGGGCACAGGGTGTTGTCCTGGGTTTCTTCTTCATGCTTCTTCTTCATGGGTTTGGATGGCATTTTGTAATTGGGCAGAAAAGTCCCCATTGCAGCTCTTTGGGATCAGTTATTGGGTTAAAAGG